>CM035433.1:71015133-71495133 GCA_020310875.1 Ceratopteris richardii | reverse complement strand
TATGTTCTTGGTTTCTCCTACTTCAAAAGTAAAGAGCCTACCATGCTTCTCACCTCTGGCTAACTTCTTGAAGCCTTAACATGGATCTTCCACAAAAGCTCCATGTTGGGTGAACCTAACTTGCAAGCCTTTTTTGACTGTTTGGCCTACACTTATTAGGTTTTTAGTGATAGTGGGTGAAGCTTTGACATTACCAATCTTCTCCACATTGTGCTTAGTATCATCCTCTATTTTTACTTCATATCTATGCTTTGGACCTTCCAAGTCAGATAGAAGAGAAATGTTGCTTGCAACATGATTTGAACATACTAAATCTATGTAGAACAAATGATCATCTTATTTAACTTCTTTGTGGCTTAGATTCATTACAAGCAATGAGTCTTCATGTGCTCGATCTTCAGAATAATTGTTGAAGTCCTATCTATTATGGCTTCTACTGTTATTGAAGTTTTGTCCACCTCTGCCTCTATTGTTATCATATCCACCTCTTCCACTTCCTTTCTGGGTCTTCCCATTGAACCAACAATTTTGACTTATGCGGTTGGTCTTATCACAGATGGCACAAGGTTGAACATTCTCACCTTTGGCTTTGTCATGTTTTGGTCCTTTCTTCTTTCCTTTCCACTTGCTCTTGCCTAAAAAGTTGGATTGGGAAGTCTCCTCTTCATCTTCTTCCTTCTTCTTGCCTTTCAACTTCTTATCCTTCTTATCTACATAAAGAGCACTAGTTGAATTACCATGATAGGAGATGCCTTCCTTTATGCTATTGTTGGCCTCTTGATTGAAGAGTTGTCCAAGAAAGATGTTGAAGTCTCGAGTGTGCATGAGATCATAAGCCATAGTGAAGGATCATCATTGCTTATCACTTCGAATCCCATTGAGAACTTGCCTCATGATAGCCTCTTCTTCAGTCAGCTCTCCAATGGATGCTAACTGATCCGTAACCTCCTTGACCTTGGTATCAAACCATGTGATGGTTTGTTTAGGTGTCTTCTTTATTTGGTTGAACTCATTCCAAATATGATTCTTTCTTGCTTTGGTACTAGCAAAAAAGAAAGTCTCTAGGGCATCCTAAGTCCCTTGAGATGTCTTGCATCCTCTAATATGTGGTAATGGAAATTCAAGGATAGATTTGAGTATGTATGACCTTGCTTGAGCATCCCTTGCACACCAAAATGTGAGCTTATCTGTCTCTTCTTGTGTAGGTCCTCCTTTGGATCTTGGAATAGGCATAACTTCATCACCTACTAGAATTCCATAAAAATTTCTACCTTGCAAATAGGCCTCCATTCTGATTTTCCAAGCCGCATAGTTGTGTCGATCAAGCTTCTCAATCATTGAGGAAAGTTCTTCACCCATCTTGATCTAGCTTTGATACCATTGAAAGAAATTGGAGAAGCTTGTAGGAGGTAGAAAAGTTGTTGGAGAAACAATCACTAACTGGACATATATTTCAAGGTCAAATCTTAGGAAGAAAACCCCATGCCTATGTGAAGGGACAAATTCACAACTGTATTATACTTGTAAAGTTAGTTCACTTTAGTTCTAGAAGTTTTTTAAAAATCACGAGAATACGAAAATCTATATAAGTTAGTTTGTATCAACTGACGCGGCATGAGAGAGTGAGAGAAGAAGGAGGAAGACAATGAGAAAGTGAGAAGAACTCATTTTTGTATGACTGAGTATAGTCGGGCTTCTCTGAGTGAGAAAGCATTTGTAAAACTTCTGAGTTTTTATAGTTATGAGAAGAACTGAGTAAAGTTCTGTGTATGAGCCTCTCTCCATCATCTCCATGATTACCTACTGTGTGATGAGTTACAAAGATCAAGTTTTCCAAGCAACTCGATGCCTGGCATCGAATTCCAGTTGATAAGACATATTCTAAGTGTGCATGAAATCACCTATAGTTTTGGTGTCCAGAAGATCAAGACTTTATGCAGGAAGTCGATGCCCGGCATCGAATCCCTGCTGAAAAGTGGCCAAAAACATCCCAAGTTGATGCCCGGCATCGAATTCTCGTTGCAAGTCGATGCTACGCATCGAATTCTAATTTTAAACAGGCGCTCTTACTAAAACAGGTAATATTTCCAGTTTTGGAAGGTCATATAGGGTCATCTTGTGAGAGCCATAACTTGAGTTCTAGAGGTCCGTTTGATGCATATGATAGCTTGTTGGAAAGCTCTACTCTTCTAGTTTCAGCCTATAAGGTTTCATCAAGAAATAATACTTGAGCTAGGAGAAATTAGCAAAATACTGAAGGTATGTCATTTCGGTGACTAGGAATTTCTATAGAAGCAAAGTTCTCACTTTAGGCTATCATTTCTCAAAGTTTGGAGTGGCAATGAGTTAATGGTGACCATAGAGGTGTTCTAGTGTCACATTAATTCATTTCTTGTGGTGTTTCATACATCAACAAGTGGTATCAGAGCAGAAAGGTCCTGAAGAGCAGAAGGCGACAAAGGTACAAGAAGTTTTGTAAAGTTTTCCATTAAAGTTTGAAAGGTGAAGCATTTGAAGACACAAGGCATCAAAAGGTTACTTCAAAAGTATCCTCATACACAAAGAACTTCAAAAGGTATTATCCTTTATCCTTTAAGCTCACAGGTTGCAGCAGAAGGAAAGAACTATGGCAGATCATATCTCCATTGACAAACTGGACAGAGATAATTACCCCGCATGGGTAATGAGAATGGAAGCCTTACTTATGAGTAAGGATCTCATGGTATATGTAACAGGTGAAGAAGAGAAGCCAGTATTTGAAGATGAAAGCCGACCAAAGAAAGAGGAACTTGATGCTTTAAAGCATTGGCAGAAGAAGGATGCAAGTGCAAAAGCCTACATCTACAATACAATCTCAGATCATTTGCTACCACACATCAGAGGATTGGAATCATCTGAAGATATATGGAATGCATTGGAATATCATTTCCAAAGCACTACTAAAGCACGGAAAGCAAGTCTATGGTCAGAGTTTACAACATTCAAGAAGAAGCCAAGTCAAACCATTAGTGATTATGTCACTAAGATGAAGGATCTAGCAGATAGTCTTGGATCCATAGATGAAGATGTTGAAGATCACAGATTGATTGCTCAACTACTTGCAGGCTTGAGAGGGGATGAAAGGTGGAAACCTTTTGTCTTATCAACAGAACTTTCATTAAATCATTATGTTCCAGATTTGAACCAGTTGCTTGGTTTGATGCTCACATATGAGCAAGACTTGAAGGGAGATGGAGATAAAGGTCAAAGTTCTGCAATGTACATGAAGAATAAGAAGAAAGGAGATAAAGGTAAAGCAAAGGATGAAGAGGAGTCTAATTCTCAAGCTTATTATGCAAGAGGTAAAGGCACTGGCAGAGGAAGAGCAAGAGGTTTTGGAAGAGGAAGAGGTAATCAAAATAACAACAAAAAGGCTTGCTGGATCTGTGGATTGAGTAATCATTTGGCTCATGACTGTTGGCACAACCAACAAGGATCAAACCAGAATCAAAACAACAATAGCAGAGGTCGAGGTGGAAGATATCAAAGTAATTTTCAAAGAGGTAGACAAAGTCAAAGAGGAGGCTATGGTAGAGGTGGAGGAAGAAGTTGGGGACAGAATCAATCCTACAACACCACCTACTACAACTATGCAAATGACACAAAGAATGAAAGTCATACATCATTGATGATGAATTCAATCAACACATCAGACAAAGAAGATCTAAAGGTATTTTACATTGACTCTGGATGTTCTAATCATTTGTCAGGAAACATAGAATTGATGTCAGATTTGGAAAAAGGCATTTCTAGTCACACAGTTCAAACTGGTGATAATACAAGACATAGTGTACATTCAATTGGAAAAGTGAAATGCAAGAGTGGAGCAGATTTGCTAACCAATGTTTTGTATGTTCCTACAATACCTAAAAGCTTGATTAGTGTGGGACAGATAGTTGAAAAAGGTTTTCAAGTCAGGTTTACAAATGAAGGAGTATTTGTGGAAGATCCAGAGAATGGATATAATCATATTGTCTCTGGTAAGAAAGAAGGTAGACTCTTTACTTTAAGAGTGCAAGGGAACATTGGTCAAGCTTTGCTCACAAATGGTGAAGCAGTGATTACAGAACTTGATCTCTGGCATAAGAGATTAGGTCATTTCAATGAAAGAGGAATTAAAGCTATGGTTGCTAATCAGTCTGTACTAGGATTACCAAATGTGCAAAGTCAACATATGGTTTATAAATGTGAAGCATGTCAAATGGGTAAAGCACACAGGTTACCATTTCAAAAGAAAGGATTCAAACATGATGGAGTACTTGAGCTCATTCATACAGATGTATGGGGACCAACAAAAGAAGGATCTATCAGTGGCTCAAGGTATTATGTTCTTTTCATTGATGATGCTACAAGATGGATAACATTATATGTTTTGAAGGAAAGATCAGAAGTGTTTGGAGCTTTCAAGCATTTTCATGCATATGCAGAGAGAGTCACAGGTCAAAAGCTTAAGAGACTGAGGTCTGATGGAGGGGGAGAATACTTCTCCCAAGAGTTCAATGATTATCTTTGGAATGCAGGTATTAAGAGAGAAATAACTTGCAGGTATACACCACAACAAAATGGTGTAGCAGAAAGAAGGAACAGGACTTTGGTTGAGTTTGCTAGAGCTATGCTAAAGGAGAAGAACTGTCCAAATTATCTTTGGGCTGAGGCTGTAAATACAGCTACATATCTTGTGAATAGATTACCATGTGCAGCTCTGAATGGAATGACTCCATATGAAGCTTGGTGGGGTAAGAAACCAACACTAGATCATTGTAGAGTGTTTGGATCAATTGCATATGCTTATGTGCCATCACAACTTAGGCATAAACTTGAACCAAAGGCAGAAAAATATGTGTTCATTGGTTATGATGAAAAGCAGATGGGTTACAGATTGTGGAATCCTCTAACCAAACAATTTATTGTTTCTAGAGATGTTACATTTGATGAACAGAAAAGTTGGTATGCAGATCAAAGTCATACAGCTGAAGAATTTGAAGAAGAGGTAAGAAGATGCGAGAAAGGAAAATCAATTGTGCAGGTGAATAGAGATGAAGACTATATGCAAGCAAGTACATCCAGAAGTGGATTAACAAGAATGAATGAAGAAGCTCCTATATTTGATGAAGAGGTGTATCCAGAAACTTATGAAGAATGTGAACCAAGAAGGTCAAGCAGGACAAGGAGACAACCAGAAAGGTATTCTTATGATACTTCTTACATAACTCAGAAGAACTATGCATATATGGTCAAAGATGATGAAGAACCTCAGAACTATGATGAAGCTAAAGGTAAAAAGCAATGGGAAGAAGCAATGAAGGAAGAGTTCAATGCACTGGAGGAGAACAAGACATGGGAACTTGTTCCTAAACCAAATGGTAAGAAAGTTATTGGAAATAAATGGGTTTATAAAGTGAAGAAGCTTGCAGATGGAAGTATAGCCAGATACAAAGCTAGATTGGTGGTGAAAGGCTATGCCCAGACCTATGGCATAGATTATGATGAGACATTCAGTCCTGTAGCTAAGATGTCAACTATAAGGACAATCATTGCTATTGCAGCTTCAAAAGGATGGACCCTAAGTCAATTGGATATAAAGAATGCATTCTTGAATGGATACATATCAGATGAGGTATACATGGAACAACCTCAAGGATTTATAGATTCCAGGTATCCAAATTTTGCTTGCAGGTTGAGAAGAGCATTGTATGGATTGAAGCAAGCTCCAAGAGCTTGGAACTATAGACTGGTGAAGTATCTCAATGATCTTGGATATCAAAGTTCAAAAGCAGATTCAAGTCTACTTATCAAAAGAACAGAGGAAGGTACAATCTACATTTGTATTTATGTAGATGACATTATAATCACAGGTACTTCAGATGAAGGAATCAAGGAGGTAAAGAGATTACTTGAGGAAGAGTTTAAGATCAGTGACCTAGGAAAGTTATCATACTTTCTTGGAATGGAAGTTACTTATACAGATCATGGCATATATGTGTCACAAGAAAGGTATCTTCTGAACTTGTTGAAGAAGTTTGATATGGAAAATTGCAGAGAAGCTTCAACTCCACTTGAAGTTAATCACAAGCTCAGTAAATATGATGGTGCAGAATACAAAGATATGAGGAAGTATCAATCTCTTGTGGGTAGTTTGATTTATGCTACACTAACAAGACCTGATCTTAGTTATGCAGTGGGAGTTTTGTCACAATTCATGCATTGTCCAAAGGACCCACATTGGATTGCAGGTCAAAGAGTTCTCAAATATATCAAAGGAACTATAAAGGAAGGATTATATTATCCTTTTACATCAGATTTGAAGTTGAGAGCCTACAGTGACTCAGACTGGGTAGGTAATCAAGATGACAGGAGATCAACTCATGGTTACATGATATACATTGGTGATAAGCTTGTAAGTTGGTGTTCCAAGAAACAACATACAGTAGCCTTATCATCAATTGAAGCAGAGTACAAAGGACTTGTGGAAGCAGCTAAGGATGCAGACATTGTTCAAGAGCTTAGGCATTGATCAAGGTACACCTACAATACATGGAGATAATATGAGTTCACTTTATCTTGCAGCAAATCCAGTATTTCATGCAAGAACAAAGCACATAGAGATACAGTATCATTTTCTCAGAGAAAAGGTAATGGAGAAGGAGATTGAAGTGGAATACATTTCTACTAAAGATCAATTAGCAGACATAATGACAAAGAGCTTGGATGGTGTGAAGACCAGCAGATTCAAAAGCATGGCAGGAGTAAAAGAAAAGAAGATGATATGAAGAAACAGGGAATGTCAATTAGTGATTGAGGGGGAGCTGTTGGAGAAACAATCACTAACTGGACATATATTTCAAGGTCAAATCTTAGGAAGAAAACCCCATGCCTATGTGAAGGGACAAATTCACAACTGTATTATACTTGTAAAGTTAGTTCACTTTAGTTCTAGAAGTTTTTTAAAAATCACGAGAATACGAAAATCTATATAAGTTAGTTTGTATCAACTGACGCGGCATGAGAGAGTGAGAGAAGAAGGAGGAAGACAATGAGAAAGTGAGAAGAACTCATTTTTGTATGACTGAGTATAGTCGGGCTTCTCTGAGTGAGAAAGCATTTGTAAAACTTCTGAGTTTTTATAGTTATGAGAAGAACTGAGTAAAGTTCTGTGTATGAGCCTCTCTCCATCATCTCCATGATTACCTACTGTGTGATGAGTTACAAAGATCAAGTTTTCCAAGCAACTCGATGCCTGGCATCGAATTCCAGTTGATAAGTCATATTCTAAGTGTGCATGAAATCACCTATAGTTTTGGTGTCCAGAAGATCAAGACTTTATGCAGGAAGTCGATGCCCGGCATCGAATCCCTGCTGAAAAGTGGCCAAAAACATCCCAAGTCGATGCCCGGCATCGAATTCTCGTTGCAAGTCGATGCTACGCATCGAATTCTAATTTTAAACAGGCACTCTTACTAAAACAGGTAATATTTCCAGTTTTGGAAGGTCATATAGGGTCATCTTGTGAGATCCATAACTTGAGTTCTAGAGGTCCGTTTGATGCATATGATAGCTTGTTGGAAAGCTCTACCCTTCTAGTTTCAGCCTATAAAGTTTCATCAAGAAATAATACTTGAGCTAGGAGAAATTAGCAAAATACTGAAGGTATGTCATTTCGGTGACTAGGAATTTCTGTAGAAGCAAAGTTCTCACTTTAGGCTATCATTTCTCAAAGTTTGGAGTGGCAATGAGTTAATGGTGACCATAGAGGTGTTCTAGTGTCACATTAATTCATTTCTTGTGGTGTTTCATACATCAACAAAAGTGAGTTGCGAAGCGATGAAGTTTGGTCTAGCCAACTGGCACAAGACCAGCCCTTGAGCTTATGGAGACTCAAATAGAACTTACATGCATGCGATATGCACAATAAAATCCCCTATGTACTTCGGAGCATCAAGGAGAAAAAGTCGATACAAAACAGATAGGTTTGTGCATTGACTAGCTCAAAAAACTTACTATCTTTGGATGAGACAATCAACTTCAAATGCTCATAGCAGCCAACATGATTACAATTGGAAAAAATAATTTTGGAGGAGTGATACACATAGGGTTCAGTGTATATAATGCAAAAGAGTAAAAGAAATAAGAAAAATATGCTTTTGGAATGAACCTGACACTCAACAGTAGTACTCCTATATTTCAGGAATGTGCAGAGATAGACCTCGAGATAGAAAAAGTGAGATTTCTTCCAATCTACTGAACCAAATGCTTTGACAGTTTTTATACATAAATTAGACACTCTTTCCAATGAGTGCTCAATCATCCAATTCGGAGCTCTATAGAGAAAGCAACAACCTCTGCAAGCTTACTGTTGTTCAAGAAGATGATGTAGAAAAATGAAGGAGCAAGACAATGATGGCCACAAGTGTATGTATATTGCTTCCATGTAATGTAAAAGTGATTTGAAGTCTTTATATAGACTCTTGAAGTGCTCCATGACTTCTACAAGTGGATATTGAATTCAAATGAAGGTGGTAAAGGTTGTTGAAGAGAATCAATTCACTTTCCTACAATCTAGGAAAATTGAAGATTTAGTTTGATCTACTTTTAGGTGATTGATTGATTCATTGATTGCAACTCAACCACCTCAAATTCATGGAAGTGTAGCTCTCTTTTTCTCCCTTTACATGTTTAAATCTCTAGGCTTTTACAATGGTAAATGATCCATAAAAAATCTTTTTAAAACATTACAATAAATGAGCATAGGCAAAAGAAAGCTTCAATGGATATTTTGGCATAATTCAAACCATAGCTTTTTTTGGTGTAGATCAAATCCACCTCAAGCATAGTGTAAGCCTGATGTCCCAACACTAGTATCCACAAATACCGTTCTTCTCACTTGAACCTCTTCAATGGGTTGTTTATGCATCTTAGACTCATTGAAAATGGCATCACTATTTTTTATTATTGATAGTGTTTCATGATCCCATAAGTCATATCCAACTTTTGTTTAAGATTCTTTGATGTATGAACGTTCGCTTCACACCCAAAAAATAAAAAATGATTGTAATATGATGGGTTACCTATCCAAACTCTTTTTCCACTTTAGACCTTTGGCAGTACTAGATAAACGATTAATCACATGAACTACAATCAATCTTGCTTCTACCCAAAAGCCTTGTGAAATGGTCGTAGGTGCGTGCCCAAACATGCTTGCCTATATGTATTTATGCATGCATATATTTATGTTAATTTATGCATGCATGTATTTATGTTAGAATGAATAAATATTCATATCATGCATGAGGTAATCTAATAAACATTGCGTCTATCCATGTGCACGTTTTTGGGCATCTATGCAAAAGTATATGCCTGTAGCACACACACACACACACATATATATATATATAAACCTTCATGTGTAGACAAACATTTATAGACAACCATTTATGCATGTACTCACCTACGTCTTCCCATTATGCACATATGTCCATGTACGCATGCATGCATATAGTTGATGTAGAGTCTTGAATGAATGTTTGGATAAGGCAGAGATATGATAGTGTCTTTATCTAATCTAACCGTGTGAAAAATCCAATTTCCCACATAAAATATGTTGTATTGAGCAATCAGTAGATGTGTTTGTTTATTATTTAATTACACTGCTTGTTATAATTATATTTGTTTATTCTATAATTATACTGCTTGTTATACTACTTTATTTAGTTTATGCTACTTTTTCTAGTGCTCTGTTCATTATTAGCTTTTGTGTTCTGCAAATCACAAATAGTACAAAGAGCCCTGCTGTCTGAAGTAAACCATTTCCTTCTTGCATCGAGCTTTTGGCATGTCATATCAGCAACACAAGGCGGAATCATATTGAAGCAATAATTGCAAGCTCTAAATGGTCGACAATAATGATTTTCAATCTTGCATATAGCGGTGACATTCAGTCAAATGAAGAGACTCAATTAGTGAAGTGATTAACCATTGGTAAACTCAATTAGTGAAGTGATTAACCATTCAGTCAAATTGAAGAGACTCAATTAGTGAAGCGATTAACCACGGCACATATTTGTAAACTCATCGCTTCACAGACTATTGCAAGAAAGACATCCAAAGCTCAATCTGAAAACCCCTAAGCATCATGAATGGATTGAACAATTTACCGACATGCTCCTTGGACAATTAGTTTATCACCTGTATTCGAAATCTATTGATGCAGATTGTACAGAAGTATGATATCTGCATACGCATATCTCCATTGGGAATGCATGAAGCAGAACATGTTAGTTCCATTCCCTTTGTACTAATCCGCACCACACCACATATCTCCATGTACACCTCAAATAGATCTCGAAAATGTCCACTCCATTTCCCATGTCCCAAGAGCATGTTCAGTAAAGCGTTAACATCTCCAAATTATCTATCAGGCAGTGATCATTGAATATCTGTATGCTCTAGCAAAGAGATCACAATTGTTGACAATGGTCCTCTCCTTTCCAAGGATTAATCACTCACTATTTGAATTTCTCAATGTACATGAGTATCATAATGGGCAGTATTTATAATCATTATGTGCCAACCCAACATAACTATTGACAAGCTATATGAAAAAACTCTAGAAAATCTCTGTGTGTACGTGTGTGTGTGTCTGTATAATTTACTTTCATTGCTTATCTCAATGTGTGAAAATAAATTTCCTTGCTCACATAAAAATGAAAGTGACGATCAAGTCCTCGCACACATTTTGTCACAGTTTAGTCCCTCACCTCTTGAGGCAAGTGTGAGGGTTTAATCCTCCCTGGAAGAATATCCAGGCTTTCGGGCATAAATCATTTGCCTTTGGGGGTGTAAGTCTGTGTCATTGAGTATAACCCCATTCTTGTAGGACAAAAGGGATCTCCCATATATTATACTCAAACTTTCACCTTGTATAGTTGTAATTAAATATTCACTGTGTCTAGTTATAATTTCAAAGTAAAAGTTCTTTGGAGACTGGACTTTAGCTGAAAGTACATTTACAAAAAACTCATGATAAAAACTTTGATATTTTTAAATAGAATATTTTATTTATCACTTATGGTCATGACAAGAAAACGAAGTAAGTAGTCTCTCTTTCTCTCTGTCTTGCGTTCTGTTCAAAATTTGTAACGTGTCGTGTTTATCTCAGAACTCATAGGGGTAGCATATGGATATGTTTTCGGGTGGCCACAGATCACTTTTTGGGTCACCCGAAAAGTATTCTAAGAGCACATAGATGTCCGGTGGTCGAATCTTGGGTGCCTGGAGATAGACTTCGGGTGACCAGATTTAGGTGCACATGAAGGCCCGGTGGTCGAATTTCAGGCGGCCAAAGAAATAGGCCTTGGGTCACTCGTGCACATTTTGCACATTTTGAATTTTGATTGGTTGATTTTATTGCTTCAACATGACTCACAAGATGATCCTTTAGTTCTGAATCTGTGTTTGTAATTTTTTAGCCATCATATTAATATTTATTTCATATTCATGTAAGTTAAACTTGATGATCGTAATTACCTACAAGAATGAAAAAAAACATTAAATTGAATAAAAATCGTAATATAATCACTAAAAATTATTATGGCACCATCATAATATTTCGTGAAAGAATTTTCAATTGAATAAAAGATAAGAGAAATATAAAAAAAACAGAAAAAAACATTAAATTGAATAAAAATCATAATATAATCAATAAAAAATATTATGGCACCATCATAATATTTCGTGAAAGAATTTTCAATTGAATAAAAGATAAGAGAAATATAAAGAAAACAGTCTTCCACTTTAATTGATGTACCATATATATCCATATAATATATATGGTACATCAAGCCACGTGAAAGAATTTTCAATTGACTAAAAGATAATAGAAATATAAAAAAAAAGTTTTCCACTTTTAAGTGATGTAACATATGTATCATATACTTTAACTCATGTACCATATATATCCAAGCCAAATCTGCGCATCCTCTGAACAAGTAGAATAAATTAAAATAATAAAGATTGTTACACTTCAGGTCACCCGAACGAACTCGTGCTAACAGGCATCAATCGGTTGGAATTTTTACTTTTGGGTGACCCAAAAAGATGAAAATATCCCCAAAGTTCGACCACGATGCCTCATGTGCAAGGGCTATCAGCCGTTGATCCATGGCTTCGAGGGATGGCGCAGTAAACGTCTAGGCGACATGCACTCAGGCATTCATCCATGAGGTAGAGTCAGCTATAGCTCAAGACATGCACTCAGGCATTCATCTATGAGGCAGAGTCAGCATTTCAAGAGATGGAAGTCTCTTAGACTCATCACAACCAAGGGCAGCGAATGATGAGTACTATAGTAGGGACGACAAAGAGTTTACAAGGAGGTTGAAGTGATAATAGTACGCGGAAGACTGAGGTGGTCCGATTTCTCCTTTCCTTGATTTCAGTGATAACGCTGCAGATTTGCAAGAGTAGACCCTTTGCTCATGAGACGGTAGAACGTGGGGTCAGTGATCATTCGAAAGGCAAAGCACTATGACGAAAAGGAAGCAGTTTGGCCATGGAAAGAGCCGACCAAGCCCTTCGCTTCCAGTGTGTCTGTCTGTAGCTAGTGAACTGACTGATGTGCGCGCGATTGGGAGAGAAGCTGCGTTCTACCGTCTCATGAGCAAAGGGTCTACTCAGAGGTGATGCTTACAGAAGCTACTGGGCGTCCAAGCGTCGGAGGAGAATCTCTCTCTCTCTCTCTCTCTCTGACCTTGCGTTCTGTTCTAATGCGACACGTCGTGTTTATCTCAAAAATCTGCCGTTTATCAGAGACGGGGCAGTAGAAGTCTAGGCGACTATCGCACAAGATACGCATTCAGGCATTCATAAGTAAGGCAGAGTCAGCATTTCAGGAGATGGAAGTCTCTGAGACCCATCACGAGTAACGGCAGCGAAGTATTGAGCACTAGCATAGGGAAGACAGAGAATTTGCATGAAGCTTAAAGGTGACGATGGTACGCGGAAGACTGGAGTGGTCCGATTCTACTTTCCTTGATTTGAGTGATAACGCTGAAGGTTTGCAGGCGAGTGTGCAATGAGGTCAGTGATCATTCAATGGAGCACCACGACAACAGTTTGGCTTCCACTGCTCACAGACATTGAGACATTGAGCTGTTTAATGTGTGCATTGCCATGGAGAGAGCGGAGCAAGACCTCCGCTTCCAGTGTGTCTGCGTGTAGCTAGTGAGCTGACTGACTTGTGCGTGAGAATGAGAGAGAAGCTGTGTTCTACCGTCTCATGAGCAAAGGCTCTGCTCAGAGATGGTGCTTACAGCTAGGCTATGGCGATGTCCGTCTTTATAGCCGCAGGCTTGGGCAAAGCACTCGAAGGAGCTTAGAGCGCATAACGAAAGTTGCGTTTTACGCGGGTGCGAGGTCTGCTCGTGATCGTCTTCATCAGGACGGATCTGGCAAACCGACAAACGACTACACAGAAGTCTAGGTGGTCTCGCGAATCGTGATGTTCCAAAACGATGGAAAGAGAAAGGATGAATAGTGAGATTTAGGTCACTTTATACCGCTTCCACGAAAGCCATTGCAATTTGCAGGGTCCAGCTGAGAACTGAAGACACACACATATAATATAGATGTATATCTATAAAAAATGACACACACATATAATATACAGTAAATCTATAAAAAATGATAGGCAAATCACTAAATTTCATGGATATGACAAAATAGCGTATGACAGCTAAAAATTTGATTCTACCTTTCATATAAGATTTTTTTCCTATGTCTATTGAAGACACACACATATAATATACATGTAAATCTATAAAAAATGACAGGCAAATTACTTATCTTAGCTTGTCATTTGATAGGAAATTTAAGAAAATACTCGTTTTTTATCGACAAAATGGCACTTGACAGTCAAAGTGCTTGTGGGTTTTAGGCCCTGAAGAGACATTTTTGGATGTCTACAAAGGGTGAGGGATTTTAGTTCTTAAAGATACAAATAAAAAAAAATAAAGAGCATAGGTTGGTTTTAGATCGGGGCTCTAAAATGAAGAGATTAAAGCATGCTCTTCCATGGCTGAAGAGTGAGAAATTTGAAGAGTCCTTCACATGAGTATTCAAACAGACAATGAAACATAAGCATGAAACAAGAATTGAAAATCCTATGTGGTAGAGAAAAATGACTTGGGGTAAAGGGGCGGAGGGTGGATGGATGAATATTTAGCAAGAAAATGTTTCATGATGCAGCATGCAAAGAAATTCAGGACTCTACTATATCTAAGTAAAAAACTTCAATTCCATCTAGCAGGCAACACATGATTGCAATGTACTTTGCTGATGAGGGGGCTCACCTCCATGTGAATCAGGCATTGGTGAGCCTTACATTAGAGTTTTTGGCTAACATATAGTTCCTACATTTCTGGATGAAAAAAATTGAAAGAATTTAAGAAGACATATCAAGAAAGGGTAATATTTGTCCTTTTCTTTCTATAGCTCATATGATCCAAATTTTCATTTTTTTAAAAGATAGAAGTGTTGGGTGTGTGTAGAAGTGCAAGAGACACAGAAGAAAGATGAAGAGAATTGAAGTAAGAGCTTAACAATATCCCTAAGTACAAAGTACCACCACATTTGAGTGAATCATGTATGTGGTAACATGAACAAAAAAACCTGTGGCCAGCACTAGAGTAAAAAATGCCCATGTATAGGGAAAAGGTTCACATCAAAGATACTCGAGGAAAACATAACTGTAACAAACCCCTCCTCAGAGCGAATAATGTGAACACATACAGGGAGCGACAGTCCAGCCCCCATTGGGTAATAAGCCTAAAGCTTTGCAAAGAGCTTCAAACTTTTCCCATAGAAGAGTTTTGGTGCATATGTTCGCCACATTATCTTGTGTAGGTACATATACCAAATCAATATCTCCTTCATGAAGGTGATCTCTCACATAGTGATAATGCACCTCAATATGTTTGGTCTACGCATGCAACACTAGATTTCATGCAACAACCAATGCACTCTGACTATCAATGATATGCATAAGAGCATCAATCTCCATGCAAAGATCCATCAATAGGCATCTCAGCCATATACACTCCACTATAGCTATGAGGGTTGCCCTCTCTGTTGTAGAACTTGATGTCGCCATTGTAGTTGGCTTCTTACTTAACCAAGATATGCACGAGACTCCAAGGAAAAAGCAATTACCACTAGTGGGCACTCGAGTATCATAACAACCAGCCCAATCACTATTTGTAAAAGTATGCAAGCATGTTGAATATCTCTACCATAGAAGAGACCTAAACTCAAAGTTCCTTTGAGATATTTAAACACACGTTTCACAGCTTGATAATGCTTAGCTCTAGGGCTATGCATGAATTGACTCAATTAGGAAACTACATATTGTATATTCGACCTTGTTTTGCATGCATATATAAGACATCCCACAACTTTTTGATAAAGAGAAGTGTCCAATTTATCACTCAAATCCTCAATAGATAACCAAAATCCTTTCTCCACTAGTATGGAAATCGGCTTGTCAAAATGTTGAAGTAGTTTTACAACATACTTTGCTTGATGCATAACAATTCCTCCCTCAATAGATACAAACTGGATGCCAAGATAGTAGCTCAAAAGACCAGATAAACGGCATCAAAAGTATATTGCAAATCATTCTTATGGATGTCAAGGTGTGCATCACATGACGTAATCAACAACATGTCATCAACATAAAATACAAGCACTATAAGATCAACCTTATCTTTGTGTACATAGAGTGTGCTTTCAATTGGATTGCATGTGAATCCAAGAGCAATCAAATGCTTATGGATTTTGTCATACCATGGAGGTGGAGCTTGCTTGAGACCGTACAACGCTTTATGCAAGCGACAAACCATATGATCTTGCCCTTTCATGGCAAAGCTAGGAGGTTTCTTCACATAAACCTCTTCTTGCAAATCACCATTCAAGAAAGCCATTTTTATGTCCAACTGATGTATTTTCCAACCTCTTTGGGAAGCCAATGCAACCATGGTACAAATGGTAGTCATGCATGAAGTAGGTGCAGAATTTTCCTCATGATCAATGCCATATTGTTGCTCATATCCTTTGGCAACCAATCCATATTTGTAGTGATCAATGTTACCATCCGACTTTCTCTTAATCTTGTAAACCCACTTTGTACCAATGGACTTATTTCCTTTGGAAATTCCCATAAGTCCTAAGTGCCATTCCTGCTTATGGAATCCATTTTTGATTGCATAGCATTAATCCATCTTGGATCATCACATGCATTAAAAAATAACTGGCTCTTCATTACATGCTCTTGCAATAAGAGAATAATCCACAAAACTACTTGATGGATGGTGAGAGCTTGATCTTTTTCTAGCAAGTAAAGGTGCTCTTGTGCAAAGTCTATTTCAACCACTTTCCCATAGTTTGTGCACTCTTGATAGACATTTCTTCATTATGTAATACACCATCAACATGTATATCATGCGTGGGCTGAATTTCATGCTCATTTCTAACCATATTTTGTCGCAAATGTTCAGCCATATGTGGTGAAAATTTTCCAAAAGTTCCAACCATGTTTGGCTGGAAACTTTTAGCCATGTGTGGTTGGAAATCCTTTGCATTTTCAACTCTACTTTTCTAGAAAATTTTAGCCCTTTGAATCTCAATTGGCTGGTCCACATGGCCATAGAAAATGCACCATTTTGGAACAAATGCATGTGTGTATCAAAGACACCTTATGAGCTAACTATTGGCTATCTCTACATTCAAGTAGAGGGAAATATGAATTTTAGCAAATACCACATCTTGACTCATAGTAATTGTGTTCGTAAATGGATGGTACAAATGATATCCCTTATTGTCAGCAATATAACCAACAAATATACATTTCTTTTCCTTTTCATCAAGTTTGTGATGTTATTGCGATAGCACAAGAGAATACGCCAAACAATCAAACATGCATGACTAACCATAGGCTTATGTCGATTCCAAGCCTCATAAGGATTGATGATTCTCAATGCTTTTGTAGAGCAGATATTCAACGCATAGTTTGCACACATGATCACTTCCATCCAAAACTTATCACAAAGGTGCTTTCCTTTAACCATATATCATGCCATTTCAAGGGGTCTTCTATTTTTATGCTCTGCAACACAATTTTGTTGAGGTTTATATGGCACCATAAATTGGTCTAAAATTCCTCTTTCATGAAGAAAAGAATTAAACTCATGTAATATGAATTCACCACCACAATCTTTGTGTAGAGCCAAAAGCTTGTTTCTAGAAACAAATTCGGCCATAGCTAAATATAATTTGAGGAAAGAAAATACCTCATGCTTTGCTTTCATAGGAACACCCATGTATGGCAATTAGCACCATCAATGAAGGTAACAAAATATACATGCTTCCCAAAAGATGGAGTCTTGACGGGACTACATACATCACTATGAACAAGCTGCAATTTTCTTGTAGTGTGTGTATGAATATCTTTTGGAAAAGAAGCACAATGCATTTTTATAAGAATGAAACCTTCACATGCATGCTTTTCAATGGACTCAAGTGTTGGACAACCAATAAGCATGTCTTTCTTTTGCAAGTAAAGCAAACTATTGAAGTACAAGTGACCAAAAAGAGCATGCCAAAGCTCCATTTAAGCCATGGAAGAAGTATGAGAAACCAAGGCATTTGAGGCTACTCTCATGTATGTATCCAAGCAATACAAACCATTGCATAATGTGCCAGACATCACCATAATATCACCATTGCTAAAATCATGGACCATACACTTATCACTAATAGTGTACATAAAGTCCAACTTCAGCAATCAAAGGAACTAAAATTAAGTTCTTCTTGATACTAGGTACATGCAATGATATTTCAAGAGAATCACACCTCCATTTGCAGTCGTAAGTGCAATTTCTCTTACTCCAATGATAGGATAAAAGGCATTGTTTGCATACATCACATGTCCTATTTTCGATGCATATTTCAAAGATGTAGAAACTTTTGCATGAAGTTATGTGCTTTGAAGCACCACTATCAAAAAACAAATCCAAAATAGCCTCACTCACAATCATACATTTAGAATGCAATGATGCATCATAATGACATGTAACAACACATGCCCAAAAATCTTGAGCCATGCCACCTTCATCATTCTTTGCATTTGAGAGAATTTAGGAAAAGACATGCCAAATTCCTCGTTCTTTGCATTGCGCTTAGCAAGCTTTCTATATCGTCAATAGCATGACCAATGTTTTGACAATATGTGCATTTCTTCTTTTGCAAAACAACATCATTAGCGGAATGAGTGGAAGAGGAAGGCTGAGGCTTTAGTTTAGATGAATGCAAAGCTGAACCATACTTGTTTTTCCCTTTTTTGAGATAACAAGTGCTTGCAGTGTTCCCACAATCAAACCACTCCTATTCACTCTAGATTGATCTTCTTGCAAAAGAAGAGCACATGCTCATTAAATGTATAAATATTTGTAGTCCCTTTTGCAACCAAATGGAGTGTAGTGGCAAAGATTTGAAAAGATTTTGGTAATCCTTTCAAAAATTTGGAGATTAGTGATGCATTTGAAATAATCTCATCTATGTTTAGGAGTTGCTTTTTTAAGTCCTTGATGCATGTGACACACATCCATAGACTTGTGCTTCATTACGCATGGAATACAAAGAAGCAAGTTTGTCTTGATGTAGAACATGATTGATATCTAGAACTATATGATGCTTCACAAAAAGTGCAATCAATGCATGATGTTGAGCATCTTTTCCATCCCATCTAAGTTGCTCCTATGTAGGTAGAGAAGGAGTAACCACTGTACTTGAAAAAGAAGCTCCATCTATGATAGTAGAGTGTGAAGTGGAAGAACTTGCAAGACTTCGATCTACATCTTTCACTATGTTCCGAAGTTGTTTTGCGACAAGAACATGTTTCATCATGTAAGACCACATTAGATAGTTGGTTCCATCAAGCTATTTAGCTTTACCTTTGGAGTGATCGCCTCTTCATATTCTTCTTCAATTACATCTATCTTAGTATTTTGAGCAGCACTTGCTTCTTCAACTCTACTATAAGCTGAATTTGAAGACAAAGAATGACTTCCAAGTCTCCCCCTCCATGTTGAACATGTTGGGTGTGTGTAGAAGTGCGAGAGACACACAACAATCACACACAAGGAGCACAAACGCAACAAGACACACGGAGAAGACGATGGCTGGAATAGCTCTCTCTATTAACAATGAACTGAACTGAAGTAAGAGCTGAATAATATCCCTAAGTACAAAGTATCACCACATATGAGATTATCAAGTATGTGGTAACATGGGGAAAAAACCTCTAGCCAGCACTAGAGTAAAAAGTGCCCATGTATAGGGAAAAGGTTCACATCAAAGCTACTCGAGGAACACATAAGTGTAACAAACTCCCATGGAGCAAATGATGTGAACACATACCTGGAGTGAAAGACCATCCTCCACAAGGTAATAAGCCTAAAGCTTTGCGAAAAGCTTCAAACTTTTCTCGTGGAAGAGCTTTGGTGAATATGTCTGCCATGTTATCTTGTGTAGGCACATAACCAAATCAATATCTCCTGCATGAAGGCGCTCTCTCACATAGTGATAATGCACCTCAATATGTTTGGTTCGTGCACGAAACACTAGGTTTCATGCAACAACCAAAGCACTCTGACTATCACTGAGAATATGCATAGTTGCATCAATCTCCATGCAAAGATCCATCAATAGGCGTCTCAGCATATACACTCCACTGTAGCTGTGAAAACTGCCCTGTACTCAGCTTCACAACTCCATCTTGCTACTATAGGTTGCTTCTTACTCAACCAAGATATGCATGAGACTCCAAGGAAAAAGCAATTACCACTAGTGCACACACGAGTATGATAACAACCAGCCCAATTACTATCTGTAAAAGCATGCAAGCATGATTGAATATCTCTACCATAAAAGAGACCTAAGCTCAAAGTGCCTCGAAGATATCTAAACACACATTTCACCGCTTGCCAATGCTTAGTGCCAGGGCTATGCATGAATCGACTCAACTGGGAAACTACATATTGTATATTGGCCTTGTGTTGCATGCATATATAAGACATCCCACAACTTGCTGATAAACAAAAGTGTCAAATGCATCACTGGAATCCTCAACTGAGAACCTGAATCTTGTCTCAACTGGTGTGGAAACTGGCTTGCAATCCTCAAAGTCAAAATGTTGAAGTAGTTTTTCAACATACTTTGCTTGATGCATAACAAGTCCCCCCTCAACGGATACAAACTTGATGCCAAGATAGTAGCTCAAAAGACCAAGATAAGTGACATCAAAAGTATGCTGCAAATCAGCCATAAGAATGTCAAGTTTTGCATCACATGGCCCAGTCAAGAGTATGTCATCTACATAAAGAACAAGCATTATAAGATCAGCCCCATTTTTGTGTACATAGAGTGTGCTTTCAATCGGACTACATGTGAAGCCAAGAGCAATCAAGTGCTTATGGATTTTGTCATACCATGCCCGTGGAGCTTGCTTGAGACCATACAAGGCTTTATGCAAGTGGCCCTTTCATAGCAAATCTAGGAGGTTGCTTCAGATAAACCTCTTCTTGCAAATCACCATTCAAGATGGCTTTTTTTATGTCGAACTGATGCACTTTCCAACCTCGATGGGCAGCCAATGCAACCACGGTATGAATGGTAGTCATGCGTGAAGTAGGTGCAAAAGTTTCCTCATAGTCAATGCCATATTGTTGTGCATATCCTTTAGCAACCAATCTTGCTTGGTAACGATCAATGCTACCATCAGATTTTCTCTTAATCTTGTAAACCTACTTTGGACCAATGGCATTCTTTCCTTTTGGTAATTCACATAACTCCCAAGTACCATTCCTATGTATGGAATCCATTTCTGATTGCATAGCACTCATCCATTGTGGATCATCACATGCATCTTCAAAAAGAAAGTGGCTCTTCATTACATGTTGTAGCAATAAGAGAATAATCCACAAAATTACTTGATGCATGGTGAGAGCTTGATCTTGTTCTACCAAGTAAAGGTGCACTCAATTTGTTGTCCTGCAAAGTTTGTTTCAGCCACTTTGGCATAGTTGTGCACTCTTGATAGACATGCATTCATTATGTAAAACATCTTCAATATGTACATCATGCGTGGGCTGAATTTCATGCTCATTTTCAGCCATATTTTGACGCAAATGTTCAGCCATATGTAGCTAGAAATTTCCAACAGTTTTGACAATTTTTGGCTGAAATTTTTCAGCCATGTTTGGCTGGAAATTCTCTGCATTTTCAGCCCTATTTGGCTAGAATTTTTCAGTCCTTTGAACCTCAGTTGGCTAGTCTATGTTGGCAGTAGTCAGAGGCATAGAAGACGCGGAAGCATGTAAAGACAGAGCATAACAAGGAACCAGGGAGTGAGTCGAATCATTTTTTCAAAGACTTATATTTTATAAATACTTTTCAAAACCTCCAACAGTGATTTTCATCACTTTTGTACCATATGTAAAATAGAAAAACCCTTTTTGTAATTTATAGCTCTATTTTGTGCAAGCCAAGGAGTCCTCAAGCTTGAGGATCTTAGGTAGAATGAACGTACCAATTTTGGTTATTTTTAGACATCGTTTACCCCTTCAAATAGCATTTAGAACCTATTTTTTAACTATGGCGGTCACTAGATGTGAAACCAGTCAAAACTAGTCTAGAATCTATAAAAAGAGCTAGAGAGCTCATTTTTGAGGTTGGTTAGTGTGAGCTTAGAGCTATTTTGAGCTTGTAAGAGTGTTCTTGAGTAAAAGAGTTGATTTCCTACCTTCCATTGTTTCTTGCTTGTCTCTTCGTTGTGTGTGTGTATGTGTGAGTGTATTTCTATGCTTCTCACCATCATTCTCACTTCATCTCATATTCACGATCTTCATATCACTCCTATCTCTTCCGCGGATTGACATTAAGGAGGTGGAGCTTCTTAACGTGGTTCTCACCATTGTGCTAGAGCAACACCAAATTTGGTGCCATTGTCGGGGACCGAGTCTAGGACGAATGTGTGATGGTAAGAGTATAGCAAGAAGTGGTGTTGGAAGGTAAAAATTCAGTTTTTGTTGTTGTTTTTAGTTAGTTTTTAGTTTTTTTCACCTCCCCCACACTCCATCTTCATCACCGCATCATCTTCTTCCTCTCCAAAAAAACAAAAATCAAAAAATTCACCATATCTACCCATTCTCCTCATTTCCCCTCATTTGTGCATGCGAGAGAGAGAGAGAGCTTTTGTGCTTGCATGTGTTTTTATGTTTTTGAGTTTTATTGCAGGTACAATGCTCCAGTGCATCACGAAAGCTTGCAAAAGGTAAAATTTCACTTTCTGTCAGAGATCTGCCATGTGTGTCAGACCATCACGATGGTCTGCCAAGTTCGGCATTTTTGGTAAGTGAGTTCACCACGAGGTAGGCGACACAAGCGCATACACAAATCCACACTTGCATTCAAAAATTTGCATTTTGGTGGACCATCACGATTGGCTCACACCATCGTGGTTGTGTCACACCATCGCGATTGGCTCACGCCATCGCGACGGTCTCACGCCATCGCGATGGTTCACTTGAACCATTGCGACGGTCCTTGACCATCGCGACGATCCTGTCGACCCCATGCCATCGCGATTGGCTCATGCCATCGTGGCGATGCTGCCACGTGGTAAGCTAGACCATCGCGATGATACCCTTAGACCATCGTGATGCCTCGACATTTGAACCATCGCCATTGGCTCACGCCATCGTGCTTTGTGACCATCACGACGGGCTCACGCCGTCGCCTCCCGTTGACCGTTGACCGACGCTATCGCTATTGCTTGTTGATTAGACCATCGCAACGGTTCATTCACACCATCACGATTGCCCACATTTACGCCATTGCGATCATTCACTTCATGCCATCATGACAGTTCGCTCCTTCGGACCATCGCGATTGTGCCATGCCATCGCGACGGTTCACCTGGACCATCGTGATGGTCCCAGACCATCGCGATTATCTCAGACCATCGCGATTGCTCACCCCAAACACAATTTTTAGGGTTTGACTTTTTGACCAATTTTGGGGCTATTTTTGGCAAATTTTTGGGTGATTGCACTCATAGGAGACCCCTTAGCTCATATTCGGAGAAAAACCTATTTGTCAATTTTTACCCCCGAGGGCCTGAACGGTCATATCTTTTTCATCCAAAGTCTGTTTTTTGAGCTTTATAGCTCGTTAGAGAGGATATTTTGAGTTTGACCATCTCTGAGAGAGAGAGCTTTTGTGCTTGCATGTGTTTTTTTGTTTTTGAGTTTTCTTGCAGGTACAATGCTCCAGTGCATCACGGAAGCTTGCAAAAGGTAAAATTTCACTTTCTGTCAGAGATCTGCCGTGTGTGTCAGACCATCGCGATGGTCTGCCAAGTTCGGCATTTTTGGTAAGCGAGTTCACCACGAGGTAGGCGACACAAGCGCATACACAAATCCACACTTGCATTCAAAAATTTGCATTTTGATGGACCATCACGATTGGCTCACGTCATCGCGGTTGTGTCACACCATCGCGATTGGCAGGCTCATGCCATCGTGATTGTCTTGTTGACCGTTGACTGGTAGGATCTTGAGTCCAAGGAAAAGATGATTGTGAAAGCCTTTATTTTGCTCAAATCCCTCGGAATCGGTCCAATTGGATTACCTAGAGCCCACAATTATCTCGTAATGGATTCCTCCTATGTCTATGCACTAGCTCACATTTCCCGGCAGACGCACCAAAATGTTTTGGCTCTTAGTCCAAGGGAAAGTGCTTTAGACACACGTATGTTTGATTCAATCAACTTGTAATATGCCACTTTTTTCACTCCGAGTCCACAATTGCTCTCGAAAAGAATTTCCAGTTTCAAACAATTAATGTATCAACTGCTCTTCATAAGAATACCCCCCCCCCCTAAGGTCTGTGCACTTTAATCGATGAGGACATGCCCATTTGCTTTCATGCCCGAACCTAAACCTCCAGCTACCGTGATCCTTCCACCCTTATGATTCTTTCAAAGCTCACCATTCAAAATTGTGCATCCACTTTTATAAAATTCTCAGTGTACCGTCACCCAGTTGAAACACAAGAAGAGAATGATGATTCACACTCTATCACACTAACTTCGAAATACCTCAACGGCATTATGTTATTAATAACTCTTCCTGTAAGCTTCCCTTATACAGTTGAATTCCCTGATCACGTAACTTCAAGAAATACTAGAACTTGATATTAAACTACATTTCTCAATCCAAATTCTCATCGCAAGAAGAAAAGAAAATGCGCGAACAAAAACACTTCAAAGCAAATAGGTGGGATTTCGATACACAGTGTTTCAATATAGTGTTTCATGTGCATAAAAAGTTTATTAACACAACTCGCAATGAACGCGAAAAATTGCAGTGATTTCGTATGTAGAACTCACAGTGTTAGGGGAAAAAAACCAGCTTCAATGCCCTGTTGAGTGCAAAGGACCATACTTTCTTCCTTATTTTGATTCATCAGGATTTCAACTTCCACTTCATATTCTCCATCCTCATGAACAATGGACTGAAGTGACGTTCCTGCTCCAACAGCACCACTCTCTTCCAGTCATTTAGCATCTGGACTCATCCTATAAGTATGTTCTGTAGTAAGATCATCAAAGGAAAGTTGTGACCGAAAGTCAGCCCCTTTTTGCCCTTCGATGTCCAGATGCCTGCATAACCGATGGCTTCACATCAAGAGCCTCTCCCCAAACTCTTCTCGAATGTAACTGGACGTTTGATATACTCAGAGATAGAGGATTGTCAAAAGATTGTCATCCTTCCATGAATAATGTGTCAGAACTATCCTTGAATTAGTGTCATCAATCTTCAGAGGTTAATCTCATATACAATAAAGAACCCGATTCAGAACTGCCCTCTGATGTCTCCGATTTCTCTCGTTTAGCACCCATCTCTGTATGACTTGACCCGACTTTCTCTTCCCTATCTCTGCTTGTTCAATACTTTAAGATGCTGATCGTGAAATCCATATCTATTCAGCGCTCTGAGAACCCTTCCTCGCATCAGAAGCAGTCCTCAAATTCTTCTCTGTTTTCCAGCGTATCTCCGACGATCTTGTGTTTTTCTTTTCCTCCCTAGCCACCAATGCATTTTTTTTTTGCGATGCACCATCTCATTGAAACTCATCTGTTGAGGGAGCTAGTTGCACGTATCCTTGATTCTTGCTCTAAATTATTCACTTCCGCGTCCACGTATGTTGAAAGTTCATCTCTGAATTCCTTTCTCGTAGCAGATAAGATGCCTAGCATCTTTCCATCAATTCCGATGCGTTATTTTGTTGTCCCTCAGAGCAGATGTGCCTTCCGATGCCATTCCCCAGATCCCCCCTGTGTGATACATGTGGAGCCTCCTCCCAAACTCTACGAAGCCCCCTTTTTTCTTTTTGTACTGATGCTCTCCCCTTCCTTCCAGCATCCGCGCACACCAAAGACCAGCCATCCCCCCTTTTTTTTTTCTTGTGGCCAGAGATGACAACCATTCTATCCCTTTTCCGTTTTTCCTGTCACTACCCAACACCAGTGGACCCCAAAAAAACGGAAATGCAGAGATAGTCCCCTCAACTTGCTGGCGAAAAATGGAGAGAGAGAGACAGTATGTCCAAAAACCCGCCTGCTGCCCCCTCCTTTTTGTCAGATCTGCAATGGAAACAGAATGCAACGGACTTGGCCTTCATCAAATAATGCCGCCGCCTCTTTCAATGCATTCTCACCCTACTTATCATAAACATTCCTCTTTTCTGGATCACGTAAAACCTCCTAAGCTTGTGCAACTTCCTTGAACTGATCCTTTGGTAGTCGGACATCTACGCTACATCTGTTGGATCATGCCAGATCCAAGATGACGGATGGTGACTCTCATGCCTTGACCTTGACGGCCCACCCACTTACCACTTGCACCGATCTTTTATCCCGTCCCTGCCGACATTGCATGCCGGAAGCTCCTGCAACTGAAATCAAACGTATCTTCCTGCCAAATAGAACCACATTAGTGCATCAAAACCAACCATTTTCTTAGCTAACATACTCCCCTTTTCTTATTTGCGAAGTCGTCCTCGACGAGCC
The DNA here is from genome assembly GCA_020310875.1 of Ceratopteris richardii. Classification (NCBI taxonomy): domain Eukaryota; kingdom Viridiplantae; phylum Streptophyta; class Polypodiopsida; order Polypodiales; family Pteridaceae; genus Ceratopteris; species Ceratopteris richardii. The sequence continues at coordinate 71,468,912 of CM035433.1, read as the reverse complement.
ACTATTGCTGCAATAAAATCCAAACAACCATGAACATGTCAATTTTCAATTAGTTCACATACCTTTTCATCGAGCCGCCACTTCCACTGAACCTGCACTCATCGAAGCTATTAGTGCTAAAAAAAATCACTCATGAATACATACAAATCAGTCATTTCCAAATGATCCAACAACATACACATATATGCCACTCCAATTCCCCATACATCAAATTGCTCATGCATTCCATTATGAACATAGTCTCAACCAAAATAACACATGCATACCTTTCCATATCTTACACATACAACTCTGATTGCAAAAAAAACAAAATGGAAATACCGAAATAAACAACAACAACTGAAATGAATTCAACAGGACATGCAAAATACCCAAAATGCATACCTAATTATTGCACCTACTATTCGCTATGTACATTTATTCCATGACTAGACATTCTCGAAGAATCCACATCGTCGTCCTACAAAGCCATCGAGACTCGAGCACAAGTGAAGACATACATCAAACCCTGGAGTGTCCCACACACTAGAAAAACCCTCAGATAGAGCACACAAGTTATAAAGGAAGACCGTTGCATTACCTCGCTAAAGCCTCATCCATAAGTACATATAGAGTCTCCGTGCCTTCAAGAATGTTGATTCAAAGTGAGCTGATCTGTCGCAAGCCAACACATACCAATCACACAAGCAAATAACGTTCCCTTCCAGGCAATCATCGCCCTCTCCTCTCTCTCTCTCCCCCTCAGGAGTGGGGAATAACTTCATATGAAAATTTTATTTTAATCACACGTTGGCCTACATTGACACTGGATGCGATTCGTGGACCTGACCGCCCGATCAGGTTGATTCCACCCATCTACCAACGCAATGCAGCGCACAACACACAAACACACAATGATAACACATAACATATATCAGCTAGCCCATAACGAAGCTGGATGCGGCTCATGGTCGTGACTACCCAGCCACGATAGCTCCACCTACCTACCAACCCGTTATGGCGCGTAGCTAAGACACAAACATATACCTCCCAAGCCTATGGCGAAACTAGCTGCGGCTCGTGGTCCTAACCACCCGGCGAGGATAAATCCACCCACCTACTAGCCCACCATAGCGCATTGGTACGATCACAACAACACAATATTTTTTCTTTTCTTTACTTTTTCTTTCTTTTCATAGTCAATTAGTTCACCCAAGTCCTGAGAATTAGGGAGAGGAAGAAAGGGACTTTTCCCACTGTTCCCACACATACATGCAAACATATACACTCTAGCCTTTGACAGATCAACCACCTTTTCACTCCATTCTCTCAATTACAGACACTACATATGTATTCATCGAGTTGACTTTTCACTAGGTAACTACAGCCAGCTATGCCTTAGTCCCTCGTGTACCTATCCTTAGATGCTCTAGAATGTGAGTCTCTGGGATGTCTCATGTAACCTCACGTCGTACTCGCATCCCGACAACTTCTCTAAGGCGAGTCAGGCTCAACTTCAGGAGCTCCGTCATCACTTCCTAGCGTTAGCACATCTGCCCAAGCCCATGTGATATCGTTTTCCTCGTTAGGCATTTCCCTCGAAGGATCAAAATAGTAATATCGATCTCCCGCCCATCCTACATGTCGAGCTAGGTATTCCTCAAAACACTCAATGTAAAATGCAACACCCAAACCCTGGTTTATAAAGCATACCAGCCAATGCGCTTCCTCAACATCGTATTCCGTCTCAAGGTCGTCGACATCTATGTCCATGCGGGCGAATGTTTGGTCCGAGAAATATATATCACTTGAAATATGGTTTAACTCGAAGCGCGTTAACCTTCACGGGAGCATATTCTTCTCCTAAATCTTGAATTTGCATGGAACCATTGGAATTGAGTTCCACCACCTTAAACGGTCCTGCCCATCTTGTTTGTAACTTCCCTGGGAATTTATAATATTTACTATCATAGACTAGCACCAAATCCCCTTCTTGAATCACATAGGTTTTGAGATTCTTGTCATGCCTCTCCTTACGTCTCTTCTGAATAGCTTCCAGACTTTGCTGTGCGATGAGTCTCTTTTCTTCAAGCTTGACCAGTTGTATGTACCTCTCCTTTAATGACTCTTCCTCGCCCAACCTGGCTTCGATGGCCACTCTTAATGTCGGAACTTCTTTTTCAATGGGGAAGATGGCTTCCTCGCCATATACTAGGGAGAACGGAGTGCTCTTAGTCGTCACTCGGTAGGATGTTCGATACGCCCACAAAGCTTCCAAAAGTCTCTCATCCCAGTCTCTCCTATGCACAGCTACTGTCTTTGTCAGAATTTGTTCCAGCACCTTGTTGGTGACCTCCACTTGTCCATTTGCCCTCGGGTAATATGGAGTGCTTTTTCTATGTTTGATCTTATATAATTCCATTAATTCTTCGATCAGTTCGTTGACAAAATGGGTTCCTCTATCACTTACTATTTCCAACGGGCATCCGAATCGAGTAATAATTTGTTCGTACAAAAATTTAGCTACATCAACAGCTCGGTCAGTTTTCAGAGCTTTAGCCTCTACCCACTTGGTAACATAGTCAGTACAGACCAAAATATACCTATTGGATCTACGTCTTGAGGGAGGATCAATAGGCCCCACAAAATCAATTCCCCACTTCTCAAAGGGGTTAAGAGCGAGCACCGGCGTGAGAGGAGCTGCATGTGCTAATGTGGGTTTGCCCATTCGTTGGCATTTGTCGCATTTCTTACAGTATGTGTGCGAGTCTTTGAACAGCGTTGGCCACCAATACCCAGCCAATAAAATCTTTCTTGCCGTCAATTCGCCAGCGAAATGTCCACCGCAGGGTTCGTCATGCAAAGCCCTCAACACTAGGCTTGCTTCTTCTTCCTCGAGACACCTCCGATAAATGCTCTCATGAACAAAATATCGATAGAGTTGCCCCCCAATGATGCTATGGTGCTTCGCCAATGCTAACAGTTTTTGCTTCTCTCTCTTGCTTGCTCCTGGCGGATATTTAGTAGTGCACAAGAAATTCACCAAGTCGGCATACCAAGGTACTTTAGCTTCAACCTGGAATAGATGCCCATCAGGAGCATCATCGGGCACACCAGAGATTGGCTCCTCATTAACAACTCGAGATAAATGTTCAGCCAATATATGCGCTTTGCCTGGTTTGGTTACCACTGTGAACTGAAATTCTTGGAGGAGTAGCATCCACCTCATCAATCGCCCTGATAGCTCGGGTTTGTTAATGATATACTTAAGGGCTTCATGATCCACATAAAAAGTGAAATGCTTTCCCATCAAGTAATGCCGATACTTGTTCACCGCAAAGATCATCGATAGGCATTCCTTCTCTGTAGTCGTATAGTTCCTCTCAGTGTTATTCAAATTGCGACTTGCGTAATAAATAGGGTGGTCCAACTTCTTTTCATCGGCTTGGCATAGTACTGCTCCAACCGCAGTATGAGAAGCGTCGGTATGTACATGAAATTCCTTCGTCCAGTCAGGTGCTACCAAAATCGGTGCATTTATCAACCTCTCCTTGATCGAGTCGAATGCAACTTGACACTCTTCAGTCCATTGGTATTGTTGGTCCTTCCTCAAAAGATTCGTCAGTGGTGCCGCTATTGATGCAAAATTTAATATAAATCGTCGATAATAATTTGCGTGGCCCAAAAATCCTCTGAGTTGGCGCAAATTTTGAGGAGGTGGAAGTTGTCCGATCTTTTCCACTTTATCCTCGTCAACCGCAATCCCTTTTTCGGAAATAACATGTCCCAAAAGCAATCCTCTTCGTACTCCAAATGTACACTTTTCAGGATTTAATGCGATGCCTTTTTCAATGCTTCTTCTTAAAATAGCTTCGATCCTCTCCATCATGTTTTCATCGTCGCCTCTGATCGCAAAGTCATCGAGAAATATCTCCATCCAATCCTGCAAATAGTCTTGATATGCAGCTATCATTGCTCTCTGGAATGTGGCCGGTGCATTGCATAATCCAAATGGCATCACCCGATATGCATACGTACCCCATTCTGTGGTGAAAGTAGTTTTTGATTGATCCTCTTCATGGATTTGGATCTGGTTGTACCCATTGATACCATCCAAAAATGAGTACAATTTATGGCCAGCCACTCTGTCCAGTATTTGATCAGTGAATGGCAAGGGGAAATGATCCTTCTTTGTGCGCTCGTTCAACTTTCGATAATCTATGCAAATACGGATTTTCTTATTTTTCTTCGGAACAACTACAATTGGTGATACCCATTCACTGGATGCGATGGGATATATGAATCCTGCTTCCAATAATTTGGTCAATTCCAGCTTGATCAATTCCGAGTAGACTGGATTCGTTCGCCTGAGTCGTTGACATATTGGTCGTGTGCCTTCTTCCAAGTCTATATAATGTTGGCAGATTCGGGGATCAATTCCTCTCAGATCACTGTATGACCATGCAAAGGCCTTGTTGAAATTTTTGAGTGTCGTTTTAATACAATCTCGTACTCTGTCTGGTAGCTCTGACCCTACACTCAAGAACTTTTCTGGAAAAACTTCCCACTTTTCCAACTGAGCTTCTCGCGAATAGTCCTTATTTCTCGATGACACTGTGATTGGAATGTGCTCTCCGATCACGCGTGCATGGTTGGCCAGTAAATCATTGTTTTGTTTTGTTCCGATTGAACCTAGTTTCTTTAATTCAGCTTTTACAATGGCTTCCCACACTTTAGTTTTACTCTTCGCTTCTTTTTCCGATTCTTGACTTTTCTTTAGAATTTCTGCTTCTAGCATTCTAACTCTTTCTCGCAACTGTTGCACTTCCATCATCGGAGCTAACTCCAGCTTCAACTCTTCTTTTGAAGTTCCCTTCTCCAGGGATTGAGTAGCTTTGTTTTTACTTGCGTCTATACTCAACATGTAACACTCAAATTCTTTTGTATGCGTCAACCATCCTAGCAACTCCTGATCGGAATCGTCGTTATAGAGTAATGGATTTTGATACTCTCCCATCTTTGTGTCTTGATTCTTAAAGAGCTGCAAGTTGAACCCGTCTTGAAGCAGATTCTTGTAGTTGTCCGTGTTCAAGGAAAACCTAGCTCGTGCAATCTCGTGCCTTGCTTTCTCCTTCTCTTTCTTTTCCATCTCATCGACTATTATTGTCTTCTTCTTGTTGCTCGAGGGTGGGGATACCTGCAACTGAATCCGATCAGACTTTGGCCCTATTGAAATAAAACGTGTGCGCCAGTCGTGCACACATTCGGCTTGCACCAGCCATGGCCATCCAAGTAGGATCAAGAAGGTAGCCTCTGAGGTCCTTGGTCTTACTATCAGATAATCAACTTTAAACTCTAAACCGCCCACAACTGTACTTACATTCTTCAAAAGGCCCGCAGGCTTCACTTGTGTTTGATCCGCCATTCTCAAGGACATCGGCGTTTCTTCCATGTGGTTGAGGCCCAAAGCTTTCATCATGAACTCAATCATAAGGTTGACTGCGGCTCCACTATCTAACTAAGCACCAGGGACTGCATATCCTTTAATCTCGACCGTCACAGCTGGAGCATTCGAATCGATTTGCGTCGTAATACTTTGAATGATTCCTTGGACATCTTTATCTTGCCTATTTTTATCTCGAGCTTTCCTCGGCTTCTTGATATATTCGTTGTAGAATTGTTTCCTATAAACAGGTGAACATTTCAGCAATGTGCCAATATCCATCGTGACTTCCGTGTCAGCGAGCAACTTTACAATATCTACTTCTTCCGAACTTTGTCTTTCCTTTCTAATCTTAGGAGCTTTCAATCTTTCAGGGAATGGTGCTATGCCTGGCACAAACTCCTTAGTCACTGGTGGAAGAATCTCAATCTCTTCCCCATCCTCAAGCTCTTGCTGCTCAGCAAATCTTCCAACTTGGTTTTCTACCTCTTCACGCTCAGCGATCTTCTCTTGACTCTCTTCTTCACCTTCGCCTCCTGGATTCTTCTTCGAATACTCTTGAGTCCTTGTGACTACTGCCACAGTTGGATCTTTGTGTGGTCTCTTGGCCTCGTACGCATCCACAAAGTGCATTGACGAGCTAGAGCCTTCTTGAGGGTTCGGTGTCTTGAACACTACTCCGATCGTAGGAACTTGCTCTTGAACTCTCGATGTGGAATGCATCTGAGTATCAACATAGTTCGAGGACCCTATTGGTCCTTTTTCCTTGCCGGCGGCAGCTCTTCGTTTTGGACAATCTTCATCAAAGTGGCCCTCTCCACTACAGTACCTACATAGTGGGGTATAATCAATTGGTTTCTTTTCGTTTGGACATCTAGATTGAGTATGGCCAAAGCCATGGCATCTCCAGCACTGGATTGGACCATCTCTTCTTTGATCACGTGAGGCTCCTCTTGGATAGTCTCCTCCTTGACCCTGAGCACCATATCCATAAGTAGGTCTGTTTTCCCAACGAGATGTAGGTGGGACACTTTGAGCGGGCAATCCCGTGTAAGGTCTCTCTCTTGTATCTCCCGATTTCATGGTCCTCTCTTCATAGGCTCTCTTGTTGTAACATCGGTCTTCCGTGTGATTTGTTCTTCCACAAAAAGTGCAACGCATTCTAGGTGGCGATCTATCTGTGAATACTCTTGAGACGGTAGGGCATTCTGAAGCTAAATGGCCATAACCATGGCACTTTCCACACCATGTATTTGATCTAAACACTTGAGTCTGGTTTGTAGTCACCTCTGGTTTTACTGTATATGTTTCCTGGGTCATTGTGGCAGCTTTTATAGCTTGTGTGACCAACTCCAATATTCGTTCTTCAGTTAGCGCAGGTTTTACCTCGACTGGCGTGCTAGTGGCGGCTACAAAAGCTGGAGTCGTCAATGCGGGACTTCCTTGGCCCAGATCCTTCATCGGTATGTTTCTTGGGCCTCCCATAGGCTCGTATAAGAGCTCCATCTTCCTTTGTTGGCATAATTGTACTTCCTCCCACAGCCTCGCTTGTTCCTTAGCATCCATTAAAGTTGCAGGTCTTGTCAGACTGATATGCTGCTGTGCCGTAGGATCTCGCAATCCCGAAATGAATCTTCGTTTCAATGTCTCATCGTTCGAGGCATTCACGCCCATCTTTCTTACTAACGTTTCCATTCTCTGAATGTAGTTATCGATGCTCTCATTGACTCCCTGTCGCAAATAATCCATTTGTTGGGCCAATCTATCTTGGAAGCCTTGTCGTCGAAACTTTGCCAAGAAGGCTTCCTTGAGCATTTGATAAGTTCCACGCTCTTGTGGTGTCAGATTCCCATACCAATTGGCTGCCTCATCACGGAGAATAGCCAGAAAAATTCTCAACCTTTGATCCTGGTCAACTACATCATTGGCCTCATAGGTAACCTCAAACAACTGGATAAAACTATCCGGATCTTCGTCCCAAGTACCTGAAAACTTGGTGAAGTCTCCCAAGTGAACTGAAATCCGCGGAGCCATTTCGAACAGAGGTGTGATGTCAATATCACTTCGATCCCAAAAATTTGGCACACGTGGCTTCAGGATCCCTCCTTCAAACTTTCGCACTTGATTCGCGACTCTCCTACGAGAGTACACGTTTTTCACTGATTTCTTCAAGCCAATCGAGGTCCACTCACCTGGCGGTTTCCACCTTCTCCCTTCTCTTTAAAGGGCTCTTCTCTGAGCGCGTTCCTCTCGTTGAGTTTGTGTTGCTCCTGACGATGAGCTCCCCTCGCTCATGTACTAGATCTTGGGGTCCGCAAGCTTGGCCAACCTGTGGCGCTAGGCGAACCTATGGCACTCTCTTATAGAGACATACCAAGCAAATTCCCGGCAAACGCACCAAAATGGTAGGATCTTGAGTCCAAGGAAAAGATGATTGTGAAAGCCTTTATTTTGCTCAAATCCCTCGGAATCGGTCCAATTGGATTACCTAGAGCCCACAATTATCTCGTAATGGATTCCTCCTATGTCTATGCACTAGCTCACATTTCCCGGCAGACGCACCAAAATGTTTTGGCTCTTAGTCCAAGGGAAAGTGCTTTAGACACACGTATGTTTGATTCAATCAACTTGTAATATGCCACTTTTTTCACTGCGAGTCCACAATTGCTCTCTAAAAGTATTTCTAGTTTCAAACAATTAATGTATCAACTGCTCTTCATAAGAATACCCCCCCCCCCAAGGTCTGTGCACTTTAATCGATGAGGACATGCCCATTTGCTTTCATGCCCGAATCTAAACCTCCAGCTACCGTGATCCTTCCACCCTTATGATTCTTTCAAAGCTCACCATTCAAAATTGTGCATCCACTTTTATAAAATTCTCAGTGTACCGTCACTCTGTTGAAACACAAGAAGAGAATGATGATTCACACTCTATCACACTAACTTCGAAATACCTCAACGGCATTATGTTATTAATAACTCTTCCTGTAAGCTTCCCTTATACAGTTGAATTCCCTGATCACGTAACTTCAAGAAATACTAGAACTTGATATTAAACTACATTTCTCAATCCAAATTCTCATCGCAAGAAGAAAAGAAAATGCGCGAACAAAAACACTTCAAAGCAAATAGGTGGGATTTCGATACACAGTGTTTCAATATAGTGTTTCATGTGCATAAAAAGTTTATTAACACAACTCGCAATGAACGCAAAAAATTGCAGTGATTTCGTATGTAGAACTCACAGTGTTAGGGGGAAAAAAAAACCAGCTTCAATGCCCTGTTGAGTGCAAAGGACCATACTTTCTTCCTTATTTTGATTCATCAGGATTTCAACTTCCACTTCATATTCTCCATCCTCATGAACAATGGACTGAAGTGACGTTCCTGCTCCAGCAGCACCACTCTCTTCCAGTCATTTAGAATCTGGACTCATCCTATAAGTATGTTCTGTAGTAAGATCATCAAAGGAAAGTTGTGACCGAAAGTCAGCCCCTTTTTGCCCTTCGATGTCCAGATGCCTGCATAACCGATGGCTTCACATCAAGAGCCTCTCCCCAAACTCTTCTCGAATGTAACTGGACGTTTGATATACTCAGAGACAGAGGATTGTCAGAAGATTGTCATCCTTCCATGAATAATGTGTCAGAACTATCCTTGAATTAGTGTCATCAATCTTCATAGGTTAATCTCATATACAATAAAGAACCCGATTCAGAACTGCCCTCTGATGTCTCCGATTTCTCTCGTTTAGCACCCATCTCTGTATGACTTGACCCGACTTTCTCTTCCCTATCTCTGCTTGTTCAATACTTTAAGATGCTGATCGTGAAATCCATATCTATTCAGCGCTGTGAGAACCCTTCCTCGCATCAGAAGCAGTCCTCAAATTCTTCTCTGTTTTCTAGCGTATCTCCGATGATCTTGTGTTTTTCTTTTCCTCCCTAGCCACCAATGCATTTTTTTTTTGCGATGCGCCATCTCATTGAAACTCATCTATTGAGGGAGCTAGTTGCACGTATCCTTGACTCCTGCTCTAAATTATTCACTTCTGCGTCCACGTATGTTGAAAGTTCATCTCTGAATTCCTTTCTCGTAGCAGATAAGATGCCTAGCATCTTTCCATCAATTTCGATGCGTATTTTTGTTGTCCCTCAGAGCAGATGTGCCTTCCGATGCCATTCCCCAGATCCCCCCTGTGTGATACATGTGGAGCCTCCTCCCAAACTCTACGAAGCCCCCTTTTTTTTTTGTACTGATGCTCTCCCCTTCCTTCCAGCATCCGCGCACACCAAAGACCAGCCATCCCCCCTTTTTTTTTTCTTGTGGCCAGAGATGACAACAATTCTATCCCTTTTCCGTTTTTCCTGTCACTACCCAACACCAGTCAACCCCAAAAAAAACGGAAATGCAGAGATAGTCCCCTCAACTTGCTGGCGAAAAATGGAGAGAGAGAGACAATATGTCCAAAAACCCGCCTGCTGCCCCCTCCTTTTTGTCAGATCTGCAATGGAAACAGAATGCAACGGACTTGGCCTTCATCAAATAATGCCGCCGCCTCTTTCAATGCATTCTCACCCTACTTATCATAAACATTCCTCTTTTCTGGATCACGTAAAACCTCCTAAGCTTGTGCAACTTCCTTGAACTGATCCTTTGGAACCGGACATCTACGCTACATCTGCTGGATCATGCCAGATCCAAGATGACGGATGGTGACTCTCATGCCTTGACCTTGACGGCCCACCCACTTACCACTTGCACCGATCTTTTATCCCGTCCCTGCCGACATTGCATGCCGGAAGCTCCTGCAACTGAAATCAAACGTATCTTCCTGCCAAATAGAACCACATTAGTGCATCAAAACCAACCATTTTCTGAGCTAACATTGACCGACGCTATCGCGATTGCTTGTTGATTAGACCATCATGATGGTTCATTCACACCATCATGATTGCCCACATTTATGCCATTGCGATCATTCACTTCATGCCATCGCGACAGTTCGCTCCTTCGGACCATCACGATTGTTCCACGCCATTGCGATGGTTCACCTGGACCATCGTGACGGTCCTAGACCATCGCGATTATCTCAGACCATCGCGATTGCTCACCCGAAACGCAATTTTTAGGATTTGATTTACTGACCAATTTTGGGGTTATTTTTGGCAAATTTTTGGGTGATTGCACTCATAGGAAACCCCTTAGCTCATATTCGGAGAAAAACCTATTTGTCAGTTTTTACCCTCGAGGGCCTGAACGGTCATATCTTTTTCATCAGAAGTCTGTTTTTTGAGCTTTATAGCTCGTTAGAGAGGATATTTTGAGTTTGACCATCCTTGAGAGAGAGAGCTTTTGTGCTTGCATGTGTTTTTGTGTTTTTGAGTTTTCTTGCAGGTACAATGCTCCAGTGCATCACGAAAGCTTGCAAAAGGTGAAATTTCACTTTCTGTCAAAGATCTGCTATGTGTGTCAGACCATGGTGATGGTCTACCAAGTTCGGCATCTTTGGTAAGCGAGTTCACCACTAGGTAGGCGACACAAGCGCATTCACAAATCCCCACTTGTATTCAAAAATTTGCATTTTGGTGGACCATCACGATTGGCTCACGCCATCGCGGTTGTGTCACACCATCGCGATTGGCTCACGCCATCGCGACGGCTCGGCCGGACCATCGCGATGGTCTCATGCCATTGCGACGGTTCACTTGAACCATTGCGATGGTCCTTGACCATCGCGACGATCCTGTCGACCCCACGCCATCGCGATTGGCGCATGCCATCGTGCCGATGTTGCCACGTGGCAAGCTAGACCATCGCGATGATACCCTTAGACCATCGCGATGCCTCGACATTTGAACCATCGCGATTGGCTCACGCCATCGTGCTTTGTGACCATCACGACGGACTCACGCCATCACGATTGTCCCGTTGACCGACACTATCGCGATTGCTTGTTGATTAGACCATCGCGATGGTTCATTCACACCATCATGATTGCCCACATTTATGCCATTGAGATCATTCACTTCATGCCATCGCGACAGTTCGCTCCTTCGGACCATCGCGATTGTGCCACGCCATCGCGATGGTTCACCTGGACCATCGTGACGGTCCCAGACCATCGCGATTATCTCAGATCATTAGGATTGCTCACCCCAAATGCAATTTTTAGGGTTTGATTTTTTGACCAATTTTGGTGCTATTTTTGGCAAATTTTTGGGTGATTGCACTCATAGGAGACCCCTTAGCTCATATTCGGAGAAAAACCTATTTGTCAGTTTTTACCCCCGAGGGCCTGAACGGTCATATCTTTTTCATCCGAAGTCTGTTTTTTGAGCTTTATAGCTCGTTAGAGAGGATATTTTGAGTTTGACCATCTCTAGGACTAGGATAGAAAGGGGCCTTGGAAGAAAATTTTGCCAAAGTAAGGGACTTAAAAAGTGTATATACTCAAGTGCTTGATCATCCATTTGAGAATTGGTCTAAACATTGAACTTTTACAGGTCTAGCACGGGCAATCCAGGGCAAACAAAGCAAGGCAAGGCAAGGCAGAGAAGAACGCATGGCTTGGGAAGCGCAACTTCTTGGGCATCAGAGCAACCAACAAAGCTGACTCGAGGTTGGAAGATTACTCAACCCCCTCAGTCAATTATTAGCTTAGGCTAAACGGTAGCATTGTGGATTAACACGATAGGAACGAGCAAGTTCAAGAGATTAAATTTCTTAAGTCCAAGACTAAAGTAAAGGTGTGTGATACGAAAACCTAAAGGAAAGAATTAAAGTCTGACGAAACAAGAACTCAAAAGTACCACGGAAAGTCGATTCATGACGCAGACATCTAGACAAAAATTTAAAGGAATTTAAAAAGAATCAAGAAAGTAAGAAAAAAGGAACCATTGACGATCAAAGAGTGCCGCGAGGTAAATTCATGAACCTTAGATCGGGCAAGCATATAGGTAAGTCAGACCGACGAAGCCTTAGATCATCAGAAGCAAGTGTAGGGATTACTGCACGATCGTGGGCACAGCAATTGAATAATAGTTATCCCTACGAGTCGAGCATAGATATGAGTGAATCAGAAATGGCTTTCAACACAGAAAGACTAAAAGGAGGGTCAAACATAGCATATTTGGAAAGACCCGAAGGACCCTATAGAACTCAGTTAGAATTTCTCCGAACCAACCGCTTAGGTGCTCGCATCTATGAGGATGGTTTGTGAAGACAAGTGGTGCAGATGCACAATCCTGATCAACCCATTGGACTGGAACGTCCAGTGGTGAAATTTGAAAGAGATGCATACATAGACAAAGAAGGAACGATGTACATCATAAGTACTCAGCCAAACAATACCAATGAGTTTGGTGTAATTCAGTTAGAGATGGAAGCGAGAGCCCAAGGAAAAGAACCATTAGAAGAACCTAGGACACCTAGAGGGAAATTTGTACTGATTTTCCATTCTTCTTGGGCACAACCACAATGGGGGATACCCATTCGGTATGCTCAATTTCGTAAATGAATCTTGCTTCTATCAAACGATCTATTTCTTCTTTAATCTTCACAACATAGTTATCATCGTACGTGTATGGTTTCTGTTTCGTAGGTTTTGCATCTGGAGTCATGGGGATTCTATGGGAGCATATATCTGGGTCTACTCCTTTCAAATCTTTGTAGCTCCAGGCGAACACATCTCTATATTCGCACAATAGGGCAACTAATTCTTCTTCTTCTTCATTCGTCAAATCATGCCCTATGTATGTACATTTTTCTTCTTCTCCTTCTATGGCAACTATGATTTTTTTGGTTTTCTCTCGATTATCATATACTTCTCCAACGTCATCTTTTCTGTTAGGCATTCATACCATGATTCTTCTATCTTCTATTTCATACTTCTTGAAGTTCTCGGGAACCTCAAACAAGGATTCTTCTTCTTCTGGCAAGGTTTCTTTCTTCTTTCTTTTCTTTCCTTCACTTTTGGCAGTCACTTGTGTGGCTAACCTCACCTCATTCATAATTTCTTCGTGCCTCTGAGGGTAAGTTTCTACTTCGTAGAAGTATTCTTCGCCTGATGCAAAGGGTGGATCCATAATAATTGACTCTAGGTCGAAATCACTCGCATCCTCAAATGCATCAGTGTTAGGTTCACATTCTTCTATAATTGAATCACACATGATTGGCTCTATCATGAATACTGAAATGTCATAGCCATCCTTGTCACGGTGGGGTGTCCATTGTTCTTCATTGATGGCTACATCTATGGTTGCTAGGATTTCTGCCCAACCATGGGGTTCAAATTCCTCATCTAGAAATACTACAGGTGCGTAAGCTGGGTCTTGAAGGGTTCATGGATGTTGTTCTGCACCTAAGGTCCTGGCTTCTAACCTTTCTTCCTCTTGTTTTGCTACCTTACACATCCATAAATAAGTATCCTCGTGCAACCATGAGGGGTCTAATTCCAATGAGTGTATTGATTCTGTCTCTTCTTGTGTCTTATGGATGGTATTCCATTGTATTGGGGGTACGTCTCGATGTGAATAGTCTTTAAGATTGACTTTAGTAGTCACTCCTAAATGTTGCAAGTATAAAGAATTAGTTCCCCAATCTTGTACAATTTGTAACTGACGCATGAATGGTCGTCCTAAAATCATCTCGTACGCATGATTTTTACTAAAATCACAAATGGCGAAAGTATGCTCAAACTCCACACCACAAGTGGTGAGAGATATGCCTTCTAGTAAGCCTAATGGTTTCTCTATATGTCCGTCAGCCATTTGTAGTTTCATCTTGGTAGGTCTTAATGTTGGCTTACCCCAACGTTTCCATAAAGCGATGGTAGTGATGGCTACTCCGGCTCCTGAATCTAGGATGGCTTTCGTGGTGTAGCCCTGATGGGTTATTGGAAGATAAGTGTTACCTTCCTCTCCTTCGCTTACATCTCCGATTCTTTCTATGGGTATCTCTGGTACCTTCTTGTGTGATCCTATCTGTGAGGGAGTAGTAGCAAGCTCAGGGAATTGATTTGCTACATGTTTCCACAGTTCTGGCTTGACCTTCAACAACTCCTCTACGGTGAGATTACATTGAACTTTGGTGTTCTTGATCACGTTCGTGTTTCTTGGGATCACTGATTCTTCATTCCTCACTATTATCGTGGGTGCTCTCATACTGATAGACTTTGCTTCCCAAGGTCCTGTGAACTGAGTTAATTCTTGCAAAGAATTGGAGTCAAAACCTGTGTGTTCACTCAGTTTCTCTTCCTCTACATCATCGTAAATAGAGGGGATGTCTTGGGGAAATTGTTCTTGCAAGTCATCTATTTCTTGAATAGGAGGATGGGTTCCTTGTTCTTTTCTCCATTTCTCTTCTTGGATTTCTCTCAGAAATTCATGTGAATACCTATGTATGGAAGACAGGTTGTCTTCACCCTCTGTGTTGGGAACTTGAGACAGGGATTGTGTATTCCTTTCCTGTGTCTCTGAGGCATTAGGATTCCTATGTTCATTCTTTTTCTCCTTGCTTTCTATCAAGTATTCTAGCCTCTCCATTAGTCCTTAAAAGTGTAATTCCGGTTTTGCCATGTTATTCCAATTTAGATATCTAGAGGTTTCAAACATAGCTTGTGCTAATTCTACCATCTTCATACAAAGTTTAGTTCTCTCAATTTCTAAGTCTGCTCAAGGGTAGTTCTTGCTCATTTCAGCTGTCTTGGGTCCTTCTTTTAATCTTGCTTGATACACATGAAACATTATGTCTTTCCGCTAAAATTGATCCTAATTTTTGAGCTAGGTTCTCATGATTCACTTCCTGTGAAGTCAATTCTAGGATTTTGGCTCTAGATTCCTTGAGACTTCCTTCCAATTCTATTATACTTTTACTCCACTTTCTCTTGATTCTTTCTCTCGAATATTTCCAAGATTTCGTCTTTTTACTGCTCGATTCTCCCACTTCACTAGTTCTGGCTATTTTCTCATGATTATGTTGTTGATTTTGTAAGAGCGCCTGAGCTCTTGTTATAGCTTGGATAGGCACGTATGTAGGGTTGGAGCCATCTGCATTGTGCACAATACCTATCACATTGATGGGTGTCACATTTGAAGCATTAACGGGGTTCTTCAGACACTCTTTGATGATATGTTCTTTACCACAATCGGCACAAAATCCTTGTATATTATAGTATTGTGACTGTCCTGCTATCGGAGGATGTGGACAATCATTTATGAAATGATCTCCTTGGCACCTAAAGCATGGTCCTCTAGGACCCTGTGGTCTTTGCTGTCTTAATTGGGGTCGTGGATTAGGGTTCGTATACATCATGTTAGCATAGTCGGGCTCCCAACTAGGTTCCAATGGTGGACTATCGTATTCATATGTCTCCACATGTTTTGGTGACTCTGTGTAATAAGCGGGTGGACTATCTACATGAGTAGAGTCAAAACTGTTTGATTTCGGGTCACTCTCTATGATCAAGGGTGATGAAGGCACTAAAGCCCTACTTAGGTTCACTTCTGCAACAGCATATTTGACTGAGATGACATTAGCTGGTGGGGGTGGCTGCTGAGCTAAGCGACTAATGTGTCATGTTTTCAAGGAATTCTTATGAAAGAGTTTGGAAGTTTATGTCGACCACTTATGTGCTCATTCGAATATCAAGAAGATGCATATGCCAGAATTAAGGCAAGTTTTTGACAAATTTCAAGAATATCAGGTTTGTCTGAACCTAGAAAAATGCGTTTTCATGGTCATACAAGGCAAAATTCTAGGACACATTGTGTCAAAGAATGGAATCTCTACAGATGAGGAAAAAGTGAAGATAATTGCCGATCTGCATAGGCCAAATAACGTAAAAGAGGTACAAGCAGTTATGGGTCATTGCGGTTATTACAGACGATTCATATACATGTATGCAATCATAGCTAAGCCTCTGTACTCTCTTTTGAACAAGTTTGAATGGACAGATGAGTGTGAGAATTCATTCAATGAACTTAAACGACATTTGTGCTCAACACCTATACTGACAACCCCAGATTGGAGCAAGCCATTCCATGTACATGTGGATGCATCCAATTATGCCATAGGATGTGTGTTAGCACAACCCACGAATGAAGGTAATATAGACCTCCCCATAGCTTACGCGAGCAGACAATTAAACGCAGCAGAAAGAAATTACACCACTACGGAACGAGAAGGATTAGGAATTATCTACGCAGTAAAGAAATTCAGGCATTATTTGTTGGCAAACAAGTTCAAGTTCTTTACAGATCATCAAGCGTTATTGTACTTAGTCAATAAACCATGTAACACGGGAAGATTGATACGTTGGTTTCTATTACTCATGGAGTATGACTTCGAAGTAGTAGTCAGGAAAGGAAAGACACACCTTAGAACTGACCACCTTTCAAGGCTAACCTTAGGACAAGCTCCTCAAGGAATAGAGGATGAATTACCAAATGCATATTTGTTTAACCTTGAGATAGTACTAGAATGGGCTAAGCCTATTATCCCTATTCTAACATATGGACCCAAGAATCCTAGGATAAGGATCAAGGAAGGAGAGATTACCAAGTCTCAAAGATATCAAATCATAGCAGGAAGTATATATAAACAAGATAATCAAAAGATTCTTGCCTATTGTGTAGATGAGTCTGAACATTCAAATTGGTTGCAATTAGCACATGTAGGTGCATTAAAGCAACATCATTTGAAATATCGTACGTTGCAGACTCTGCATAGACTAGGAGTATATTGGCCTTCGATGGAAGCAGACATACAAGTTGTGTAAAGAATGCCCTGTTTGTTGCGAAAGACCACCTGTAGAACATGCTACATTATATCACGTGTCTCTCACACCAGAATGGAGTGAATCTTTAGTGACGTACTTGAGGATGAACACATTTCCTCAAGGAATGACCTTAGCACGACAACGAAGTCTAGAGCAGGAAACTCAAGACTATTCACTTATTGGCGACAATCTATACAAACGAGGACGAGACAGATACTTAAGACAATGTGTTCATGAAAGCGATTATGTGAACATACTAGAGACTGCACACCAAGGTGTTGTAGGAGGTCATTTTGGACCCGATAGGATAATCAAAGCCATCCTCTTTGTAGGATTATGGTGGCCCACTCTTCACATGGATGCACATACCTATGTTAAGAGATGTGATGTGTGCTAGAGAAGTCAATTTCCTACTCGCAGAGATGAAATGCCATTGAAACCCATGATGGGAGGACGTGCATTTTCTAAGTGGGGTATAGACTTTGTAGGACCCATTAACCCCCTGCAAAAGGTACACATGCTGAATACATTATTGTTGCGACAGATTATCTTACCAAATGGGTAGAGGCAAAGGCCACAAAAAAGAATGATGCATACACGACTGCAAAATTCTTATTTGAAAATGTCTTTACAAGATATGGACTGCCTATAGAGTTAGTGAGGGATTGAGGAACTCACTTTCTAAACCAAGTCATTGAATATTTGTTACAAGATTTTATGGTAATTCACAAGAATTCCGCACCATATCATCCTCAGGCCAATGGTCAGGCGGAAAGAACTAATAAGATCCTTTGTAACGTACTGACCAAACTCGTGAACAACAAACGTTCAGATTGGGACAAATAAATACACCACGCTGTTTGGGCATATCGAGTGGCCTACAAGACCGTACTCAATGCAACTCCCTTTCAGATGGTGTTTGGTCAAAATGTTGGGCTTCCTTTGGACTTGCACAAGAACATCACTGGACCGGCCATGAATTATCAACAAGAATAATGGACTTGGAACGATTAGGAGAAACCAGGCTGAAAGTAGTAGCAGGAATATATGCAGCAAAGAAGCGACAAAAAGCATATTTTGATGCGCATGTGAAAGATAAAGGCTTAAAGGAAAGAGATTTAGTTCTAGTATATACGCTGAAGCAACACGCATGTAAGTTAGAAAAGGGAGGTTATGGACCTATGATCATTAATAGACTCTCGACAAGTGGAGCAGTACAATTAGCCACCTTAGAAGGAGACATAATGCCTAATTACATTAGTGGTTGCAGAGTCAGGCTATACCAAGAACCTCTTACTGAGGATATGCTTAGATGACTCACTTTGGCAAAGAAGCATAAGGAGGAAGAAAATAGAATACGAGCTGAAGCTCAGGTAGAAGCTATAGAACGCATTAAGCGCATGAAGTTAAGAAGACAAGGACTAGGGAGAAAACATCATAACCATCTGGAAACAACACCCAGATACCCCATGGCCATGTGTCAAGCAAAGTCAAGTACTCATCCTAGCATAGTGGACAGGAGACCATTCATTACAGTCAGGCTAGAGCACGACAACCCTTGCCAAGAGCTCAGGGCTTTAATTGACTTAGGTGCTTTGACTAGTGCGATTAGATGGTCCCACTATAAGGACTCATGAATAGAAATGTGGTCAATTGAGGCATACCTCATAGGGCTAGGAGGCATGGAAACCGCTTGCATGGGTGAGGTGGACCTTCCTATCCTCATAAACAAAGTGACCTTGACAGTGAAGCTACTAGTGTGCCATGATGAGGACCTGATAGAACCCCTAATCCTTGGCCAATATTGGCTATACAATCACTCAGTGGACCTAAATCTTAGACAAGGCTCCTTACAAATTGGAACCTTAGATCAGAAGCGAGTGATACCGCTTGACTTCCCTAACAACACTCCACCTGAGGTATATGACCCACAACCCTATGAAACGCATGCGAAGGAGGACTGGAAGATCTTTGGTCAGATAAGTCACATTACGTCTACACCAACCCACGCGGGCTTGGCAATTGGACAATTGTCAATTAGAAGGACATCAGGAGATTTTCCCTTGGGCTTCCTGCAAATTAGAAGGGGCATCCACCCAACCGCTTGGTCAGATGGACACCATCAGCGGTCAAATGGACACAATCAACAGTCAGGTGGGTTACATCAGCGGACAAATGGGAACGATTGCAGGCCAGGTGGACTGCATCAGCAGCCAAATGGACACTATCAACTGCAGTGCCCATCCTTCCACACTTACTGCGGACTGGCTTAGATTAATAGTACAAAACGATGCACTTCCTAATGGGCAGTTTTCACAAGTGTTGGACCTCCCTTCTTTTCCAAACCAGAGTGTCCATCCGACCTCTCAACCTCACCAGGAGTCAACCACGACGAAGGAACCCAGACTGACGACAATATCAGACGACTCAAAGAGGAAAGCAGTATCAACATCACAAAGCAAGAGGCACGAGACAAATATGGGTGCCAAAAGGACAGAAACCACCGACAGATTTCACCAATGCGGACAATGACAAGAAGAAGTCAAGGCAGAAGCAGAGTCAATATTCAACATCTCCTCGACCTTCTTCCACAAGTTCGAACATTCGGCATATTTGGATCGCCAAGAAGTACCTTACGAACTGACCCACACCCACGCAAATTTGGGTACCCAAACAGTGTATTATAGCTCAACCCTCAAGCCATGTAATATATAACCCTTAGAAATCTCTTCATCCCTCAATACCACCAAATCTGATATCATCTTTTGTCCCTCAGCAAAAACATTCCACCCGCCCAAAAACTCTTAGGAAATGGATACCAAAACGTATCCAGTTCTCTCCTCAAAACCCATTGTCTAACATAACTCCCACCCCGACTAATCTACAACCTTGTAATAACTCATTCACGACTGAACCTTGTACAAATCCACACACTATAACCCACCATCACTTGTAATAACACCTCATCAAGAAATGTATGCATCATCTGAAGCATGTAGGTGTCTAGAGACCTGCATTAGTTTTGCAACAATCATTCCATAAAGCACATCACAACACTCGGCTACATAGGTTACACATCGGTTATGGAAAGGGATTGCGGTATCACTTTAATGGGATCATGATTAATTTCCATACTAATGTGTTAATCTTTTGTAGCAGATCTTCTACGCACTTGCATCATTCATCATGCAGGCAGAAGGACCATCTGAAGCTGGCCCCAGTGTACCTACAGTAAATATTAGCGAATTACTGGCTGAACCACATCCTATGGCTCAACCACCAAAATTTCAAGGATTTCTAGGACCTATGCCGATTGATGATCCTCCTAGGGGATATACTGAGAAGATTCATCACAACTCTCATTGGTTCCAAGGATTAGCAGGCCCATTGGCGAATGCAGATTTCATTTTTGAGGCCAATTTAACTTTTGATACCCATACATGGGCCAAGTACCAATTTTTCTCAAGAGCACAGAAGACTTAACGCATCTTTGGGCAAGAGCAGGCTTCACAGAATATTTCAGTGATCCTTTGCCTAAATCGGATTTCTATAGATGCTACTATTTGGTAACCACATTGACAGCTTCAGAGAACAAAGATTTGCAAGAACATTCATTTTGTCATCTTTGGTAAATGATCCACCATATAAGAAGTTTTATCTGTCTAAATATTTGATTAGATCTGCTATTAAGATACATGGAACGCATACGCCGATACAACGAGAAAGGCTAATTCCAAAGCCTATGAAACGTGGGGATGTTACTAAGTGGGAAGATATTTCAGCAATCACACTTGAACTCTCTAAATCATTGAGGATATGTATGGAGCAATTCGCTTTCCCCGCTCAGGATAGATTCACCATGCCCCACAAACGCATCTGGTTTGGTTTATATTTAGCATGTACTGGACCTCAAACGGTAGACCTAGCAAGCTGGATAATTGATCAGCTGTACTTAGCACAACATAGATGGGAAAGAAAGAAGGTAATCAATGGATGTTGCACTCTCACGCACATTGTATATATGTGTTTGGCATACAATTTACCAATCGAGCGTGCAATGACAAGCGAGGAGCTGAAAGCATTCAAGGGGACAACAAAGAAAGCTAGGAAGTCTAGCAAAGGACGATCAAGAAAGTGCATGAGAGGAACCATTCCATGCCTACAGGTCCCAAAATCACCGTCACTGCAACCCTCTCCAGAGCAGTCTCCGACGGAAGCCCCTGATAGGCAACATCCGTTCAGGAACCTAGAACCACTGCAGCAGAAGCTCCCACCACTATTGGTGCAGAAGCGTTTTCTTTTCCAATACCCAACATGGAAGCAGAACCCATAGATACAACCTTTGATTTTGAAATGCCGGATGCTTTCTCAAATGAATTTAAGTTTTCAGAAGGACAGATCTTTTCTCAAGAATATGAACGTCCGAGCTACCCGACCACTCCCCCGGATCAACAACAGGGACAAGTCTTATTCAGCTTAGAAGACGAACGAAAAGAAACAGATGATGATGAGGGCGATGATGAAGCTAGCCAGTGCACTCATGAATCCCAAGAGAATGTACAGACAGACGAACAAGGACAGCAAACCGACACCCAAGGTGATACCAATATGCATGAAGATGAAACCTTTGAGGAAGCAGCTTATAAAACCGTCCAAGTAGATGGGAATCTCTTGGGCATTAGTAGAAACGTATTGCAAAGAGGTGCGGTATTCTCCTTCTACAGCGGTCATGAAGTTTCTCTCGGGAGCAGGATCCTGCATGTCTTCTGATGCCACGGGTATCTCCCAGGGCTAAGCAAGGAGCCTTCAATATCTAGATCCAGGTATTATGTGTCATTCATTGATGATTTTAGCACACGGACAATACTATACTTTATGAAGCATGAAATTTTTTGCATCTTTTAAGAAATATGTAGCATTGGTAGAGAATCAAAGATGTAAGACTTTGAAGAGGCTAAGGTCAGATGGAGGGGGAATATTCCTCCCATGAATTTGATTCTTATCTCCAAGAGAGGGGAATCAAAAGGTAGATTACAACCAGTTATACTCCATAGCAAAAAGGAGTGGCAGAGACAAGAAATAGAACCATAGTAGAGGTTGCAAGGTCAATGCGAGAAGACGTTGCCCAACTACTTGTGGGCAGAAGGTGTATCCATAGACACCTATCTCATCAATAGACACCCATCAAAATCATTAGATGGGATGACAACTTGTGAAGCAAGGAATGGAAGAAGAGCTAACCTTGATCATTGCAGAATCTTTGGGTGCATAGCATTTGAATACATACCTTCACAAATCATAGGAAAATTAGATCCAAAGTTAGAGAAATGCATATTCATTGGCTATGACCTTAATCAAAAAGATTATAGGCTATATAATACAAGCAACAAAGGTATTATTGTAAGTAGAGATGTTGTGTTTGATGAAAACAATTCAAAGAAGAATGAGCTTACACTTGAAGCATCAAGTGATTCTAAAGCTAACCAAAAGGCTTCAAGAAGGGAAATCAGTTCTTCGAACTCCAAAGGCAAAGCCAAAGTGCAAGAGATGAGAGATGAGAAAAGAAAGCCAGAAAGGTATGGTTATGATACCTCTTTAGTCACTAAACATTCAATATACATAGCAGAAGACTCTAATTCTAAAGAACCATCAACATATGAAGAAGCCAAGAAGAAGTCAGAATGGAGAAGTGCCATGGAAGAAGAAATAGAAGCTTTGCAAGAAAATCAAACTTGGGAATTGGTACCCAAGAAACCTTCTATGAAGGTCATTGGATCAAGATGGATTTACAAGGTAAAGAAGAATTTTGATGGCTCAATTAATAGGTACAAAGCAAGGATTAAATCGAAAGGGTATGCACAAACCCAAGGTATTGGTTATAAAGAGACATTCTCACTTGTGGAAAAAATGCCTACAATTAGAGTACTTGTGAGTGTTGCATCTTCCAAGAGTTGGAAGATATATCAAATGGATGTTAAAAATGCTTTTCTAAATGGTTGGATTTCAGAGGAGGTATATATGTCTCAACCTCTTGGATTTGAAGACCAATTATTTCCAAAATATGTATGCAACTTGATGAAAGCCTCGTTTGGCTTGAAGAAAGCTCCTAGAGCTTGGAGTCATAGACTTGTCACTTGCTTGCAGGATAAAGGCTTCATTGTAAGCAAGGCAGATCCTTCACTCTTCATTAAGATGAATCATTCAGAGGTCATATACCTTTGTGTATATGTTGATGATATATTCATTATAGGAAGTGATGTAGATGGAATCAGAAGGATCAAATCTCAAATGAAGGAAGAATTCAAGATCAGTGATTTTGGCTTACTTACATACTTCCTAGGCTTGGAAGTGGTATATACAGAGAAAGGTATGCTCCTCACTCAGAGAAAGTACATTGGAGATATGCTCACCAAGTTCAAGATGGAAAATACAAAGGTTGCAGATACACCCATGGAGATCAATCTGAATCTAAGTGCTCATGAAGGTGAATTAATGAGAAGGTAACTAGTTATTAAAGTCTGTCGGAAGCTTAAGTAATGCTACTCTAGCTAGAGTAGATATTTGCTATGGAGTAAGTGTCTTAAGTCAATTCATGCACACTCCAAGGAATAGGAGGAGCACATCTCGTTATCTTACTTTTGCAGGTACTAAATTGATCTTATGGTCTTCCACGAAGCAACCCATAGTTTCTCTTTCATCAACAGAGGTTGAATACAGAGGACTTGCAAATGCAATACAAGAAGCTATGTAGATTAGGACCCTATATTTAGATTAAGGGTTGAACACTTCAACTCCACATATATTTGGAGACAATATTAGTTCTTTACATCTTGCTTCTAATCCTATCTATCATGCCAAGACTAAACATATAGTTCATTGCCATTATGTCAGGGAAAAGATCATGAGTAAGGAGATTTAACTCTCATATGTATCTACACACCAACAATGTGTAGATATGATGACAAAAGCATTGGATGGAAGCAAATTAAACATGTTCAAATCATTGGTTGGATTACATGAGATCATGAAGGATTGAAGACTCAAACATCTTAGGAATGAGGGGGATTTTTTGGTGCAATTAGCAAGCCTAGGTGCATTGCTAAGGCTTTAATAATAGACATCCATTTATCCCTTCACAAGAAAGAACTACATGTGAACCTATGCTAGTCATTTTGGGCATAATTACTTTGGATAAATGTAACTGTCAAAAGGAGATGGAATTTCTTGGATTTAGGAGAATCAAGAAACGACTTATTTGGTGAAATAACCAAATCAATCAAGTTTCGAAAGTGTAGGATTAGTTTTAGGTGAGGGAAAAGTCAAATTCAAACTCAAACTATGAGTATAAATAGACATGCTTTTAGTCATGAGCTAAGAGACACATTTTGAGAGGCATTGAGCTACTTAAGTGAACATACATTCAGCTCATCTCATGTATGAGTATTCCACTACACTTCTCTTCTATCATATGTTCATCAGAGGATCTCGAGATATGAAGCATAGATTCAGGTGATTGTGTGTACATACCTTCTAGATCCTTAGAGGTTGGAATGACCCACCTCACTTGTTAGAATCATTTCTCAATGTATGTTACAACTAAGTTCATCAAATAAATACATTTAGTCATCTACATACTCCAGTTAGATGTGTGCAAAAGCTCACTAGTCAATTCATACCAGGCTGTGAGCTTGAGCATAATACTGAGCTTTTCTATTCCCAAAATAGAAGGTTTCTTCACATTTCTTACATATGCAAGTTATCTATTTTTATGCAAACATTTTGGAATGATGTTCCAAAGTACTTGGTGGTTCCAAATGCATTATTATGAAGCTAAAGGAGTATATTAAGCATCTTTGTAGTTAACTTGGTAGGTGTAGAGCAGTTTTGTGCAACACACAGTTCATCTTTGGAACCTATCTATCCATCTCCTCATAGTACCACAATCACTACTCAATTCTATTGGCAATATCCTAGACATGTTTTCAAAGAGAAATTTGGATGTGGTCTGTGCATCATCCTTTCTAGTGGCCTTCACTTCTACCCATTTAGTCAAATAATATGTCAACACAATAATGTATTCAACAAGTGAGCTCTTAGCTGGGGGATTAATAAGGACTACAAAGTCTATTCCCCACTTGAAGAATGCATGTCCTCCCATCATGGGTCTTAGTGGCATCTTGTCCTTATGTTTCAAATACTCATTTCACTCACAAATGTCACACCGCTTCACATAGCTATGTGCATCTATCTGAAGGTTTGGCCACCAAAGTCTTGCAAAAAATATAGCTTTGATCACCGAGTCTGGTCCAAAGTGTCCTCTTGCTACACCTTGGTGAGCACTTTCCAAGATCTTAAGATATACAATTTCATGGATAGTCTTAGGTATCCATCTCTTCCATGCCTATATAAATTATCTCTGATGAGAACATAATCTAGGGCCTCCTTATCTAAGCTCTAGCATCTGGCCAAGGTCATCTCTTGAGGGAATTTTTTCATCCTCAAAAAGCTTACCATAGGTTTGCTCCAATCTAGTATTAGGACTACTTGATATAGAGTGGCATGTTCCACTCATGGTCTAACACCATAGATTGGGCATTCCTTGCACATCCTATGGACATGTACTTCCATGTTTGGCTAGTATACACCTAATCAAAACCGAGTCTATAGGGTCCTATGTTTAGAACGATGTTGCTTCAGTGCACCTACATGTGCTTTTTGCAACAATTTCTCATACTCATCTTCTTCCACACAACAAGTCAATATGCTTTCATCGGTGTGCTTGTATAGAATCCCTACCAATATGTGGGATTTTACCACTTCTTTGCCTTTTGCTTTTATTATCAAGTGCTTAGGTCCAAAAGCTAGAATAGGCACAATAGTTTTGGCCCACTTAGGTACAACCTCTAGGTTGAATAAGTAAGCATCAGGAAGTTCATTTAACACTCCTTGCATGGACTTTCCTAAGGTTAGTCTAGATAGGTGATCCACTCTTAGGTGGGTTTTGCCTTTCCCTACCAGTACCTCAAAGTCATATTCCATTAGTAAGAGGAACCACCTTACTAATCTGTTAGTATTGCAAGTTTTGTTCACCAAATAGAGTAATGATTGATGGTCTATGAAACCTTTAAATTTATTTGCAATCAAATGCTATCTAAACTTTTAAACCGCATACACCATGCCTAATCCTTCTCTCTCTATTGTGGTATAATTTTTC
Organism: Ceratopteris richardii; assembly: GCA_020310875.1. Lineage (NCBI taxonomy): Eukaryota > Viridiplantae > Streptophyta > Polypodiopsida > Polypodiales > Pteridaceae > Ceratopteris > Ceratopteris richardii. The sequence goes on along the minus strand of CM035433.1, from coordinate 71,442,495 downwards.
TCAGCCTCATTCAACTGCCTACTTGCACAAGCTATTTGAAGATCAATGTTACCTTGACCCATAGGTTGTGCTAGCACACACCCAATAGCATAATTGGATGCATGCACATGAACATGGGATGGCTCATTCCAATATGCTGTAGTCAAGATTGGTGCTGACCACAATCATTGTTTGAGCTAATTAAAAGAGTTTTCGCACTCATTCACCCACTCAAAATTAGCCAAAAGGTTATATAGAGCCTTTGCAATGATGGCATATGTCATGTGAATAAAGCGTGAATAATAGCCACAATGTCCCATGAAAGCTTGTACTTGATTTACATGCTTGGGTCTAGGTAACTCGACAATGGCACTAAATTTATCCTTATTGTTGGTATACCATTCTTTGACACTATGTTTCCTAAAATCTTTCCCATTAACAACATGTAGGAACAACATGTAGGAAGCAAGATTTCCCATTAAGTGCACGATTCCACTTGTCCTATATACTCACATGCCTTGCCTTAACCTCTCAAAACACATATGTACATTCTCTCTCCTTTTAGATATAGGTTGCACTTGCTCCCCTCAACATTTTTTCCTTGCAATAAGCCACCATGTCTATTGCACACATACATACATATATACATAAATACAAATATAGATACATACATACATAACTACATACATACATTAAATACATACACATGAATTCAAATGAAAATACATAAAATATGTTTTCTTTGTTGGACTATTACATGGTTAAATTACTAGGCCATTTCATCCTCAATACTTAGATATCTACATATGTTATAACATGAATATATGTATGACTATGTACATATTTACATATTCAGATAGCTAGATAGATACATAAAGACATGATTAAATATAGAAATATATGTGTGTGTGTGTGTGTGTGCGCGTATGAAAATGTGTCTCTGCGTGTGCACATTTAAGTTTTTCTTAGTGTATTTTACCTACGTTGATAAGTAATTTAATTTTTCCACCATTGGAAAACAAAGGAAATAAATTTTGTGTTTATTTTTCTGTCAATACATAACGAAATCTAGTGCTTTAGCATTTTTCCATCATCATAACATCTCTAAAAGTGAAATAAAGAACACAGAAAGTAAGATAAATACCAAAGCATGAAAACAAACATTTGGGAGGCTTTTTATTTTCTAAGTCATGGACGGGAGTTCAAAAAAACTATCCCACTGAAAAGGAACAATCTATCTACCCACTTGATCGTACAAGGAATACTTATATGTGACTGATCTCCAAAAAAGAACCAGAGCAATGAGATACCCAATGCCTCAAACATGGCATTGGAGTATGAGGACCTTGTGATAAACTCAATACCCCCTAGATTTCCTACCCGATGTGTTGTCAAAAAGAGAATGACGTACCCCATAGAGGAGTGCCACCTCGTAGGTGCATGCACTAAAAATATGACCCTAATACTCAAACCTTTCAAATTTTATCATTGATAACTATTTCATGTCTATAGGGAAGAATTCAAATATTTTCATTATTTTTCCTACTATTGATTCTCATTGATATAAGATCACTATTGTTGTCATTCTTGTACTTGTATTTAAGATTATGCTTATTCTTATGCCTACAATTATGGTTGTGATTACATTTATAACTATGATTATGGCTATGTAATTGTTGATCTAATATGGTTGACATTTTCACTACAAGAAATAGGGGGGCATAGCGACGCCGCGAAACCGGAAAAAAAACGGGGACCATCGCTTTTGGGACGCTAACGTCGCTTAAGCGACGGTCCTGTTTTCGAAATTTTGATTTTTACGCGGGGTACGTCACAGACTAAAGCTTGTGTCGCTTACGCGACGCTAACCTTTGCACCGCAAATAGAGTCGCTTGCTAGCGACGGTACGGGCGACGTGGGCAAACTACAGAGCATCGCATATGTGTTGTCCTTTCGAGAGCGTCGCGTAAGCAACACTTTGGAATGTTCAAAAAAAATTTCAATTTCTCCCGGCACATTTGTGCCGAGATCTAGATGAAAGCAAGAGAACGAGAGAGAGAGAGAGAGAGCGCGCGAGAGAGAGAGACCAGGTATGCGCACACACACTTACACACACATACATATGCATACACACACACATATACACACATAGACACACACACACATACACATATACACACACACATACACACACAAATACACACACATATACACACACACACACACACATAATGTTGCATACACACACATATACATACATACACTCACACATATACATGCACACACACATATATACATACACACACATATGCATACATAATGCACATGCAAACATACACATACATAATGCATACACATGCACACGCATATACACATACACATACACACACATACACACATATACACGTGCATACACACACATACACACACATACACACACACATACACACACACATACACACACATACACACACATATATGCATACACACACACACATAGAGAGACATGCACACACATACACATACATGCATACATATGCATATGCATATGCATACATACATACATACTTACATGCATACACACACATATGCATACACAATGCGCATGCATACATACACATACATAATGCATATGCATACATAATGCACATGCATACATACACATACATAATGCATATGCATACATAATGCACATGCATACATACACATACATAATGCATACACACACATATGCATACATAAAGCATACACACACATACACACACATATGCATACATACATGCATACACATACACACATAGACACACACACACATACATATGCATACACACACATATACACACATAGACACACACACACATACACATATACACTCACACACACAAATACACACTCGTATATACACATACACACATAATGTTGCATACACACACATATACATACATACACACACACATATACATGCAGACACACATATATACATACACACACATATGCATACATAATGCACATGCAGACATACACATACATCATGCATACACATGCACACACATATACACATACACATACACACACATACACACATATACACAATACACACACATACACACACATACACACACATACACACACATACACACACATACACACACACATACACACACATACACACACATACACACACACATACACACATACACACACATACACACACATACACACACACATACACACACACATACACACACATACACACATACACATACATATATGCATACACACACATACATACACATACACACATACACACACATATATGCATACACACACACACACATAGAGAGACATGCACACACATACACATGCATACATATGCATATGCATATGCATACATACATACATACATGCATACACACATATGCATACATAATGCACATGCATACATACACATACATAATGCATATGCATACATAATGCACATGCATAAATACACATACATAATGCATATGCATACATAATGCACATGCATACATACACATACATAATGCATACACACACATATGCATACATAAAGCATACACACACATATGCATACATACATGCATACACACACACACATAGACACATACACAACCATAGACACATACACACACATAAACAGATCCACACTCATAGACACACACACATACACATAGACGTGCACACACATACACACACATATACACACACACATACACACATAGACACATACAACCTTTATGATGCATTCACACACATACAAATGCATACACACATACACACATACACACATAATGATGCATTCACACACATACACATGCATTCACACAGGGATACAGGTCTTAAATATGACCTTTCTCCCTGGTATAGAGTACACATATTTAGGCAGTGTAGTTGTGCATGACAATGAGATAATGCAGTGTCCTGTTTGCAATAAATGGTTAACAGATTGCCATACGGGTGTGTCTATTTGTCTATGTGTAAACCCACAACCTATCTACTGATACTCAATGAGTTTCTCATGAAAAGAGATATAAGCTTATCTATGTGTATGTGTGTGTATGTGTGTGTATGTGTGTGTATGTGTGTGTATGTGTGTGTATGTGTGTGTATGTGCGTGTCTATGTGTAAACCCACAACCTATCTACTGACACTGAACGAGTTTCTCATGAAACGAGATATAAACTTATCTGTCTGCACATGATTTAACTCAAATAGAATTTTCTCCTGTGAATAATTCACATAATTCACTGCTAATGCTCCCTTGTATATGCTTCTCCTTTGTTGATGGACCCACATTGTAAACCCACAACCTGTCTACTAACACTCAACGAGTTTTTCATGAAAAGAGATATAAGCTTATCTCTCTGCACATGAATTAACTCAAATAGGTTTTCCTCCTGTGAATAATTCACATAATTCACTGCTAATGCTCCCTTGTATATGCTTCTCCTTTGTTGATGGGCCCACGTTGTAAACCCACAACCTGTCTACTGACACTCAACGAGTTTCTCATGAAAAGAGATATAAGCTTATCTGTCCGCAAATGAATTAACTGATCAAATAGGTTTTTCTCCTGTGAATAATTCACATAATTTGCTGCTAATGATACCTTGTATATTCTTCTCCTTTGTTGATGGACCCACGTTGTAAACCCACAACCTATCTACTGACACTCAACGAGTTTCTCATGAAAAGAGATATAAGCTTATCTGTCCGCACATGAATTAATTGATCAAATAGGTTTTTCTCCTGTGAATAATTCACATAATTCGCTGCTAATGCTCCCTTGTATATTCTTCTCCTTTGTTGATAGACCCACGTTGTAAACCCACAACCTGTCTACTGACACTCAACGAGTTTCTCATGAAAAGAGATATAAGCTTATCTGTCTGCACATGAATTAACTCACATAGGTTTTTCTCCTGTGAATAATTCACATAATTCGGTGCTAATGCTCCCTTGTATATGCTTCTCCTTAGTTGATGGGCCCATGTTGTAAACCCACAACTTGTCTACTAACACTCAACGAGTTTCTCATGAAAAGAGATATAAGCTTATCTGTCCGCACATGGATTAACTCAAATAGGTTTTTCTCCTGTGAATAATTCACATAATTCGCTGCTAATGCTCCCTTGTATATTCTTCTCCTTTGTTGATGGACCCACGTTGTAAACCCACAACCCGTCTACTGACACTCAATGAGTTTCTCATGAAAAGAGATATAAGCTTATCTGTCTGCTCATGAATTAACTGATCAAATAGGTTTTTCTCCTATGAATAATTCACATAATTCGCAGCTAATGCTCCCTTGTATATTCTTCTCCTTTGTTGATGGACCCACGTTGTAAACCCACAACCTGTCTATTAACACTCAACGAGTTTCTCATGAAAAGAGATATAAGCTTATCTGTCTGCACATGAATTAACTCAAATAGGTTTTTCTCATGTGAATAATTCACATAATTTGCTGCTAATGCTCCCTTGTATATGCTTCTCCTTAGTTGATGGGCCCACGTTGTAAACCCACAACCTGTCTACTGACACTCAACGAGTTTCTCATGAAAAGAGATATAAGCTTATTTGTCCGCACATGAATTAACTCAAATAGGTTTTTCTCCTGTGAATAATTCACATAATTCGCTGCTAATGTTCCCTTGTATATTCTTCTCCTTTGTTGATGGACCCACGTTGTAAACCCACAACCTGTCTACTGACACTCAACGAGTTTCTCATGAAAAGAGATATAAGCTTATCTGTCTGCACATGAATTAACTGATCAAATAGGTTTTTCTCCTGTGAATATTTCACATAATTCGCTGCTAATGCTCCCTTGTATATTCTTCTCCTTTGTTGATGGACCCACGTTGTAAACCCACAACCTCTCTACTGACACTCAACGAGTTTCTCATGAAAAGAGATATAAGCTTATCTGTCTACACATGCTTTAACTCAAATAGGTTTTTCTCCTATGAATAATTCACATAATTCGCTGCTAATGCTCCCTTGTATATTCTTTTCCTTTGTTGATGGACCCACGTTGTAAACCCACAACCTGTCTACTGACACTCAAGGAGCCTACATGAAAAGAGATATAAGCTTATCTGTCACATGAATTAACGATATGAAAGCTATTGACACCAGCTTTCACGAGTTCACTGTCAAGGATCTAGTTGACAATGATGTGGATAGCAATCTGTGGAGCATGCACAAGAGCAAGGCTAAGTGGTTCAGGATCTTGGGTGTTGTGTCGGGTATGATCACCGTTGGGAGGTGGTTTTCTGATATTTGCAGATGGAAGAACCCTATCACCACGGTTCTCGTCCATTTCCTCTTCGCTGCTAATGCCCCCTTGTATATGATTTCTGTCAATGGTGCACACTGACATGTCACCCGTATGCGTGCCTACATGTAAAGAAAACCTCATTACACCTCAAACAGTGATCTAATGTAATATCAGAGATTATTAAATCTAAGCAAAGAACCTGAGCTGAAAAACATGTCTTCTGCTTCCCATCAGTCCAGGCATATGGATTGATGTTCATCTCTCCATAGCTATCTGCCTCAGAAATACCATGCAACTTTTTATCAATGTAATTAAACAAAAATAGTGGCATCCCTGGTCGGACATTCTTTACATAGATGATATGAGAAGCTCAAAGGCCTGGACATGCAGAAAAGCTGATGATCAAGCTATTGTTCATGCATATGGTTTAAAGGGAGAGACGTATATCTGTGATAGAAATTAAGAGGATAGATAAAGTATACCAAACAGAAGTTGTGTGATGCATTCATTGTAAGTCGCATGGTCACAGCCAAAAATCACAGCAGCAAGCTCCTCCGCCGGAAGGTTCAAGAACGGGAGCCGTGATGAAGGAGAATGGCTAGCCCAAGAGGAAGGAGAATGAAGGCCTTTGTATGTTTCGGTCTTACGTCCAGCTCCCATGATAGAAGCACTTTGCTGGCGATGAGACTTGTAAGAGTAATTTTAGAGTTTGTTGGAAAATGTAATTACAAATTTATGTAATGAGATCATATGCTACGTGTGTATTAATTACAATAATACTTTCATAATAATATTTTTTATGAATGAAGGCATTCTGTGGGTAGAATATTGACACCAATGGATGAAGATATGAAAGATATTGACACCAGCATTCACGAGTTCATTGTCAAGGATGTAGTTGACAATGATGTGGATAGCAATCTGTGGAGCATGTGCAAGAGCAAGGCTAAGTGGTTCAGGATCTTGGGTGTTCTGTCGGGTATGATCGCCGTTGGGAGGTGGTTTTCTAATATTTGCAGATGGAAGAACCCTATCACCACAGTTCTTGAATATCAAATTCATTTTCATACTAGCTAATGACACCCAATATGTTGTTTTTTTTTTTATTTTAATATTTTTTAAAATTCTCTTTGGAGTTCTCCAAATATCATGTCACCTATATCCATGTAAGCAACTACTCATGAATTATGAACCACTCTAGTAAATTGTAGATGATTGAAATCTTAACCAATAATATCGCAATAAATATACCGATGCAAAGTTGCATGTATGTAGTGTTATTTTCTCCTTTCTTTCGTTCATGTTGTATTCTTAAGATGTAGATATATAGATGTTGGCAAACTTGAACTTCTATAACATTTCAAGAACAAGAGTCAACAATTAGGAGAACAAGAGAGAGAGTCAACAAAGTGAGAGAGAGACAGAGAGAGAGAGAGAATTCAAAGCGAAAAAGATGTAGAAAGAGAGAAACAGAGACCTACATATACTTGCTTTAGCTTGTAAGCGCAGCACAACTGCGAACGTTGGAGAGCTCTTCGATCAGATGCGTGAAAATGCCAATCGAAGAGCCTCCAACGTTTTAATTTTTTCCCGTCAATAGACCGTCGTGTAAGCGATGCTAGGTGCGTCGCATAAACAATGTGCACACAGCGTCGCTTATGCGATGTACAAAGCGTCGCTTGAGTGACGCTTTTGGAACCCATGTATAAACGACGCTACAGGCGAGCGTCGCAGGTCCCGTCGCAGTACAAGTCGCAAAATGCGTCGTTCACTTCGTCATTTAATCGACGGTCCGCGCGCGACGCTCATTACGATGCATGTTGCAATTTTATAGCGACAAATTTGTGTCACCTTAACCGTCGCTATACGCCCGTATTCCTTGTAGTGTTTGGTTATTTGTATAGTACCTGTTGCCATAATGGTCATGAATTAACTTTAGTTATCATAAATTCAAGGATATTGTTATGTAGATAATGACATAGTTATGGTTATCTTTAGTGATATTTCGATGGTCATGGGAAGGCTAGGGCTATGCAAGTGGTGCCATCTCTATAGATTCTATAAGGCGAAGATTATGGTGATAATTATAATTATAGTTATATCTATACATATGTATTTACGGTTAAGATTATGGTGATAATTGCAACTATGCTTATGCAAATAGTATACGAATACACAGGTTTTGATGTGCAATGTATGTACATGATAGTGCCTACGTTTTTGGCATGGTAATGCAAATTATGGTTATAGTTTTCTTCATGCAAGTGGTAGTACGGTCATATTTATTGTTAAGAGTATGGCTATCATTCCAAGCAACATAAATCAATTGGAATTACTTTAGAAAATACCTAATTCCCTATCTTCTCCATGTATATATTTAATACTAAATGTATGTAATGATAGTGGCATGGTAATGCAAATTTTGGTTACATGCAAGTGCTAGTATGGTCACATTTATTGTTAAGACTATGGTTTTTCGATCCAAACAACATAAAGTAATCCATGGCGTCTATCCATGTGCATGTATTCGGGCATCTATGCATATGTTTATTCATATAAGCGCATATATATACAAACCTACATGTGTAGGCAACAATTTATGCATGTCCATATGTATATACTTTATGTAGAGTCTCGAATGAGAGTTTGGAGAAGGCAGAGAATTGTATTGAGCTGAAGAACTTAAAACTTGGGCCAGAAAAAAGCTTTCAAAGCCCTTCATACCATTTCCCCCTTTTAGATTACTTGTTTATGCTAGGAAGGCATAAACAAGGTTATGTATTTAGACACAACTTGTAGATTAATCATATATCCGAGAGAGTTATTGATCACCAGTGAGAAAAAAAGAATGAAAGACAGGTTTGACATAAATAAGTAACTTCATTTTGCGAATGGAAAAAGATGTATACACAGTTTTGGAACAGAAGAATGTTCATTATTAGCTTTCATGTTCTACAAATCACAAATATTACAAAAGGATTTGCTCCCAAACAACCATAAGTTCCTTCCTTCATTGCTCGGCTATAGTGAATTTTGATATGGCATGTTGCACCCTAGCATTCACTCAATGAAGAAGCTCAATTAGTGAAATGATTAACCATTGGTTAGTGAGCACCATTGCACACATTTGTAATCTCATCGCTTCACAGATTGCTGCAAGAAAGACATCCAAAGCTCATAAATACATCTGATGGATTGAACAATTTATCGTACATGTTCCTTGAACAATTGGTCCATCACATGCATTCGAAATTTGTTGATCTGAATTGTACAGAAGCATGAAATCTGCATATGCATGTCTCCATTGGGAATGCATGAAGCAGAACATGCTGTTTACATTCCCTTTGTACTAATGCGTACTACACCACATATCTCCATGTACACCTCAAACAAATTTCGAACAATGTTCATTTGCCATGTCCAAAGAGCATGTTCACTAAAGTGTTAATATCCTGTAGAGGAGTAGTGATGATTGGATATCTGTATGCATTGCCCTAGCAAAAAGATCACAATTGTTAACAATGGTCCTCTCCTTTCCAAGGATTAATCATTCACTAATCGAATTTCTCAATGTGAGTGAGTACCATAATACCAAGGATTAATCATTCACTAATCGAATTTCGCAATGTGAGTACAATAATACCGAGGATTAATCATTCATTAATCGAATTTCTCAATGTGAGTGAGTACCATAATACCCAATATTGATGATGATTATGTGCCAACTCGAACATACATTACTTATACAAGCTTTCCCTCCCTCTCTCTCTCTGCATAATTTATTTGCCTTGGTTAGCTCAATGTGCATAATTAACTTGCCTCCCTTACATAAAAGCATAATTCACTTGCCTCGGTTAGCTCAATGCGCATAAGTAACTTGCCTCCCTTACATAAAAAAACTAGTCTATGGACCATGAATTTTATATTTTTAAATTGTAGATATAATCATCGATTATGGAACCTCACCGTCTACGTAGAAACATTATAAGAATACTAACTAAAACACATCTCTCGCGCTCTAGAGCAATGCAATCGTGAGTCTTAGACCAATGTATTGTCTTGTGCCAAATTTAAACCACTTGCCTTTGGGTAGTCCTTTCAAAGTGTTGCCTTCAGTAATCTAGCCTTTGTTTTGTGGAATACGAAGGTACCCATGGGTACTACCCCTTCATTTGTAGAGTTGTTCTTTTAATCAGTTTCAAGCTATAAGGGAGATTAAGCTTGTGTCCAACCCATGGGTACTACCCCCTTCATTTGTAGAGTTGTTCTTTCAATCAATTTCATAAGAGACACACCTCTCTCTCTCTTTCTCTCCAACTATCTTTAAAAAAAACACACACACACGTCTCTCTCTCTCACACACACACAAAGCCCAATGGTCTTGCGTCCTGAGCTAATCCAACGTGTCGTGCCTATCTCAGATGTTAGCAGTCGATCCATGGCTTCGAGCGACCATAGCACAAGATAGACATTCACGCATTCATCTGTAAGGCAGAGTCAGCATTTCAGGAGATGGAAGTCTCTGAGACGCATCATGGCTAACGGGGGCGAATGATGGAGTACTGTCGTAGGAAAACAAAGAGTTTGATTGTACGCGGAAGACTGTGGTGATGACGCTGCAGATTTGCAGGCGAGCGTGCAATAAGATCTGTAATCATTCGATCGGTACATGTACAGCTATGTGTTTTGAAAGACATGGGATCCATGGTGACTGACGAGGGCGAGATGTCAAAGACAATCGTAGAGAAGAACACAGTGCTAAACAAGCCAAAAGATGATGATAGTGGACGGAAGATAATGGCGCTTCGTTCCAGCACAGCGGCAGCACTATGAAGAAAGCGAAGTAGTTTGGCTCGCGCTGCTCACAGACACTGAGCTGTTTAATATGTGTGCATTGCCATGGAAAGAGTCAAGCAAGCGCTGCGCTTCCAGTGCGAGATTGGGAGAGAGGCTGCGTTCTACCGTCTCATGAGCGAAGGCTCTGCTCAGAGGTGGTGCCTACAGCTAGGCTATGTCGTCCAAGCGTGCGGAGGAGGTCCCTCTTTATAGCCGCAAGCTCAGGCAAAGGAGTAGACCGAGCTTCGAGCGGATAACAAAAGATGCGTTTTGCGCGGGTGCAAGTGCAAGGTCTGCTCGTGATCGTCTTCATCAGGACGGATCAAGCAAACCGACGAACGACTACACAGAACTCGAGGTCTCGCGAGGCGTGATGTTCCGAAACGACGAAAAGAGGAAAGATGAACAGTGACATTCAGCGCGCTTTGTACCATTTCCACCACAGATGTTGCGAGCTTTTGCAAGTTGGAGGTGGAGTGGCCCGTAGTTCCCAAAGCTGTTTCCATCAGATGCTCCTATCACGGTGAAAAAGGTGACGGAGTAAATTTTTATTTCCCATGGGCGTCTCCATCGGAGCAGATGAAGAAAAGTGATCACTAGAATATTTTTATAAAATGCCTTTTCTCAGCTCCTTCGATACTTTTTGTTTTTCGAGAACAAAAAGAAATCATTCAATAGGGGGATTCGCAATAACCTATCAAAGGGAAGAGGAATCCCATTATGAACTTACATTATAAGTTCAAGCAATTATAAAGCATAGTGTCAAAGAAGTATGGCTTGGCCATTACCACACTTGAGTTTCACGCTAGAGTTCTAGACCTCACTTGAGTTTTAGGCTAGAGTTCTAGACCCCACTTCTTAGCTTGGAGACATCAAGATGTCTACAAAGGGTGAGGGATTTCAGTTATTAAAGCCTGTAAATTATAATGATAATAATGATAATAAAGCTTAGGTTGGTTTTGGACAAGACCTCTAGAATGAAGAGGTGAAAACATGCTCTTCCAGAAATTTGAAGAGTTCTCTATATGAGTATTCAAAATAGATAGTGGAACATGTGTGAAAGAAAAATTTTAAATCCTATGTGGTAGAAATTGGGGTGAATAGAGACAAGTGATAATATTTAGTAGGAAAATGTTTTGTGATATGATATGTTAAGAAAGTAGAAACTCTACCCTGTCTGAATCAAAAGCTTCAATTCACTCTACCAGGCAACATATGATTGAAGTGTGTGTTCGCTTGGGAAGGGACTCTGCCTCATCTGCACTTGGGCCCTATGAACCTTAGATTGGAGTGTTTGGCTATCAAATACTTCCTCCACTTTGAGGAGATAAAATTTGAATGAATTTTGAGACGAGTTTTTATTTTTGTTGAAGATAAAAATGTATCCTTTACACTAACAATTCCAAAGATATGAGATCTTAAGAAATGCTTGATGGGATATTTACATTTAAAGATTCACTAAAGACGATACTTTATATAGGTGAGAGCTTGAGGATGAGTGGATTGCTTATGGATTTGTATTTGATTCCAAAGTTGTTGTACTCACTTGAATATAAATGTGGCACATTTATTGTAGAGACTTTGATTATAGTTTTTTTATATCCATTTGATGCTCAAATCGTATGAAACTTGAGTGATGATTAATCAATTATAGGATTGATTGATTAATGAGTTATTAATCAAACTCTATCTAATCACTTTCAAGCATTTGTTACATTCATGTAAAATACCAACTTGAGTGAGTATCTAAGACCATGACATTGAGTAGCATTTGCTACATTCATGTAAAATACCAACTTCAGTGAGTATCTAAGACAACTAGAAGCAAGCTCTTCATTCACTCCATTCATTGTATAAGAAATTGGAATCAAGTTTGTGAAGTTTTGAACTGTATTATTGTCTACTATCTACCCACATTTTCTTTAAAATAGTCAAACTTTTGCTCATCTCTTATGAAGCTCAAGGCTCCTTTCTACCAACTTACTATTGGACCATCACATTAAGACCTTTTACTATCCCTTTGCAAAAAGATGGTATAGAGATCATCGTTTGTAGAAATATGAATGTCAGTATATGATCAATGTCTACCCCTCATGATTGTATGCACATTTTGTAAGGCCCCCACTATGAGGAGAAGCCAAGCGTGCATTACCCAATTGATGGGAATCCCAACTTGCATGTTGGATGAAGGTCATATATGGACCACGTAAGGTATTGTAAGGAAAGGGAGTTACCAGGGTCCCCAATTGTGGGGTCCAGGGTAGCAATGAGCAGCCCCGGCTGGGGGGTCCTAGGGGGCCAGCAGGGCCCTTAGTGGGGGTCCGGGGGCAATGCCCTTGGCACGACGGTAAAGGGAATATTCCCTATCGGAGTTAGAAATCATTTATATTTGTTAGGTCAGTTCAACCGGCCTAAGCCGTGTATGGCAATTATGCAGGCGGTGGCCGCCCACGCTCTACCGCCCATGTATAGCCATCCATGAAAGGCCACTCATGATCCTATATATACATGACTTCTGCACTACTTAAGACATCAAATTGAGCCAGTGTACATCTACCTTGTATCTCCCTATCTAGAGTTGTCTAGATCACCATTTAAGCTCTACCTTGACAGTGCATGGGTAGACAATGCCATCATCTTTGTACTTGTTGTTAGTAGAAAATTGTTAAGATTCTCCTATATCTGTTATCTTCTCTACTACTTCTCTTGTGTTATATTGCATAACTATTGTCTTAAATGGTATCAGAGCCATAAGGTTCAAATAGCTTGAGAAGTATCACTATTTTAGCCTACTAGCAGAATAGAATATCAGTAGATTATTCGAGTGCTTACATGATGGCTTCATCGTTGAACACTGGTCTTGGTGCTTCAGCTAATGTTAATGCTGCACCTATTTGAATTTGCCCACCTGCATTCACTGAAGGGAAGCTAGATGGAACCAACTATACACTCTAGGAGTTCAAAATTTCTACAATTTTGGACTCCTATGAATTACTTCACACTATCATGGGACCGATGGGATTGGATCTAGAGCCTATACCAGTTGAAGATCCAACAAATTCAAGATTGATGATTCAGCCAGATCCAGATTTTCTCTACAAGCTTGGAAGAGGCGGAATGCCGATGCATTATGTGCAATTGTCACTAGTGTAAGTGATTCTGTCCTTACTTTAGTTCAACATACTACTAAAACACATGAGGCTTGGAGCATATTGGCTCGTCAATATGAGACCAAGAACCACACTAGGATACAAAATTTAGAAAACCAGTTGGCAAATGAAAAGCATTCTGATTTTGAAAAGGCTGAAGATTTTTTCAAACGGGTAAAACATCTTCAAGATCAATTGGCTGCAGTTGGTGTTGTTATAACACCAGAAGAGCTGGCTCAAAGATGGGTACGTGTTCTTCCAGCAAAGTATGATGGATTGGTAACAGCCCTTAACACTCAGGTAAGACCAAATCCGCTCACATTTGAAGAGTTTTGTGCTATGCTTTTAGAAGAAGAGATGTAGTTGAAGAATCAACAAAGTACAAGTGATGCTGCATTCTCAAGAAATGCAAAAGGTAAAGGCTTTTCTGATGGATCAAAGAAGAAGCCAAAGAAGAAAAAGTTCACAGGAAGTTGCTTCTATTGTGAAAAGAAAGGCCATCCCATCAAGGAATGCAGAAAGAAGCAAGATGATGAATGGAATGGGACTATAAAATCATCGTGGAAGAACAAAGAGTCTGGAAACAACACAAAGTGGGAACTATGGGTAGCTATTGAAGAGGTATGCTCATCTGCTCAAGCTCGTGTTGATGAACCATGGATTTTAGACAGTGGCGCTTCTCGCCATATGACCAGTAAAAAGGATTGGTATAGTTCCCTAGTGCCTCTATGGGAATCCATCAATGTAATGGTGGGAAATGACTCCAAGTGTCCAACAAAAGGAACTAGAATCATCTCTTTTATCACTTCTCCAGGTGTTGAGAAAAAGTTATCTGATGTTCTCTATGTACCTACACTTAAATTAAATTTGTTGTCAGTTTCTGCAATAACAAATCGTGGACTCGAAGTTCACTTCAATAAGAGTGGTGCAGAAATCATGGATTCATCAGGTAATGTAGTAGTTAAAGGCATAAGATGTGACAACTTGTATGAGTTAAGTGCATAACTGCTACAAAAGATAAAAATGTAAGCAGGTTATTGCACCAATGATTTGGGCATCTCGGATTTTCAGTTTTAAAGGAGATGCAAAGAACATGGATGGGTGCTCATTTGCCTGCATTTTTAGAGTTGCAGGAACCTTGTGAAGCTTGTATGATGGGCAAGCAACAACAAAAGGCATTTCCAAGAGAGACCAGCAATCCATCTCAAGCTCCTCTAGAGTTGGTACATGTTGATCTCTACGGTAAAGTGTCTACACCTGCTTTAGGAGGATCTTTCTACTTTTTGCTATTAGTCAACAATTATAGTAGAAAGATGTGGGTTTATTTCATTCGAGAGAAGGATGATGCTTTTGAAAAATTTAAAACGTGGCATAAGTATGTGGAAAATGAATCGAGAAGAAACAAGAAATTCAGAATAGATAGAAGAGGTGAATTCTTGTCAACAGAATTCAACAATTATTGTAAGGAGCATGGTGTGAAAAGGCAACTTACCACAACTCATACACCTCAACAAAATGGCGTTGTTGCGCGTAGGAACAGGACAGTAGCTGAAATGGCTCATTGTATATTAAAGGCTCAAGACATGCCTAATTCATTATAGGCAGAAGCAGTCAATACAGCAGTCTACATCCTCAATCGAAGCTACACAAAAGCACTAAAGGGGATGACTCCTCAAGAAGCATATTCTGGTAAAAAGCCTTTAGTTTTGCATTTTAGAATTTTTGGTCGTTTCTGTTATGCACAAATTCCTAATTCAACAAGATCAAAGTTGGATTCAAAGAGCAAAAAGTTTGTCTTCCTAGGATATAGTGAAGATTCTAAAGCATACAGGTTGTGGGATCCTGAGGCAAGGAAGATTTTTGTTAGCCAAGATAAAGTTTAATCGACTATCTCATCAAGTGGAGAAATATCTCACCTTGTGCCTATCAAAAGATAGGTTAAAGTTGAGGAGGAGGAAAAATCTGATGAAGAAATTCCCTCAATAAAAAGCCAACCAGTTGTAGCTGCACAACATAAGCCACTATCAAAGTGGGCATAACAGCTTTTTGATGATCACAATCCACATGTAGATGTACCAGAATCATCCTCGGATGGATTATGAAGATCAAAGAGAATAGAGGAGCAAAGAAGAGCCTTAGAACACATTGTTAACATGGCTCTAATTTCATATATCATGGGCTTGATAAAGGAACCTATCACCATTGAAGAAGCCCTTGATGATCCAGGTTGGAGAGCAGCAATGCTCTCTGAGTATGATAGTATACTAAACAATGATACATGGGATCTAGTCGACTTGCTGCCAAAAAAGAAGGTAATAGGTACTAATGGATTTGGAAAGCTAAGTATAAAGCGGATGGAAAATTAGAAAATTATAAGGAAAGATTAGTTGCACAGGGTTTTTCACATATCGAAGGATTTGATGTTCAAGTAAGTTTTGCACCAAGAGTACGCATGACAACTATTCGGATAGTACTTGTAGTAGCTACACAAAAGGCCTGGCCTATTTTGCAGATGGATGTCAAATCTGCATTTTTGAATGGTCACCTCAAAAAGGAGGTATGTATATCTCAACCACCAAGTTTTGAGGTGCCCAATTCAAAAAATAAAGTTTGCAGGTTGAAGAAAGCTTTGTATGGACTTAAGCAAGCTCTACGGGCTTGGTACCAACGGATAGATAATTTTTTCAAAAATATGGGTTTTGAAAGAAGTACTTCTTATGCTAACTTGTATGTAACGAAAAGGGATAGCAAGCTAGTTGTTGTCATTGTATATGTAGATGATTTTCTCATTACAAAAGATCATCAAGAACTCATCAATCAAACTCGGATCAGCTTGGGAACTGAGTTTGAAATGAGAGACTTAGGTCTACTCCATTTTTGTCTGGGAATTGAAGTGTGGCAAAGGAAGGATGGCATTTTCATCTCACAACAAAAATATGCCAAAGAAATTCTCAAGGCATTTGGAATGATGGATTGCAAACCAACTAGCACACCTATCGAGGTAAATCATAAGCTATCTATGGATGATAACATGCCTGATGTAGATGCTAAGCAGTATAGGAAGCTCGTTGGAAGTCTTATTTTTATGTGCAACACTAGACCAGACATTTGCTATGTTGTTGGAGTGTTAAGCAGATTTTCCAACAAACCTAAAGAGAGTCACTGGAATGTTGGAATGCGAATTCTAAGGTACATTGCAAGAACCTTGGATTTTGGTATTTTTATACCACAGGAGATACACTTCAAGGATATTGTGATTCAGATTGGGTTGGAGATTGTGATTCTAGAAAATCAGTTTTTGGATATTGTTTCTCACTTAGTTCAGGAATATTTTCTTGGGTAAGTAGGAAGCAACCAACTCTCGCACTCTCCTCCACTGAAGCAGAGTACAAAGCAGCTTGCTTTGCTTCTTGTGAGGGAAACTGGTTAAGGAGAATTCTTGCAGATCTAGGCTTTCCATCAAATATGGCGACTGTACTCAAGTGTGATAATCAAAGTTGTATGGCTATTGCAAAGAACCCAGTATTTCATGCTCACATCAAGCACATAGAAGTACAACACCATTACATTCATGAGCTAATTGAAGATGAAATTGTGGAGCTAGAATATTGCCCAGCAAAGGTAAATTGTGCTAACATATTCACTAAAGCACTTGGAAGAGAGCAGCTCAATAGGCATCGTCAACAGATGGGCATCGGATCGGGACCTACTTGATTTATCATCGGTAAACATTGAGGGGGGGTGTTAGTATATGATCCATGTCTACCCCTCATGATTGTATGCAAATTTTGTAAGGCCTCCATTATGAGGAGAATCCAAGTGTGCATTACCCAATTGATGGGAATCCCAACTTGCATGTTGGATGAAGGTCATATTGGACCATGTAAGGTATTTTAAGGAAAGGAAGTTACCAGGGTCCCCAATTGTGGGGTCCGGGGCAGTGGTGAGTAGGGAATATTCCATGGAATATTCCCTATCGGAGTCAGAAATCATTTATATTTGTTAGGTCAGTTCAATTGGCCTAAGCCGTGTATGGCAATTACGGGGGTGGTGGCCGCCCACACTCTACTGCCCATGTACAGCCATCCACGGAAGGCCACTCATGATCCTATATATACATGACTTCTACACTACTTGAGACATTGAATTGAGCCAGTATACCTCTACCTTGTATCTCCCTATTTAGAGTTGTCTAGATCTATCTCAAATAGTTAGGTATACACATGTCAAGTCTTACCTGTATTTCTCTTTGTTTGAAGATTTATAAATTGATTTCTTGCTCAACAAAGGTCAATTTCCTATGAACTTAATCTCCTTCAAATTGATTTATCCTAGTTGTAATCAGGGTGTGAGAAATGACATTAGAAGATGCATCAATATCCCAAAATAGAAAGTTCTTAACTATTTACATAGTGCAAGTTACCTAAGTTGGTGCAAACTTTTGAAGAACCTCCAAAAAAGTACCATAGTGGTTCTAGTGGATCATTTGGGAGTATACAAGCCCACTACAACTTCTAAAGGAAAAAATGGAGTTCCTAAGCATGTTTGTGCGAGAAAAGACAAATGATGAATAATGATGGACTAATGACTACTGGTGTAACTCTAATGCCATGTAGAAGTTTCCACAAGACAAATGTAGGATCAACGTTAGAGAGAAAGAGAGATATTGCTACTCATGGGAATAACACAAGAGATATGCTTTTAATGGAAAGTGGACTCAAGATGAGTAGGAGATGAACTCATCTCATAACTCTACTACAAAGGAACTCAAACACTACACAAGATATAGATGGTTCTATTCACCCATACACTCCCTGTATGAAGCTTAGATTGTGATCTATATAGAAGCTAGGTGAAGGGCTATAGGCCTGCAACACGATGGGTACTTAGATGGACACCCTAATTGTTCCAAACAATACAAACTGTATAATCCTACATTGGAAGGGGACCATCCTTATAAGGTCCTCCAAGCCTAAGTCAGCCTATCCATATTCTATTAAAGATAAATGTGCAAGCTCATTTTCACATGAGCTATGCTTGGATAAATTTACCAAATGTAAAGTTAAAGGTGAATATAAGTTTAAGGATGAAAAGAATCTAGTCAAATTTCATGATGAATTAAAGATACAATATATGCCTTGTAGTGAGTGGCATGTAGTGGGAAAACAAATGAAAGTGGTGAGTTAAGAAGAAGGCACAAATTTCTTCACATGCTCATTGGCTATAAAAGTGGAGTGGGAGCACGTTCTCAACAAGGAGAGAAAGAGGCAAGAGCCTCTAGTAGTCGGATTTGATTTTAGAAAATATTTTGCAATTTTGTCTTCTCATAGAGTGTTTCCAACTACATATCACTTTGTGCGCAATCATATTGTGAGGTTCACATCTCAATTCATATGTAACCATGTCTTACATTTAGACACTCATTAGAAAGCTTTTCATTTGTTCTCTACCACAAATATCCTCTTCAAAGGTTCTATATTCTGTGAGTTATCAGTCTGAGAATCAATTCTAGTTCTTAGCATACTTGTCTGGATAGGTAGTCTCCCAACCAAAATGTGTCCAAATTACATAATTTATAGCTTATTGGAAATATTATATTATGTTATTTTGTTTTCTCAAATATCTCCTTCAAAAGTTTCTATATTCTATGAGTTATCAGTCCAAGAGTGAAGTACAATTCTTTAGCATACCTATATGGACAAGTAATCTATTTTAACTAGATTCTATTTCTTGATCAAAACTTATCCAAATTAAGTGATTTAGAGCTTCTTGGAAATATATCTTTGTCTAGTGTGATTGAATTAATCCAAAGGTCCATTTGAATTTTGAATTGAGAGAAGCACGAAATCCAAGGTGTAGGTATTTGTCCAAGTTCTTGACCTATAAGGGTTCACTATAGGCTTCTTGTTGTACATAGGAGAACTCAATCTCCACAATTGGTATTAGAGCAAAATTGATGCAAAAGCTTCATCAAGAAGGCTCGAGCCGAAGCAAAGCAAAAGAGGAGCTATGAAGCAAGTGTGAACTTCACAAACTCAAGAGCAAAGGATTATATAACTACTCAAGGTAACTCTCAAACTTTTTGATAGCCTTCAAGGGTTGAGTTGTAGAAAAGTTGGATAAGGATAACTATCTTGTGTGGAAGTTTGGAATGACCAATTACCTAATGGGAAAAGGCTTGTGGGGTCTCATGTGCAGAGATGATGCCCAACCTCAAATCAATCAAGCTACAACCATTGAAATCCAAAGGAGGCAAGCAAAATAATGGGAAGAGAGGAATAGGAGAATCATGCTCATCATTGTTGATATATTTAGGTAGTGATGTGTGTGCACACTCTAAGACCGCCAGGGCACTTTTTTCCCTCTTTAGGAGGTTTTTTTCCCCCGGCTTGTGTATATGTCTATTGCCCTAATGGGCTACTTATCTCTGTACATTCTCCAGTAATACATTCAGTATTGTGTGTTGTGCTCCAAGCTTATTCTCCTTCCTTATGCTGTTTGCGTGCTTCTGTATATATGTACACACACACACACACACACACACACACACACACACACACACATATATATATATATATATATATATATATATATATATATATATATATATATATATATATATATATATATATATATATATATATATATATATATATATATATATATATATATATGTATATATATGTACATATATATATATATGTACATATATATATATATATATATATATACATATATATATGTACATATATATATATATATATATACATATATATATATATGTACATATATATATATATATATATATATATATATATATATATATATATATATATATATATATATATATATATATATATATATATATATATATATATATATATCTACAACAATTGGTATGAGAGCACATCGTCGCTTCATCTAGGGCACCATTGACACTCTTGCAGTTGTAGTCTCAGAATTGCACGAATTTTGGTGAGCATACTCAGCGTGTTTTTGAGATCTAAACAGCTTCACTATGTGGTGCCGAAAGCATGATCTGAGCTCGTTTCGGCCTCTGAACGCACTATCATAGCACTTGTGCAGGCTATTTCATCTTTTTGTACCAAAGGTATATACGAGTTTTTGTTCGCCAATATAAACATGTCGAAGTCTGCTACAAGTCTAGTGGAATTCGTCTCGGTAGTTTTGTTCAACTTTTTGAGATACAATCAATTTTCTGCATCAAGGTATTTTAGTCACCGAACATGGCTGAAAGTAGTCATGTATTCCGTATGTTGGATGTTGAGGATAAGTTGGATGGTACCAACTACCCATTATGGGCTTATATGATGCGACATGTATTGGTTGCAAAAGGATTGTGGAACATTGTGCAGGGTGTTGAAAAACGTCCTATCACACCTACAACTGTTAGAACTGCAGGTACAGAAGCTGAGGCAGAAGGTGTCGAAGATGATGATATTCTGCATATTCCTGTTTGTGATGCGGTTTTTGCTACACCTACTATAGAGCAGATTCATTGGGATGGCAGAGATGCTCAGACACATGCATTGATAGCTTTGTCTGTCAAACGTGCCATTATTCCTCACATTCACTCTTGCAGAATAGCTAAGGATGCTTGGGATACACTTACCACATTGTATCAAGGTAGGAATGAGGCTCGTGTTTCTTACCTCTAAAAAAAATTGGAGAGTGAGCACATGAATGAAGGTGATTCTATGGACAATTTTCTAAAAAAGATCAAAGACTTCAAGGAACAGTTGATTTCTGCTGATGAGGTCATATCAGATAGCTCACTTGTGCAGACCATTCTAAATGGTCTTCCTGATTCATATCAGAGTTTTGCTTCTACTCTTTGGTTGATGATGAAAGGAAATCGCAATGCCTTGTCATTTAAGGAGTTAGTCTTTTTTTTGTTGTAGGAAGATCAATCCAGGAAGAATAGGTCCATTATGCATGTTGCAGATCAAGCTTTCCTGGCTAGTCAGAAGGGCAAAGGAAAATGGAGCTCTTCTACTAGTAAGCAAAAATCTGCAAATGCTACACATTCGAAGAACCAAGATAAAGATGAGAAAAAATTAGAAAAGAAGAAATTTTTTGCAAGTACTGTAAAGGGAATGATCATATCATAAATAAATGTCCAAAGCTGGTTGCTAAAGAGGCAAAGAAGAAAGAGGCTAGAATGGTTGTTGCAGAAGCCTCTACACCGAAAACAGAGTCTGCTAATCTTGTGCACGAAGAAGAATGGGCATTTACTATTGTTTGTAGTTTTGACCCATCTTCTCATGAGCAGTGCATGTATGCAATAGACTCAGATGTTTGCCAATACTTTGACAGTGGGGTGACCAAACATATTACCTCGTAGCATAGTTTCTTCTGTTCACTCGAGTCTGCCCCTACAGGGAATACTGTTACATGCGCCAACGACTCCTCTTATCCTATTATTGGAGTTGGTAAGATCATTTTGACTATTCCCACAAGCCTGTTCACCTTGCTGATGTTGCCAAATACATGCTGTAGAAATTCAAGAGCTGCAGAGGGTTCAAAGACATTGCAGTGAGGTGCCTTCTTGCTATCACGACAGCCCCTTCTGAGGATTCTCAACTGTCTAAACATCTATATAACATCTCCTCCAACCAGTGGAGAGATTCATTACTTAAGTTGTACTCTAAATCCAGATTTGGCATGATTTTCTCATGTACATGAGCTTGTGTATCAGGAACCGTGGGATACGAGGGGTCCCATGGGTACTATGCCCGTTCACTTGTACACTTGCAACTTCAAAATTAAAGTCTGGGGGAGTAGGCTTCGGCTGAACCTCCATTTCAAAAGAAAAAAAAGTGTGGCAGCTTATCCCCCTCAGAAGAAAACATGCATCTCTGAAACAGATGAATTGATGTGCGGGTGGAAGCATGATTTTGGAAGGAAATGCCATTTATGTACCATCACAATAGTTTGAATCCACCCATAGACTTAAAATGTTTTTTTGATGGAAAACAAAGATTAAATCAAATTTACAAAATATTGTATAGCTGTGCAAGGGGCAGGCTCTCTTGGAACAAAACATCTTAGAGAGAGTGACTCTCCACTATAGGTATCTAACATTACATATGATTTTTGAATACATGGCTTGATGCATAGGAGCATCAGAGATACTAGAAAGGTAGAGATGTCCAACAAACTTCATTTCTTTCCAATAGTTGTAAATTTGATTCCTACTACCATCTCCCAAGCATCTTTTATTTCTTCCAACCCAAATGTTCCATAATATTTGTACTCTCAATGTGTGCCAAAGCAAGGGATACAACCCATTATTGGTTTGCCAAGGGTGAGGCAGAGATTATTAAGAGGGGACCAAATTTTCTGAGCATGAAAGCATTCCATGAACAGGCAAGAAAGATCCTCCAACCTACCACAACTGTTACAATTGTCATTCCCCAAATTTAATTTACGAGCTCTGCTCCCTGTCCATAGGCCCTGGTGAATGATAAATCACAATAAGATGGAGTGCTTATTCACAGGAGGAAGGGCCCAAATGACCTGAAATATGTAGGACCATTGATGAGCAGTCCACTGGAGATTCCACTTTTGATTCAGCCTCCTGACCAACTTGGGAAAGGAAACTATTTTTTTCTTGAAATTCTGGAACATATCCATAGCAGTCGTATGTAGCTCAAGCTCTTTGTAGTGGTTGCACTTCTCCATGGCTTTCAAGAGCAGCTCCCTTTGATCCATAAGCACCTGTTTACAACCAAGAGGTAAATCAGCAATGTCATTAATGAAGAAAGGATCCACAATATCCTGCCCAAACATATGGCTATTGCATGAGTTAAAGCCTTTTTTCCTGCACTTATTCATCTTAACGGGCAAAGGAGAAGCTTCTTCAGCATTCACCTATCGAGTCCATAATGAGTCCTATGACAAAAACCTGAGATTAGAAGCAAACACTGGATTTAAGGTATAACCCTCTTTAACTTTCATCCAGGCATAGAATTACCTCTAATAATTCCTTGTTCAATTTTATCTTTGACTAACCATCCCAGAGCATCCTATCTGATAGATCTATAAAGATTTAAGGGTTCAGAAATTGAACCATTCATAGCCACCCTAGAGTTGGCATTACTCAGTGTTTTTGTCTGTAATCTCGATTATGTCTGTAATCTCGATTATGTCTGTAATCTCGATTATGGTCTTGATGTATTCCATGATATATAGATAAACTCTCTTCATCAAGAGGAATTAATCTAGAAATAATATCTGCATACTCAATACGATTTGGGGCTATTAACCATTTCCAGAGTTGACTCCACAAAGAGTTCCTGTCAGATAGTTAAGTCTTTCACTGATTTTCATCTTTGGTAGCATTAGACAACATCTTCTAATGTTGTAAAATGACCTATAAGCAGTAGTATCAATTATCAATGTATTGTGAGGCCCGTACTCCACATTCTTGTCCCAAAAATGAATCAGTTTCTTGAAATGGATTGAAAAATTCCAAAAACACGGATCCCTCCCCCAGATATCCATATGATGAACTGACTCTAAAATACTGTACGTATGTATACACATCTTTATCTCCTGGATATGCATTTCCTTCATGCTTCATGTTTTGGTCTTTTCTTCAGTCCTTGACCAAGTCTTCACCCAAAACTTCAATTGTTGATTGCCCTACACCAAAAGCTCCCCCTCAATCATCAATTGAGGTTTTATCTATCTTCTTTATGCCTGCCATGTCTTTGAATCTTTGTAGCTTTGGTCCATCCAAGCTTTTGGTTAGCATATCAGCTATCTGATCTTTTGTTGAAGTATGTATGACTTCAATCTCTTTATCCATCACCTTCTCTCTTAGAAAGTGATACTGAATCTCAATGTGTTTAGTCCTAGCATAAAAAACAGGATTAGCAACTAAATACAATGAACTCATGTTATCTCCATGAATAGTGGGTGTACTCTGAGTGATGTCAAAACTCTTCATGAGAGTTTTTATCCATATTAATTCCTTTGCAGCTTCCACCATACCTTTGTACTCTGCTTCTGTAGATGACAAAGCAACTGTGTGTTGCTTCTTTGAACACCAAGAAATTAACTTATCTCCCACATAACACAAGTATCCATAAGTTGATCTCCTATCATCAAGATTACCTTCCCAATCTGCATCACTATATATCTTGACGTTTGTATCTGATGTAAAACCATAATACAAACCTTCTTTGAGTGTACCCTTAATGTACCTCAACACTCTTTGTCCTGCAATCCAATGTTCTTTCCTAGGACAATGCATGAATTGAGACAATACTCCAACTGCATATGACAAGTCAGGCCTAGTTAAAGTAGCATAGATGAGACTACCAACCAAACTTTGATATAGCTTCATGTCCTTGAACTCTTCTCCTCCATATCTGCTCAATTTGTGATTCACTTCCATTGGAGTAGGTGCTACCCTGCAATCATCCATTTTAAACTTGATCAACAAGTTTTTCAAATACCTTTCTTGAGTTACATACACTCCATGTTGAGTGTATGAGATCTCCATGCCCAAGAAATATGACAAATCTCCCAAGTCACTAATCTTGAACTCTTTCTCCATTTGCTTCTTTAAGATTTGAATGCCTTTCTCATCTGTACCTCTAAGAATTATATCATCAACATATATGCACATGTAAATGAACCCATTATCACTTGCTTTAACAAGCAAGCTACTATCTGCTTTAGATACTTGGAAACCAAGTTCTTTCAAGAACTTCACAAGTCTATAATTCCATGCCCTTGGGGCCTGCTTCAAGCCATACAAAGCTCTCTTGAGCTTGCACACATGATCTGGATACCTTCCATCTCTGAATCCTTGTGGTTGCTCCATGAAAACATAATCTGAATATAATTATTTAGAAAAGCATTCTTCACATCTAGTTGACATAACTTCCAACCTTTAAATGCAGCAATAGCTATGAGTGTCATGATGGTTGTCATCTTTGCCACAGGACTATAGGTCTCATCATAATCTATACCATATGTCTGAGCAAAACCCTTCACAACAAGTCTAGCTTTATACCTAGACACACTTCCATCTGCAAACCTCTTTGTCTTGTAGACCATTTACATCCAATGATCTTCTAACTATTTGGTTTAGGAACCAAATCCCAAGTCTCATTCTCCATCAATGCATCATACTCTTCCTACATAGCTTTCTCCCAATTTTCCTTACCTTTTGCCTCTTCATATGTAGAAGGGTCTTCATCTGGCTTTATCATATAAGCATAATCTTTGGTAGCCAAAAAAAAAAGTGTCATAGCTATACCTTGTAGGTTTCCATTTGTGTCTTGATGACCTTCTAAGTTCTCCACTTCTTGAGGTTTCTGGCTCATCACACTCTGGATCAAATCTTGGCACTTCTTCAACTTCAACCTGTACTTCATTGTTTTCCTCTTCATCAAATATCTGAACCTTTGATTTACCTTTCTTCTCATTCATAACTTCTTCATCACCTGCATAAATATTAATTGTATCTGCATACCAAGTACCTTGCTCATCAAATGTAACATCCTTTGACACTAGGAATTGTTTTGTGGATGGACTCCACAACCTATATCCCATCTGCTTATCATCATATCCAATAAACACATACTTTTCAGCTTTAGGTTCCAATTTGTGCCTTAATTGAGATGGCACATATGCATATGCCAAACATCTAAATACTTTGCA
The DNA here is from genome assembly GCA_020310875.1 of Ceratopteris richardii. Classification (NCBI taxonomy): domain Eukaryota; kingdom Viridiplantae; phylum Streptophyta; class Polypodiopsida; order Polypodiales; family Pteridaceae; genus Ceratopteris; species Ceratopteris richardii. The sequence goes on along the minus strand of CM035433.1, from coordinate 71,415,528 downwards.
ATGATCTAGAGTAGGTCTCTTACTCCACCATGCCTCACCACTGATGGAGATTGTTAATCTCCAAAAGAACAAGCTATTCTTGAATTTAGAACACCTCTATATCAAGAGTAACTCCAAACCTTCACCAATTTAGAGGATCAATGACCAATTATCAAAATTTTCACTAAACTGCGAAGATGATAACTCTACAGAAAGTCTGCTGCACATAACTCTCCCATTGACTTATCAAATGTGTAAATTTTTTGACAAAACTTTGCACAAGGTGTTGCCTATAGTTTTCCCACCTTCTCCAAGTTAAAACACTTCAAAAGACTCAGTACATCGTGAGAAATGAACTTAACAAGTCACCTATGTCTAAAACTGTTCTTCTGAGAAGTCGATTCAGACACCTATAACTTCTAACACGTGGTTCTCTTAATCTAGAACTTGTTTATGAAAATGCTTTTAGCCATAGGTATCTTACCTTCCAACTTAAAGATTTAGTGCTTGCTTGCTCAAAACTTTACACTATGGATGGAGAAATGACCAAAACATTAACATCAAATTTTGTGCCTGTTTCAGGAACCAGTGAACACTTCTTCACATATGAATGTTCCTACTCATAATTCTCACAGCCTGTTTACAATTAGGCTCTCAAACTTTAACCATAGACTCATTAACTGTGGACTTAGACATCTACAAAAGGATTCTTGAAATGATCAAGCACAAAAGGAGAGTGCACAGAAAGATCGGGCACAACATTTTTCATTTCTTAGAAATTCTTACATCTGAGTAATGAGAGAGATTCTACTCACTTTTAAAAGTCTAATGACATCTAATTCTTCTCAAATCTTGTTCTCACGTAATCTCTCTTGTTTTTCCCCGACATTTTCTTTGTATATATAGGGAAATTTTTACAAGCCCATGACCATACAAAAGTATATGATGAACTGACTCTAAAATATTGTACATATGTATACACATCTTTATCTCCTGGATATGCATTTCCTTCATGCTTCATGACTTGGTCTTTTCTTCATTCCTTGACTTCAAGTCTTCACCCAAAACTTCAATTGTTGATTGCCCTGCACCAACATTCAAGGCACCATTGAAGAAAAGCAATACTGTCAGGAAAGGCCTGCTTACCATGGATATTCATAAATACTTCAACTTCCAGAATCAGAGCCCTAGCTTGTAAATCCTTGTGAATAGGTTTCAATTCTTGTATCTCCTCCTCTATCAGGCCACGTTGAATGTTTGGAGGGTCCCTTTCTATCTCAATAAATTTGGGTTCCATTATCACATGATCCAACCTCTTTCGTTTTTTTGATTTGTCTAGTATTTGTTTAGGCTCTTGATTGCCTTTTGGTGTAAACACTAGTACATGATTAGTTTGAGTTGAAACTGATACTTTCTGCTCAACTGTTATTGCAATAAGATCAGTTTGAGTTGAGATAGGACATGTTTGAGTTGAAATAGGATCAGTTTGAGTTGAAACTGATACTTTATTTAGTTTTTTCTCTTTTTGGGCATCTTTATGCTCAACTTCTGTTGCAGCTCAACATTGACTTGTTGAGGATGTAAGAGTGTCTTTTGCGGCAGTTGTGGATGGAACTTTGTTCTTTATCTGACCTATAAGCCAAACATCATTACAACTTACAATCAATGACATTGTTATTCTATCAAAAATTGTACAGAATAGGATGAATACAATGAATAACATCGTTACAAAATAGGCTAAATACAAAATCCTATGAGAGCTAATCGATTTGGACAATATCACGTGTGGATAGTAACCATTACAAAGAGGTGATGTAAGAAGGTGAACAGTAGAACTAAATAGTGAAATCAGTTTCCTCACTTTGAAACTATTTACTACTATCCAAATCATATCATTATGAAAAGGCATCATGAGAGGAATGATTGTAAAATTCATACGAATGTGTTCCTAATGTTTATGATGGCATTAAGTCTTCAAATTATTTCCAAATTGGTGCTTAAGTTATGGAAAAATGCCATTTTGCCCACATAATACCAAAAGAAGAATTTTTTACATCATTACAATCAATGACACAATTGAGCTATCAAATATGAACAAGGTATATAATACAAGGCAGAGACAACAAAATATTTTAATAACATCGATACAAAATAGGCTGATCACAAATTGTGATGATATGTAATAGATTTGAATGATGCCACACGTGTGGATAGTAACCATTACAAAGGACAATGATGTAAAAGGGTGAAATGGTACTATTCTTTCAAAAGATCCTCTATATCAGGTACAACGCCTTTGTTCAAGTGTGATCGATTAGTCTACTGCCTTGCATGATGCAGAGACCACATGCATTGAATTTCATAGTGGTCTAGACAAAATGATTGAGAATGTTCTTGATATAGTTAGCAGCTCAGATATTCATCTAGATAGTCACAACTCTGTAGTTGATAATGATCCTATTGTTTGTTCAAACAAAGGTCATGTGTAGAAACAAACTTTTGATAGGCTAATCAGAGTCCAAATAGAGATGTTCTTCAAACAAATGCTACAAATGAAACCTCCTTGAAGCAAAACTATTGTAATCGGGCCTTAGTTTGTAACATGTGTGGATCCGCAACAAAGGCTGTAGGTGTTCATGTATAAGAGGATGAAAAATTTTCATTACAAAGTGTGGATCCGCAACAAAGGCTGTAGGTGTTAATGTACAAGAGGCCGAAAAATTTTTCATCCTCTTGTACATGAACACCTATAGCCTTTGTTGCGGATCCACACATGTTGGAAACTAAGGCCTAGTTACAATAGGAGGTTTCATTTGTAGCATTTGTTTGAAGAACATCTCTATTTGGACTCTGATTAGGATCAAAAGTTTGTTTCTATAGATGCCCTTTGTTTGAACAAACAACAGGATCATTATCAACTACAGAGTTGTGACTAGCTAGATGAATATTTGAGCTGCTAACTAGATCAAGAACATTCTCAATCATTTCATCTAGACCACTATGAAAGTCAATGCATGTGGTCTCTGCATCATGCATGTTGTCGATTGGACAAGGATCCACACTAGCATCCATTCTAGATGGTGTTTGGACAAAGGATGGAATATTTTCTTTCTCTTTTGATGATGAAGATTGCGCATAAGTCTTACTTTTAGCAAATGGTGTACGTCCAACATTCTCACTTGTCCCAAGCTCCCTATCGTATGGAGCATCAGCATTGTTGGTAATTGTTCCTATTGAGGTACGAGCAACTGCTTAGCAGAATGAAACCAACTAGGTTAGTGTTCCACTAGAGGGTTAAAGAGTAAGAAAGAGATAGTTGATGGATGACTTATTGCAAACAACTAACGAAAAACTAGATCCTTAGTAATCGCAAATTAGTAACAAGCTTATTAGTAATAGCTAACTACTAACAACTATCAAACAATCAGCTACTTAGTAATAGCTAATTAGTAACAAGCTAATTAGTAATAGCGAATCAATAATAGCTAATTATTAATAGCTAACTAGTAATAGCTAATTAGTAATAGCTACTTATTAATAGGTGATCAATAATAGATAATCAATAATAGCTAATTAGTAATAGCTACTTAGTAACAATCTAATTAGTAATGGCTAATTCATAGACGCGAATCAATAATAGCTAATTAATAATAGCTAATTAGTAATAGCTAATTAGTAATAGCTACTTAGTAATAGCTAATTCACCATAGCTAATTAGTAATAGCTAATTTGTAATAGCTAATCATTAATAGCTATTAGTAATAACTAATTACTAATAGGTACTTATTAATAGTTGATCAATAATAGCTAATCAATAGTAGCTAATTAGTAATAGCTACTTATTAATAGCTATTTCATAATAGCTAATTCATAATAGCTAACTCATAATAGCTAATTTGTAATAGCTAATCAGTAATAGCTAATCGATAATAGCTAATTAGTAATAACTAATTCATAATAGCTAATTCATAATAGCTAATTCATAATAGCTAATTCATAATAGCTAATTCATAATAGCTAATTCGTAATAGCTAATCAATAATATCTAATGAATAATAGCTAATCAGTAATAGCCAACTAATAATTGCGAATTAGTAACAAGCTAATTAGTAATAGCTAACTAGTAACAACTATCGAACAATCAACTGCTTAGTAATAGCTAATTAGTAACAAGCTAATTAGTAATAGCTAATTATGAACAAGTAACCAAGAACTAGTTACTTCGTAATAGCTATTTAGTAACAAGCTACTCAATAATGGCTTATTCATAATAGCGAATTAATAATACCTAATTAGTAATAGCTAATTAGTAATAGCTAGTTACTAATAGCTAATTATTAATAGCTAATTAGTAATAGCTAATTCCTAATAGCTAATTTGTAATAGCTGATTCGTAATTATAAACAACTAACCAAGGACTAAACTACCTACTTAGTAATAACTAACTAGTAACAAGCGAAATAGTAATAGCTAATTACTAACAGCTAACTAGGAACCAACTACTTAGCCTAATAGCTAATTGTTAACAAGATAATTAGTAATAACTTAGTAACCTAATAATAGCTAACTAGTAACAAGCTAATAGATACTAACAAGTTATCGAGAATCAGCAACTCAGTAACTAATAATAATCTAATTAGTAATAGATACTTAGTAACAAGTAACTAAGAACCAGCTACTTAGTAATAGGTAACAAGTAGCAACCTAATTAAAAATATCTAGTTACAAACAACTAACCAAGAAGCCACAACCATGGATAAAAAGTAATATTATTAATATTAATCAACACGACAAGCTTACCTCTGTGAAAGTTGAATCCACCATCAAAGAATCCAGAGATTTTTTGCCACACATGTTCTGGTATTTCAACACCATATTCAGGTCCTAAACAGCTGACTGATACACGACAATGTGCTACAAAACAAATATAGTGATATCCATGGTTGCATGGCATAAGGTGCAGTATAAAACTCACCCTCTCCTCAATATTCAAACCACATGCTATGCACATGGATGAAACATTGAGTAAGAGGGCTGATGGTAACTCTAGGGGAGGTAATGGTAATACTGGTGAAAATTCATTTGAATCCATCATGCTTAAGATGTTCTTTACAAAGGATAGATGTCGATTTGCACTCTTCAGCCGATTCTCATGCAACTTATATTCAACGTGTGTATGTAACAATCCAAATGATCAGTATTGAACCTTAGAAAAATGTTCCAACCAATGTCAATAAAGCTAAATATTACCTCCAATCCAAGCCCCTTGTCATTCTCATATGGCTCAACCCCTAACAGCTCCAAATTAACAATATATGTATGAATCTACGTCTCCAATTGAATCCTCCTTTTAGGAGACATTCCCACATCACATTTCAAATCATCTATGGATACTTGTAACTTTTTTTCTCATCTGAGTGATTGTTGTAGTCAACTTAGACTCAGCAACCTTTGATAGGTTGGCTTGATCCAAATCAAGCTTGACCCTGTGCAACTTATTTTGTCCACTATCAATTAACAATTCTAAAGTACGTATAACCTTAGTACCCTCCACTCGCCTTATGGTAGCAACTGTCATACCTTGTCGAGCATATAACTTAGCATCTTCTTTCTGTTCCTGCAAGTTCGCATCCAAAGGCTCTAAAAGTGGTGAAGCATCATTGTTCAAACAACTGTAAAACCTTTGCATCTTCGATTCCAATGTACCCATCTTCCTTCATCTTTCAATAGAAGCTTCTGCAGCTACAACCCATGCCACTTGGTACATAGATAGATTTTTTGATGTTTGAGCAGTGGTACAGTTTTCAAATGCAAAGGCTCTAGCGAATTGTACAGACAATTCATAGTTTGTTGGCACCTCCTAGTAGACTTTCTGATGTAACACCATTAGTGCATCATAGAACTCTTGCATGACATATTTAACTTTCATCTTCCCCTTGAGTCGAGTTATCTTGAAGATAGACAGCCAATCTGCCTCACTAACCGATTTTTCTGATATAGTAACTGGATCTCTACCAGCGATAGAGAGGCAGTAAATGGTGTGGAAATCCTCTTTTTTCTGGCAGAATACATTATGGTCTAATACTTTTGGATATGCTGGATATATCCATCTCCATCAACAAGACAAATTGTTTCATAAATGCATGCCCATTACTCCATTCGTAGCACCAAAGATTAAGTGTAGAGTCCCTATATATTTGTGGTTCATGGATGCAGAAAAGAAGGGTCCTACACAGGCTCACAGAGATACATGCAACAACTTCTTTATGTATTAATGATTCAATATAATAGTTACATACATGTGAATCGTTACATCATGTGACACATGAGTGAGTCACAATTGTTAAGCCATTATTTCTGGGACATGGTGTTTGGCCACATGGTTCATATGTGGCACATCTAAGTAATCGTAGTTAAGCTGCTTCAACACTCCCTTGTAACTAGAGTACTGGAATGTGACATAGATGTTACTTGATTTCAATGATTCCAAGATGTTTCTTGTAGAGGATGAACTTATCTCATCCCATAGGCTTCGTATGCGAGTTGAAGTTTTTTCTGCTCTACAAGATCACGTATAAAATGAAACTTTAAATCAACATGTTTTGTTTTCTCTGAGTGTTTGGGGTTGCTAGCCAAATGTATGCATGATGTGTTATCACACATAATCTGCAAGGGAATTGATGTCGCCGGTAAGAGCTCTTGCATGACCGTTTGGATCCAGAGGCCTTCTTTTGCCATGAGAGCTAAGGCCACAAATTCAGCTTCTACTGATGATAATGCAACTGCTGTCTGCTTCTTGGAGAAACAAGTGCTACTTGCCATTTAATTGGCTGTAAAACTAGCCTATAAAATTACATAGTATTACGCGCACCGATTGATATCAGATTTGGAGCTTACCTGGTCCATTGGTTTTGCTTCAATGATGGACTCTTAACGGACAGCGCCTCTCCTCTATCGAAAATAGTGGCTCTTACATTAGAACCATAGAAATTACTCCTAGCCATGTGAGCACCTAAATGTTGCATGCATGCATGCTAGACCCCATACTTGCTCATACTCCTTCCCAGAGATTGCATTTCACCTTCCTCGTCTGATGGAACAACTTTTTTGATGGTAGATTTCTCTCATGACTAACGAAGTCGTGTAGACCTTCTGTGCTTCACTAGCGTAGACTCCATAGACTTGCCATCTTGTGGAGTACATGAGGAATAATGACATTTACTATCGATGTTCCAGCCATGATGCCCAGCGGGCCGCCACATGAGTAGTGATCATACGTCTAGCAAATTGAAATTTTATGCATTTATTTTTTTGCTATTTAAAATGCTTTTGAAATAACTAAAAAGTGACGGGCTTAAAAGTGATAAATACTCCTAAAAAGTGTTCACATTAACATGCTTTTACCCTATGGGTACCTACCTAATTGTTGAGCCCACGATCATGGTGTAGTTCTCACACTAGCCTTAGAAGATCGAACACTCTGCTTATCACTTTTCCCTAAATATTTTCTAGATCTAAGTTTCATTAATCCTTCTTTCACCTATTCACACTCACCCTTCTGATTAAGTCAATCACTTAGTTCTTTTGATGTTCCTTTAGAATTCCTTGTCTTGTATAATTTTGTCGAGAGGAATCGTTTTGATAAGTTCAATTGTGACTCGTTTTTCACGATGTGTAATCAAATCACACAATTCTTTTGGGCTAGATCCCTATACCCGCTTGCTCTCTCACTTATCAACCACTTGTTACTTTTTATGCAAGAGTGAATCATTACTAGTTTAGGAGTCCTCAGACACTCCGTTTATCACAAAGTTTATTTACTCAAAGAAATCACCAAGTTAGAATCGAAATTCCACTTATGACGTTCTCTTAGACTCTTGAAAAGGTGGTTCTTGTTTGCCCAAGAGTTCTCGATACTATCTGCTTCTCCCCTTGACCTATGCCAATCACATAAGGGCTCAAAATTAATGGCCAAAAATACCCCCAAAAAATTTGAAAAAACCCTAATTTTGGTGTTTTGTCTGATAGTCGTGATGGTCAGACACAATCGCGATGGTGTGTCACCATTGGGATGGTGTGAACACCCATGATGGTCAGAGATCACGATGGTCAAGCTATGATGCTCAGTCAAAGTCGCGATGATCAGGAGACGACAGTTAGAGTGCGATGATGAGTCACAATTGACATGGTCAAACCACGACAGTCAAGTCACGATGGTCAAACTGCAATGATCAACGACAGTCCCAATGGTCAACGTCACAATGGTCAGATCACAATGATCAAGACCATGATGATCACCAAGATCATAATTGTCAAGCACCATTGTGATGGTGTGTCATCGTCGCGATAATGTGATGCGATCACGATGGCGTGAGCCAATCACCACGAGAGTCAGTGATTGTCGTGATGGTCAGACATGATCGCGATGATGAGTCACCATCACGATGGTAAAAAAAAATGTGATTTCAAAAACTAACTATAGATCTATGCAAGCGCTTACCTTGGCTCTTGCTTCATGCAAAAATTTCACCCAAATACATACCTTTGTCTAACAATCGTGATGGTCAACTTCTACGATAATTTCTAAGAGAAAAATGCAGTTTTTACATGTGTTTCCTACAGATTCGTGATGTCAAGAGGCTTCCTTGAAAAGTCAGTCCACCAAAAAACACGAACAAACACCTGCAAAATCTCTCTCCATCTCGCACACACGCAAATGAGGAAAAGAGAAGAGAAAGGGGAAATATCATAGATTTTTTGTGGTTTTTTTGGAGTTTGATATGATGATTGGGAATGAAACTAGAGGAAAAGTGGAGTAAAACTGTGCACAAACTAACTATACAAACAACAAAACAACAAGAAAATTTTACCTTCCAACGATTTCTCCAATACACTTACCATCACACGCTCAACCTAGCGCTCGTCCCCGGCAAGGTGCTAAATTTGGTGTCACTCTAGTACAATGGGGAGTACCAACATGAGGATTTCCACCTCATAATTGTCAATCCGTGAAGAGAATAGGCTGATATGAAGATCAAGAGCAAGTGAAGTGCGTGAAGGTGATGGTGAGAAATGCAAATGCATACACACACATGCACACACAAACACACGAGGAGAGTGACAATGGAGATCAATGGAAGGCAAGAAAAGAACTCATGCTCATATTCATCATCAACTAATTACAATAGCTCTTTTAGTTACTAGCTCATAAGTTCAACCACCCCAAATTGAGCTTTCTAGCTCTATTTATAGTTTTTTCCTAGACTTTTTGACCTGTTTCACATCTAGTGATCCGCACAGTTAAAAAATAGGTTCTACCTCTAATTTGAGGTACCTAACGGCTTCCAAAAATTATGATAATTGGTATGAGCTTTCTACTTAGACTCCTCAAGCTGGAGGACTCCTTGGCTTGCACAAAATGGAGTCACACATGCAATGATTGAATGTATTTACATATATTACATTGTGTTTAGTGATAAAAATCACTGTTTGGATTATGAAGTAACCTATGTGCTTCCTCTACATATGTGACGAGATCTTGTGCTTGATCCTTTGCCTTGAACAGAAGGCTAGGTTTATGCAAGTGGTGACATCTTTATAGAGTCTATAAGGTTAATATTATGGTGATACCCTTAACTATGGTTATATCTAAACATATATAATTATGGTTAAGATTAAGGTGATAGTTGCAATCACGGTTATGCAAATAATACATGCATCCATAGCAATGAATGTATATGATAGTGGCTATGGTTTTGGCATGGTAATGCAAAATTATGATTATGGTTGTGGGTATAGCTATAGTTGTCTTCATGCAAGTGGTGGTACGGTCATATTTATTGTTAAGAGTATGATTATCGTTCCAAACAACATAAAAATATTAGATTCTTTTTAGAAAATACCTAATTCACTATGTTCTCCATGCATATATTTAATAGTGATCCCAAGGAACATAAAGTTACTGGTAAAAAAAAAAGAAGTTTTGTCTTAGATTATCATAAGTATGGTGAAATTGTGATAGATCTATATTATTGTGAGAATGAATAAGTGAATGTATTGAGACTTAAAGAGAAGCCTCATAACATATACAGATCATTTCGAAGTTATTTACTCTTCATTGGATGATAAAGAGCTCGTGAAATGGAAGAGGTTTAAAAGTGATAAATGGACTATACAAAGTTATATATATATATATATATATATATATATATATATATATATATATAGAGAGAGAGAGAGAGAGAGAGAGAGAGAGAGAGAGGCATAGGTTAAAAAAATTCAAAGAGAGTTTAATTAATCTGCTTGAAATCATCATGTACTTTTTGAGTTTAACAATAGATGTTATGCGTTCTAGATGGTCATATGTGCCCGTGCAGACATGCTATTGTGTACATGTATTTATGCAAGCATGTATTTATGTTTGAATGAATAATTATTCATATCATGCATGCATTTATTCGAGCATTCATATATATACATGTATTTACCTCTCTTCAGATTACCTGTAGTTACCTGTAGTTACCTGTCTTCAGATTAAGCACATATCCATGTATGCATGCATGCATGTCTATAGTTTACGTAGAGTCTCGAGTGAATGTTTGGAGAAGGCGGAGATATGATACGATTTTTATCTAATCTACTCTTGTGAGATTTACTTTTGCACATGAACATGTTGTATTGAACTACTTCTTCTAGTGACCTGAACAATTCAAAACTTAAGTCCAAATAAGATCTGAAGCCCTTCATACTATTTCTCCTTTGAGATTACTTGTTTATGCTAGGAAGGCATCTAACGGTTCAGAACCTTGGGAAAGAGCCTTCTGACACGGCTATATATTTTAGACACAACTTGTGGATTAATCGTATATCCGAGAAAGTTATTGTAATATTCGAGAGATGTACATACCTAGAGGAACAAGAAGCTCCTTGCTCAGGGGATAGCCAAGACCAAATGCAAGAGAGTTCATACAAGGTACCTACTTGTGATGGACAAATGAATAGAGGGACCTTAAAGAGAACTCTACATGATGAATAGACAAGGGCTATAAATAGGTTGAGAGTTGAGTCTTAGGTATGCCATTCTTCACTTCTCACATTTGGTATGAGAGGCTAAAGAGAACTCTTGAAAATCTCATAACTCCTTTGGTATCAGAGCCTAGAGCGTACTAAAGAAGACACGTCTCTCTCTCTCTAATGAACTTCCGTTTCGATCTAATGCAAAATATCGTGCTTATCTCAGAAGTTTGCCTTTGATCCATGACCTCAAGGGAGGACGCAATATAAGTCCAGCCACAAGATAGGCATTCATCCATAAAGCAGAGTCAGCATCTCAGGAGATGGAAGTCTCTGAGGCGCATCACAACTAACGGCAGCGAATGATCGAGTACTATCGTATGGAAGACAAAGAGTTTACATGAAGCTTGAACGCGATGATAGTACGCGGAAGACTGTAGTGTTCTGATTCCACTTTCTTTTATTTCAGAGATACTGCAGCTGTTTGAACATGTAGAGGTATGTGTTTTGAAGGAGATGGGATCCATCGTGGCTGACGAAGGTGAGCTAACAAGGACCCTCCTAGAGAAGAACAGAGTGCTAAACAAGCCATAGGATGATGATAGTAGACGGAAGATAGTGACAATTCATTCCAGCACAATGGCAGCACTATGACGAAAGGGAAGTACTTTGGCTCTCGCTGCTCACAGGCACTGAGCTGTCTAATATGTGTGCATTGCCATGGAAAGACCCAGCAAGGCCTGCACGTCCAGTGTGAGATTGGGAGAGAGGCTGCGTCCTTCCGCCCGACTGATTCAATGACGTGCGCGTCAGAACGGGAGAGGGACTGCGTTCTACTGTCTCATGAGCGAAGGCTCAGAGATGGTGCCTACAGCTAGGCTATGGCGTCCACGCGTCGGAGGAGGTCCCTCTCCATAGCCACAAGCTTAGGCAAAGCAGTAGAACGAGCTTGGAGCGCACAACAAAAGATGCGTTTGCGCGGTTGCAAGGTCAGCTCGTGATCGTCCTCATCAGGACGGATCTAACAGAACTTTAGGTCTCGCGAGTCGAGATGTTCCAAAACGAAAAGAGGAAAGATGAATAGTGACATTCAAGGGCACTTTGCACCCTTTCCACGAAAGACATTGCAAGTTTTGCAAGTTGTAAGTGAAGCGGCTCGTACTTCCCAATAGTTGTTTCCATCACATGCTCAAATAAGGGTGAAAAAGGTGATTCAGTAAATTTTTCGTTCTCATCACTATATCTATGGAGGTATCCAAAGCTCCATCATCGAGACCAACATCTCCTAATTTTTGCATGTCAACATTTGGCATGAGTGAATCCAAGAATTACTGCATAACTATTGACTCCTTGAAATCCAAATCAACCATTCTATGAACCAAGGATATGTCTAATTGTGCATCGTGAGAGTTATCCTACTCTACCACACATTGTGTATCATAGGAGGTATCGTACTCTACCACACCAAGTGTATCATCATGCCCTGCATGAGCTAGCCGGACAACACCAACACTAAGGTCTATCTGATGACTAAGCTCTAATCAAGTGTCATCAATATGCTATACCTCAACATCCACATCGTGCTCTAAAGCATCCAACAGATCATCTAAAGTGTGCTCCATAGGAGCACCCATACGATCAAAAAAATCATGCTCTACATAATCATCATGAGCATCCAAAGCATGCTCAACATGTTCATCCATATGAGCATCTGAATCCTATCATACATGTGCATCATGAATGGAAATAGTCCTATCTATAGCTAGACAGTTTGAGACATGATGAGTCTCACACTTGACATAAGGCTAAACTCTCACCCAGACAGATTGTCTCTAACATGAATTAGCTACAATGGATACATATGCCCAATTCTAGCATCCCTAACAAGCATAAACTGCACCAATCGCAACTGAAAATGATAGTCACTAAGAAATGCATAACATCTGCTCTCTTGTAACTCACTAACTAATATCAAGCTCATAGGGAATGAAGGCACATAAAGTACATGCCTGAGGGTAAATGATGCTCTAATAGCTAGAATTAGGCATACACCTCCTGCACCCTCTATGTTGTATGTTGAACCCATCAAGCATGTGTGCACATCCACGACTCCCACCTAAGAATCAACAAAAAGACTCATGAACTAGAGTAGCATGGAAAGTGGCTTATTCATAAAGAAACCAATCCATATGTGTGTTGTCCAATGAGCAGAAGGAATCCTTAGATGAATCATAGAAGAAACTGACATCACCATCACTAGCATAGTCAACCCTCATAGGTGTTCGTGAAACCACAAACTCATATATAGAATCCACAAGTTTTACCTAGATAGTGGAGCTCGACAATGCATCTATGTCCATCCATACATGGTCGAGCATGTCACGAGGCTTCTTTGCAATGCTATCCGTATACATGTCCAACCCTGAACAAACCAATCTATGCCATATCTGATCTTGCAATCTCGAAAAGTCCATGTCACCAAACCAAGAAGACACCATGCTAGAAATCCAAGAGACTAGCAATGAAGCGAGAGACTAAAAACAATAGTGCATCATCAATAGGACCACACATGCCTATCCATATGCATAAGTCATATCCCAAATGTCTCATTGGAGAAGAGACCATGTGAACCACCTATCACATGACCATGCATCTAGCATGCACATAAAATCAAGCACATAGATCTACTCACTAAGTCTCTAAACTAACCAAGTAGATGTGAAAGAATATTGGGAAAATTTTGACAGAGTGCCCTCTATAAATTGAGACAATCAACACAAGATAACCAATAGCAAATAAAAAATGAGTAATATGTCACCACCTCTCACGAATCCAACCAAAGATAATGGCATATAAGCATGCCAAAAATTGATGGAAATACATTTCAATACAATGGCAATACACCTCTCACTAACTTAAATCTTGAAGTTGATAATAGTAATTGTGGTGTGTAAGTAACATTGGGAAGTCTTAATGAAATTAGAGTAGCTTTATGATCATTTATTTTGAAGTTTTATTCTGAGTGATTTAATAGAAGAATTCATCTTTATTGGTAGAGTGTATAACTCTATTGAATGCAAAGGAATTACCATAAAAAGAGCTACTATGACAATATGTGAGAATGCACAATGTAAAGTAAGAAAATTTAATTGGTTAATATAATAGCTTAACCTTACTAGCCAAGAACCCAATTATCTATTAGTAAAGTTAATCTGTCTATGGAGTTACAGACTGGTGCATTGATAGAGAGACGTAAAGACTAACATTGGCAATCTTGCTTGGGACTTGTTTTGTGAAAAGACATTTTCTTTGAACTAATACCATAATCAATTGGAAGCTCCCAATGTACCAAAGTGGACGATTAAGTAAAAAAGTACCTCTCAAGAGTCTGAGAAAGAGAATCAGAGTACTATCAAAGCATCGAAAGATATTGAAATACCATAGTATAGTACCGCAATTCTATCAAAATTGATGATATTTTTTTTGGTTTCTACTTGAAGTCCATTGGACAACACTATAATCTTGTCAGAGTATTTAGTAACAAATCTGATCAAAACCAAAGTCTTACAAAAAATGAACAAAAAACGATACTGAAATTGCGTTGAGACAAATTCATCGACATCTTTTGTTTTTGAAAATTTTTGGGGACCATGATGCTAAACTGCTATGGGATAACTTTATGGATCATCAATTTGATACTCTTAGGTGAGTTCTAGTGTAAATATTTTGGTGATTCCTATTCCTCTCTTCCCATTCTTTTGCTTGCCTCCTTTGGACTTCGGTGGCCATAGCTTGATTGATTTGAGGTTGAGCATCATCGCCGCTCCCAATACCCCATAAGCCTTTGCCCATTAGGTATTTGGTCATTCTAAACTTCCACACGGGATAGTTATCCTTGTCCAACTTCTCTACTTGTTGACCCAAGTCAGCCATTGAAGAGTATCAAAGACTTTGAGAGTTACCTCGAATAGTTATAGTCCTTTGCTCTTGCGTTTGTGAAGCTCCTTCTTGTTTTGTAGCTCCTCTTTTGCTTTGCTTCACCTCCAGCTCTGTTGATGAAGCTTCAATACTTGCTCTGATACCAACTGTGGAGAATGAGTTCTCCTATGCGCAACGGAAGTGTGTAGTGAACCCTTGTATGTCCAGCACTTGGACAAACATCTGCACCTTAGATAGCTTGCTGCTCTAAACACAAAACTCAAATGGACTTGATGCTTTAGTCAATCAAAGTAGACAAAGAGAGCTTTCTAACAAGCTATAAATGACTTAATTTGTACAAGTTGTGATTAGGAAACACAACTGTCAAAGATGAACTACCTGTCCACACAGGTATGCTGAAGAACTGAGCTTCACTCTCGGATTGATAGCTCTCTAAATATATATTCTTTGAGAAAGATATTTGGTACAGAGAAAGTAGACACAAATAGCTTTCCAACAAGCTAAAAATCAAGTAATTTGGATGCGTTTTGATCAGGAAATTCAACTCATAAAGATAGACCACCTGCACACATAAGTACACTGTAAAACTGGACTTTACTCTCTGATAGATATCTCACAAAGTATGAATGATCTGAATGAGATATTTGAGATAGTGAACGTAGATGCCAGGGGCTTTCCAAGAAAACAAAAATCACGCAATTTGGATATGTTTTGGTTGGGAAACTGAACCGACCAAAATAGACTACCTATCTACATAGGTATACTAAAAAACTGGACTTCACTCTTTCACTACTATCTCACAAACTACATAAGCTTTCAAAGATATATTTGATATGCAGAAAGTACACAAGATAAGCTTTCCAATGAATTTTTAAACGCACAAAATGGTTACATATGCACTGAGATATGAGCTCTGCAACAGAGCTGTGTACAAACTAACGTACGGCTGGAAGGAGTCTAAGGGAAAACCAAAATGACAAAATGGCTAGATCCGACTACTGGGAGCTCTTGCCTCTTTCTCTCCTTGTTTTGAATGTGCTCCCACTTCACTTTTATAACCAATGAGCATGTGAAGAAGTTTGTACCTCCTTCTTAACTCACCACTTTCTCCACTACATGCTACTAACTACAAGGCAAGATATTGTATCTCTTACTCATCATGAAGTTTTGACTAGACTTTTTATTTTCTTATTTTTTCCTTTTTTCCTCTACTTTTCCTTTATTTTTGTATTTGGTAAATTTATCCAAGCATGGCTCATATGAAAATGAGCTTGTACATTTATCTTCAACACTCCCCCTCAAGCTCATTTGGGAGTTATCTTCAACCATGTCCTGCAAATTTATCACATCCTTGAAGCCTTTGAGTTTAGAAGCATCCAAGAACTTTGTAAACATATCTGCAACCTGCTCTTTGGTTCTAATGAACTTTATCTCCACATCTTTGCTGAGCACCTTCTCTCTTACATAATGGTAGTGGACCTCTATGTGCTTGCTCCTTGCATGAAACATAGGATTGCTCGCCAAGTAGATACTTGACATGTTATCACCATATATAGGGATGGTTCCAACTTGCACTCCAAGATCAGCCAAAAGCTTTTTAATCCACATTGCTTCACATGTGGCAAAAGCTAATCCTCTATATTCAGCCTCCATAGATGAAAGTGCAACAATAGGTTGTTTCTTTGAGCTCCATGTGATAGGTTTGCTTCCTATCATGAACACATAACCTGAGGTTGATCTTCTATCTTCCTTTGAACCTGCCCAATCAGCATCACTAAAGCCTTTGATCTGCAGTTCTTCATCAAACTTGTAAAAGAAAGCATGATTAACTGTATGCTTTACGTATCTCAACACTCTCTTGGTGGAATTTAAGTGTTCACTTGTCGGGGCTTGCATAAACTGAGAAAGTACACCAACAACATAAGACAAATTAGGTCTTGTAATGTTTGCATAGATCAATGATCCTACAATGCTTCTGTATGTCATTACATCTTCCAATGGTTCTCCATCATTTGAACAAATCTTTGTATTTGTGTCCATGGGTTGAGTGAGTGGTTTGCATTCACTCATTCCAAATCTGAAAAGAACATCCAACAAGTACTTCCTTTGCATCAAGTAGATGCCACTCTTTCCATAAACAACTTCAATTCCTAAAAAATATTTCAGCTCTCCGAGATCTGAAATTTTAAACTCCTTACCAAGCTTCCTTTTGATATCTTTAATCCCTGTAACATCATTTCTTGTTATGATGAGGTCATCGACATATATGCAAATATATACCTCTCTATTTTCTTCCTTCTTCATGTACAACGAAGGATCTGCACTACTTGGGTTGTATCCACATTTAGTTAGATACTCTACCAATCTCTGATTCCATGCTCTTGGTGCTTGCTTCAAGCCATAAAGTGCCTTCTTCAACCTGCAAACAAAATCTGGATGGTTTTCATCTTCAAATCCAATCGGTTGACTCATGTATACCTCTTCTTGTAGTTCTCCATTAAGAAAAGCATTTTTTATGTCGAGTTGATATAATGGCCATCTCCTTGAAGCACCAATTGCTATTAGGCTTCTGATAGTTCCCATCTTTGCAACAGGGCTGAAAACTTCATCATAATCTATGCCTTGTGTTTGTTTAAATCCTTTGGCAACTAATCTAGCTTTATATCTAGCTAGTGAACCATCAGCATTCCTCTTTACTTTAAACACCCATTTGTTAGGAACAATCTTCATACCTTCTTTCTTTGGCACTAGCTCCCATGTGTGATTATCTTTGAGAGCTTTGATCTCCTCTTTCATAGCTTGCTTCCATTCCTTTTGTGTGCAAGCTTCTTCATATGTCTCAGGATCTTTGTCTTTGATAACCTGCATCATGTATGCAAAATGTGTCGCCATAAAACTATCATAACTCAACCTTTGAGTTGGATACCTTGTCCTTGAAGATCTTCTTTCATTGCCTTTAGAGAGTTGCTTCTTTAACCTATTTAGCTTTACCATCGGAGTGATTACCTCTTCATATTCTTCTTCACTTGCATCTACCTCATTGTTTGGAGTAGCACTTGCATCTTTGGCTCTACTATGAGCTGAATTTGGAGACAAAGAATGGCTCCCCCTCCATGTTGAACATTCTTCATTTGATGTAGATGCCTCTGGACCTGAAGCCTTTGTGCTTGATTGTTGAACTTCTCTTTGATTTGTTCCTGCATAATCATCACAATCTTCTTCAAGAATCTTTTCCTTTCCTTTATCTTCATACCATGGTCTTAGTTCATCAAAGACCACATCTCGCGAGACTCTTAATTCCTTTGTTCTAGGGTTGTAACACTTGTATCCTTTTTGCTCCGTTGAGTAGCCGATGAAAATGCATTTTTCTGATCTTGGTTCCATCTTTGTTCTATCTTCTTGTGGAATGTGAACAAAGCAAACACATCCAAAAACTTTGAGGTGTGTAAGATCAGGTTTCTTACCGGAATATACCTCTTATGGAGTCAAGTGATGTATTCCCGATGTTGTGCACCTATTCATGAAGTAAATGGCGGTTGTGGTAGCTTCAGCCCAATAGTACAATGGTACCTTCATCTCGTTGAGCATGCATCTTGCAATTTCAGCAATTTGCCTATTTTTCCTCTCAGCTACTCCATTTTGTTGTGGTGTGTACCTACAAGTGAACTGCCTTTTGATTCCATTCTCTTGTAGAAAATCTGAAAATTCTTTGGAGAAGTATTCTCCTCCACCATCGGACCTTAAGGTTTTGATAGACCTTCCTATTTCCTTTTCAACTTCAACTTTGAATCTTTTGAATATAGAAAACACCTCTGATTTTTGCTTCATACAAAACAGCCATACCTTTCTTGAGTGATCATCAATGAAGGTGACAAAAAATCTATTACCAGCCATTGATGCCTCTTGGGTTGGCCCCCATACATCCGTATGTATCAAGTCCAAGACATTTGGAGCCACATAATTGCTCCTCTTGAATGGCTGCCTCGTTTGCTTTCCTAGTTGGCAAGCTTCACATAACTCATGTAGTCCAATGCTATTAAATTTTGGAAGACCTCTTACCACTTCATGTTTGCTCATGTCCTTCAGCTTTGGAATGTTGATGTGTCCTATTCTTTTATGCCATAAGTCCAACTCTGAGATCTTCTTGTTCCCACATTGAATGTACATGACCTTTCCATGTGCATGTTGGACATCCAAAGTGAACATCCTTCCTTCTCTTCTACCTCGAGCAATGACCTTGAAGCCTTCCTTTGGATTCTTTATGAAGCACCCATTCTCATTGAATATGACATGATAACCCTTCTCTACCATTTGTCCTACTGAAATCAAGTATTTTGAAATTGTAGGAACATGAAGAACATTAGATAGTACCTTTGCTCTGCTTGTATCTCCAAGCCTTATATCTCCAATGTGTTCAATCATGTGTTGAGTATCATCACCTATTTCAATATATCCTTTTCCACTTGGTACCTGTAGATTAGTGAACAAACTTCCTTGGCATGACATATGGTTACTACAACCTGAATCAATGTACCATTTTTTGTCATCTTCACAAGAGCTTCTATACTCATGTCTCATTGCAAGTAGTGTGTCCTTGCTTCCTTCACTTGAGGTGCTTGCAAAGTTGCTTTGGTTCCTTTGATTACCTCCATTTGGTCTTCCATTCTTCAGCCAACAATCACTAGCATAGTGTCCTACTTTACCACAATGATAGCATGTTATACCTTTATGAGAATTGTAGGAGCTTCGACCTCTTCCTCTACTTCTACCTCGACCTCTTCCTTGTGTGTTGGCATTTGATGCATCCTTGTTGTCTTCCGAATTGTTTTGATTGTAGTTGGAGTGGTTGTGACCTCTTCCTTTTCCTCTTGATCCTCCTCTTGAATTTCTTCCTTTACCTTGACCTGCATATAACATTTGGTTGTGGCTGTCCTTTCCTTTGGGACCACCGAAGCTAAGCTCTTCTGTGAAAAGATGAGGGATTAGTTGTTCAAAACCTGGATATACATCTTTCAAGTTAATGGAAGTTATAAAAGGCTTCCATCTTTCATCTTCTCTCAAGCCATCGAGAGTATAACACACAAGATCTTCGTCTTCAACCGTTGTGCCAATAGAAGCTAAAGCATCGCTTAGCTCCTTAATCTTCAAAGTATATTCAGCTATGGATTGACTCGAACTTTTCTTGATTGATGTGTTCAACTCATTCTTGAGTTGAAGTTTCCTAGCTTTGGTATTTGTTGAATACATCCTTTCAAGAGCTTCCCAAGCATCCCTAGCTTTCTCTAGATGTTGAATATGACCTACCATGGCATTAGTAATGACTTGCGAAATGAGGAACATGACTCTCCTATTCCTCTCTTCCCATTCTTTTGCTTGCCTCCTTTGGGCTTCGGTGGCCATAGCTTGATTGATTTGAGGTTGAGCATCATCGCCGCTCACAATACCCCATAAGCCTTTGCCCATTAGGTAGTTGGTCATTCTAAACTTCCACACGGGATAGTTATCCTTGTCCAACTTCTCTACTTGTTGACCCAAGTCAGCCATTGAAGAGTATCAAAGACTTTGAGAGTTACCTCGAATAGTTATAGTCCTTTGCTCTTGCGTTTGTGAAGCTCCTTCTTGTTTTGTAGCTCCTCTTTTGCTTTGCTTCACCTCCAGCTCTGTTGATGAAGCTTCAATACCAAGTTTGCTCTGATACCAACTGTGGAGAATGAGTTCTCCTATGCGCAACGGAAGTGTGTAGTGAACCCTTGTATGTCCAGCACTTGGACAAACATCTGCACCTTAGATAGCTTGCTGCTCTCAAGACAAAACTCAAATGGACTTGATGCTTTAGTTAATCAAATGAGACAAAGAGAGCTTTCTAACAAGCTATAGATGACTTAATTTGGACAAGTTTTGATTAGGAAACACAACTGTCAAAGATGAACTACTTGTCCACACAGGTATGCTGAAGAACTGAGCTTCACTCTCGGACTGATAGCTCTCTGAATATATATCCTTTGAGAAAGATATCTGGTAGAGAGAAAGTAGACACAAATAGATTTCCAACAAGCTAACAATCAAGTAATTTGGATGAGTTTTGATCAGGAAACTCAACTCGTCAAGATAGACCACCTGCACACATAAGTACATTGTAAAACTGGACTTTACTCTCTGACAGATATCTCACAAAGTATGAATGATCTGAATGACATATTTGAGACACTGAAAGTAGATGCCACGGGCTTTTGAATCTGCTCCCACTTCACTTTTATAAACAATGAGCATGTGAAGAAGTTTGTGCCTCCTTCTTAACTCACCACTTTCTCCACTACATGCTACTAACTACAAGGCAAGATATTGTATCTCTTACTCATCATGAAGTTTTGACTAGACTTTTTCTTTTCTTATTTTTTCCTTTTTTCCTCTACTTTTCCTTTATCTTTATATTTGGTAAATTTTTCCAAGCATGGCTCATATGCAAATGAGCTTGTACATTTATCTTCAACAATGCCCATGTAAGAACTTTTGAGATAAATTATAGCATCCTTGAAGAATTAGGCAAACTCACAAATAACTCACCATATAAGGCCCAAGTTTTTCAATCAAATTTACTTAATGAAGTGGCATGTTCGCTTAAAATTGTATGTAAAATAGTAAGATAAAAAACCATTTATGATTCCCAAGTGGTTGCCCAGGAAAATCTTGTCAGAGTGATTCTTGACCAGCATGCAGTTTTTGCTATGTTGAAATCTATTGAGAAGAAGATCTTCATAGCCTTTATTTGTAATTTTGAATGTGTGCAGCATTGTGGCCTTAGCACACTGATATACAATGCTCCATTCTATCTGGTGTAGAGTGTTGTTGATTAAGTTCTTTGAGCTATACTTGTTTAACTTACATCTTGTTGGTGTTGCATTCTCACAACAAATACCTAGAATACTGGGAAGATAAATGCCAAGTACCCATTCATCGTCAATAGGGAGCACCCAATGTACCCAAGAGGGTGATTAAGTTAGAAAGTATTTCCTAACAGTTTGAGGAAAGAGAAGCACCATACTATAAAAGTATCAAACACTATTGAAACACCACAAAATAGTACCATATTTATATCGAAATTGATCTTAATTTTTTCTTTATCAATATTCAAAGTCCACTACAGAATAGCATAGTCCTCTCAGAGTTTACCATAATGATTCCAACCAAAATCGAAGTCTTACTAAAAGTTACCAAAAGAGAGACCATCAAAATTGTGTCAAAAATGAATTTGCCTAGAGCATTTTCTTATTTGGGAAATTATAGTGTTGAATTGATGTGGGATAATTTTTTGGAATCGGCATCCCTCTCTGTCTCTCTCTCTCTCTCTCTCTCCAATGACAAAGTCCCTTGCATGAGCTCAATTTCTACCTCTTTCTTTCTCTTTCTCTCTCTCTCTCTCTCTCTCTCTCTCTCTCTCTCTCTCGCTCTCCCCCCTCTCTCTCTCTCTCTATCTAGACCTCTGCATCGAATCGCCCAAATTCTCAGAACATTCTTCCCCCTCTCTCTCTCTGTTGTGACCAGAGCTGCTCTTCTAAGAGTCAATTTCTCTCTCTCTCTCTCTCTCTCCGTAATTGTCCTTCAATTAGGGGCTTTAATTGCATTTTTGTGTGTGCAAATATCGAAAAATCTCTCTCTCTATCTATCGTAGTTGATTCTACTCTATGTGCTATGGATTCCACTTTTGCACATCTCTCTCTCTATCTATATATCTATTGATCTATCTATCTCTCTGAGTGCACATCAACACTCAGCCCTCTCTCTCTCTCTCTCGATGCACAATAGCCCTAGACCCATTCCCCTCTCTATCATTCTCTCTCTCTCTAAATCTATTTCTTTGTGTAGTCCGAAGAGTGACTGGCGATTCTCCACTATCTCTATAGCTCTCTATAATACGCAAGTTGCAACTCCTAATTTCCTTTATGTGGTGGGTCTTTGCTATGACATCATGGAGAGGAGAGATGAAAAAAGAGAGATAGGGGTTTCTTTCTCTTTTCTCTCTCACTCTCTATCTCTCCCACCTCATAGTAGATGCTTGGACTAGAGAGAGGAGAAGAGATATGGGGAAATCTCTTACTCTCTCTCTCTCTCTCTCTCTTAGAGTTCATAGATTATGAGAACTCAAAAGAAGAAGTGAGAAAAAATTGTATTTGAAAAAACATTAGGAAAACTCTAATGTTTGATCGAGCCTATACTTATAGGATTCCAAAAATTCAACTTTCCAAATTTGAAATGATCTTCTAAAATCTGCATGTATGATTATTTGGGCTCTTCTTTTCCTTCACTTCTAGACTTACGATAATTCCATTATTTTCTATTTTATCTTTTTCTTTTTTCTTTTTTTTCTCTTTTTCTTTTTTAAAAATTTCATTTGTTATTTTTCTCTTCTTTTTATTTTAGATTAAGGTTACGCTGATTTACATTTATGCATATACAAAGTTCTTTAAAGATTTCAAACTTAGTATCACACATTTGACTAAATTTATCATATGGATATACAAGGGTTTATTTTACAAGGGCTTTAAGGTTAAGAAAATGGGTGTCTAAGGTTCCAAAAATTTAGGGTTTTTAAATAGACCTAAGGGGTTTGAATACATGAGTTTCTAGGGTTTGAAGTTGGCTTCTAGGGTAGAAGTTGGATTTCAAGGGTTTGAAGTTGGGCTTGTAGAGTTTTAAGTTGAATTTAAACAGTTTGAAGTTGGGTTTCTAGGGTTTTAAAGTTGAATTTCAAGGGTTTAAAGTTCTGTTTCTAGAATTTTGAAGATGCATTTCTAGGGTTTTTACTTTCTACATGGGTTTCAACCACACTTCTGGATGTTGGTTTTACACACATTATGAATTTGATAACTAGGGTTTTATAAGATCAAGGGTTCTAGGATATCTAATCACAAGGGTGTTAGGGATTCCAATAGGGCACATGTACATATGAGATTTAAAGGAATTTCAAATATACACTTGGTGGTTTTGAAAAGTTAAGGTTAATAATCAGTTAGGGTTATAAGGTGTAATGGTGTTGATAGATTTTGGTAGTGATGTGTGTGAACACACTAGGACCATCGAGACACTCTTTTCTGTCCTTAAGAAGTTTTTTAGGCTCACTAATCTTCGTACATTCACATGGTAATACATTCAATATTGGATGTTGTGCTCCAAGCTTCTTCTTCTTCCTTGTGTTTTTTGCATGCTTCCACAGAACTCAAACTCCAACAATTGGTATCAGAGCAGGTTGCGGCTCCATCTAGGGCATCATTGACACCCCTCCGATAATAATCTCAAAATCACACAACATTAGTGAGCATAGTGAGGGTGATTACAAGTTCAAAGCTCCTTCACTCTACTTTGCCAAAATTTTCATGTGAGCTTGTTTCGGCCTTTGAACACACCATCACAGTGCGTATGTAGGCAATTTCATCCTTTTGTGCCAAATGTATATCTAGATTTTGGTTTGCCAATAGAAACACCTCGAAGTTTGCTATACATTTAGCAGAGCTCGACAAAGTTGGTCTATTGAAGTTTTTGAGATGCAATCATTTTTCTTTATCAAGGTATTTTAGTGAGTGTCTATGGCTAAAAGCAATGATGTATTTCATATGTTGGTTATTGAGGACAAGCTGGATGGGACTAATTACCCATTGTGGACATATATGATGCATCATCTATTGGCGGCAAAGGGACTATGGAATATAATGCAGGGTGTTGAAAAATGACCTACTACACTTGCAAATACAATTATTGAAGGTGATGCAGATGGCATTGAAGATGAAGATTTTCAAATTCTTGTTCGTGCTACACTTCTTGTTGCACCTCCTTTAGAACAAATTTGATGGGATGGCAAAGATACTTAGGCACATGAATTGATAGATCTTTCTATCACACATGCCATTATCCCTCGTATTTTCTTGTGTGAAATAGCAAAGGATGCTTGGGATACACTTAACACTTTACACTAGGCAATAAATAAGGCTTGTGTTTCTTACATCCAAAAAGATTTGGAGAGTGAGCATTGTTGGAGAATTCCTCTCCTATGAAAGAACTTGGAGAAGCTTGTAGGAGGTAGAAAAGTGCGTTTCGAAGCGACGAAGTTTGGTCTAGCCAACCGGCACAAGACCAGCCCTTGAGCTTATGGAGACTCAAAAAGACCTTATTGGCATGCAATAAGTGCAAAGAAATGCACTATGTACTTTGGAGCATCAAGGAGAAGGAGTCGATACAAAACCCATAGGTTCCCACATCAACTAGCTTAAGGAACTTACTATCTATGGGAGAGACAATGAACTTCAAATGGCCATAGCGCCCAGCATGATTACAATTAGAAAAAATACTTTTACGATCGTGATACACATAGGATTGAGTGTATATAATGCACAAAAGTATAAGGAATAAGAAAAATATGCTATAGGAGTGAATCAGACACTCAACGGTAGTACCTCCTATTTTTCAGGAATATGCAAAGATTGACCCCAAGATAGAAAAACTAAAATTTCTCCCAATATACTAAACAAAATGCTATGAAAATGTATAGCCATAACTAGACACTAATACGGTTCCAATGAGCCATCTTTCATCAAATTTGAAGCTCTATAGAGAGAGCAACAGCCTCTGCAAGATTACTATTTGCAAAGAAGATGATGCAAAAAATTGAAGAAGCGAGACAATGATGGTCACAAGTGTATGTATATTGCTTCCATGTATTGTACAAGTGATTTGAAGTCTTTATATAGACTCTATGAGTGTTCCATGGCTTATAGAAGTGGATTTCGAATTCAAATGAAGGTGGGAATGGTTGTTGGAGGGAATCAATTCACTTTCTTACAATCTAAGAAAAGTGAAGATCTAGTTTGATCTACTTTTAGGTGATTTATTGCTTGATTGATTACAACTCAACCACCACAAATTTGTGGGATTTGGGCTCTCTTTTTCTAATTTTACATGTGTAAAGTGTAAGGCTTTTACAACGGTAAATGAACCATAAAAAATCTCTCAAAAAAATACAATAAATGAGCATAGGTAAAGAACTCTCCAACGGATATTCTTTTGTCGTAATCTAAACGATATTTTTTGATGTAGATCAAATCAACCTCAAGAATAGTGTAAGCTTGATGTTCCAACAGCTCCCCCTAAAGCCAATGTATGCTTGAGTCTTCATTCTCTAATAGTTTGAATACCTGCCATAACTTTGAATCTACAAAGCTTTATTCCATCAAATGCCTTTGTCATCATATCTGCCACTTGCTTTTCACTAGGAAAAAGTGAAATGTCAATATCTTTTGCCATGAGCTTCTCTTTGATGAAGCGGTAATGAACCTCTATGTGTTTGGTTCTTACATGGAAAATAGGGTTTTTCGCTAGATGCTACTTACAAGTCCCAAATTTGTATAGAATGATTTTAACCATATTGCTTCTTGAGTTGCTATGGTCAAACCTCTCTACTTTGCTTGAGTTGAGGATAAAACATCTATAGGTTGCTTCTTGGAACTCCATGATACTATCTTCAAACTTGCAAATGCTAAATAACCAGAAGTACTTCTTCTATCATCCTTAGATCCTACCCAATCTGCATCTGAATAGATTTTGATATCCAAATCTGAAGAGTAAGGATAGAATATACCTTCGTTGATTGTACCTTTGAGATACTAAAGTACTCTCTTGGCCGAATCCATGTGTGGGCTTCTTGATGAGTGCATGAATTGACTAAGCACTCCCACACTATATGAGATGTCTGCCCTTGTATGAGTAGCATATATCAAGCTACGTACCAAGCTTTGATACTTTTTAATGTCTTCAATTTTCTCACCTTCATAAACACTAAGTTTATGATTCATCTCCAAAGGTGTACCTGCAGGTTTAGTGTTCTCCATTTTGAACTTGATAAGTAGATCCTGAATGTATCTTTTTTGAGTCAAATACATTCCTTCATTTGTGTATATCACCTGCATACCTAGGAAATATGTGAGCTCACCTAGGTCACTCATTTTGAACTCCTCTTGCATGTTTCTCTTGATCCTTTGAATGCCATTTAGATCATCACTTGGCACAATAATATCATCTACATACACACATAGATAGGTAACCTCATCGTGATCCCTTTTATGAATAGAGAAGTATTTGAGCTGCTAGGTTTGAACCCTTGATCTTGAAGATATGTAACCAACCTGTAATTCCAAGCTCTAGGATATTGTTTCAATCCATACAATGCTCTCTTAAGTCTACAAACATAAGATGGATGATTATGGTTTTCAAAACCTGGTGGTTGTGACATGTATACTTATCCAACCATTTAAGAATGCATTTTTCATATCAAGTTGGAGGATTCTTCAATTCCTTGCAGCAACTACACTTGTCAATGTCCTGATTGTAGTCATCTTTGCAACTTGTGAGAATGTTTCCTCATAGTCTATACCATGAGTTTGTGAGCATCCTTTGGGCAACTAATCTTGCCTTGTACTTGCAAACTGGTCCATTTGAATTTCTTTTAACTTTATATACCCATCTACAACCAATTACCTATTGATTTGATGACATTAGAACCAAATCCCTAGTGTCCATCTCCTTCAATGCATCTATTTCTTCTTTCATGGCCTTTTCGTAATTAGGGTTTCCCTTTGCCTCTTCATAGGTTGAGGGTTCCTTTGAAATAGAGTCTTTTTCCTAGTAAATTGAATGCTTCGTAACAAATGTGGAATCATAACCATACCTTTCTGGTTGTTTCTTCTCTCTTGTTGATCTTCTAGCTGCGTGTTTGGAGCATTCTCCAACCTCTTGCATCTTTGCTTTGCCTCTTGACTTCCATAGCTTGTAATCCTTTTCCCTTTCATCTTGGTCATCATCTGTATCACTTCTTGGATCCTAGAACTATGTATCATGCTTGCTTCCTAATTGATGAGAATCAGAATCAAGATCATATGGTAGAGTTACCTTTTGTTTGTCTTCATCATAGCAAGGCCTGTGTTCTTCAATCATAACATCGCTACTTGTAGTGAATTGCTTGGTTGAAGGATTATAGAACCTATAACCCATCTGAGTTGAATCCTATCCAATAAACACTGCGTTTTTGCCCTTTCATCTAGTTTACCTCTTATTTTTTGTGGTACATTAACATAAGCTAAACAACCAAAAACCTTGCAATGTCCAAGAGTAGGTTTTCTTCCATGCCATGCTTCATAAGGATTCATACCTTGAAGTGATTTGGATGGTAGTCTATTGACAAGATACACAACAGTTGAAATAGCCTCTACCCATAGATAATGTTGCAACTTGGTCTCTTCAAGCATTGTTCTCGCTTATCCAACCAATGTCTTGTTTCTCCTCTCAGGGATTCCATTCAGTTGAGGAGAGTATCTGGTAGTCACTTCCCTTTTGATACCTTTATCCTGCAAGAACTCATCAAATTCTTTGGACAAGTATTCTCCCCCTCCATCATATCTGAGCTTCTTGAGTGATCTACCTGTATGATTCTCCATATGTGCTAGATACTTTTTGAAGCAATCAAACACTTCATTCTTACTCATGATAAAGTATAGAATAGTCCATCTTCTATGGTCATCAATAAATGAGACATAATACCTTGATCTTGCCAATGAAGGTTCTTGACTTCGTCCCCATACATCTGTATGTACTAAGTCCAATAAGTTTTTGTGGATGTAGCCTTTGTGGTTGAATGGTTGTCTTTGTGCCTTCCCAATCTGACATGCATCACACCTGTTGATCATGTGCTACTTTGATATGTTTGGTATACCTAGAACACTTTGATCCTTGCATATATCCTTCAAGGTTCTTTGATTCACATGAGCAAATCTCTTATTCCACACTTCAAGCTCACTTAGGGTTTGAGATCCAAAAGTGAATAGAGCTATGTTCGTGGTTTCTCCTACTTGAAAAGTAAAGAGCCTACCATGCTTCTCACCTCTATCTATCTTCTTGAAGCCTTGACATGGATCTTCCACAAAAGCTCCATGTCGGGTGAACCTAACTTGCAAGCCTTTTTCAACTATTTGGCCTACACTTATAAGGTTTTTAGTGATAGTGGCTACATAGAGAACCTTACTTAGAATGTTTGTCCTATCATTGGAAGCTTTGACATTACCAATCTTCTCCACATTGTGCTTTGTGTCATCCCCTGTTTGCACTTCATGTCTATGCTTTGGACTTTCCAAATCAGATAGAAGAGCAATGTTGCCTGCAACATGATTCGAACATCCTGAATCTATGTAGAGCAAACGATCATCTTCTTTACCTTCTTTGTGACTTAGATTCATGAGAATTAATGAGTCTTCATGTGGTTGATCTTCGGAATAATTGTTGTAGTCCCTTCTATTATAACCTTTATTGTTATTGTTGAAGTTGTGTCCACCTCTGCCTCTATTGCTTCCATATCCACCTCTTCCACTTGCTTTCTTGGTCTTCCCATTGAACCAATCTTCATGTGGTTGATCTTCTGAATAATTGTTGTAGTCCCTTCTATTATAACCTTTATTGTTATTGTTGAAGTTGTGTCCACCTCTGCCTCTATTGCTTCCATATCCACCTCTTCCACTTGCTTTCTTGGTCTTCCCATTGAACCAACAATTCTGAGTGGTGTGGTTGGTCTTATCGGAGATGGCACAAGGTTGAACATTCTGACCTTTGGCTTTGTCTTGCTTTGGTCTCTACTTCTTCCTTTTCCACTTGCTCTTGCTTGCAAAGTTGGCTTGGGAAGTCTCTTCATCTTCTTCCTTCTTCTTGCCTTTCAGTTTCTTGTCCTTCTTATCTGCATATAGAGCACTAGTTGAATTACCATGATAGGAGTTACCTTCCCTTTTTTTTGGCCTCTTGCTTGAAGAGTTTTCCAAGAAAGATGTTGAAGTCTGGAGTTTGCACATCCATGATGAGATCATAAGCTCTCGTGAAGGATTTCCATTGCTTATCACTTTGAATACCATTGAGAATTTGCCTCATGATAGCCTCTTCTTCAATCAACTCTCCAATGGATGCTCATTGATCCACAACCTCCTTGACCTTGGTAACAAACTCTGTGATGGTTTGTTTAGGTGTCTTCTTCATTTGGTTGAACTCGTTCCAAAGATGATTCTTTCTTGCTTTGCTACTAGCAGAAAGAAAGTCTCGAGGGCATACCAAGTCTTTTGAGATGTCATGCATCCTCTAATATGTGGTAATAGAAAGTCAGAGATAGAGTGTAGTATGTACGACCTTGCTTGAACATCCCTTGCGCACCAAAGTGTGAGCTTATGTATCTCCTCTAAGACTTGTGTAGGTCCTCCTTTGGATCTTGGAATAGGCATAACTTCATCACCTGCTATAATTCCATAAAGATTTCTACCTTGCAAATAAGCCTCCATTCTGATTTTCCAAGCCATGTATTTGTGTCGATCAAGCTTCTCGATCATTGAGGGAAAGTCCTCACCCATATTGTTCTTTCTTTGATACCATTGAAAGAACTTGGAGAAGCTTGTAGGAGGTAGAAAAGTGTGTTTTGAAGCGATGAAGTTTGGTCCAGCCAATCGGCACAAGACCAGCCCTTGAGCTTATGGGGACTCAAATAGACCTTATAGGCATGAGATAAGTGCAAATAAATGCATTATGTACTTCGGAGAATCAAGGAGAAGGAGTCGATACAAAACAGATAGGTTTGCGCATCGACTGACTCAAAAAACTTACTATCTATATGGAAAAGACAATGAACTTCAAATGCACATAGCGACCAACGTGATTACAATTAGAAACAATCCTTTTATGTGAGTGATACATATAGGGTTGAGTGTATATAATGCACAAAATTATAAGTAATAAGCAAAATATGCTATAGGAATGAATCAAACACTCAACGGTAGTACCTCCTATTTTTCAGGAATACGTAGAGACTGACCTTGAGACAAAAAAACTGAGATTTCTCCAAATCTGCTGAATTAAATTCTATGAAACTTTGTATCCATAAACTAGACACTAATATCTTTCCAATGAGCCATGGAATATCAAATTGGGAGCTCTGTGGAGAGAGCAAAAACCTCTGCAAAATTACTGTTGGCAAAGAAGATGATGCAATAAATTGAAGAAGCAAGACAATGATGGTCACAAGTGTATGTATATTGCTTCCATGTTAGTGATTTTAATTCTTTATATAGACTCTAGGAGTGTTCCACGATTTCTACAAGTGGATTTCAAATTCAAATGAAAGTGGGAATGGTTGTTGGAGGGAATCAATTCACTTTCCCACAATCTAGGAAAAGTGAAGATCTAGTTTGATCTACTTTTAGGTGATTGATTGCTTGATTGATGACACATCAACCACCACAAATTCGTGGGATTTGGGCTCTCTTTCTCTACTTTTACATGTTTAAAGCTCAAGGATTTTACAATGGTAAATGAACCATAAAAATATCTCAAAAAAATACAATAAATGAGCATAGGTAAAAGAACTCTCCAACGGATATTCTTTTGCCATAATCTAAGCGATAGTTTTTTATGTAGATCAAATCCACTTCAAGCATAGTGTAAGCTTGATTTTCCAACATCCTATGCATTGTAGAAAGTGTAGAAGACTTTCTTAGGATCAAGACTTTTACCTATAGCTGAACCTTAGAATGAAGACTCGTATCAAGTCAAGAAGACAATGAACTTGAAGCTTTGGTCACTCAAACTAGACATCAATAAACTTTCAAATGAGCTATCAAACGCTCAATTTGGAGTAGTTTTGGTTTGGAAAATCTTTGCATCAAAACAAGCTGCCTATCGACTCAAATCGGCTAAAAATTGGACTTCACTAAAAACGTAATAACTCACAGAGCATGATGAATTTGACAAAATATAGAGGAATTACACAAGATAAGATTTCCAAAAAATATTTTTAAACTCTAAAAATGGATACATTCATTGAGAGATATGATTCTCGCAATCAGGCTACCAAGAAATGGTGAGTATCTGGACATAGTTTATGAGACTGTAGAAAACGAAATGGCTGAAACCAAATGAAATACCTACAAGGGGACTTCAACACCTTCTTCCTCTGTACTTGAGTGTCCTCCCTTGCCTCTTTTGTTTCCAAGTGACCACGAGCTCTCATGATGACTTTGTGAGCTCTTCTCCATAACTCCTCCACTACTTTGAGCAGCAACTCTTCACGCTCGTTTCAGTTTTTGGATTGATTCTCTTTTGTTGAATCTCTTTTGGCCTCCACTACTTGCTGAAGTAAATGCTTCCATTTTTTATTTTTGTATTTTCCTTCTATTTGAAGAAAATACTTTTTGCAAAATATATACACCCTTTCTTCTTTATTTTTTAACACTCCCCCTCAAGCTCACATGTGAGCTTGCGTCTTTAGCCATATCCTACAAATTGATTTCATCCTTGAACCTCTTTAGTTTAGAAGCATCTAAGGACTTTTTAAACATGTTTGCAACCTAGTCATTAGTTCTAATGAACTTTATATCCACATCCTTACTCAAAATGTT
Organism: Ceratopteris richardii; assembly: GCA_020310875.1. Taxonomy (NCBI): domain Eukaryota; kingdom Viridiplantae; phylum Streptophyta; class Polypodiopsida; order Polypodiales; family Pteridaceae; genus Ceratopteris; species Ceratopteris richardii. Next base: position 71,383,135 of record CM035433.1, on the reverse strand, counting down.
AATGCACTTCTATGTGCTTACTTCATGCACGAAGCATTAGATTGTTTGTCAAGTGAATGCTTGACATGTTGTCACCATTAATTTGAATGGTCTCCGCCTGCACATCAAGATCAGCCAAGAGCTACTTAATCCACATATCTTCACAAGTTGCAAAGGCTATCCTCTATATTTAGCTTCTATCGATGATAGTGCAATAGTAGGTTGCTTTCTCGAGCTCCATGTGATAGATTTGTTGCCTATCATTAATACATAACCTAAAGTGGATCTTCTATCTTCCTTCAAACCAGCCCACTCAACATCACTAAAGCCTTTCACGTGCAATTCTTCTTCATATCTATAAAACAAGGCATGATTGACTCTATGCTTCACATATCTTAGTGCTCATTTGGCTGAATATAATACTCATGTATGTAGTTACATCATGTAACTTCTCTCCATCATTTGATCATAGCTTCACATTTGTGTCCATAGGTTGAGTGATTGGTTTGCATTCACTCATTCGAAATCTGAAAAGAACATCCAACAAGTACTCTATTTGCATCAAGTAGATGCCATCTTTCCCATAGACTACCTCAATGCCTAAAACATATTTCAGCTCATCGAGATCTAAAATTTTAAACTCCTTACGGAGTTTTCTTTTTATCCCTTGTATTCGTGAAACATTATTTCTTGTTGCAGATGTATACCTGCTTGCCATCTTCTTTCTTCATGTATAGAGAAGGATCTACACTACTTGGACTATACCCACACCTTAAGAGGTGCTCAACCAATCTTTGGTTCCAAGCATGTGGTGCTTGCTTCAGCCCATACAAAGTATTCTTCAATCTACAAACAAAATTTGGATTCCTTTTATCTTTAAATCCAATGGGTTGATGCAATTATACCTCTTCTTGAAGTTAACCATAATTGTGTGTAGCATGAAGAATGGGTGTTTACCACTATTTGCAGCTATGACCCATCTTCTCATGAATAATGTATATTTGTAGTAGACTCAGATGCTTGGTACTTTGATAGTGGGGCAACCAAACATATTACCTCGCAGTGCGATTTCTTCAGTTCACTTGAGCCTACCCCTATAGGAAATACTATCACATGTGCTAAAAACTCCTCTTATAATGTAATGGGAGTTGGTAGTTCTTTCACATTTTCACATGCTTTGTTTGTGCCAAGGATCACAAAAAATCTATTTACAATTTCAGCATTAGCCAAGATCAGCTTGGTTGTCAAATTGGTTGATGATAGATGTACAATTCATAACATGTCAAATGCCAATGTTACTGTTCATTTTGACATTTTATGTCATGGTATATATAAGCTCATAGACTATGCAAAATCGGTGAACTATTCAGCATGTGCAATACAAGATTCTCAAGCTATCTCAGAAGCAAAGCTTTGGCATGCATGCTTTGGACATCTAAATTTTGCTTCTTTACTATGCCTATGAAAATCTAAAATGGTGTCCTCTACCCAAAATTGAAGAACCTTGCAAAAATTTTTGTGAAGCTTGTATTTTGGGAAAAATGTAGCATTCATCCTTCCCAAAAGATGGTTAAGTTTGAGCTACTCAAAAATTGCAGCTTGTTCATAGCGATGTCTGCGGTCCTATGCAAACACCGTCTTTTGGGAAGTACCTTTACTTTGTGAATTTTATTGATGCTTTTTCTAGAAATGCATGGTTGTTTCCATTGAAAGAAAAGTCAAAAGTGTTTATGTGCTTCAAACAGTTTTTGGTTTTGGCTGAAAATCTATCAACATGTAAAATGGGCACCCTCCATTTTGATCAAGGGGAGGATACATGTCTTCTCATTTTAATGCATTTCTCGTTGAATGTGGGGATAAAACATGTATGTACAATGCCATATACAACTCAACGGAATGGTGTTACTGAAATAAAGAATAGTTCTCTCATGGATATGGCAAGGTGTATGGTCAGAAGTCAAGCTTTACCACATCGATTCTGGCTTGAGTATATTATGTGTATAGCATATGTGCTTAATAGGTGTCTGTTGTATAACCCTTGGGTTAGAACCTTGGATATTGGTATTTATCCTTTGAAACCCTTGTCCTATTTAAATGGTTAGACCCTTGAAATAGGAAATTATGTTCTTGTTTTTAACCCTTGGTAATTTATTCAATTGAAGTCTCAATTGAAGGTTTTTTACACTTAGGAATAATTATCCTAAGGTAAGAGAAGCTTAGACTTGGGAGAAGCTTCTCACAAGTGAAATCTTGACTCATACGTGTAGGGAAGGCTTCAATTGAAATTGAAACCATGTGATTTACCTTGGAAACTCTCCACATGAAGGAGATTTGGAAGGACTTATGGAAGAATCTCTAGACATGCACCCCTTGGACCTTTGGTACACATATTGGTGTAGCTGGATGTGTGGACATGTTCTCACTCACTCTCTTAGTGGATATTATAGTTAAGGAAGAAAGGTTCACAACAATGGTAATTAGAGCTTGGTTCTTTTCAATTACAAGTACTTGATGTACTACTTCATCTTTATGAGCACATCATCTTGAAGCTTGGGAATTGGGAATCTTTTTGTGAGAATTTTGAATTTCTATGCCACTATATTGCCTTAGACGTTGTGCTTGTATAGAAGATGTTGATTCTCTGTAAATTTTGGTCAAAAACTTGGTGTTATTCACCTAAAGACTCGTCTGTTATGTGCCAAAGGCTCATCCAAGGAGGTCTTTCAGGAGGTTCTATAGAACCCCCTCCAAGGCCACCCCCTAGCCACCCACGTAGGCAACCAAGATAAGTGCCTACATGCTCCATCAGGTTTGAAAGCATCAGAGAACAAAGCTCACAAGCAGCCCTATCTCTTTAAGTTGGAAGAAATGAGAGCAAAACCATGCTCTCATACCCATCCTCAACTCATTTTTGCTCAACATATGGGATAATTTGCAGGCAAGTTTTGTTTCTCTCTACAACTCCAAATTTTCTCACAATTTGGAGCTTGAACCTGAGGTAAATAAGACAATTTGAAGAACCACCTTGAGGTTCATCTTGAAGATATTTTGCCCCAAAATTTTGGCCAAAGAGAGAACATTCTCCAAAGTACAAGTGGAAGTTGGTTCAAGTTTATCCAAAGAGGGCACTACTTCTAAAAGGAGTTTCAAAGAAGGTGTTCATTTACTTAGTGCCCAATCTTTTTTTGAACAAAGAGTGTAAAGACTTTGAAGCTTGGTGGGCAAAGGAAGGGCCAGAATGCATCAACCTTGATCGTGGGGAATCAACTGGAGTAGTGACTTGTTGAAGGTGGTCCAAGTCAACCTACAAGTGGAAGGAACTTTCAAAGATAATTGGGGAGGTACTCTATCTATTCCCATTTGTTTTTCCTTTGATATTATGAATGACACTTTTCATTTTTGAGTTGTTTACCAAAGTATTCAATGGAGGGGTATTCTTAGGTTAGCAATATGTTGTTAGATATACCTAGACAAGAAGTAGATTATGCCCTGCAAGAAGGGGTTAGACAGGTAGAATACACTCTAGGTCTTCCTAAAATAGGACAACATGTAGGACAAAAAATTAATATTTAATAAAGAGTTAAATGGGTTGGAGGAGAAGATGAACAATATCCAAGTGGATATGTTCATTGTTAAGGAGATCCAAATCAATATGGGGATCCTTTGCACTTCAGTTAATCAAGTAAAAGGGAAGATGGAAGAAATTTTGAATACACTTTGTCCAACTTTACTCGTACCTGCCCGAATGGGTCCCTTGTGAATTTGACTAAGGAACCCATTCTTGAGTAAAGAACTCGATGTTCCTTTACCGATCCATAGTAACTTGTCTTTAGAAAACAAAACTAAGGAAGTAACCATAAATCCTCCTCCCACTTCCATTAGGTCTAGAAGTCTTTCTTTCACAAAAAGCTTAAAACCACCTTAGTTTTCAATGGAAGACAAAGATGGAAACAAAGATACATTCTTGACCTTTTTTGGAAAAATGGCAAGACTTACATTACTTCAAAAACACCCTTGAAGCCTATGAAGCCTTAGAAATAGGTTTTTCACTTGGAGCTAAGGCTTACAAATGGTGGATGAGCCTAAAGGAATCTCTAAGGATTCGTGAAACTTGGAACCAATTTTAGGAACTCATTAAAAAGGAGTTCCTACCAAAAAATGAAGATGAGCAAAACTAGGAAGAGTGGAATAAGGTCCTTCAATGAGGATCTCCCCTCTCCTTTTACATTTCTCCTTATCAAGAAATAGTGCTCAAACTTCAAAACCTAGATGATATTATCAATACAGGTTTTATCAATGTCCTCGACAAGCATATCAAACATGAAGTAAAAACAAGTGCTTAAAAAACTTTAGAAAATGCTACGAAGTTAGCACAAATCTATGAAGATCATGCTAAAAATGGAACAAAACCACTTCACCTTGTCAGGGAAAATAAAAGCTTTAAAAGAAGTAAATGAAAGTTATGCACGTTCAAGAAACAAGACTTCAAGACTTCTATATTGTCACCACCAAGACTCAACCTTGAAGTTTGGGAGAAAGCAAAAAATATAAGCCTTTGCTTTAAGTGCCAAACCCCTACAATCATCAATGAATGATACATAGTACCTGGATCCTAAAATTGAAGGGTCTTTGCTAGGTCCCCAAACATCTGTGTGGACGAGCTCCAATAGAATCACCATGAATGTAACCTTTCTTCACAAATGGTTGTCTATGAGACTTCCCAAATTGACATGCATTGCATTTATATATCATATGTTGCTTGGATATGTTTGGCAATCCAATCACACTTTGATCCCTACATATTTTCTTTAAAATTCTTTCTCCTATGTGGGCTAATCTATTATGCCACATTTCTAATTCTGATAAGGTTTGTCTTCCATAATTGAAAAGTGCTATATTTCTAGTATCTTGTAGCTGAAATGTAAAGAATCTACCTGTCTTTTCTCCTTTTGCTATCCTCTTGAACCCTTGTTGAGGATCTTCAAAAAATGCTCCATTTCTTGTAAACCTTACCTGCAAACCTTTTTCTACAATTTTTCCAACACTTATCAAATTCTTGGTTATGGTGGGTACATATAATACCTTTCTGAGTAGATTCATATTTCCATCTGAGGTCTTCACATTCCCAATCTTTTCAACTGAGTGCCTTGTGTCATCTCCTATCTGTACCTCATGCTTGTTCCTTGGATCCTCCAAGTCAGATAGCAATGCCACATTTCCTGCTACATGATTTGAAAAACTAGAATCTATATAGAACACATGCTCATCTGCTTTAGCTTGCCTCATGGTCATGTTCATCAACAAAAGTGAGTCTTCTTGTGCCTTCTCTTTAGTGTAATTGTTGTAATCTCTCCTTCCTTTATAGCCACCTTGGTTATTGTAGTTGTTGTAGTTGTTGAAATTGTTTGATCTTCCTCTTCCATAGCTTCCTCTATTGAAGCCTCTTCCTCTCTGATTTCTAGGGTTCCTGAAACAATTCTCAGTTGTGTTGTTAGTCAATCCACATACATGGAGAGGTGCTTTGGAATCTCCCCCTGCCTTGTTTACCTCCTCTGCCTCTTCCTCTTATACCTCTACCTCTTCCTCCAAAGTTAGCTTGGGAGGTACTAGCTTCATCATCAGATTTCTTGCCTTTTCCTTTACTATCCTTACTCTTATTCTTATCCGTGTATAGAGCAAAGGATTGATTACGTTTTGAGTTGTCATTGTTCTTCACAAGCTTGGCTTCATGAGTGAATAATTGTCCCATTAGAGTATTGAAGTCAGGTACCTGCATGTCCATGTATAGATCCATTGCAGTAGTGAATGCTTCCCATTTGTCATCTGCTTTGATTTCATTGATCACTTGTCTTACAATTTTCTCCTCATCAATGACTTCTCCAATGCTTCCAAGTTGATCAACTAAGTCCTTCATTTTAGTGACATAATTAGTCACATTCTATTTGGGAATCTTTTTGAGTGTTGTGAATTCCATCCATAGTTGATTCTTTCTTGCTCTAGTGCTTGAAGAAAAGAATGCTTCAAGTGCATTCCAAGTTTCTTGTGATGTCTTATAGTTCCTAATGTGTGATGCCATGTTGATAACCTTTCATGTTCTTCTTGAGTGGGTTGTCCTTTTCTTCTAAGTATTGGCATTGACTCATCTCCATATATGTAACCATAGAGATTTCTACCTTGTAGATATGCTTCCATTCTAATATACCAAGAAGAGTAATAACCTCGATCCAATTTGTCCATTGATGATGGGAATCCATCTCCCATGTTGAGTTGATGATAGCTCTGATACCACTATGAGATGGTTGGATACACTCTAGAAATGAGGTGGTACTGCACAAATCTTGCTCTACACCTACCAATGTAGCTTCAGAGTACCTTAGTAGACACCTTTAGCTTTCCAGATATGCATTTGGAAGTATTATGTACTTTGGAGCATCACCTTCAAACAGTTATGTCAAAACAAACTACTTCCAAGATTGAAGAGCTGCAAAAACTTGTTATTTTAGGACTTGCACCTGCTCAGCATTTCACTCACTGCTCTCTCACTGACTAGAATTGGCCTCGAAGCTTTTAGATATATATAATTGGAGTCTTAAGCTTGCTATAGGAAGTTATCTCACTAATTTAGGATGGATATATGCTGAGAAATCACATTAAGAAGTTAAGGGTGTAATCTCGACTTTTTAGGAAGATGATGGTGAGCAGACATAGGTAGATTGTAGAGAGCGTATCTCACGGAATAATGAACCAAATGAAATGAAACTTGACAAAATAAAACTAGAAGGTCTAAGCTACATATAACAAGTTGGATCACATTGATTTGACATGTATACCCAGAGAAATCCTCAAAACAATTCACTAAAATGAGAGCTTAGCAGTAGACAATAGTAGACATGAGATAACTTGCATAATTTGAATCAAATGTGTAATATTATGAATGTATGATACATAGGAGATTATGTAGACTTACTCATACATGTGTGGGTTTAGTATACCCACAATCTTGAAGCTCAATGTGTCCTTCTTCTGCTCTGCTTCCCGCGACTAAAAATAAGTGTCTTTTATAGATGTGATCTCAATTTGAATTTTGAATCTACCACCTAAAAGTTATCCTACCTTTTAGGACTCTAATCAATTTGATTACAACCACTTAGTTGTTGTGACTTACAACTCGTAATGCTACTCTCTTAAGGTTTTCCTTTTACATTTATCTTGAGTTAACCTCAAGAGATTTACAAGAGGTGTTCATGTGTGACTTATGAATAGTCATACTCAAGATGTGAAGTAAGCCTTTGATATTTGGTCAAGAATCAAGGCTTGCCAAATGTATCAACAGCTGAGACATTAGTGAGCACAAATAGCATCCCTCATAAAGCACAACTTCCCCATCTAGTGGAAAAGACCACCTTGTGTTGATCCTTGGGGCCATGCCACTTGGCTATAGCCTAAAAATCTAACCAAAAAGCTATAAAATTCCTTGTCTGTTATACATTGCAATAAATGCTTTGTGATCAAAAGTGGATAACTATCCCTGATCATGGCTGCATTAACTTCCTTCAAGCTAGTACACATATGTAACTTACCATTCTTTTTGGGCACAACCATGTTGGGGGATACCCAAGTATGCTTAATTCCAAAGACGACTCATGATTCTTTCAGTTTATCAATTTCCTCCTTTATTTTGTCTACATAGGAAACATCTCGGTAATTATTTATTAAACACTTAAATTTAAAACTTTCACAATCAAATAATGGAGATGAGATGTAAGGAACTGGATTCATATTATAAACATTATTTACATCAATTGGAGGTATCATAAAAAATTCCTCTTTCTTGGTATTTACAAGTTTTTTTAATTCCATGATTGAAATCAAGGGTGTACTCAACACATTGTCTTTCCCTTGAATCAAGTAATGGATTCCATTCTTATTGAATTCCAAAGTATTCAACCGATAACTTCTTTTGAGTGTTTTTATTAAGCCCCAAAGCAAATCATATCAATTCTCTTCATGTGCATGATTTTGAAGTCAAGTTTATCCTTAAAACCTTGAAATTTTATTTCAATATCACAAATCATAGTATCTGAAACCTTATTATCTTGGCCTTGCATCATGGATTCTATATACTAATGTGGTGACTTCCGCTGGGGTAACTTTAATTAATTTAGGAAATTATGGGTGGCCGAGTCATCTATCATGACTCTGGCCTTTTCTCCTCTTATGCAAGCATACATGTTGACTAAGTCATGTGGTTAAAATTGATTTTGGACCCACATTGAATAGGACAAACAACATTGATGCATGCAGTCTTTTGTAGGACCTCCACTTTCTTCCCAAATTTTTTGTTTTCGAGATTTAAAGTTTGTACTAAGCAAATTCCTTCCTTTTCTTTCCCTTTCTACTCACACGTGGATTTTGACTATACTTTATTTTATGAAGCACAAAATGAAGTGTTCAATTGTTTTAAAAAATATATTGCTCTTGTTGAAACTCAAACAGGGAAAACATTGAAAAGGCTAAGGTCAGATGGAGTGGGAGAATACTTCTCCCATGATTTTCATGCATATCTCCAAGATAGAGGCATCAAAAGAGAAATTACTACCAGGTATACTCCAGAACAAAATGGAGTAGCAGAAAGGAGGAATAGGACCATTGTGGAGGCAGTAAGATCCATGATTAATGAGAAAAAATTGCCCAACTACTTATGGGCAGAGGCTGTGTCTACAACCACCTATGTCATCAACAGACTCCCATCTAAAGCATTAGATGGGATGACACCATATTAAGCTTGGAATGGAAGAAGGCCTAGCCTAGATCATTGCAAAATGCATAGCTTATGCACATGTTCCATCACAAATCAGAGGTAAAATGGAGCCTAAGGCAGAGAAATGTGTGTTCATAGGTTATGATCTTAATAAAAAAGGGTACAGGTTGTATTATCCAAGTACAAAAGGCTTTATTGTTAGCAGAGATGTTGTCCTTGATGAAAACAACTCGTGGTTTGAAGATGATTGCAAAAAAGTCAAGCTACCTTATGACCTAGAGGAAGACTTCCCTACAATTCAAAAGGCAAATAATCAACAACCTGAAGATTCAAGTGACTCTGATGATGATCAGAAGACACCAAGAATGAACTTCAAGGTATGGAGCAACAAAGGTAAAGAGAAGATGCAAGACTTGAACGATATTGCAGAATCCTCTCAACAAACAATAAGGAGATCAACTAGGGAAAAGAAGAAGCCAGAAAGTTATGGATATGACACCTCTCTAGTCACTAAACACTTAATCCATATCGCTCAGGATATCAATTTAGAAGAGCCATCAACTTTTGAAGAAGCAAACAAGAAATGAGAATGGAAGGAAGCAATGGAGGAAGAGATACAAGCACTTCAAGAGAATTAGACTTGGGACCTAGTTCCCAAGAACCAATCCATGAAGATCATTGGATCTAGATGGATTTATAAGGTAAAAAAGAATTATGATGGATCAATCAATAGGTACAAAGCAAGACTTGTGGCTAAAGGGTTTGCTGAGACCCAAGGGATTGATTATGAGGAGACCTTCTCTCCTGTGGAAAAGATGCCAACAATCAGAGTTCTCATAAGTATAGTTGCTTCAAGGAATTGGAACATTTATCAGTTGGATGTAAAAAATGCATTCTTCAATGGTTGAATTTCAAAGGAGGTGTACATGGCACAACCTTCTGGATTTGTTGATAATGTACATCCAGAGTATGTGTGCAAGCTCAAGAAAGCTCTCTATGGTCTCAAGCAAGCTCCTAGAGCTTGGAATCATAGATTGGTTACATTCTTGCAAGACAAAGGATTCAAGATGAGCAAGGTTGATTCTTCACTCTTCATTAAGAAGGATAACTATGAAGTTATATATCTATGTGTGTATGTAGATGATATCATTCTTACAAGTGAAGATGCAGATGGAATCAAGAAGATCAAAGCCCAAATGAAGCAAGCATTTAAGATAACTGATCAGGAGTTATTGCAGATATAGAGATGTGGCACAAACGGATTGGACATGCAAACTTGCAAAGGCTGAAATTGATGCAATCAAAGGAGATTGTCCATGGACTACCAAATTTCAGAGTTGCAGAAATGCAAAAGGTATGTGCAGCATTGTAGCTCAGTTGTGATAGCACCTCCTTTAATGTCAATCCGAGAAGACATGAGGATCGTATGAAGACCTCAAACAATTGATGGCACAAGTGTGTGAGTGAGAAGCACACAAACATGCATGCACATACACACACACGCACACACAAGGAAAGAACAAAGAGACAAACAATGGAGTTCTTTAGATTACTCAAAAAGTCTCATATACAAGCTCAAATCACTAACAAGCTAACCCCAAAAATGAGCTCTCTAGCTCTTTTTATAGTTTTTGACTAGCTTTGGTCTTGTCTAGACCTAGTGTCTGGCCTAGTTAAAATTAGGTTCCTAGGCTATTTTGGAGGCTCAAAGGAGCTCTGAAAATTATGAAAATTGGTACATAACTAGTTCTAATATTCCTTAAGCTCAAGGACTCCTAGGATTGAACAAAATGGAGTCAGATCCATCAAAAATGGTATTTACAATGTTCATCAAGTGATGAAAATCACTATTACAAAGAGGTTAAGTTGGGAAAAAATTGAATGGCCTACTTGCCCCATCTTCGTTGATTGCCTTGCCTACTTGTTCCTTCTCTGTGCTCTGACTCCCTTTGTTGGCTTCCCTGTCGAGTAGGTCTTTCAGTGCCTTGACTGCTACCAACACCCCCCCTCTCTCGCATCTATCGTCTCTAACAGACCCTTGGTGGGCTGAACATTTGACATAGTATCGATGACATCGGTAGCCAGGTGATGTTCTTCTAGCCTCAATCCCTTTGCTGAATCTGTTAGTAAAGCATCCCAATCAACTGGCCTTGGGACGTCCGGATGTGGCAAACACAATTGTTCGGAATGTAGGGTTCTCTCCATAGTGAAAAGTTGGAGGAGATGTGAGGGCCTGGGGACGAATATTTCAGAATGGTACTCCCAGAACCCTGTAATGAACATCTCCTCAAAAGTTTGTTTGTACCATGCTAGGAGGTATTTGATTCTTGCGTGCCATGCATATATCACATTAATGGAGGGTGTAGTGCTCATGTCATATACTAAGTCAAGATTGCCTACAGTGAAACCGACTCCTGAGAAATGCGGATCTTTAATGTTCTTGAAGGTTCGGAAGGTGACCAGCATTAATTTGAATATTTTAATACACATTTGTGCCATCACGTTAGGAATGTTTTGCAGTCTGAGTTCCGAGTGGTGGATGGTGGATATCATGTATGCTAGTGTGGCCGATCCTCGTGGTGGTGCTAGGTACATGTAATTTAGATCTCTAGGAGCAACCTTGTGTGTAGGTGAGAGAAGAATCCTCATTTGATTTAGAAGGCATGTTATAGACCTTGGGAAATTAGAAAGCATGTGATCACCCTTGGGAAAGTCTCCACATGAGGGACACTTGGCTTGACACTTAGCCAATCTCAAGGACATGCACCCCCTTGGGCTAGAGGTATATATATGGGTGGAGTTGGATGGGTGGATACGTGCTCTCTCTTCACCTTTTGAAGGTCTTGGTAATTAGATTTATGATTAGTAGTTGTATTTCACAACAGGAACCATATCTTGTGCATAACTAAGAGGTGCCACCTCGACACTAGATATATCTCTTGCACCACAAAGGCTAGTCAAACCATTCACACTTAGAATACAGAGATGAAGTATTGATGGATCCAATTTATTTTCCCCCAGTGCCATCTGATTTTGAGTTCCCTAGAGGAGTTCTCTTGGAAGAGCTCAATAATGCAGATTTTGAATGAATCCTTTAGGAGGTAAATTTCAAGTTAAGAGGAGAATGAGGAGGCAAGCAGCAGTGACAATATGAAAAAGGTCAACAAGAACCGTCTGGAGAAGAAGAAGAAGATGAAGAAGAAGATGAAGATGATGAGGAAGAACGACATGATGAATAGCAAGGAGAAGCTACAAGAGCCCCTACCGATTCTCCTCAGTTACGAAGAATCTATGAGACAATTGTGAGTGTGCAAGAATGACACTATCTCTCCTTCAGTACAAGAAAAGCATTGATTGAGAAGATTTACCATGTTATAAAAATTGACACCTCACTATGATCGAATGCATGTTGAGACACAAGAAAGCACTAGCAAGAACATTTGCATCCCTATATCTGAACATGAAGCAACTATAGGACAAGAGGCCACTTCAACAACAACCATTGATCTCATGGTTGAAACATATGTACAAACCTCACCAATCTCACCATCGCACCCTTCATCTCCCCCAATAGACAGTGAGGTATAGGTAACCATGGAAACCACTACAACCGCTCGCCCCATGGAACCTATCTACCAGACCCCTCCCCAAGCATCGACTCATACTCTCCAAACATAACCACTACTCACATCATTAAAACCACACCTTCCTTCATATTCCGCACACCACTCTCCCAAGCCATTCTCTTTTCCTCCATCACTCACCCTCTATATGCTACATCGACTGAATTCCCTGCACCAATCATAGGCATTCCTATTGTAACCAGTGCAGTGGGTCAACCCTACCTCACTCGGCAGCATCTCCTCTATAAAATGGACTCTAGAACCAAAATAACCATGTGGGAATCACCATCCACAACATCAAATCAATGAACATTTGCTAATATAATAGCAAATCAAGATGACAAACAAGTGTGCAATTGAGGCTCCAATCTGGATCATGTACCTGCAAAGAAAACAAAAGATACAAGTACCAAACAAGATCCAAAATCAACTCTCACAAAAGTATGTGCAACCGGCAAGTAAATCCATAACCAAGTGGCATAAGCAAGATATAGACCACAATGCCACTATACATCCATGATCGAACTCATGATGACATAAACCTAAAAAAGAGTATACCACAATGTCATCTTACATGTCAAACACGTGACAAGATCATGCTCTACTCTCATATGGAGGAGCTACCACAATGATCATACATGTACAATGCCTTGAAGCTCTAAAAATAAGAGCTTGCACACCAAAAATTCTCTCTCGAAGAAGTTCCAAAGCAAATTCAACTTCCAAGTGCAATTAGGGTTGTTTGGGCAAAAATGTGCTGCTCTGTGTTTTGCTGTCTCTGTGTTTTGCTGTTTCAGAGGTGATAACCTCTGAATCTGAACTTTTGATCTTCAGTAAACTTTAAGATCTGTGTCTTGGCTATGTAACGAGATAAAGAACACCTCAAGCGGAGGTGCGTAGCTCAAGATATGCATAAAACAAGCACCTTATGTCAATTTCACTATCATCTACAACACTACTACTCTGTATTTTGCAGTTTCAATGACCTTGCACTGAAAATCTGAATCTGAATTCTTCTACAAAGTTGTAGCTATCTTTCCAAGCTACGAGCAGCAAGTTGAATCATCACATTCCGAGCTGTAGAACTCAAATTATGACAAAAAAACCTGCTATCTTACTCAATGTACATTCGTATTCTGCAATACTCTGAGTTCTTCGACTTTTCGGCAGTTTAAAACTACGAACCAGATTCTGCACCTTTCTGTGAAGTTGTAGCTCTCTGTGTTAGCTACACATAGAACTTTAAAACGCATCAATCCGAGCTTCTTAGCTTGAGTTATGGCCAAAATACTGAAGTGCTGTTGAGAGATGCCGACCTGCACTTCTACCTCTTTTGACCTAAGCTTCCATTGAAGCTTCTTACACACCAGGCTTCAGCATGCTCTGATACCAATGAAGGGATTTGGTGTGCAGAACAAGAGGAGGAAGGAGGAGATGGAGGGAGAGAGAAGAGAGGAGAGACGCACGGACATGCGTGGGAGCCTCGAAACCCACATAATGAACTCTCTTGAGGCAATGCTCTATATATGATGTATATATATGAATATGGGGGTAAGGTCACATGACCCTTACATCCCCAACAATAATCACATCGCCATTTGACAGATCATGAACTATACACTTGTCATCAACAATTTTCACAACCAAGCCAATCTTGGCTAATGCAGAAACTGATAACACGTTCTTCTTGGTCCCTAGCACAAATAAAGCATCTGACAAAGTGAAAGAACTACCATTAGCAGTAGTCAAAATGATCTTACCAACTCCCATAACAGGATAATAGGAGTTGTAGGCACATGTAACAGTATTCCCTGTAGGGGCAGGCTCAAGTGAAGAGAAGAAACTGTGCTGCGAGGTAATATGTTTGGTTGCCCCACTCTCAAAATACCAAACATCTGAGTCTATTGTAGACATGCACTACTCATGAGAAGATGTGTCAAAATTGCAGATAGTAGTAAATGCCCATTCTTCTTCCTACACAAGATTAGCACTGTTTTTGCTATAGAGGCCTCTGCAACACCATTCTAGCCTCTTTCTTCTTTGCCTCATTAGTGGCCAATTTTGGATAATTCCTTATGATATGATCATTCCCTTTATAGTACTTACAAAACAATTTCTACTTTTCTCATTTCTTCTCATCTTTATCTTCCTTCTTCGAATATGAAAAATTAGCAGATTTCTGCTTACTAGTTGAAGAGCTCCATTTTCCTTTGCCCTTCTTACTAGCCAGGAAAGCTTGATCTGCAACTCGCATAATGGACCTGTTCTACCTGGACTGACCTTCCTGCAACAGAATAGAGACTAACTCCTCAAATGATAAGGCATTTGGATTGCCTTTCATCATGAACCGAAGAGTAGAAGCAAAATTCTGATATTAATTAGGAAGACCATTCAGAATGGTCTGCACAAGTGAGCTATCTGGTATAACCTCATCAGCACAAATCAATTGTTCCTTCAAGTCTTTGATCTTCGTTAGGAAATTGTCCATAGAATCACCTTCATTCATGTGCTTACTCTCCAACTGTTTTCGGAGGTAAGCAACACGAGCCTCATCCTAGCTTCGTGCAATGTGGTAAGTGTATCCCAAGCATCCTTAGCTGTTCTGCAAGAGCGAATGTGAGGAATAATGGCACATTTGACAGACAAAGCTATCAATGCATGTGCCTGGGCATCTCTGCCATCCCAACAAATCTGCTCTGCAGTAAGCGCAGCAGAAACCGCAGCACGAATAGGAATATGCAGAATATCATCATCCTTGACACCTTCTGCATCAGCTTCAATACCTCTAGTTGTGACAGTTGCAAGTGTGATAGGACGTTTTTTGACAACTTGCACAATGTTCCCCAGTCCTTTTGCAACCAACACATATCGCATCATATAAGCCCATAACCGGTCCTTTTGTGCCATACTTCCAATTCTGTGAGTGTCTGACTACCATAATTAAAGAGAGCAATGTTTCTAGTGTCCTGTAATTCAAATGTGAACAATCTACCTGTCTTTTCACCTTTTGCAATTCTTCTGAATCCTTGACTTGGATCTTCAACAAATGCTCCTGCTTTTGTGAACCTGACTTGCAACCCTTTCTCTACTATCTGCCCAACACTTATCAAATTCTTTGTAATGGTAGGGACATAGAGTACCTTACTGAGTAGGTTGATGTTTCCATCAGGTGCTTTGACATTGCCTATTTTCTCCACAGGATGTTTTGTATCATCTCCTGTTTGTACCTCATGCTTATTCCTTGGATCTTCTAAATCTGATAGGAGTGCCACATTTCCTGCCACATGATTTGAACAACCTGAATCAGATTTACCTTGTGGCATAGCCATGTTCATGATCAATAATGAATCCTCTTTGTTTGAGTCTTCTGTGTAGTTATTGTAGTCTCTCCTTCCTTTGTAGCCTCCTTGATAGTTTGAATGATTGTAGTTGTTGTAGTTGCCATGGTAGTTGTTGAACCTTCCTCTTGAGTAGCCATAACTTCCTCTATTGTATCCTCTGCCTCTTTGATTCCTGGAATTCCTAAAGCAATTTTCAGTTGTATGATTAGTTAATCCACAAATAGAACATGAGTTGGAGTCTTGGGATCTCCCCCTGCCTTGTCTACCTCCTCTTCCTCTACCTCTGCCATGTCTTCCTCTACCTGCATAGTTAGCTTGATATGTACCTGCTTCATCATCCACTTTCTTTGCCTTTCCTTTGTTATCTTTAGACTTGCTTTTATCCGTGTATAAAGCTGAAGATTGATTACCTTTAGAGCTTTCTCCATTTTTGATAAGCTTTGCCTCTTGAGTAAGTAGTCCAATGAGTGTGTTGAAATCAGGTACATGCATGTCCATGTACAAATCCATAGCTGTGGTGAATGCTTCCCACTTATCATCTGCCTTCAAGCCATTGATGACCTGCCTTACAATTTGCTCTTCATCTATTACCTCTCCAATGCTTCCCAACTGATCTGCTATGTCCTTGAGCTTTGTGACAAAATCAGTCACATTTTGTTTGGGAGCCTTCTTGAGAGTTGTGAACTCCAGCCATAGTTGATGCTTCCTAGCTTTGGTACTTGAAGAAAAGAAAGCTTCAAGTGCATCCCACACTTCCTGAGATGTCTTACAACTTCTAATGTGAGGCAACAAAAAATCTAAGATAGCGTTGAGGAGATAAGACCTTGCAAGTGCATCCTTGGAGCACCATGTGCTCAATCTTTCTTGCTCTTCTTGTGTTGGTTGACTTTTGTTCCTGAAACTTGGCATAACTTCATCTCAGCCACATAACCATATAAACTTCTACCTTGGAGATAGGCTTCCATTCTTAATGACCAAGCTGAGTAGTTACCTCTGTCTAATTTGTCAATTGATGAAGGAAATCCATTTGCCATGTTGTCCAACCTTGCTTTGATACCACTGTGAAGAGATGGATAGGTATGTGCTTGAAGATGAAGAGGTGTTGCAAAATCCTTGATCTACACCAGCCAAATGAACTCCAGGAGTATATGGTGGGCCCTTTTAGCTTGCCAATGGATGTATTAGACACCCTATGTACCTTGGAAGATCACTCTCAAAAAGATAGATCAAAACAGATAAGTTGGAGTTAGCTCAGAGGTGAAAACTTGCTATTCTTGGTTCATACACCTGTCTAGTGTTTTACATAATTCTCTGAGCACAACAGCAATTAGCTCAATTCCTCTTGGGGACGTCTAGGCAACTTAAAGAGCTAACTTTCAAGAGTAATCTCATCAAAAATAATGAACCACACACTGAGAATGAGTTTTAACAAGTGATGACATCATCCCGATTTTCACGGGCTGCTATAGAAATAGACCAGTGATCAGAAAAATCACCATAACTCAAAATATATGAATCCAATGACTATGAAAATTTGTATGGTTATACTAGACAGTAAGCTAAATCCAACAAGCTTTAAATCACGGAATTTGGATAAGTAACCACTGAGAAATGTCTCTGACAAGATGAGTGAAAAAGTCGGGTACCTGACAGAGAAGTGAAGATGAACAGACCCTATTGACTTCAAATGAACATAACTGAAGATTGCAACATCCAAATGACATGAAAATTTGTGAGCATATAGTAGACTTATAGAGCTAACTTTACCAAGTTAAATCACTGAAAATGATGCACCAAGCTCATAGAAAACATCTCTGCAAGCTGACTGAGAAAACTCAGAGTAATGGCAGTGAGTAGTACACTTCACAAGAACATGGAAAGATGAACTTAAATAATCATGAAAATGAAAGTATATTGCTTGTACAATACAATGACTTACTGATACATATGTGTGCCTTGTAATCACACCTTGATATGGCATAAAGCTCAGCTCTTGGAGGTCTTCACATAGGTCTCTCTAACCACGACTAAAACTGCCATCTATTTATAGTTGAGTTTGGGAGGCTAACTTCCCTCAATCACTCTCCAATCAATCAACGATTGATTTGATTCTCTACCTACGACAAATCATGAATTCGTGGCTCCTCTTTCCATTCTTGATCAAGTGGACTCAACCACTTAAGATTCTCTTACTTTTACATTAAGTAAACTCTTCAAAAGTTACAAGAGGTAGTTCACAAGTGAACTTTACATAGTCTTCTTTTTAAAGCTTCTTCTAAGACTTTGTGAGACTCAAGCCAATACTTAGGCTTGTCATAGACTTGCTCCAACAGAGCTCACACACACACACACACTCTCACAATCAAAGAGAAGCACACACTCAGATTGAGGCAAGGAAGAATGATCTTCTTCTTCTTCTTCTATTACATAAAAAGGAATGTACGAGAATGACCTAAAAACAAGAATACAACAAGTGCAATATATAAAGATCAATACATAAGGAAAAACCTAATGTTGGCAAATGAGTGAGTTGGCAAGGAACAAATGTGCCATCACTCTCGGTAGATAAATCTAAATAAAGCTCAATGAATTATCCCTGACATATACCGGTGTGATCACTATACATGTCAGAGAAACGAAAAACTGATACGTGTCATCCTGGATCATCACATGTTGAGCTTGATATCTCAACATAAAACTCCTCTATAGTGCAGATAGAAAAGGTAATCTTTGTTCATTCTTCTCAGCTATAGCCCCAAAAATAAATTTCTACTCTTTACTTATATTTGAATCTTCAGGTTTATCTGAAAAAGAGTTTGGAAAACTATAATATAATTTAATCTCATTTATATAGACTTTTTCAGATTCTAAGTTTTGAAAACTAGTCAGACACACGTATCAATATCTTCCTTTCTCTTTTGTTCTATATTTGGATCAATTAATCTATTTTATTTTCCTTCTTCCTTTATAATTTCTATTTTTCCTTTTTATTTTTGTTTTTCGTTTTCATTTTTTTTTCATTTTCACATTTTCAATTAGTCTTGAGATTAAGGTTCCACTCATCTAATTACACATTATTGTATATAAAAAGATTTTAATTAACACATTAAGATCTCAAGCTAGGGTTTGTAGAATACCTAATGTTGGGAAGGCAAGGATTTTTATTTAAAGATTTTGAAGAATAAATGATGGGGTTTTTAGGCGTTTGCTTTAAGTTCTTGTAGGGTTTGAATTTAGTTTGAGGGATTTTGAGCTAGGGATTCTAGGATTAGAATGTCAAAACTTGAATTTTGAAGATGAAAGAATTATTGAACATTATAAAGGTAATTATATAGGTTTCTAAGGTTAAGCTAAGACAAAAATCTCACTTAAAATACAAATTAAATGTTTTTCATCATACAATCAATTAATTTACTTAAATACCTCAACAAATACAACTCTTTTCTTCTCCCTATAGACAAAACATCATATCCCAATAGTAAAAGCAAAGAAATATTTTTTTACAAAACATATTGGTACACAATCTTCAAGGGATTTCATTCTGATATCCCTCCCACTAAAACTGCACGTCATCGTGATGGGCCAACCTCTAAAGACAAAGAGAAGCACATCAAGATTCCTTTGAAATTGTTTTTAGTTTTTATGTTTTTCTTTTTAATATTGAAATCATGACTTTCATATGCAAATATAGGTTCTAGGAAAAATAAAAATGAGTTTACAATACGTAAGTCATGATTGGAAACTTGTTCATTCAACATACTACCATCAAAAGTAAGTCAAAATACACCCATAGGGATCATTTAGACTTTCTAGCAACAATCTTTTCCATCGACTTGTTTTAAAGTCAATTGTTATATATATATATATATATATATATATATATATATATATATATATATATATATATATATATATATATATATATATATATATATATATATATATATATATATATATATATATATATATATATATATATATATATCAACAAATCCCCCCTGGGAGTGATGCGGTGAACAAGGAGCTGGCACTCATGTATAAGGAGTGCCAAGCTATGTGGAAATCACTCCACAAAAGGAAGTAAGCCCAGAGATTTGCGGAAAGCTTCAAACTTCTCCCTAAGCAGATCCTTCATCAAAAGTTCTACAATGTTCTCCTGCATGGGCAGATATGCCAAGCTAATCTCCCCAGTACAGAACCTCTTCCTAACATAATAATAATGCACCTCAATGTGCTTAGTGCGAGCATGGAACACACGGTTCCTCACAACTGCCAATGCACTCTGATTGTCAGTGAAGATGGTGATGGCAGAAGACTGACCAACACCCAAATCAGCCCTAAGGTGTCTGAGCCACACACACTCAATAGTCATTGTGAAAGCTGCCCTATACTCAGCCTCACAACTGGAAGTGGCCAAAGTAGGCTGCTTCTTGCTCAACCAAGATATACATGAGCTACCAAGCATGAAGCAAAATCCAATAGTGGACACACGAGTGTCATAGCAACCAGCCCAATTAGAGTCAAAAAAAGTATGCAAATCTCGTGGTAGTGATCCCCCCTTGGGATAAAACAACCCAAGTAGCCAAATACCACTCAAGTAGCGAAAGATGCGCTTAACCGTCTCCCAATGCTTGACTCATGGGCAATGCATACACCTGCTCATCTGTGAGACAACAAACCGAATATCTGGCCGAGTAATGCATAAGTAAATCAGACACCCAACAGCCTGCTGATAGAGAACAACATCAAGTGCATCTCTAGCATCATGAAGACAATCATAAACATGTCTCCATAGGAGTGGCAATAGGTTTGCAGTCTTCAAGGCCAAAATGCTGCAATAATGTGTCAATATATTTTGTTTGACACAAGGACATTCCACCATCAACGTGCATAAACTGAATGCCCAAATAATCATGCAAATGCCCCAAATTAGACATCTCAAATGAAGCATGCAAATCAGCCTTAAAATCAGCAATATGGCTCGCATGAGGACTAGTGAGCAGCATGTCATCAACATAAACCACAATGATCAGAAGCACAACATTAGCACGCCTAACATATAATGTGCTTTTAGTTGGACTATTCTCAAAACCATGTGCAATCAGATAGGCATGTATCTTTTCATACCAAGCACGTGGTGCTTGCTTTAAACCATATAATGCTTTCTTTAACCTGCACACCTGGTTTTCATGACCTTTCTGCACAAAGCCACGGGGTTGAAAAACATACACTTCTTCATGCAAGTCACCATTTAGAAATGTCGTTTTAATGTCCAACTGATGTACATTCGAACCATGATGAGCTGCAAGTGCATAGATGCTACGAACATCAGTCATTCAGCAAGTAGGAGCAAAGGTTTCAGCAAAATCAATGCTTCTTCCTGTGCATAACCCTTCGCAACAAGCATAGCCTTATATCGATCAACAATACCATCAGGTTTACACTTCAGCTTGTATACCCACCTAGTTGAAATGGCCTTCTTGCCAAGAGGCAAGTCACATAAAGACCAAGTACCATTCTTCATTATTGCATCATATTCAGATTGCATAGCAGCCATCCAATTTTCTGAGTTTTGTGCTTCATCAAACGAAATAGGCTCAGTCTCATCACAGAGACTAGATGCAGCCATAGCATAGCAATCTGATGCATAAGAGGCAATATGAGAGCGTGATCGAGTACGATATTACAGAGGTGCATCTAATTTGTTGTCACGCAAGGTCTACACCAACCACTCAATATCAGTTCTCTCATCAATAAGTGCATCATGTAAATCTGCATCAGAAATGAAATGATCTACATCATCACATGAAACCTCTAAAGGCTGAGAAGTTGCCTCATTAGGACCAGCACTAGACTGTCCACCTGTAAAAAGAGGCAGCAAAGTATCATACATGTCTTTGGAGCTAACAGATGTCTCCTTACTACATGAAAGTAATGGCTGAATAGCATCTTCCACAAAAACAACATCACAGCTAACCAGAATGCGTTTATTCTGTGGATGATACAGACGATAGCCTTTACTTTCAGAACTGTACCCAACAAAAATACATTTTAGTACTTTATCATCTAATTTCCTGTGATGTTGTTCGGGCACTAATGCATATGCCAAACAACCAAAAACACGTAGATGAGCAACAGATGCTTGCAGTCATGCCAAGCCTCATATGGAGTGATAGACTGCAGTGCTTTAGTGGGATTGTTAAGTACACATGCTGCACACATGATAGCCTCAAGCGAGAAACTATGTGGTAAATCCTGACTCTTGACCATACATCTTGCCATCTCCATGTGTGACCTGTTCTTTCGTTTAGCAACTTCATTCTGTTAAGGTGTATATGACACTGTGCACTGGTGTTTTATCCCATATTCAGCCAAAAATGCATTAAAATCAGAAGACATATATTCCCCCCTCGATCAGAATGGAGGGTGCCCATTTTACATGCTGACATATTTTCAGCCAAAACCAGAAATTTTTTGAAGCACGTGAACACTTCGTACTTTGCCTTCAATGGATATACCCATGCATGCCTAGAAAAATCATCGATGAAAGTCACGAAGTAAAGATAATTCCCAACATAAGGTGTCTACATAGGACCATAGACATTGCTATGTACAAGCTACAATTTCTGAGTAGCCCGAACTCAACCATCTTTTGGAAAGGACGAACGCTGCATTTTGCCTAGAATACACTCTTTACAAACATGTTTTCTAGGCACCTCAAGTTTGGTCAAAGAGGACACACTTTCAGATTTTTGCAGGCATAGCAAAGTAGCAAAATTCAGATGACCAAAGCGTGCATGCCAAAGCTTTGCATCTGACATAGCCTGAGAATCATGTACTGCACATGCCAAATCTTTTACAGATCTTTCATAGTCTATGAGCTTATACAACCCAGGATATAAAATGCCAGAAGCAATAATCACGTCGCCATTTGATAGATCATGTACTGTACACTTGTCATCAACAAATTTCACAACCAAGCTAATCTTGGCTAATGGAGAAACTGATAAGAGATTTTTCTTGATCCCTGGCACAAACAAAGCATCAGACAAAGTCAAAGAATTACCATCAGCAGTAGTCATGATCTTACCAACTCCCATAACGGGATAAGAGGAGTTGTTGGAGCATGTAACAGTATTCCCTGTAGGGGCAGGCTCGAGTGAAGAGAAGAAACTGCATTGTGAGGTAATATGTTTGGTCGCCCCACTATCAAAGTACCAAACATCTGAGTCTATTGCAGACATGCACTGCTCATGAGAAGATGGGTCAAAATTGCAAATAGTAGTAATCGCCCAATCTCCTTCCTGCACAAGATTAGCAGACTCTGTTTTTGGTGTAGAGCCCTCTACAACAACCATTCCAGCCTCTTTCTTCTTTGCCTCTTTAGCAGCCAATTTTGGATAGTTCTTTATGATATGATCATTTCCTTTACAGTACTTGCAAAACAATTTCTGTTTTTCTGATTTCTTTTCATCTTTGTCTTCCCTCTTCGATTGCGTAGAATTAGGAGATTTTTGCTTACTAGTTGAAGAGCTCAATTTTCCTTTGCCCTTCTGACTAGCCAGGAAAGCTTGATCTACAACACGCATAATGGACCTCTTCTGCTTGGACTGATCCTCCTGTAGTAAAACAGAGACTAACTCCTTAAAAGACAAGGCATTTGGATTGCCTTTCATCATCAATCGAAGAGCAGAAGCAAAACTCTGATATGAATCAGGAAGACCATTGAGAACGGTCTGCACAAGTGAGGTATCTGGTATAAACTCATTAGTAGAAATCAATTGTTCCTTCAAGTCTTTGATCTTTGTTAGAAAACTATCCATAGAATCACCTTCATTCATGTGCTCACTCTCCTACTGTTTTAGGAGGTAAGCAACACGAGCCTTATTCCTAGCTTGGTACAATGTGGTAAGTGTATCCAAGCATCCTTAGCTATTCTGCAAGAGTGAATGTGAGGAATAATGGCATGTTTGACAAACAAAGCTATCAATGCATGTGTCTGGGCATCTCTACCATCCCAACAAATTTGGTATGCAGTAGGTGCAACAGAAACTGCAGCACGAACAGGAATATGCAGAATATGGTCATCTTCAACACCTTCTACATCAACTTCAGTACCTAGAGTTGTAACAGTTGCAAGTGTGATATGACGTTTTTCAACACCCTACACAATGTTCCACAATCCTTTTGCAACCAATACATGTCGCATCATATAAGCCCATAACGGGTAGTTGGTACCATTCAACTTATCCTCAACAACCAACATACGGAATACATCACTGCTATTAGCCATGGCCAGTGAATAAAATACCTTGATGCAGAAAATTGACTGTATCTCAAAAAGTTCAACAGAATTGCGGAGATGAATTTTGCTAGACCTGTAGCAGACTTTGAGATGCTTGTATTGGCGAACCAAAACTAGTATATACCTTTGGCACAAAAAGGCGAAGTAGCCTGCACAAGCACTACTATAGTGCATTCGGAAACACGCTCATTTTTCTCACCAAAATTGGTGCGATTCTGAGACTACAACCTAAGAGGTGTTGACGATGCTCTAGATGAAGCAACGACCTGCTCTAATACCAATTGTTGGAGTTAGATGTCTGCGGAAGCACGCGAACAACACAAGGAAGAAGAAGAATCTTGGAGCACAACACACAATACTGAATGTATTACTAGAGAATGTACAAAGATAAGTAGCTCGTTAGGCCAATAGGCATATATATGAGTCAGGGGAAAAAACCTTCTAAAGAGAGAAAAAAGTGCCCCGACGGTCCTAGAGTGTTCACACACATCACTACGTAAATATATCAAGACCTACTATTACAAAGAATCTCATTTATGTTGGTCAAATGGTAGATAAAGGATACCAAGTGAAGTTCAATAGTAAAGGATGATTCATAGAAGACCCAAAGAATGGATTTCATCTTGTGGCAAAAGGAGAGAAGCATGGAAGGATGCTCACTCTCAATATCAAGCAAAACCCCAACAAGCTAATGTTCATCACTTTAGGAAATAGAAGAATTGCATATTTGGATTTTTGGCATAAAAGGATAGGACATGTCAACATTGAAAAGTTAAAGAACATGGAGAAAAGTGCATTGATCAAAGGGCTTCCAAACTTGCAACAACGCATCTTCATGAGGTATGTGAAGCATGTCAATTTGGGAAGCAAACTAGGTTGCCTTTCAAGTCAAGCAAGTATGTTTGTCCAAGGATTTTGGATTTAGTGCATATGGATGTATGCGGACCTTCAAGAGAACCCTCACATGTAGGTAATAGGTACTTTGTTAACTTTATTGATGATTGTTCAAGGAAAATTTGGTTGTATATAATCAAGCAAAAATCAGATGTATTTGAAGTATTCAAACTAGAAAGCACTTTTGAGAATGAAACAAGTCAGAGGATTAAAAACCTAAGGTCAAATGGAGGGGGAGAATATTTCTTCAATAAGTTCACAAGGTTCTTAGAAGATGAAGGCATAAGCAGGCAATTCACATGCAGGTATACCCCTCAACAAAATGGTATTTTAGAAAGAAAGAATAGACAAATTGTAGAGGTAGCTAGATGCATGTTGAATGAGATGAATGTACCTTTCTCTTATTGGGCTGATTGTTGATATATTTACGTAGTGATGTGTGTGAACACACTAGGACCACTAATGCAATTTTTCCCCTCTTTATGAGGTTTTTTTCCTCCGGCTTGTATATACGTCTATTGCCCTCATGTGTTACTTATCTTTGTACATTCTAGTGGTAATAGATTCAGTATTGTGTGTCATTCTCCAAGCTTCTTCTTCTTCCTTGTGCTATTTGTGAGCTTCTAGAGATGTCTAACTCCAACAATTGGTATCAGAGCAGGTTGCTACTTCATCTAGGGCATCGTCAACACCCCTCCAATCATAGTCTCAAAATCGCATTAATTTTCATGAGCACTTTGCAGGCTATTTTTTCTTATTGTGCGAAAGATATATACAGGTTTTGGTTCACCAATATAAGCATCTCAAAGTCTGCTACACATTTAGCAGAACTCATCATTGTAGTTCTGTTCAACTTTTTTAGATACAACCATTTTTCTCCATTGGGGTATTTTAGTCAGTGGCCATGGCCGAAAGTAGTGATGTATTTCGTATGATGGCTGTTGATGATAAGTTGGATGGTACCAATTACCCATTGTGGGCTTATATGATGCAACATGTATTGGTTACAAAAGGACTATGGAACATTGTGCAGGATGTTGACAAACATTCTATTCCACTTGCAAATACAAGTATTGAAGCTAATGCAGATGGCATTGAAGATGTTGATATTCTTAAGATTCATGTTTGTGTTGCAGTTTCTGTTGCACATACTGTAGAGCAAATCTGTTGGGATGGCAGAGATGCTCAGGCACATGCATTGATAGCCTTGTCTACCAATTGTTCCATTATTCCTCACATTCACTCTTGCAGAACAACTAAGGATGATTGGGATACACTTACCACATTATACCAAGCTAGGAATGAGGCTTCTGTTGCTTACCTCCAAAAACTTTTGGAGAGTGAGCATATGAATGAAGGTGATTCTATGGACAGTTTTCTAACAAAGATCAAAGACTTGAAGGAACAGTTGATTTTTGCTGATGAAGTTGTACCAGATAGCTCACTTGTGCAAACCGTTCTGAATGGTCTTCCTGATTCATATCAGAGTTTTTCTTCTACTGCGTGTTGCAAATCAAGCTTTCCTAGCTAATCAGAAGGGCAAAGGTAAATGGAGCTCATCTACTAGTAAGCAGAAATCTGCAAATGCTGCACACTCGAAGAAGGAGGACAAAGATGAGAAGAAATTAGAAAAGCAAAAATTCTTTTGTAAGTACTATAAAGGAAGTGATCATGTCATAAAGAACTATCCAAAAATGGTTGCAAAAGAGTCAAAGAAAAAACAGGCTAGAATAGTTGTTGCAGAGGCCTCTACACCAAAAACAAAGTCTACTAATCTTGTACAGAATGAAGAATGGGCATTTACTACTGTTTGCAGTTTTGACCCATCTTCTTTTGAATAGTGTATGTCTGTAGTAGAATCAGATGTTTGGTACTTTGATAGTGGGGCAACCAAACATATTACGTTGCAGCACAGTTTCTTCACTTCACTCAAGCCTGCCCCTGTAGGGATTACTATCACATGTGTCAACAAATCCTCTTATCCTATCATGGGAGTTGGTAAGATCATCCTAAATACTGCTGATGGTAGTCCTTTCACTTTGACAGATGGTTTATTTATGCCAAGGATCAAGAAAAATCCATTTCTATTTTTGGATTAGCCAAGATTGGCTCGGTTGTGAAATTTGTTGATGATGGATGTACAGTTCATGATCTATCAAATGGCAACATGATTATTGCTTTTGACATTTTATGTCAGGGCTGTATAAGCTCATAGACTATGAAAGATCTGTGGGCATGTGTAGTACATGATTCTCAGGCTTTGTCAGATGCAAAGCTTTGGCATGCACGCTTTGGTCCTCTGAATTTTGCTAGTCTGCTATTTTGGGCAAAATGCAGCATTCCTCTTTTCCAAAAGATGGTTCAGTTCGAGCTACTCAGAAGTTGAAGCTTGTGCATAGTGATGTCTATGGTTCTATGGAGACACCTTCTTTTGGAAACTATCTTTACTTCGTGACTTTCATTGATGATTTTTCCATGCATGCATAGGTCTATCCACTCAAAGCAAAGTCTGAAGTGTTTATGTGCTTGAAACACTTTTTGTTTTTTGTTGAAAATTTTTCAGCATGTAAAAGGGGCACCCTCCATTTTGATCGAGGGGAGGAATATATGTGTTCTAAATTAAATGCATTTCTCGCTGAACGTGGGATAAAACACCAGTGTACAATGCTGTATACACCTCAATAGAATGGAGTTGCTGAACGGAAGAATAGGTCCCTCATGGTGATGGCGAGGTGTATGGTCAAGAGTTAGTCTTTACCACATAGTTTTTGGCTTGAGGTTGTCATGTGTACAACATATGTACTTAACAGGTGTCCCACTAAAGCACTGCAGTCTATCACTCCATATGAGTCTTGCAAGGTTGCAAGCCATCTATTGCTCACCTACATGTTTTTGGTTGTCTGGCATATGCATTAGTGCCTGAACAACATCACACGAAATTGGATGATAAAGCAGTAAAATGTATTTTTGTTGGGTAAAGTTCTGAATGCAAAGGCTATCATCTGTATCATCCATAGACTTAATGCATTTTGGTTAGCCGTGATGTTGTTTTGGTGGAAGATGCTATTCAGCCTTTACTTTCATGTACGAAGGAGACAGATGTTAGCTCCAAATACATGTATGATACTTTGCTACCTCTTTTTATAGGTGGATAGTCTAGTTCTAGTCCTATTCAGACAACTTCTCAGCCTTTACAAGTTTCATGTGATGATGTAGATCATTCCATTTCTGATGCAGATGTTGATAGAGAGCTGATATTGAGGAGGCAAAAACTATGCCCAAATGGCTAGTGCAGACTTTGTGTGATAGCAAACTAGATGCACTATCATACCTTACTCGTTCAAGCTCTCATAGTGCCTCTTTTGCATCAGATTGATATGCTATGGCTGACTCTAGTCTCTCTAATGAGACTGAGTTTGTTTCATTTGATGAAGCACAAAATTTTAAACATTGGATGGTTGCAATGCAATCTAAATATGATGCTATCATGAAAAATGGTACATGGTCTTTATGTGAGTTGCCTCTTGGCGAGAAGGCCATTGGCACTAAGTGGGTATACAAGGTGAAGCATAAACACTCATGGAAAAGTTGACAGGTATAAGGCTACGCTTGTTGCAAAGGGTTATGCACAAGAAAGAGGCATTGATTTTGATGAAACCTTTGTACCTACTTGCCGAATGACTGTTGTTTGTAGCATTTGTGCACTTGCAGCTCATCATGGTTGGAATGTATGTCAGTTGGACATTAAAACATCATTTCTAAATGGTGACTTGCATGACGAAGTGTATGTTTTTCAGCCCCATGGCTTTGTGTAGAAAGGGCATGAAAACCAGGTGCGTAGGTTAAAGAAGGCATTATATGGTTTAAAGCAAGCACCACGTGCTTGGTATGAAAAGATGCATGTCTGTCTGATTGCACACGGTTTTGAGAACAGTCCAACTGAAAGCAGCTTATATGTTAAGTGTGCTAATGATGTACTTCTGATCATTGTTGTGTATGTTGATGACATGTTGCTCACTGGTCCTCATGAGAAGCATATTGCTGATTTCAAGTCTGATTTTCATGCCTCATTTGAGATGTCTAATTTTGGGCATTTGCATCATTATTTGAGCATTCAATTTATGCATGTTGATGGTGGAATACTTTTGTGTCAAATGAAATATATTGACACTATTGCAGCGTTTTGGGTTTGAAGACTGTAAACCTATTGCCACTCCTATGGAGACAGTTTATGATTGAGTCTTCATGATGCTGGAGATGCATTTGATGTTGTTCTCTATCAGTAGGATGTTGGATGCTTGATTTACTTATGCATTACGTAGCCATATTTAGTTTGTTGTCTCACAAATGACAAGATTTATGCATTGCCCATGTGTCAAGCATTGGCAAGCAATTTAGCACATCTTTTGCTACTTGAGTGGTACCCAAATACTTGGATTCTTTTATCCCAAGCGGGGATCACTACCACCAGATTTGCATGCTTTTTCTCACTCTAACTAGGCTAGTTGCTATGACACTCGTGTGTCCACTAGTGGTTTTTGCTTCATGCTTGGTAGCTTAGACATATCTTGGTGGAGCAAGAAGCAGCCTACTCTAGCCACTTCCAGTTGTGAGGCTGAGTATAGGGAAACTTTCACAACAAGTGTTGAGTGTGTGTGGCTCAGATGCCTTATGGTTGAATTGGGTGTTGGTTAGTCTTTTGCCACCACCATCTTCACCGACACTCAGAGCACATTGGCAGTTGCGAGGAACCTTGTGTTCCATGCTCGCACTAAGCAGATTGAGATGGATTATCATTATGTCTGGGAGAGGTTCTCTAATGGAGAGGTCAGCTTGGCATATGTGCCCATCTAGGAGAACATTGTAGACCTTTTCATGAAGGCTCTGCCTAGGGAGAAAATTGAAGCTTTTAGCAAAGCTTTGGGCTTACTTCCTTTTGTGGATTGATTCCACATAGCTTGACACTTCCTTGTACATGGGTGCCAGCTCCTTGTTCAGTGCATCACTCCCAGGGGGGATTTGTTTATATATTTAGGTAGTGATGTGTGTGAACACACAAGGACCATTGGGGCACTTTTTCCCCTCTTTAGGAGGTTTTTTTCCACGGGCTTGTATATACGCCTATTGCCCTAATGGTTACTTATCTTTGTACATTCTAGTGGTAATAAATTCAGTATTATGTGTTGTGCTCCAAGCTTCTTCTTCTTCCTTTGTGATGTTCGCGTGCTTCCGTTGATGTCTAACTCCAACACCACTATAGCAACCATAATAACATATATTATTAACAGGATAACAACTTTAGGAGTTCATGATCTTACTCTAGATGAGGTGTACTATCAAAGGAAACCAGATTTATCTCATTTAAGGATTTTTGGTTGCATATGCTATGTTCATGTCCCATAGGAATTTAGAGAAGGTAAACTTGATGCTAGGGCTGAAAAATACATTTTTGTTGGTTATTCAAATGAACAAAAGGGGTACAGGTATAATAATATAATCACTAAAAATCTTAGACTGTCAAGGGATGTTGTGTTTGATAACTTAAAACCTTGGTATGGAGGTGTGAATGATTTGCAGGAAGAAGACTTTGTACATGTAGATCAAGTACATGAAGAGCAAGTGCAAGTTAGCACTACATTGATTGGACCAAGTATGCCAAGTCCTTTGCAAAGCTTATCATCATGGAAGGGCAAGCAAAAGAAGTTAGAGCATAGAATAGAATGTAGACACAATAGAGCTAATGGAGGTAACTTGGTAAGAGACTTTCATTCAAGTGAAGATGAAGATGAATTTGAAGAAGTTGTAAAACATGAAGTGCAAAAGAAACGGATACGAAACAAAAGTAGTGAAAGGAGGTCAGAAAGGGTAAAACATCCTATTCAAAAGCTCACTTATGATAGCTTTATTGCAAAGAATTATGCTTATATGACACATGTTATCAAAGATAAGGAACCATCAAGCTATGAGGAAGCTAGCCAACATAAGGAATGGAGAGATGTTATGGATGAGGAGATTCAAGCTCTCAAGGAAAACCGAACTTGAGCATTGGTACCTAGAGAAGAAGGCATGAAGGTTGTCACAAATAAATGGGTGTACAAAGTCAAAAGGAATTCAGATGGATCTTTAGCTAGGTACAAACCAAGGTTAGTAGCTAAGGGCTACACACAAACATATGGGCTTGATTATGAAGAACTTTTATTCCTATTGCAAATAAGAGTACAATTAGGTCTTTGATTTCAGTGGCAGCTTCTAAAAGATAGACAATGTATCAATTAGATATTAAAAATGCTTTTCTTATTGGAAATTTGTAAGAACTGGCTTATATGTATCAACCCATAGGTTATGAAGATAAGAAGAAGCATGATTTTGTATGTAGACTAAAGAAGGCTTTGTATGGACTTAAGCAAGCACCTAGAGCATGGAATCAAAGATTCATTGAGTACCTAATGAAGTGTGGTTATGTTGCAAGTGATTCAGATCCTTCACTCTACATCAAAATGGTTGATGTAAAATCTATATGCATATGCATATATGTTGATGATCTTATCATAACAAGTGATAATGATGCAGGTGTCAAAGAAATGAAGGCAAAGCTTGGAAAGGAATTCACGATATCAGATCTTGGAATCCTCAAATACTTCTTGAGCATTGAGGTTATGTATAAAAAGGATGGCCTTTACTTGATGCAAAGAAAATATATGTTGGATGTGTTGTACAGTTTGGAATGAGTGGATGCAAACCACTAAAGCAATGAATGGATGTAAACACCAAACTTAGCTCTACCCAAGGAGAAGAACTTGAGGATATTCATACATATAGGAGCCTAATAGGCTCACTTACATATGTAACCATAACTAGACCTGATTTGGCATTTAGTGTAGGAGTACTTTCTCAATACATGCATGCTCCTGCTAATGATCATTTGAATGCAACAAGGAGGATAATCAGGTACATCAAAGGTACAATAAATCAAGGACTTTTTTATTGTTTATGGAGGATCATTAGAGCTCAAGGGATATTTGGATGTTGATTGGGCCGGTCCCAACGATGATAGAAGGAGCACCACAGATTATGTGATCATGCTAAGAAACAATTGTGTATCATGGAGTTCAAAGAAGCAACCCACAATTGCTTTACCTTCAAGTGAAGCTCAATATAGAGCCTTGGATCAAGCTACTTGTGAGATAATGTTGATGAAAAAGATAATGAAAGACTTGAATGTGCAGGTTGGATCAGTTCCTTTGTTTGGAGATAATATATCACGCATCTATCTTGCAAACAATCCTATGTTTCATGCAAGGCACAAACACATCAAAGTTCACTATAACTTCATAAGCAAGAAGGTGCTTGAAAAGGAAGTGGATATTCATCATGTAAGTACAAGGGACCAAGTAGCTGATCTACTAACAAAGTTCTTACATGCTAGAAAGCTTGTGAAGCTGAATCAAGCCATACAACTCAAGGAACCAACTTCAAAAGCAAAAGAAACTTGAGCTTCAGGGGGAGTGTTAAAAGATATGCATTTATAGGGCGAGTGCAAGCATTTGATTTTCACTAAATAACTTCATTTGAAGGCTTTTGAATCTTAGAAAAGTCAAATAAAAAGTTTGAAGGTGCAACCTTATCCAAAAGGAGGCATTGGACCACCAAAAGGCACTCCAATGAAGAGCCAAAGTCACAAGGCAACTGAAGAGACAAGGAGGGCATGTGAAGAGATAAGGAGGACATATGAAGAATATTCTCTTGTATATCTCTCCTACCCTTTCCAAAGGGTGCTGAATTTATATAGCAACCTATTAGGACTTCATTTTCTCTTTCTAGGAAGCTCCATTCTAAGATACTTCTTGGAAATCCTATAAAGCAAGGATTGTATATCAAAAATAAATTTTGGAAAACTCTTGTTGTATTGTGAGATATAGCAAGTCCTTTATCTACTGTTCTATCCTGAAACCTACTAGGAAAATTGGGCTATCTTGTGTGACTAGATTGATAGGTCTACAAGCATCTCAATCCAGTGATTAATAGCTCATTAGAAAGCGCTTACTATCTAGTTTTTGTGGCTAAAAGGGTTTCATGATTGCATTTGGGAATTGGGAGTTCTACTAGTTTTAGGGATTAGTGGTCTAAGGGTAGATAGATCATGGGCAAGGTCCAAGATTCTTGTTGTGCATTTGGAGGAGAAATCTTCCAACATTCCATGCCATGAAGGCATCATTTGCATCATGGGGGGACCCCACAAATTTTTATTATCTTTTACATTGTTCCACATTCCACGGTGTAGGATTTGCCATAGAAGCACAAAATGTTTTATCTCAATAAGGGAGTGCCAGAGGGATTGGAACTTAAAGTGCCACCTTCAACGTAACCAATCCAGACACCATTCCTATTAAGCATGACATGAAATTCCATATCCTTCTTGAATCTTTGAATTTTCTCAAGGCTATTTCCATTGTGTCATCTCACACCCTCAGGGTGAGAAGAATCCTAACCAATGAGGAGGCGAGTCCTCGAACATTCTCAAGAATTGAACTTGCTTTGCAATAGATTCCATTCTTCATAGTCCAGTCTTTTGGCTAGATCAATGTCCTCGAATCTAATCCACTGACAAGTTTCTTGGCTCCAATTGCGTTTCCACAAATGGAAGGTTTTGTTCCAAAGCTTCCTAGCTTTTTGGAGGTTCCAAGACTCCACACCTCTGATGCCCTTGTTAGGGAACAAAATCAAATCATTGTGTCTAATATGGGCTGTCCATTTCCAATCTTCATTGGTTTTGATAAACATTTTACTCTTTTTCCAACTCTTCCATAAACAGCAAACCTTTGGGAGTCACTGGAAAAGGGGCGAGCAATATGGTGAGAAGATCGAGACCCTTCTACTTCGAGAGGCCTACAAGCTTAAGAGCACTCCTATTTCTAAAAATAAGTTTGGCCCAAGAGGTATCACTACAACCATTTTACCGCTAATGTATTGGCCATTCCTTTGATGTCTAGAATGACCAAACCACCTTGATCCTTTTGGCTAATGCAACTAGTCCATTTAATTTTTGGGATACCCCTTCTATTAGGGTCATCGTCTAGAGGAATTTCGTGAAAATTCTGTCTAATTTGATGATTTCTTGGTCTTTTTGGTCTCCAACAGGAGAGAAAGTAAAGCATTGAAGAGAGAAGGAATGTGATTAATCACCATAGCATGTCCAACTAGAT
Source organism: Ceratopteris richardii (assembly GCA_020310875.1). Lineage (NCBI taxonomy): Eukaryota > Viridiplantae > Streptophyta > Polypodiopsida > Polypodiales > Pteridaceae > Ceratopteris > Ceratopteris richardii. Next base: position 71,349,029 of record CM035433.1, on the reverse strand, counting down.
TAATTCTCATACATTTCCAATATGTCAGCTTGCTTTCAAGCTTAGAGAGAGCCTACTTCCATCGCTGCCCCATCAAAAAGCATTGAATCCCATAGGAATACCTAAGAAGTAGAAGATTTAACCACTATAGATCAACTGGCAACCATGGTCAATAAGCAATGTAGGAGGATGCCCAATAACTACCCTAAACGAGATTTTAGAATGATTTATTTTGGATCCTAATGCCTCACAAAAAGTATTCAGACAACCCGAAAAAGTGTCAATGCTTAACATGTCATTATGCACAAAGACATTAGTATCATCCAAAAAAAAGTCTCATGATCATCTGATCTTGTTTGAGAGGTAGATTGAGGCCCTCAATATGACCTAAGTGAGCTTGATGGTTAACAAGGCAGTTTGGACCATTGACTGTGATAGCAAATAGAAGAGGAGCCAATAGGACCCTTTGTCTAATTGAACATTTTAATCTAACCACTTGAGAGAGTTGACCATTGATGTTTATCTCAGTAATTGCATTTCCTAGCAAAGTTAAGATCATCTTGATTAATTTTTTACCATAGCCCAAGTCTCTCAATGACTGGAGAATGAAGTCCCACTCGAGTCTTGTCATAAGCTTTTTTGAAGTCAATCTTAAGGAAGAGGACATTTTGCACTGATTCCTTAGCAAAAACAAAACCTTCTCAAACATCAATGATAGCCTCGAGGATGGACTCCCCTTAATGAACCCCTTTTGATCCTCACTGATCCAGTCTCGAAGGTGATAGTTAATATGTTTTGCAGTTGCCTGTGCTAAGATCTTGTAACTAGTTTGTAGCATCGTAATTGGTAGCCAATTTTCAATTCTATTTTTTCTTCCTTTTTTGTGAATGAGTTTGATGATGCCCTCATTGAGAAAATTGGGAAGCACACAAAAAGAAATAGCCTCTTGCCATACCAAACATAAAGAAGTGGCCACCAATTGTTTGAAGGTCTTGAGAAACTAATTTTTAAGGCCATCCAACCCCCCACTTTTGCCATTAGGAAGGGAATCAATTACCTCCACAATCTAAACATCCCAGATGGAAGCTTTACAAAGAGCTTCTAGATTTTGCAGGATTGTTTTGGTTCTAATGTGCGAGTGGTAACCATGCAGTCGTGTCTTTGAGGAGAAAGATGTGTGGAAACCCTCAAGAGTTGGGTAAAGTGGTCGACAATCAGTGTACTATTTTCATCATATGTTTTGCATTCAACCCCATCGACATCCATCATGAATGGAATTGTTTCCTTGGATTGCTTCTTCTTAAGAAGGTTGCACATCTCTTTAGTAGGCTTGTTCACTTTATCTACCCACCAACCTTTAAAGTATATTTGAAGATTCTTTCTTTGACTTTCTTCTTTGTATATGTGTACCTAAGGACAAACCTAGGGACTTGTGGAGAAAGAGACTATACCTCGATCCCCCTCAAGTGCATATAGTGGGGATTCACGCTTTATTTATCAATACAAGGAGTATCAAAACCTAGCCGAGTGTATGAAGACATGAATTCAAATGATGATCAATGCAAATGAGCTTCCAAAAGAGTGCAATCAAGGCTAAGACTATTTCAAACAAGCTTCAACTGTCAGTCATGGTGTCACGATACTTGGAGCAGCAGCCAACAATAAATTGAGCTTTTCTCTCAGCTCCAAACTCCGAATATAGCAAATAGTATATGTGTTTCAAAGCTCTCGAGAAGACGCATCCAATAGTATACTTTCACTCAATTATGAAGCTTCTACTTCAAGTTATCAGCAAAATACGGAGTCGAGGGAACAACCTTCCTACACTTCAGCACTTCCTACACTTCACACACACTTTAACCACAGCAAACAATCACTTTCATGGATAGACAACACTTCCTAACACTCTTTTCAAGCAACACACATGCATACAAGCTCACAAAGAAGATGATACAGAGAGGAGAAGACACAAATTCGAAATTCTGTGCTCTTGATTCTCACAATGGCAAAAAGTCTTTACAAAGAGTCACAAATTGCTTATATACATGTGCCCTAAAAATGATCCTTTCACACAAGAGACCGGCACTTTATTCACTAAAAGGATAATTTCCTACTAATTTACATGGGTAAGCTACTAATCTCCATGGGTATGCATCTAGAGGACTCCTCTAGTGCATTTACAACGGAAAATATGTTACAAAAATGATTATAATACAAAAATAGAGTGTCCAAATCGGAAAACTTTTAGGGCCCTTCTTTTTCTCTGGCTTTTGCTCTTCTTAGCTTTACAACACTCTCCCCCTCTGTGTCTCTGTCGTCCCTTGACAGGCTTTACTTCTTGTCTGTCGCTTGTTTTCCGCATGCATCTCTTGGTCAGTTTTGCCTCTTTGTCAGACTGGTATTACAATTTAATGGCCCTGTTCTTGATTCTTATTTTACATCCTCTGGGCCTGATGCATTCTTTTTGCCTGTTCTTTTCTTTTCATCACCCGCAACCCATGGAGATGGACTACCTGAGATTTGTAGTCTAGTTCACCAATAACCTCTTTAATTATGGGTTGTTGTGTTAAGTCGGGCTGCCACGCACGCCACCAGTGGAAGGTATGAGGATGTGGTCCTTCAGCCTTTGACCTTCCAAAGACCCAGATGTTGAAGGACCTTCGTATGGTTTTGGAACCGCCGGATATCTTCTTGCACTTCTTCATGGATACTTCTTGGCCCTGGTTCCTCCTTCCCTCCTACGTGCTTTTCCTTGATGTGTGCCCCTGCGTGGCTCTGTGCAGAGATGGGTGTTGCACCCCTGCGGGGCTTCTTGCAGAGATATATATTCAAATATGATCTTTTAGTGAAGCTTCTTCCTTTGCCTTCTTTTCTTATTTTTGCTTGACTCTCCCTCAACACTGCCCCCTTCCTAAACTTTGTGGTCCCCGACAGGCTTTGGAAGTCGACGGGAGTATGTTATGTACACTTTTTGCTCTATTTCATTAAGCAGATTAGCTTCACGTATCATGAGTTTCTTCCACTGTTCTGCTTTCACACCATCATGTGGTGGCTGTCTGTGGTCAGCGAAGAAGCTTAGCTCATATGCCAATAATCTGGCATTCAAATTGGATGACATCTTTAAAAAGATTTCTGAATCAATTTCAAAAAAACCTGTGAAAAAGGCTTCTTCGAATGTTTGCATATATATATATACTCGGTAAAAACATCAGCCTAGAATAATATGCCATTATTGTGGGTCGGCTAGGCATAATAGAAAAATAAAAAATGAGGATATATGTGCCCTGATTAATGCCGATGAAATTTAAAAATGTATACGCCACGTGCTTGAACACCTTCAAAACTGTAAGGATCATGTTGAGAATTTTATTCGTCATTTTGATAGTTAGATCAGGTACTATTGCATAACAATGCAACCAAAATTCAATGGTTTTTATCATATAATCTTTGGTTGGTAGATAGTTATGAGGTGGACTTGGAAGTAGCGGATAATTCAGCCACTGTTTATTGATCACACCATTCTTCTACATGTCCAAAAATTCTCTTGCTTCTCTGCGACGGGGTGTTGGGCAAAAAGGGTTTACCTGTAATATATACGGTGCTGCTTGCCAGTGCACCCGCAAAGTAGGATTTTTCTCCAAAATGTTTCTTCTCCATACCGGCTGTGCAGCTTCAAATTCTTCTTGGGTATAATTGAATGTATCTTCTTTGAAGTGCAACTGCTCGTCTGGACTTCTTTGTGTGATCTTCTTTATGTATTGCCTTGTTTTCTCTTTCAATAATCCGTATGGAATGTTGAAAGGCTTCATTATGGTATCCAAGTCTTTGCCCTTTATTTTTGCTTCCTTCATTACTTTGATCACTTCATTTTCAAAATTCTCTTTCAATCGGGACACCAATAGTGCCCGTTCCTTCTTACCTATTTCTGCATTATATGGCATTGGATGATCATCACATGGTTTCACCATCTGCTCTTTAATTGGAGAATTATAGATCGGGGGAGATTGAGGACATACCTCTACCTTGTTAGTAGGATTCTCTTGTATTGGCTCTACTGGTGTCCCGATTGGTACTTTCTCCTTCTGCTTTAGTTTCTAATTGTGTGAGGTGTTCAGTCTTCTCTTTAACTTCTTGCATAGCTACCTAGAGTGCCTCTTTGGTAGCAAGTAACTCATTACCAATCTCTGCTACCTTATCCATATTTTCACTGTAACTTACTGCAAGTTTTCCATTGGCCGTATTAAGCTGCTTTTTTAGCTCATTGGTTTCTTGAACATACCTACGTTCCCATTCTTCTCTTAAGGCCTGCTCTTGCTTCAGCAAATCTGCATATTTCTCAATCTGATCTCTTAATTCTTTCTGGTCAATAGTTGTAGTCTCTTGTTTTTTGATAGGCTGGTCATACAGTAATGCCTTTATCAGTTCTTTATTGGGGCCGTGTAAGCTATCGTTTTCTTCCATGTATACTTTCAATTGTGTTTCGAGTAGGTTGCTGCGAGCTTTCATCCTCTCTTTGTCTGCTTCGCTGGCTTCATGTTGTCTTTGTAAGTCTGTCAATTGTGTCTGGAGTTGATGATGTTGCTTCATCAATGTATAACATTGTGCTTGGACAACGAGTAACTCCGTTCCTTTGGCTGAAATCTCTTGCTGGGCCTGTATGAGCTGTGCTGACAATTGCTCACTCATGATTTGAAATTGATTCTTTTCCCTCATGGCTTTGTCGTAATCCGCATCCGTTTCCATCATTTGTTGTTGTGTATCCATGGCTGTTTGTATCATTTGCTTGACTACTGGTTTTAAGTGAGTAACATCAACGTTTAACCAGGTGGTAGGGATGCTAGGTTCTTCACCTGTTGTGACATCTTTTCCTTTTGCTACATGTAAAGTAGTATCATGGGGTTGCCGAATATGGAGTTGTATCAGCGGCTCAGACTCCTTATGGACAATTTTGCCTTGTGGCGTATCGTCAGGTACTTCAATCACAATTGGTTCCTTATTTTGAGGGAAGATGTCTCCTCTATCCATGCATGCTTGTGTTTCTTCTTTTACAGGTGGTACTGCATCTTTATTTCTGATTGGAACTTCCTTAATGCTGATTTTGGACTGATTGTTTAATTGAATAATATGTACCATTTTAGTGGGTTCTTCTTGGTTCTTTTCCTTTGACTGTTGATGGTCAGGTGTGACCTCTACCTGATTTATCTCTATCCATTCCTCATTGTTCATTTCTGTTCTTATGTCAGTGTCCAATGTGTCCTTTTCAGGGCTAGATTCTTCATTAGAGCTCCAATCTTCTAAGCACAGTTCTTTGTATCTGACAGTTTGTTATGGAGTATGTTTTTAATCTTTTTGTTTCTTTTCTTGGCTTGCATGTCTGTAATGATGACCTTGAACGTTTAAATTTACTTGCCCCCGCATATATTGATGCGTTTCTTCTAGGGTTGCGGAGAGGTCTCTTTTCATAATCGGTTGTTGTGTCACCGGGATCTTTGGCAATATATGTGTCCTCTTTTATTGTGGTGTCTCTTGAGCTTCTTCCTCTCTTATGCGTTTAGTCCCTCTCATGGGTTTCTTTGAACTGGTTCTCACTTCTTCAACAGAGATAACTGTTTTATTTTTCTTTGGAACCGTTGCAGACTTTGCATATTTTGCTAGCTCTGTTGAGGTTGGCATCAAGCATAAGCAATTCTTCATGTCAAGTGCCTCATAAATGAGTAGGGTCAAGGCCGAACTACCATTCAAAAACTTTTTCTGACCCCACTTTTTCTTCGCTTCGAATATGCGATCCTGAATGTAAGGAGTCAGTTTTACTTTATTTCCTACTTGCCTCATAGCATGTGAGAGTAATTGCACAACAATTTTCTGAGGTGTTGTGTATCTATGCATACTCGGAAAGCAAAAATGTTGGTGCACTAAGCGAACAGAGTCTTCAATATCCGTTCTATTGATTTCCAAAAATGTTCTCTTTTTCAGATCATGACACTCATCTTTGACATTGATGAGTCCATCTTGATTCCATCCAAAAGCTCTGTTGATTAGATCAGGAGTGAATTGAATTGTTTTCCATGTACCAACTTTGTCAAGTACTCTTGCCTCTGGGACTGATGGCTTATTCGGTACCGACTGAAGTGTGTTCATCACTTGTGTACATCTCTGAAAATCAGGTAGATATATTGGTAGTCTGAGGAATGCATCAATTCCAGCTTGTGTCCAGACATCTATCATGCGCGGTAACCCTTGTATGATAGTCTTGAAATCTTGTGACATGATAGGAAAGTAGTGATCCCTATCCATGATCTTGATGGTTGCCATAAACAGAAGCTCGAACACTGGTTGATCATCAAGAAACCAATGACCTCTCGCCTTCGTGATTGATTCCAAGGGAAGAAGTAGGACCTCCTCCTCTAGCATAGCCTCGGAATCGGATGATGCCATCTGCACTCAATATATACCCGTAATTAGTGCAAGTTGGTATCAAGAATCAGCCTTCACTTATCCTTCTTAAATTTGCGACTCTCCAAGTGGCTTTTATCGTCCCTTCCCCGTGGGTGTGAGAAAGGTAATACCTGGGGTTTTTCACACTTATTCATATTTCTTTTATGTTTGTGTCTGAAAGAAAACAAAAAAGTTAGTTCATAGTCAAAGCGGTTATTGAATTATATGTTATTTTCTTTTTTATTATTTTACAAGTGCTCTCCTATTCCCCAAGAGGGAAATATGCTTCGCTATCCTGAATTAGAAGAAGAATGTGCCGAATGCTTGGCCTTGTAATGTGGCCCTATCATGCATACTTTGGATTCTTGTGACTCCAAATGTGTGCAACTCAAATTACTTGGTTGATGTGTACAGATTGTCTTGCATTTTGGCATCCAAATCTGCTTTACTCCCTTGGGATAGTCTGTATCCCTAGCATTCTTGGAGAATGTCGTACTTTTCATGTAGTACTTTTGCTTCGTCTTCACTTCGAATCTTTGAATGATTTTTGTTGCATGTCGAGTTTCCTGCTTTGTCTTGTAGTGGTTTGTATCCTGTCATTTTTCCTTTAGATCATATTGATTCTCATTGTGCTCTGGCTCGTCCTTTTTTATGATTGTTACTTGGGTACATGACTTGGGAATCCATATTTGTGTTCGGGCCGACTGGGCGGCTATCACCTTCTTCAAAATCCATACTCTAGCAATTCATTGTGGAACTAGGTGTCCAGAGCGATTTGCTTGCTTGTTATGTGGTTTCTTCTGATGTCCTAAGTAGTTCTTTTGTTGAAGATATGCTGTTACTTGATCTTTTCTGATCCAAGCCTGTCTAGTGTAAGGAACGGGGTATATCCTTATGTGTGCAAATTCGTAATGGTCTTGCTGACTTGTCTCTCTGGTGCTTGGTTCCTCACTGAGGCTGTTTTTGGATAGGACACTAATCATGTGATTGACTAGATGAGAAGATTGTGTGCAATCGAGATTCGGTGTGTCCTCACATGAAGCACTTGATGAAGAAATTTCCATAGTGCGAGTGAACATACATTCATCATCATGTTCCTTAGAGTGAGCTTTCGGGTCTATATCCTTGGCTTTGATCGGTCGTTCATCTAACATGCTAAATACCTCACGATGTCCTATCTTGGCTAAGATGTAACCTAGGGTCAATTGAATAGTCACTTCATATTCATACATCCAATCTTGGTCTAACACGAGCTCTTCTAATAAGTCTTGGTCATGACATACTGAGAGTTTTTGTTCCATTGTGTTGTTTCCAAGATGTAGAAGTAATGTGATCTCACCGATATATTGAGTAATTGTTCCTCCTATTCCTCTCAGTTGTGCCTTAGAAGGGTGTGATTCTTCCTTGAGTTTCTGGGTCAACGAATACTTGATACAACTTATGGTTGCTCCTGTGTCAATGAGAGCATCCACCAAATAGTATTCCTTTGTTCCAGCACCCAAATTCAAATATGGTTGCGCCATTTGTTGTCCTAGGTTTTAAGTGGCTCTAAAATTAGCCATAGGGATGAGTTCCTCTCCTTTTTGATATCTCTCGTCTCTCTCTCTCTCATCCACTCCTTTCGTTTCCTGATTCTCTCTAGTGCTTCTTGTCTAGCTTCTTCTCGTATTCTTTCATCCTCTATGCGCCTATTTTTACCCATTACTAGTCGTGACATTATCTCTTTTGTCAATGGCTCTAAATATTTTTTCACTCGACATCCACTGATATAGTTTGGTAATACCTCTCCATCTAAGGTTGCTAAACTGATGGCTCTGCTGGTAGATATACGATTGATGATCAATGGGCCATATCCTCTTTTCTGCAGTTTCTTCGCATGTTGCTTCAAAGTATAGACCAAAACTAAATCACCTTCCTTTAGGTTTTTGTCTTTAATGTGAGCATCAAAATATGCCTTCTGTCGCCTTTTAGCAGCATAAATCCCTGCTACCGCTTGTAACCTAGTTTCGTGTAACTTTTCTATTTGATCCAATTGTGCTGACAATTCATGTCCAGTCCACTCGTAAGTTGTTGCTACTCTGAGAGTGGGTATTAAGAAATCAAGCGGCAAGATAGCATTCTGTCCATACACCAAGTTAAAAGGAGTAGTACCTATGGCTGTTTTGTAGGCTACTCGGAATGCCCATAAAGCATGATGTAATTGTTTATCTCAATCCGATCTACCATTGTTGACAATTTTTGTTAGAACTGTACACAAGATTTTATTTGAACTTTTAGCCTATCCATTGGCTTGTGGGTGATATGGGGCTGATTTCTTATGAATTACTAAGAATTCATTCAGTAGTGCTTCTATCACTTCATTCACAAAATGTGTGCCTCTATCACTCACAATTTCTAAAGGCAATCCAAATCTAGTGGAGACATTCTCGAAGAGAAACTTGGCCGTAGTCCTTGCATCGTTTTTCTTGGTTGCTTTGGCTTCAACCCACTTGGTCAAATAATCTGTGGCTACAATTATGTACTCGGCATGGGATCCTTTAGCTGGTGGGCTAATAGGTCATATGAAGTCTATTCCCCATTTAGTAAAGGCTATGGCGCTCATCATGGGTTTTAGTGGCATTTCATCTCTTCTAATTGGATATTTCGTTCTTTGACAAGTATCGCATCGTTGCACATATGTTGTTGCATCTTGATGTAGTGTTGGCCACCACATTCCTGCAAAGAGAATCATTTTTGAAGTTTTATCTGCAGAAAAATGTCCTCCTGCAGCTCCTGTATGTGCCATCTCTAAAACGGCAAGATATTCGTCTTCATGAATGCACATTCGTAAATTATTATCTCTTCCTCGCTTAAAGAGTTGTTTTCCTACGAGAGCATAGTCCTTGCTTTGTTCTGAGAGTGCATGTTTCCTTGCTAGAGTGGCTCCTTATGGGTACTTTTGGGTCTTCAAGAACTTTACCAGAGGCATGCTCCATCTTGGTGCTACGGTGGAATAGCATAAAGTAGAGTTCTCTTCTGGATTTTGTTCTTGACAATTTTGGCAGGCTGATACATAGTTATATGTATCCCTCTGCATGGTTGGCCAATATATGCCTAATCTCTTAAGTGTTTGCCATGTTCCGTTCGTATTTAAATGAGTTTTCCATTGATTTACATGTGCCTTTTGAAGCCACATTTCTTGTTCCTCCTCTTCCACGCATATCATGAGTAACCCACTTGAGTCTTGGTGATATAGGCTTCCAGCAATGATATGAAGGTTTTTGGTCTTCCATGGATCTTGGTTTCGGTTTAGTGTGATCCCATGTTTAGGTCCATATGTGAGTATAGGGATCAACTTTTCTGCCCATTGGGCACATACTTTGAGATTAAAAAGGTACGTGTCAGGCAGATCATCCGGTACTCCTATGGGTGGTTCTCCATGTGTCATTCTTGATAAGTGATCTGCTCTAATGTGTGTATTCCCTTTCTTGACTACTACTTCAAAATCAAATTCCATCAACAATAGAAACCATCGCACTAGTCATCCCGTATTACAAGGCTTATTGACTAAGTATAGTAGAGTTTGATGATCGATGAAGAACTTGAATTTGTTTGCCAAGAGGTAGTGTCGAAACTTCTTCACTGCGTATACCATCCCTAGGCCTTCTCTCTCAGTTGTGGTATAATTGTGTTCCGCTTGATTTGATTGTCTATTGGCATAGGCTATAGGGTGATCTAACTTTCCTGTATCTGCAGGTTGAGCTAAGATGCAACCAATGGCAAACTTGGAAGCATCCACGTGAATGTGAAATGGCTTGTTCCAATTAGGTACTCGAAGGATTGGTGCTAAACTTAATCGACTCTTTAATTCATTAAATGCCTTTTCACATTCTTCTGTCCAATTAAATTGAGACAATAATGCGTAAAGAGTTCTAGCAATTATGGCATACATATGTATAAATCTTCGGTAGTATCTGCAATGTCCCATAAATGCTTGTACTTCTTTCGCAGTCTTTGGTCTCGGTAAATCCAGAATCACTTTGATTTTGTCTTCATCAGTTGAGATTCCATTCTTAGAGACAATATGTCCTAATATCTTTCCTTGCCGAACCATGAAGACGCACTTTTTTGGATTGAGCCATACTCTATATTGTCAACATTTGGCAAAGATCTTTCCTAGTTCAGGGATATGTTCTGATCGTATAGATGAATAAGTGCATAAATCATCCATGTATACCTCCATACTTTTTCTCAGGAATTCCTTGAATACATGACACATCAATCTTTGGAAAGTGGTTGGGGCATTGGTTAGACCAAAAGGCATGACTCTAAAGGCGTATACTCCCCATTCAGTTGCGAAGGCTGTTTTATGTTGGTCCTCAGGAGCAATGGCTACCTGATTATACCCTGAAAAACCATCTAGGAAACTATAAACTTCCTTTCCTGCCACTCTTTCCAAAAGATGATCGGTGATGGGTAATGGGTAACTATCTCTTATGGTGGTAGCATTAACTTTTTTCAAATTAATGCATACCCTTAGCTTACCATTCTTTTTCGGTACGACCACCAAAGGTGACACCCATTCCATGTGTTTGATCTCATAAATGAATCCAACATCTAACAACTTTGCTATATCTCTTCCTTAATTTTTGCTGAGTAAACATCGTTGTATGTGTATGGTCTTTGTTTTGAATGTTTGGCTTCAGATGTCATAGGGATTCTATGGGCACTAATAGAAGGATCCACTCCTTTCAAATCCTTATATGTCCAAGCAAAGACATCCCGGTATTCTCGAATGAGTCGTATCAACTCTTGCTCTTCTTCCAATGAGACATCTTGACCTATAAAAGTACATCGTTCTTCTCCTTCATCTAAGGCTACTACTATTTTTTTGGTCTGTTCTTTGTTGTCATATGCTATTCCTGGTTGTGCTTCTCGTTTCGGCATTTGAATAGCAATTTTCCTCTCTTCTACTTCATATTTTTTGAAGCCGGCAGGCACTTCAAATTGATCTTGTGGTTTATTTTCTCCATCTTCTTGTTCTTTTTCTAACCCAGACTCTTCTTCCTATGTCATTTCTTGATCTATTTCATTAGCTATGACACTTACTTCTTGATTTCCACTTTCTGTTTCCATTTGCTCTTGCTCCATTTCAATGCTCTCATAATCCTCTTTCCATTCTTTTTCAATTACTTCTCCTTCTTCAGCCTCTTGAATAACTACCACGTATAGACTAACGTCATATCCTTCCTTGTCAATACACTCATTCATGGTTATTACTTCCTCGTTTACACATACATCTAGAGTAGCTAAAATCTCCATCCAACCATGAGGTTCGAATTCTTCATCTAGGAATATTTGAGGCATGTAAGCTGGATCTTGTACCGACCTAGCCACTCCTTGCCTTTGCTGCCATCCTTTCCTTCTATCCTCTTCCTTTTTCGTAGTTTGGCATATCCATATATGAGTGTCTTCGTTCATCCATGATTGGTCACTTGAACCTATACTGTGAATCGACTGATCGTCTCCCTCCTTATGAATCTGATTCCATTGCAAGGGAGGAACATCGTGGTACGTGTATGTGTGGAGATTTATTCTTGTGGTGGTTCCTTCATGCTGTAAGTATACCGCATCTTTTCCCCAATCTTGCACTACCTTTAACTGTCTCATGAAGGATCTTCCAAGTATCATTTCATAATTACTGGCCCTTTCAAATTGACAGATCGCTAAGGTGTGCTCGAATTCAACTCCACAAGTGGTGAAAGTGACTCTTTCCAATAATCCCAAGGGTCGTTCAGTGTGTCCATCTCCCATTTGTATCTTCATGTGTGTTGGTCTTAAAGCTGGTTTTCCCCATTTCTCCCAGATTTCCTTAGTGGCGATTCCTACTCCAGCTCCGGAATCTAAGATCGCTTTAGTGGTGTAACCCCTATAGGTAATTGGAAGGCATGTGTTTCCTTCATCTCCCTCACTGAAATCTCCAACCTTATCGACTCGGATTTTGACTGTGGTCACTTCATCAGGCATCTCCTTCTCTTCTAACTTGATCTCCAATTGGCTGGTTAATTTCTCCTTCAAATGTGGTTTGACCTTCAAAAGTTCTTCCAATGTCAGAGTACAAGGGATTTTTACCTTTCTAAGGTGTTGGATGATGTCCGATGTTTGGATTGAGGGGTTCTGCTCTTTCTTTCTTATTGAGGGAATGCAATATAATTCCGAATTGTGTTCGTATTCTCTGGTGTAATTTGGCAAGGCCTTTACACTGTCATTTTCTTTGTCACTTTGGTCAATTTGTAATAATCCTTCTTAATTCAGCTCAGGTATCGAATCTTCGATTTCACCTTCTGCTTCCAGCTCCTCAAAGGGTGGTTCTATTCCTTCTACTTTCTTCCATCTGTCTTCTTGGAATCTTGCCCACAAGTCTTTAGGCCATTCTCCATCTACTTCGGGGACAATGGATCCTTCCCTTTTATCCTCGCAGTGATTTCCATTATGTGTCTCACCTTCTTTGGGTTTCTCGAGGTCATTAGGGATGACACACTCTTGGAATTCTTTTTCAGGAATTTGTGAATTGGGTAGTTGAAGAATAGGTTTTTCTAAGGTCTGTTGAGCTACTTCAATTAATTTCTTGCATATCTCCAACCTTTCCTTCTCTAAGTCACCTCTAGGATATTCTTTTTGTGTTGTTCAATGGTTGGTCCCGCTCTTATTCGTGTCTGGTATGCCTGAATCCACATGGCCAACTCTTTTGGCATGGTATCTGCTAACACTGATCCTACCGCTTCTTTTTTATCCTTTCCTTTCTGATTTTCTCCTTCGAAATTCTGTTTTTCTTTTTTATCTTGTTCATTCTTTTCATTCTCCTTCTTTTGTTGTAGTTTCTTTTCCTTTATCCTGTCTCTACGATTCTTCGATCTCTGTGTTCGTTTACTTGTGATACTTTTTCCAGGTTCTTCCGAGTCTTCAACTCTTTGAGGTGTGGGTGTATTCACCTCTCTGTTGCTTTGGTCATTCTCCCCAGTTTTTTTTGGTGTCTCTCTGGCTTTAGCTCTTGTTATCTCTTTTGTCCATATAAAGCCCTCCAGCATATTTAACTGCTGGCCTAGGCACTATGTAAGCATCTGAAGATTTCTTTAGTCTGGCCACTGATCAATTTAGACCATCTAAGTAGGTAGGTATCCCATGTTGGTTGGTGTTCACATATTCTAAAGGTGTCCGATATTCACCTTCAATAATTGACATCATGCCAATCATTGGTACAGTGTTCTGCATATCTTCGGAAGCCATGGAAATTTCTTCCTCTGACTCACTAGAGGTTTCAGAATAATGTGAACGGCTACTTGGTTCGGCTACACTTCCTACAGAAGAAATCACACTTCTTCGGCTTCCTAGGGTTCTTCCAGATCTTAGATTCATTCAATTTACAACTTCCAGTCTCACTTGGTTAACCTCCAAATCCTAAAGTTCTTTACTGAGAGTCTGGATTCTAGGGGATATGTGTTGGAATAAAACTGAACAAGAAGTCACAACACATGATACTTGACCCTAATCCAAAACCATGATACTCGATTCTAGACCTAGATGATACACGATATTAGGCACCTGAGAGGGTCACGATACATGATACTTGGTGGACACGATACTCGATACTTGAGGAATACGATATACAATACTTGACCAAGATCGCGATTGAATCAACGATACTCGATACTTGACCGGTATCGGGATCAGAAATCTGCGATACACGATACACGATATTCCACGACAAAATTTCCACGATACTCGATACTAGATCTTGCTGTGCCAATCACGATACTTGATAGTCGACAAGTATCACGAGAAAATTCCCGACGATACTCAATATTTGCCAGGTATCGGGAAGGTTTCCTCCACGATACACGATATCTAGCAAGTATCGCGATCAGAGATTCACGATACACGATACCCGATAGGTATCGTGATCAGAATTTCACGATACACGATATGCGGTATCCGACTAGTACCGTGAGGATTTCTCAACGATATATGATATGTAACAAATATCCCTAAACCCAATTCAACGATACCGGATACTTGACAGGTATCGTGAAAAGAGTCCCACGATACACGATATTCGGCAAGGTCAGGTATCGCGATACTCAACCACAGGAGATCACGATACTGAGGTATCGCAATACTCAACTGAGGGAGAACACGATACTTGACATTTTCTCAATTTTTGACTAGAGTTTTTGGATTTTAAATGCACACAAGTGTTTCTAAAGCTCATCTACCCTCTCCTCACCATCTGTATCACCAAAAACAAACTTCCTTAACCCTGAAAGACCCCCACGATACTTGCCGCAGATCGTTTTATTAGAAAACTTGATTTGAAAGGGTGTTATGCACAAAGGGTCAGTGTGCTCACCTTGGAAGCTTTTTTCCAACTCTCCTAACAGTGCTATTCACCCTGTGCTGCCCCTAATCTCCTTGCTGTCAGAACGTGATACTCGACTAATGAGTCTCACGATACTTGCTCAGAAAAACAAGTGACTTGGAAAAAGACAATTTTTTTGGGTTTTATACCTTTCTTTGAAAAGGCATCCTAACTACAAAGACCAACAAGACAAAGGTTAAAAGCTACTCTAACTTCCTAACTACTCTACTCTCTCCACTCACTTCCCTAGACTAACAACTCACTACACACACTTCAAGAGTGAGAAGTAGTAAGTGCGGATGAGTGTGACTTACCAAAGAAGAGAAATTCACAACTCCTCTACTCCCTTCAATGATAGAGCTACTTACCATCACACGTATGCCTCGATTTGATTCGACATTCCTTGACAACTGCGCCAAAAAATGTGTGTACCTAAGGACAAACCTAGGGACTTGTGGAGAAAGAGACTATACCTTGATCCCCCTCAAGTGCATATAGTGGGGATTCACGCTTTATTTATCAATCCGAGGAGTATCAAAACCTAGCCGAGTGTATGAAGACATGCATTCAAATGATGATCAATGCAAATGAGCTTCCCAAAGAGTGCAATCAAGGCTAAGACTATTCCAAACAAGCTTCAACTGTCAGTCATGGTGTCACGATAAATTGAGATTTTCTCTCAGCTCCAAACTCCGAGTATAACAAATAGCATATGCGTTTCGAAGCTCTCTAGAAGACGCATCCAATGGTCATATTTTAACTCAATTCGAATGCTTCTACTTCAAGTTATGAGCAAAATACTGACTCGTGAGAACGACCTTCCTACACTTCAGCACTTCCTACACTTCACACACACCTTAACCACAACAAACAATCACTTTCATGGATAGACAACACTTCCTAACACTCTTTTCAAGCAACACACATGCATACAAGCTCACAAAGAAGATGATACAGAGAGGAGAAGACACAAATTCGAAATTCTGTGCTCTTGATTCTCAAAATGGCAAAAAGTCTTTACAAAGAGTCACAAATTGACTTATATACATGTGCCCTAAAAATGGTCCTTTCACACAAGAGACCGACACTTTATTCACTAAAAGACTAATTTCCTAATAATTTACATGGATAAGCTAGTAATCTCCATGGGTGTGCATCTAGAGGACTCCTCTAGTGCATTTACAACCGAAAATATGTTACAAAAATGGTTCTAATACAAAAATAGAGTGTCCAAATCGAAAAAATTTTGGGGCCCTTCTTTTTCTCTGCCTTTTGCTCTTCTTAGCTCTGCAACAGTATATGATCATGCTTCTGATTTTTTGGAGTCTAGTCTGGTATTGTGAGTGGCCTCTGTTAATTTCTACCTCCAAATGCCACAACCTTTGATAAAGATTTTCCCTTCTAGTGTGATGAATGGTTATTGAAGATTCTTATGAGCCTTTGTCTTCTTCCATTCCACACTTCATATGGAGTTGTTCCATCTATTGACTTAGATGGAAGTCTATTTATGAGATATGTGGCTATAGACACAGCCTCTGCCCATAGGTAGTTTGGCAATCCCTTTTCGTTGAGCATGGACCTTGCAGCTTCGACAATAGCTCTTTTCCTCCTCTCTGCTACACCATTGAGTTCGGGTGTATACCTTGTAGTGACTTCCCTTTTAATGCCTCTTTCATGCAAGAAGGCATCAAATTCAGAAGAGAAGTTTTCTCCTCCACCATCTGATCTGAGTCTTTTCAAAGTCCTACCTGTTTGGTTTTCAACAAGAGCAATATACTTCTTAAAGCAATTAAACACTTCATCCTTGTGCTTCATGAAAAACAGAATGGTCCACCTGCTACAATCATCTATGAAAGACACATAATATCTTGAGCCTGATATAGATGGCTCCTTACTTGGACCCCACACATCCGTGTGCACTAGATCCAAAGGATTTTGATACATATATCCTTTCTTATTGAAAGCTTGTCTATGAGCCTTGCCGAGTTGACAAACTTCACACTTATAAATCATGTGTTGCCTTGTGATATTAGGCAAACCAAGTACACCTTGGTCCCTGCAAATTTTTTTGAGTGTCCTCTCACCAGTGAGCAAGCCTTTTGTGCCATATCTTCAACTCTGTTAGAGTTTGAGATCCATAGCTAAACAAAGCTATGTTCTTTGTATCTTCCACTTCAAAAGTGAAAAGCCTTCCTATCTTTTCTCCTTTGGCAATCCTTCTAAAGCCCTGCCTTGGGTCTTCAACATATGCTCCGAACTGGTTGAATCTAACCTGCAATCCTTTTTCAACAATCTGTCCAACACTTATTAAATTTTTGGTAATTGTAGGGACATACAAGACTTTGCTTAAGAGGTTCATATTCCCATCTGATGTCTTCACATTACCTATCTTCTCCACTGAGTGCTTTGTGTCATCTCCTGTCTGCACTTCATGCTTGTTATGAGGATCTTCCAAATCGGAAAGTAAAGCCACATTTCTTGCTACATGGTTTGAGCATCCCGAATCAATGTAAAATATGTGATCATCATCCTTACCCTTCTTCACTGATAGATTCATAATCAATAATGAATCCTCTTGACTTTGGTCCTCTGCATAGTTATTGTAGTCTCTCCTTCCTCTATGGCCACTTTGATAGTTGTTATTGTTGTAATTGTTGTAGTAGTTGTTGTTGTTGTAGCCTCCATTGTATCTGCCTCTATTTGATCCATAGCCACCTCTATTGAATCCTCTTCCTCTTGAGTTCCTCGGGTTCCTGAAACATTCTTCAGTAGTATGGTTAGATAAGCCACATATATTGCAAGGTTGAGATGATTGGAATCTCCCCCTGCCTTGCTTTCCACCTCTGCCTCTTCCTCTAGCTTTTCCTCTACCTGCAAAGTTTGCTTGGAAAGAGCTACCTTCATCTTCATTCTTCATATTCTTTGACTTGTCCTTGACCTTAGCTTTATCAGAAGACAAGGCAGAAGTTTGATTACCTCTTGAGGACTCACCACCTTTGCTAATCTTTGCTTCATGAGTGAAGAGTTGGCCCATGAGTGTGTTGAGGTCGGGTACATGCATATCCATGTATAAATCCATGTTGTTGTGAATGACTCCCACTTGTCGTCTGCTTTGATTCCATTTATGATTTGTCTAATGATTTTCTCCTCTTCAATTACCTCTCCAATGCTTCCAAGTTGGTCGGAAATCTCCTTCATCTTTGTGACATAATCAGTCACATTTTGCTTTGGGCTTTTCTTCATTGTTGTGAACTCCATCCACAATTGGTTCTCCCTTGCTCGAGTGTTGGAAGACAAGAAAGAAGCAAGTGCATTCCAGGTCTCTCTTGATGTCTTGCATCCCTTGACATGAGGTAAAAGAAAATCAGAGATTGAGTTTAGAATATAGGACCTTGCAAGTGCATCCTTCGAACACCAATTTGAAAGTCCTTCCACTTCTTCATGTGATGGTTTCCCTTTGTTCCTCATGGTTTGCATTGCTTCATCTCCGGATATGAATCCATATAGATTCCTCCCTTGAAGGTAAGCCTCCATCCTTAGAGACCATGCCGGGTAGTTTTTTCGATCCAATTTGTCAATTGTTGATGGAAATCCATCTCCCATGTTGCTTGACTATGCTCTGATACCACTGTGAAGAGAGATGGTGGATGCAATCCAAAGATGAGTAGGTGCTGCTACAACCGGCTTCACACCAGCCAACTAAAACTTCAGAGTTAATTAATAGACCCTTTGAGCTTCCTAAATCTACCAAAATATCAGCCAAGTACTTTGGAACATGTATCCCAAAAGTTTAAGTCAAGACAGACTAGTTGCGAAATGACTAGCTCCCAAAACTTGCTATTTTTGGACATACACCTGTTGGCAAAAATGAACAGCGCTCTCAACCTGGTAAGAATTAGATAAATTCCTTTTGGGCATAGCAAATAGACTTAGCAAGCTTCCCATTCCAAGTTAAAACACTTCAAATGATGGACTGAGCACTGAGAAGAAGATTCATCAATTTCTGGAACATGCCCACCATTCTTAGGGCTCTGCAGAGATAGACCAATGAGTAGTAAAATGCAGATATCTCCAAAACTGTAAATTGAATGACCTTGCAAAATTTTTATCCAGAAAGTAGACAACAAGAGCTATCCAACGCACATTAAAACACTGAAAAAGGTTGAGTAGAACTTGAGATATGACCTTTTGAAGTTACTGCTCTGAGTGAGCATAGCAGAGAACAAAACAGAGAAGTAAATAATGACAAATGTATAGATTCACATATGATTACAACCACATTGGCAATGAATCTTTGCACAATGGGAGTAGAATGATACAGCTATGGAGTAAGCTCTTCAATATCTACTAAATGACATGAAGTGGTCACGTACAAGGCTTGCTAATCGCCTCTTCCTTCTTGCTCTTTTTATAGCTATTCTTGGAGGGAGTTTTGAATTCGAATTCGAATGGCTCCACCTAAAAGTGATCCCCAAAGTTAGGAGATATTCTCTCAGCTCAAAAATTCGTGGTTTTAGGTAGTTAGAGCCACGAGTTTGCTTTTACATCATGGATGAGGTAAGCCACCTTTTTCCTTTTTTCTTTTTTCAATTACAAGAGATAAAATGTACTCTTTTACAAGAGGTGTTCACATGACTACACATGTGACTTACAAATGATCATAATATCAAGCATATCAAGCATGTAGGCTTGGGTAAAATGCACCAACAATTGGAACCAGCTTGAAGTCTACTTTGTGCTCTAAAAATTGCAAAGCATTTGGTGCAAGCGTCAAGGATAAATCACTATCAAAGTGCTCACTGGTCATTTATTGGTTGTTCCCTAAAATATCGGGGATAAGATCTAATTTGCTAAAGTTATTTCGCAGAGCATAGTTGATCATTTTAAATGATTTCACTTGCAATCATTAGCTTTCTAAGCTAACTGAATTCCCCCAAAAGTAATTTTGCCAATTCTTATTGTGCTGTGAGATCTAAATAAAAAAACCAGTAGGTGTATGGACTAAAATAGCAAGTTTTTCAACACTAGTTATTCTTGAACTAGTTTGTTTTGGATGAATTGTTTCAAGTATCAATTCCAAAGTACATAGCTACTTTCTTAGTGTCATTTGCAAGATAAAAGGGCCTAATTTATAAATCTGAAGCGCATCAAGGCTGGTACAAAGTAGGTTTTAGCAGTACCACCTCACTTCCTTGAGGTATCCATCCATGTCTTCCAACAATGGTGTCAGAGCAAGTTGAGGTAAAATGGGAGATGGTTTCCCTTCTTTCATTGACAAATTGGACAAGAATATTTATCCAAAATGGTGTTTGAGGTTGAAGACCTATCTACAAGGAAGAAGTCTTTTGATTACAGAGGTATCAAGAGAGAGATCACAGCTAGATATACTCCTGAGCAAAACGGAGTAGTAGAGAGGAGGAACAGATTGATTGTGGAAGTAGCTAGATGTATGCTAAATGAAAAGAACTTGCCTAATTACTTGTGGGCACACGCTGTTTCTACTGCCAATTATCTTATTAATAGGTTGCCTTCTAAGTCCCTTGATGGGATGACCCCCTATGAGGCATGGAATGGTAGGAGACCATCACTTGAACATTGTAGAATATTTGGTTGTGTTGCTTATGTGCATGTTCCATCTCAAATCAGAGGTAAGTTAGACCCTAAGGCAGATAAATGCATCTTCATAGGGTATGACATAAAGCAAAAGGGGTACAGGCTTTATAATCCATCCAACAAAGGATTTATGGTGAGTAGAGATGTGTATGATGAGAATGACTTTTGGGTTGAAAGTGAATGCAGGAAGGTCAAATTGCCATATGAATTGGAAGAAGAATTTCCAAGCCTCATCAAGGAGGAGCCAAGCACAATTGAAGACATCAAATTAGATGATGAGGATGCCATCAACTTGGAAGATTTTAGAGCATGGAAATCAAAAGGCAAGGTCAAGATGAAGAAGCTGGAGTACATACATGAGTCATCCAACCAAGCCTTAAGGAGATCACAAAGAGAGAGTAAGAAGCCAATCAGATATGGGTATGATACTTCATTAGTCACTAAGCATTCTATTTATCTTGCTAAGGATTCATCACTTGAAGAACCTTCTTCATATGAAGAAGCAAGTACCAAAGCAGAATGGAAGGAGTCTATGGATGAAGAAATAGAAGCACTCCAAGAGAATGACACTCGTGAGCTAGTACCCAAGAAAGCATCAATGAAGGTAATTGGTTCTAGGTGGATTTACAAAATCAAAAGGAACTCATATGGATCAATAAAAAGGTACAAAGATAGGCTTGTGGCTAAGGGTTTTGCATAAACCCATGGAGTAGACTATGAAAAAAAACTTTTCACGAGTGGCTAAGATGCCAACCATCAGAGTATTGGTAAGTGTAGCTGCATCTAGAAATTGGAATATGTATCAACTAGACATGAAAAATGCTTTTCTCAATGGGTGGATTTCAGAGGATGTTTACATGGCTCAACCTCCTGGCTATGGAGATCCAAGCAAGGTAAATCATGTATGCAAATTAAAGAAAGATCTTTATGATTTGAACTAGGCACCTAGGGCATGGAACCATAGGCTATCAACCTATCTTCAAGGCCAAGGATTCATGATGAGCAAGGTAGATTTTTCTCTATTTATCAAGAGGAGTAACTCAGAAGTGATATATTTATGTGTATATGTGGACGAGATCATTCTTACAAGTAGTGATGCCAATGGCATCAAACAAATCAAAACCTGAATGATGCTGGAGTTTAAGATCAGTGACCTAGGGCTTTTGAAATAATTTCTTGGACTTGAGTTGGTATACACTAACTCTAGAATCTACATCACTCAAAGCAAATATGTGCAGGACATGTTGAAGAAGTTCCACTTGGAGGATGCACCCCTATGGAGGTAAATCATAAATTGAGTGCTCATGAAGGTGATTTTCTTGAAGACACTGTAGGTTATCAAAGCATAGTTGGGAGTCTAAACTATGCAACATTAACAAGGATTGACATATGTTATAGAGTAAGTGTTCTGAGCCAATTCATGCATAATCCTAGAGCACCTCACTTGGAAGTGTTGGAGACCTCTTAGTCTCCAAAGGTCTGATCTATACTGATCTAAGAACCCTTCTATATCAGTTATGGATGAAAATTTACACAAATATTGTCTTCCTTTATCAAAACTTTCATTAATACTTCTCTGAGTGAAGAAATTCCTTCTTCAGAAAGTCTGCTTCAAAAATTGACTTCATTACCTGCACATATCTTCAGTTTCTTCAAACCAATGATGCACATGTCTCCATACTACCTTTGTGCAATTATATCAACCATTAGTCCTTCAAAAGAATAATTAAAACTTCAATTTGATCCTTAAGATCAAAAGTATGTCGGAAACTGTCTTCCTGAATTAGCGACTTTGACATAGGTAACTTCTAAGGTTGATTTCTCATAGCACAGATCCTGTTTTGCTAAATGCTTTTAGCCATAGCTTCCTTACCTTCTAACTTAGATTTTGAATGCTCATTCATAAAAAATTTTACACTGTGCATTGAGATCTAAGCAAAACATTGAAAAAAAGTGCGCGACTTTGAGAGATCTATCTGCAGACTTTACATACACATGTTCCTATTTGTCATACTCACAGCATGAAAGGAATTAGATCATGAAACTTTGAACATAGCTTCATTAGCTTCTAGATTAGATGTGTACAAAAGGATTTTTGATCCACATGATCAGACTGAGAGAAATCAGCGAAATACTCGTCATTAGTTTTTGAAGATGACTCTCTTCACATTTATCTCTATGACACTTGTCTTCTAATGACTCTCACATGTATTTCTTTACATCATTGACTTATATACATATGGTTCTAGACTTATCCCGCGTCTATTACATTACTCCTTATCATCCTAAGGATTATTTATACTCAAATTACAAAAATTTCCAACTGTAATGTACATATGTATACAAGCTTCACTTCTGAGATCCCTTCACTTCCTCAAATGACTTCTTGATCTTCAATATGATCATATACTTGCTCCAAGCTCTTTTTAATCACCAATTTGTGATTGTTTTGTTCCAACAGCTCCCCCTCAATCACTAATTGTGATTATTCCATTTTTCTTCACTCGTGCCATCTCTTTGAATCTCTGTAGCTTAGGTCCATCCAAGCTTTTTGTTAACATATCTGCAATTTGTTCTTTTGTTGGAGTATACAACACTTCAATCTCTTTATCTAGTACCTTTTCCCTCAAGAAATGATATTGAATCTCTATATGCTTAGTCCTGGCATGAAAAATAGGGTTAGCTGCCAAATACAATGAACTCATATTGTGTCCAAAAATAATTGGAGTACTCTGATCAGTTCCAAAACTCTTCAATAAGGTCTTTAACCATATCACTTCCTTTGCAGCCTCTAACATTCCTTTATACTCAACTTCTGTGGATGACAAAGCAACTGTATGTTGCTTCTTTGAGCACCAAGAAACTAATTTATCTCCAATATAACAGAGATACCCATGAGTAGACCTTCTATCATCTGAATCACCTGCCCAATCTACATCACTAAAAACTTTGATTCTTGTATCAGAAGTAAATCCATAATACAAACCTTCACTTAGGGTTCCTTTGATATATCTGAGTACCCTTTGAGCTGCAATCCAATGAGTCTTCTTTGGACAATGCATAAATTGTGATAACACACCTACTGCATATGATAGATCTGGCCTTGTCAAGGTAGCATAGATTAAACTACCTACCAAACTCTGATATTTCTTCATGTCAGTAAACTCTTCACCTCCATACCTGCTCAATTTATGATTTACCTCCAATGGTGTGATTGAAGGCTTGCAATCCTCCATGTTGAACTTGACCAGAAGATTCTTCAAGTGTCTCTCTTCTGTAACATATACTCCATGTTGAGTATATACAATCTGCATTCCTAAGAAATAAGATAAATCTCCCAAATCACTTATTTTAAGCTCCTTCTCTATTTGTTTCTTAAGCTCATTGATTCCTTGAGCATCTGTACCTGTGACAATAATATCATCAACATAAATACACATGTATATGTATCCATTTTCACTTGCCTTCACTAGCAAGCTACTATTTGCCTTTGATGCTTGAAATCCACATTCATTCAAGAACTTAACAAGCCTGTAATTCCATGCTCTTGGGGCCTGCTTCAACCCATACAAAGCTCTCTTGAGCTTACACACATAATCTGATCCAATTGAATCCATGAAGCCTTCTAGTTGCTCCATGTACACTTCACCTGCAATGTATCCATTCAGGAATGCATTCTTCACATCTAATTGTGATAACTTCCATCCTTTACAAGAAGCAATAGCAATCAATGATCTAATTGTAGACATCTTAGCAACAGGACTAAAGGTTTCATCATAATCTACCCCATAGGTTTGGGCATAACCTTTAACCACAAGTCTAGCATTGTATCTAGACACCTTACCATCTGCAAACCTTTTTGTTTTATACACCCACTTACATCCAATGACTTTCTAATTCTTTGGTCTTGGCACCAACTCCCATGTTTCATTTTCAAGTAGAGCATCATACTCTTCTTGCATTGCCTTCTCCCAATTCTGTTTACCTTTAGCTTCTTCATACGTGATTGGATCCTCTTCTATCTTTACAATGTAAGCATAATCTTTTGTTGTTAAGAAAGATGTATCATAGCTATACCTGATAGGCTCTTTTCTTTCTCTCAAGGACCTTTTGACCTCTGCACTTCTTGAAGTCTCAGCCACATTTGATTCTGGATCAAATCTTGGCCCATCTTGAACATTATCCTGCAATTTACTTTTATAATCAACATCATCAATATCTTCTTCATACACACTTACTTTTGTCTTTCCTTTTCTTTGTATTCCTTTAACATCTGCATACTCATTTGTTGACCCTGTATACCATGTGCTTTGCTCATCAAATGTAAAACCTTTGGTAACAAGAAATTGATTTGTGGATGGACTCCACAATCTGTAACCCATGTGTCTATCATCATACCCAATAAACACATACTTCTCTGCTTTGGGTTCTAGCTTATGTCTCAATTGTGAAGGAACATAAGCATATGCTAAACATCCAAATACCTTACAATGATCAAGAGTAGGTTTCTTACCCCACCATGCTTCATAAGGAGTTCTTCCATCCAAAGCTTTAATAGGTAACCTATTCACAAGGTATGTTGCAGTGTTAATAGCTTCTGCCCATAAGTAATTTGGACAATTCTTTTCTTCCATCATTGCTCTTGCAAACTCTACAAGAGTTCTATTTCTTCTTTCTGCAATTCCATTCTGTTGAGGAGAGTACCTGCAAGTTACTTCTCTTTTTATACATGCATTCCACAAATAATCATCAAACTATTTAGAAAAATAC
Source organism: Ceratopteris richardii (assembly GCA_020310875.1). Taxonomy (NCBI): domain Eukaryota; kingdom Viridiplantae; phylum Streptophyta; class Polypodiopsida; order Polypodiales; family Pteridaceae; genus Ceratopteris; species Ceratopteris richardii. The sequence continues at coordinate 71,323,837 of CM035433.1, read as the reverse complement.
TCTCCCCCTCCATCTGATCTCAACCTCTTGAGCTTTTGTCTTGTAATCCTTTCTACATAAGCATGATAATGCTTGAATGTCTTGAACACTTCTGACTTGTCCTTGATTACATATAAAGTAATCCATCTGGTTGCATCATCAACAAAAAACACATAATATCTGGATCCATTTATGCTATAGTCCCGTGAAGGACCCCAAACATCTGTATGAATCAATTCAAGCATATTTGAATACTTATATCCTGATTTATTGTATGAACTTTTGTGTGCTTTACCTAATTGACAAGCTTCACACTTGTACACCATATGTTGCCCTTCAACTTTTGGCAAACCAAGCACCACATCATTCCTTGACATTTCCTTTATGTCTCTCTCATTGAAATGACCTAGCCTTTTATGCCATAGGTCTAACTCAGACATCTTTTGACTTCCATAAGTAAACAAAGCATGTCCCACATTACCTTGGACTTTGACAGTAAATAGCCTTCCTTCCTTTTTACCTGCAATGATGTTTCTATATCCCTGATTTGGATCTTGCACATAAACACCATCATTTGTGAATCTGACTTCATATCCCTTCTCCACAATTTGCCCTACACTTATCTAATTTTTAGGAATAGTAGGAACATAAAGTACCTTGCTCAAGAGTGTACTTCCATTCTTTGTCTTCACTGATCCAATGCTTTCCACCTTATGCTTGGTATTGTCACCTGTTTGAACTGTATGTCCACTCACCTTTGCTTCCATATCAATCATCAATGATATATTTCCACTCAGATGATTGCTACATCCTGAGTCAATATAAAACACCCTTTGATCTTCTCCTACTACTTCATGAGTTGCATTCAAGATGAGAGTCATGTCATCCTTCTGATCTGATGCATAATTATAATAATTGTTGTTGTAGGACTGAGATTGAAAACTTCTTCCACCTCCTCTAACATATGATGTCCTACCACCTCTTCCTCTGAAGTTACCTCTTTGGTTTCTGCCTCCTCTACCTCTTTGATTGAAGCTCTGGTTATTGCTCCCACCATTTTGATTTTTATACCAACAATCATTTGCCAAATGATTGGTTCTGTCACAAATCCAACAAGCTTTAGTATTAACTTTGTTCTTACCTCCTCTTCCTTTACCTCTGAAATTCATCTTTCCTTTTGTACAATTAGCTTGACTTGAAGTTCCTTCATCATCAGTTGACTGCTTCCCTTTGCCATTCTTTTTCTTGTCCTTGGAGTACATATCTTGACTTGCACTCCTATCATTATCTCCCTTAATGTCCTGCTCAAAAGTTAGCATGTGTCCTAGCAATTGATTAAGATCAGGAGTAAAGTGATCTAATGACAATTCTATGGACAATATGAAAGGCTTCCACTTCTCATCTCCTCTCAGAACTGTAAGTATTTGACTTACCAACTTATCCTCTTCAATGTCTTCATATACTGCTCCCAAGCTATCTGCAATATCCTTCATCCTTGCCACATAATCAGAAATTGATTGTGAGCTCTTCTTCTTGAAGGTTGTAAACTCTACCCATAATGAAGACTTCCTTGACTTGGTTGTATTTTGGAAATGCTCTTCCAAAGCATTCCACACATTTGTTGCACTTTCTAATCCTCTGATGTGAGGTAGAAGATAATCATTTATAGCCATGTAAATAATGCTCCTAGGTTGAGCATCCTTTCTCATCCAATTCTTTAAACCTGCAAGTTCCTCCCTAGTTGGAACACTAGGATCTTCAAACTCAGGCTTTTCTTCTTCTCCTGTAATTAATGCCATCAAATATTTGCTCATGAGGTGTGCCTCCATCCTCATGGACCAAGCTGGATAGTTCTCCCTATCTAGCTTATCAATCTGCAAGCTTTCTCCCATGTTTGATCTTCTGTGTCTGAAATTACAATGATTTATGATGATAAACTGTACCTTTGATATGAACCTTTGATCTTTCTTGATTCTTTGAGCTCATGCTTTGTACTTATGCATGTTATCTTCAAGAATTTGTCCTTGTCCACCTTCAATTAGAAGGAACTTCAATACTTACAACAGTCGAGACTTCCAATGCCTTTACTTCACTTGTATTACACCTTCAGCTCTGATACAACTGTTGGAGACCTCTTAATATCCAAAGGTCTGATCTATACTGATCTAAGAACTCTTCTATATCAGTTATGGATCAGACTTTACAGAAATATTGTCTTCCTTTATCAAAACTTTCATTAATACTTCTCTGAGTGAAGAAATTCCTTCTTCAGAAAGTCTGCTTCAAAAATTGACTTCATTACCTGCACATATCTTCAGATTTCTTCAAACCAATGATGCACATGTCTCCACACTACCTTTGTGCAATTATATCAACCATTAGTGATTCAAAACAATCATTAAAACTTTAATTTGATCCTTAAGATCAAAAGTATATCAGAAACTCTCTTCCTGAATTAACGACTTTGACATAGGTAACTTCTAAGGTTGATTTCTCACAGCACAGATCTCGTTTTGCTAAATGCTTTTAGCCATAGCCTCCTTACCTTCTAACTTAGATTTTGAATGCTCATTCATCAAAAACTTTACACTGTGCACTGAGATCTAAGCAAAACATTGACACAAAAAAGTGTGCAACTTTGAGAGATCTATCTGTAGACTTTACATACACATGTTCCTATTGATCATACTCACAGCATGAAAGGAATTAGATCATGAAACTTTGAACACAGCTTCATTAGCTTCCAGATTAGATGTGTACAAAAGGATTTTTGATCCACTTGATCAGACTGAGAGAAATCAGTGAAATACTCTTCACTATTTTCTGAAGATGACTCTCTTCACATCTATCTCTATGACACTTGTCTTCTAATTACTCTCACATGTATTTCTTTACATCATTGACTTATATACTTTATGGTTCTAGACTTATCCCACGTCTATTACATCATCCTAAGGATTATCTATACTCAAATTACAAAAATTTCCAATTGTAATGTACATATGTATACAAGCTTCACTTCTGAGATCCCTTCACTTTCTCAAATGACTTCTTGATCTTCAATCTGATCATATACTTGCTCTAAGCTCTTTGTAATCACCAATTTGTGATTGTTTTGTTCCAACAGGAAGCTGATAAAAGGTTTTTGAAGTACCTCAAAGGTACTCAAAATCAAGGTCTTTACCATTGTGCATTTGCACCACTTGTCTTCGCAAACCATCCTCATAGATGCAAGCACCTAAGCGGTTGGTTTGGACAAATTCTAATTGAGTCCTATAGGGTCCTTCGGGTCTTTCCAGACATGCTATATTTAAATCTCCTTCTGGTCTTTCTATGCTAAAGGCCATTTCTGATTCACTCATATCTGAACTCAACTTGTAAGGGTAATTATTCAATTGTTGTGCCCACGAACATGCAGTAGTTCCTACACTTGCTTCTGATGATCTAAGGCTTCGTCGGTCTGACTTACCTATATGCTTCCCCGATCTAAGGTTCATGAATTTACTTCCTCTGTCCGTTAATGTCCCTGGTTTTTAATTGCTTTAAATTCCTTTAAATTCTTGTCTTGTCTTATTGTATGCATCAGAAATCGACTTTCCGTTGTACTTTTGAGTTCTCGGTCTGTCAGACTTAAGTTCTTCCTTTTAGGTTTTCGTATCGCACACTTTTATCTTAGTCTTGGACTTGAAAAATTTAAGTCTCTTGGACTTGATGTGTTCCTATCGTCATTCTAATTTAATCCAAAATGCTACCGTTTAGCCTAAGCTAATAATTGACTGAGGGGGTTGAGTATTCTTCCAACCTCAAGTCTGCAGCTTTGATTGCTGTGATGCCCAAGAAGTTGCACTTCCGAAGCCTTGTGTTCTTCACTGCCTTGCTTTGATTGCCCTTGATAGCTCTTGCTAGACCTGTAAAAATCTAATGTTTAGACCACTTCTTAAATGGATGCTCAAGCACTTTAATATATACACTTTTTAATCCTTTCTCCTTTGCCCAAAAATAGTTTTAATGCCCCCTTTCTTTAGGAAAATAGACTCTATTCTCAAGATCTCTATCACAAGCTCAAGCTCACACTAACTCACACAAGTCTACCCTACCAAACCTCAAAAATGTGCTCTCTAGCTCTTTTTATAGATTCTAGACTAGTTTTGACCGGTTTCACATCTAGTGACCGGCATAGTTAAAAAATAGGTTCTAGGTGCTATTTGAAAGGGTAAACAAAATCTAAAAATAACCAAAATTGGTAGGATCGTTCTACCTAAGCTCCTCAAGCTCAAGGACTCCTCGGCTTGCACAAAATGGAGCTATGAATTACAAAAAGGGGTTTTTCTATGTTACATACGGTACAAAAGTGATGAAAATCACTGTTGGGAGTTTTGAAAAGTATTTATAGAACATATCTATTTGAAAAAATAATCCAACTGGCTCCCACTACTTTGTTGTACTCTATCTTCACATACTTCCTCGACGTCTATGCCTCTAGCTATTGCCAACAATTATGTAAAATGGTTGAGTATTCACTTAGATATGACCACAAGAAGTTGACTGTTCTGAGTAGTCATAGCAGAGAAGTAGATAGAGATGTTCAATGAGCTATATGTATTATAGAACATAACTGTACAGATTCATTGGCATTGTAGTGATGCTCAGTACTAATGAATTGAGTGAGCTATAGTGTGAGCTACTCAAGTTTTACAAGTGCTCAAAGAGCGAGCTCTGAATGAGGCACACACCGCGAGATTTTACAAAGTCTTTTATATGTGTTACTTCTAAGTTTGAATTTTGAATTAAAACTTTGGGTCCAATCAAAAAGTGACTCCACTGATTTAGAGATATTCCCTCAACTTGAATTCATAGCTAATATTCTTCCTAACTCCATGAGTTATAAGATTTTATAAGATTCTCCAAAGAATTAGTGTTTTAGAGTGGTAAATAATCAAGTAGTTACAAGCTATAGTTCACATGAATCATCAAGTGCTAGTTCCATAGAATGCCTTCCATGCTAAACCAAATGTGTGGGCTTGAACATTCGCACCAACAACCCCCCCTCAAGCCAAACATCTTGTCTTGCCTTGCTTCATCAATCTTCTTGAATATCCTGTAATCCAATCATGGTGTTAAACCTGTAGAGCTTAGTACCATCAAGTGCTAGTTGAATCTCTTTCCTGAAGAGTTTCTCTCTAACATAGTGATAGAGCACTTCTTTATGCTTAGTTCTTGCATGATAAATGGGGTTGGCTGCAAGATGCAAAGAACTAGTGTTATCACCAAAGATCATTGGTGAATGAGTGTGAAGTCCCAAATCTGAGTAGAGAAACCTAATCCAAATAGCTTCTTGTGTAGCAATTGCTCATGCCCTGTATTGAGCCGATGTTGAAGATAGAGCAATAGTTGGTTGCTTCTTAGAAGACCATGAGATGGGTTTATCACGTGCAAAAGATAAATAGCCAGAAGTACTTCTTCTATCATCCTTACATCTTGCCCAATCTGCATCTGAGTACAACTTTATGTCCAAATCTGATGTATATGATCAACCCATTGGATTGGAATGTCCCGTGGTGAAAATCGAGAGACGCATACATAGACAAGGAAGGAACCATGTACATCATAAGTACTCAACCAAATAATACCAATGAATTTGGTGTAGTCCAGGCAAATACGGAAGCAAGAACCCAAGGAAAAGAACCAACAGGAGAAGAACCTAGGACTCCTAGAGGGAAAATTGTACTGACAAGGGTACTAATCCTAGATTGGATCCCGCAGGATAATAGAAGCATAGAGTTGTTTGTGAATAAGGAAACTGATGAAGCATTTTGGAGGTACAGAATGGAACAACCTAGTGAGGTAGGCTCCATCATGATTTATGAATTCAAGGACCCAGATACTCTTGGAAAGGTTGTATACTTGGATGAGACTTCAGAACGAGTATTTGTAGTACCAGACCACGCGAGATGTAGCTCAAGCGTAAGCACCACCTCCTTTACTTGTCAATCCACGGAGACGTGAGGACCGGTATGAAGACCACGAGCAAGTGAAGGCACAAGTGCGTGAGTGAAAGCACACAAACATGCACACACATACACACACACGCGCACAAGGTAAGATCAAAGAGAGGAACAATGGAAAGCTTTGATTGCAAAAGAGTTCTCTTACAAAAGCTCTATTCTCTAACAAGCTAACCTCAAAAATGAGCTCTCTAGCTCTTTTTATAGTTTTTTGACTAGTTTTGGCCCTGTCCGGCCTAGTTAAAAATTAGGTTCCAGGGCTTATTTGAGGGCTCAAACAAAGTCTAAAAATTATGAAAATTGGTAGGATGATACTTCTAATACTCCTCAAGCTCGAGGACTCCTCGGCTTGAACAAAATGGAGTTACAAAATTAGAAAATGGTATTTACAATGGTTTTTAGTGATGAAAATCACTATTTTTATAGGGATTTCTTCTGAAAATTTGACATACACTTCTTGGAGCTCCCTACTTGCTCCTTCTTCTTGTGTGTGTCCACCTTTCTGATGTGCTTCCATGCTTGTGCTTGACTTTGAGTTCCAACACTCCCCCCCCTCTCGAGTCTGTCGTCCCTGACAGACCCTTGTTGTAGTGGTTGTTCCAAGTAGTGCTTTGAGAGGTAGTGTCTGTTCGGTAGGAAAAAGAGCCATCTACCTTCCAGATGTGGCAGGGTTGGTTGTCCGGTTCTTCATCTGTCACTGTGAGCCTTTGCAAGTTGTAGTGCCTTGGTATGTACTTCTTCGTTGGATTCCAGCATGACTGTGTCGTTGTGAGTCTCCGTTGATGTTCCTCTAGATCTTCCAAAGTTGATGTTCATAGTAGCCCCTACTGGATGATGGGTAAGTGTGTTCGTGCATGGGTTGAGGAAAATATGTGCCTTGTGCATGGCGTGGTAATGTAGCCCTATGCATGCTTACTTGGAAAATGCATCGGAAGACGTATGGTGCAAAAATTGGGGTTCTTGAGCTAAGTGCTCAAGGGTATGCCGACGAAGAGGTTTCCTAAGCTATCATGGTTATGAAGTTTCCAAAGTAAAGATACTTACCATGGAGAAGGGTGATCGATGTTCATCTCTTCGTGTTGTACACTCGGCCTTTGGGATGGAACATTGTTGATGAATGTCCATGTTGATGGTCCACTTATGAGATCTTTTGAGTGGCTGATCCTGTCTCCTCTTTTCAAAGCATCATTTGTCAAATACAGAGAATTGAATTTCTTTATATTCCTTGACAAACAACATTCGAGAACTACACCAAGCTTAGTTTCACATATTCTCTTTAGTTCACCATAAGCAGGAGTCTTCTCCTCCAGAACTACCCTTTGCAGATATCTCCTTGGATGCTCTCGTACATGAAGTAGTTAAGCATCACTCAAGTTGCGGACCTTCAAGCTCTTCATTCCTACCATGGTAAGAGAAAATCATAGTTGTAGATGCCATGTTCATGCCAAGTGCTTGCCATCTACCAGATAAGGCAGCAATAATATCATCTACTAGCCGAGACACACTTCTATCCAAATTGATAAATGCCTAGTAATCAACAATTCCACCTTCAACTAAGCATGACTCATTCATGTTTCATAAGCCAAACCTGGGAACAAGCTCTCTCTCGCTTTTCTTCTTTCTTTCTTTCTTTCTTCTTCTTTTTTTTTTTTTTGAGGAGCAATGTCACAAAACAAGAAGATAGACGTTAGTATCAGTAAAATTAGTTGACTTGTGTCCATGTGCTCTTGTGCCTGGGATTCTCAAATGTGTCTATGCACGGCCATGTAATAGCGCCCTATATCAATGCATACTTTGGAAGTGCATGCCCTGAACGGTGCAAAAGACAGGGTTTTGTAAGAAGCACATGGTTGTTGCTCGTCAAGGCTTTTGATGTTACTTGTAGTTGTTGATGCCGGCTTTGGTGGAGGTATCCATTGGATCTCAAAATGATGTAATCCTCCTTATTGGGGTCCATTTTAGAACAAAATTTGGCACTGTAGAGATTACTTCAGGCGTCTTCCTCTTTGGATGCTTTTTGAACTGTGGTATCCAGTGTGTTGGCACTTTGGTTCGGTGGAGGCTACTTGTACTTTTGGCTTCCAAACCCATATCCTTTTTGCACGTCTTCCTACTATTGTTGAAGAGCTGATTTGATCTTCTTTCGGTCTCTGTACGTAGTTCTTACCCTTTTCTCTTTTTGGCTTCTTTGTTGAGACCTTTCACATGTGGGAGAACATAGGTTGTTGTGGATGTAAGAGCTTCTTAGGTACCCACATCTGTAATCGCCCTTGTTGAGTCGCAGCAAATTTCTTAGGCACCCAAACTTGTCGAATACCTTGTGGTTGAGTTTGTCATAGCTTTTGCATTCGTCTTCTGGCCTGGTGGGAGTCCCTAGAGGGGAATTGTGGGGTTAAGGCCGGTGGTTGCTCTCCTTTTCGTACCCAGATCTGCTTCATGCTCGGTACTAATTTCCTTTGGAAATCTCGCTGTCTATTTGATATAGCAGTTGTTCTGTTCGGTTGTGCTTGCTTTGTTGGTTGAGTTGTAGTGGCGGCATTAGTCCTTGCCCTAGAGGAGGATTCCGCTTGTCTTTAAGCCTGTTCTTCCATGATTGAGTTCTCCTGCGACATAGAGCTTTTGACACATACAACATCTCTTTTGCTAAGATTAGTCCTAGGAGAACTACAAGATGTGACATCTAGATTTGTGAGCATGCCATTTTCTAGTTCTAATGTAAAGCATTGTCCCTGGACCCAAACTTGAAGAAGTTGACTTCTTAGGTTCAAGTTGACTGCATTGTCATAAATCCAATCTTGTCCTAAGACAAGTGGTTCTGTAAGGTTCTCATCTTGACACACTAGCACTTTGACTTTCATTGGAACATCTTGAAGGTAGATGGGAAGTTCCACCTCTCCCAAACAAGGGGTTTCCACACCTCCCAATCCTATGAGATAAGCTTCTATGGGATTGATGTTCAACTGCAAGTCTTGGCAGTAGGAAAGTCTAACTGCACTACTTGCTGCCCCTGAGTCAATCAATGCTTTCACAGTCCTTGCACCCTTTCCTTGTCCTATCTCTATGGTCACGAATGGACGTCGGTCAATGACTTGAGAAGTCGCAATGCCTGATTTTTGGCACATATCCATGTGATATTTTGGAGCTTTTGAGTTGACATCTAGGCCTAGTCACCTTAACTTATTTCGCCTTATGCGCTCTCTAGCCTCTGCTTGTGCTTCTTCCCTCACCCTTAACTCCTCTTCTTTTCGCTTCTTAGCAGTGTTGAGTCTCGTAAGCATATCCTTAGTAAGAGGTTCTTGATATAGCTTGACTCTACAACCAGTAATATAGTTTGGCAAGATATCACCTTCTAAAGTAGCCAATTGAACCGCGCCGCTAGTGGAAATTCTGTTAATGATCATGGGTCCATATCCTCGTTTTTCCAACTTACGAGCATGTTGTTTTAGTGTGTAAACCAACACTAGATCTCCCTCTTTCAGTCCCTTATCCTTAATGTGTGCATTGAAGTATGCCTTTTGCCTTTTCTTTGCAGCGTAGATGCCTGCTGCCGCTCGTAGCCTCGTCTCACCTAAGCATTCTAGATCAAAGATCTTGGAGGGCAACTCATGTCCATTCCACTCATGCTCTTGTGCTACCTTTAAGGCTGGGATGAGGAAGTCCAATGGTAGAACAGCATTCTGCCCGAAGTCCATCTAAAATGGGGTGGCATTCAGTACCATTTTATAGGCAACTCGATAAGCCCAAACAGCATGATGAAGCTGCTTATCACAATCAGAGCGTTTATTATTTACCAGTTTTGTCAATACGTTAGAGAGGATCTTATTGGTGCTCTCGGCTTGTCCGTTAGCTTGTGGGTGATAAGGGGCAGACTTCTTATGTATCACCAAGAATCCTTGGAGAAGATTTTCAATGACCTCATTCAAGAAGTGTGTGCCTCTATCGCTAACTAGCTCTATTGGTAGCCCATATCTCGTGAACACATTCTCGAATAAGAACTTAGCCATAGTCTGAGCATCATTCTGTTGTGGCTTTCACTTCTACCCACTTGGTAAGGTAATCTGTGGCTACAATAATATACTCTGCATGGGAGTTTCTAGCTGGGGGGTTAATAGGACCTACAAAGTCTATACCCCATTTCAAGAATGCACGTCCTCCCATCATTGGCCTCAAAGGCATCTCATCTTTTCTAAGTGGATATTGTGCATGTTGGCATGTGTCACATTTCTTCAGATAGGTATGAGCATCCATATGAAGAGTGGGCCACCAACGTCCTGAGAATAGAATGGTCTTGATTACTCGATCAGGACCGAAGTGTCCACCTACGACACCACTGTGTGCAGTTTCTAAGACTTTCAAATAGTCTGATTCATGAACGCACAGTCTTAAGTAACCATCTTTGCCTCTTCGGTATAAGTTGTCTCCTACTAAGGCATAGCCTTGAGCCTCTTGCTCCATGCTTTGTCTTCTTGCTAGACTGGCCTCTTTGGGTAATCTTCCCGATGATGGAGCACTCCAATCTGGAATTAATGATACTTGATAAAGGGTCGCATGCTCCACTGGTGGTCTCTCTCTACACATTGGACAATTCTTGATCCACTCATGTATTTCTTTGTCCATGCTAGGCCAATACACTCCTAAACGTTTCAAATTCTGCAATGTTCGTTGTTTAGAATAGTGATTTCCTAGCATTCCTTCATGGGCTTGTTGCAACCAACTACTATGTTCATCGTCCTCAACACAACAAGCTAATACACCCTCAGTATCTTGTTTGTACATGCTTCCTGCTAATATGTGATATTTTTGTGATTTTACAATTTCTTCTTGTGATGTTTTCACATTCTTATTTGCAGGGCCGAAGGTTAGGACCGGTACCAACTTATTTGCCCATTTAGGAACAACTTCTAAATTGAACAGATAAGCATCGGGTAATTCATCAGACACTCCTTGCGGTGACTCTCCTAAAGTGATGCGAGAAAGATGATCTGCCCGAAGGTGGGTTCTACCTTTCCTGACAACAACTTCAAAGTCATATTCCATTAGTAAGAGGAACCATCTTACTAAGCGTCCAGTATTGCAAGGTTTATTGACCAAATATAACAAAGCTTGATGATCAGTGAAAAACTTGAATTGTTGGCCCATAAATAGTGTCTAAACTTCTTCACAGCATATACCATGCCTAAGCCCTCTCGCTCAGTTGTGGTATAGTTTCGTTCAGCTGTGATGAGCTGTCTACTAGCATATGCTATGGGCAAATCTAAGTTTCCTTCTCCTGTGGGTTGTGCTAGCACACATCCTATGGCGTGATTGGATGCATCCACATGGACATGGAATGGTTTATTCCAATCAGGAGTGGTCAGTATTGGTGCTGTGCACAAACGTTTCTTCAGTTCACTAAAAGAATTCTCGCATTCGTCATTCCACTCAAAATTAGACAACAAGGCATAAAGGGGTCTAGCTCTGATCGCGTACATGTGGATAAACCTGCGGTAATATCCACAATGGCCCATAAAGGCTTGTACCTCTTTAACATTCCTTGGCCTTGGCAGCTCCGCTATGGCTCGTACCTTATCTTCATCTGTTGAGATTCCATTCTTAGAAACAATATGACCTAAGATTTTACCTTGACGCACCATGAACACACACTTTTCTGGGTTCAGACACACTCGATATTCTCTACACTTGTTGAAGATTTGTCTGAGCTCAGGGATGTGAAATCTTCTTTCTTGGGAATGACCACATAAATCGTCCACATACACTTCTAAGATCTTTCGCAAGAACTCTTTGAAGACATGACACATGAGCCTTTGGAATGTCGGAGGTGCATTGGTGAGCCCAAATGGCATCACACGAAATGCAAAGATTCCCCATTCTGTAGCAAAAGTTGTTTTGTGTTGATCTTCCAGGGCAATGGCTACTTGATTGTAACCTAAAAATCCATCAAGGAAGCTATAAACTTCCTTGCCTGCAACACGCTCCAATAGGTGTTCCATGATTGGAAGTGGATAACTATCTCTGATCGTAGTGTCATTAACTTTTTTAAGGTTAATACACACTTGCAACTTCCCGTTCTTCTTGGGCACCACTACAATGGGGGACACCCATTCAGTATGCTCAATCTCATAGATGAATCCAGCTTCAATTAGCCTATCAATTTCTTCTTTTATGGCTGCATATGTATCATTATATGTGTAGGGCTTCTGTTTGGTGGGTTTGGCATCAGAAGTCATGGGGATCGTAGGCGAGCATATTCTTGGATCCACTCCCTTCAAGTCTCTATAGTGCCAAGCAAACACATCCCTATATTCCCTTAATAGAACTACGAGCTCCATTTCTTCTCTTGCACTCAGGTCATCTCCTATGTAGGTACATCTCTCTTCGTTCTCCTCAATGGTCACCACAATCTTTTTGGTCTTTTCTTTAGTATCATATGATTCTCCTATGATGGCCTCTCTCTTAGGCATTCGTACCAAAATTTTGCGGTCGTCCACTTCTTATTTCTTGAAGTTTTCAGGTACTTCAAACAATGATTCCTCCTCTTCTTGTTTCACTGCTTTTCTTTCCTTTTTCTTTTGACTACTCTCACTTCCATCCTTTGAATTTACCGTTTTAATACTTGTGAGAGGTTCTTCTTCTTTCTGGGTGAACACTCCTATATCTTCTAGATAGTGTTGCTCTGAGTTAAAGCAACTATCCATCACAATGGACTCTATATCATCGTCATTCTCTTCTTCTTCTATGACATCACTAGGGTCACATTCTTCTAGCAAGGGCCGACACATGAACACTAAAATATCATAACGCTCCTCATCACAATGAGGTGTCCATTGTTCTTCATTCACAGCAATGTCCATGGTGGCTAAGATTTCAGGCCAGCCATGAGGCTCAAATTCCTCATCTGGAAAGATCATCGGTGTGTAGGCTGGGTCTCTAACTGGTCTATCTCCTGGCGAAGTTCCTTCTTCTCTTGCCTTTAAGAGATAGAATCTTCTTTCGCTTTGTGGATAGGATTCCACTGTAGGGGTGGTACATCTCTGAAGGTGTAATCCTTCAAATTGACCTTGGTGGTGACCCCTAAGTGTTGTAAGTACAAGGAGTTGGTTCCCCAATCCTGTACTATTTGCAATTGTCGTAGGAAGGGTCTTCCTAGGATCATCTCATAGATGTTATTTTTCTCAAAGTCACATATAGCAAATGTATGTTCAAACTCCACACCACAAGTGGTTAGAGTTATCCCTTCTAGCAATCCTAGAGGTCTTTCAAAATGACCGTCGGCCATTTGAAGCTTCATTCTAGTTGCTCTTAATGTGGGTTTGCCCCATTGCTTCCACAAGGAGGTGGTCGCAATAGCAACACCAGCACCTGAATCTATGATTGCTTTGGTAGGTGATTGGAAGATAAGTATTACCTTCTTCACCCTCACACATGTCCCCTATTTTGTCTAGAGGTATCTCTGGTACTTTTTGCTTAGAGCGTGTTTTTGGCATATTGGACTCAAGTTCTGGAACACGATCCTTCACATGATTCCATAGCTCAGGTTTTTCTTTGAGAAGCTCTTCTACAGTGAGGTGACATTGAACCTTAGTGTTCTTCATGACATCAGTGTTCCTTGGAACCACTGAGTCTTCATTTCTTACCAGTATTGTGGGAGCTCTAATCTGGAGAGATTCAGATTCCCATGGACCTGGAAATTGAGGCAGTTCTTCTAGGGTATTAGATTCAAAATCTAATCTTTCATCTTCTTGTTGTTCTGCTTCATCTCCGTAAATAGATGGAATGTCTTGGGAAAATTGATCATGAAGATCATCAATCTCAGGAATAGGAGGGGAGTTACCCTTCTCCTTGGCCCATTTCTCTTCTTGTATTTTCCGCAAGAACTCTTGAGAGTACTATTGAATTGAAGGAGGTATTCCAGCATCTGTGGAATTAGGAACATAAGCTCCCATTGGTGGTGAGCTTCCTCTTTCAATAACTGGTTGAGCCTGTGGAGGTAAAGAAACTTGTGGTTTGTTTACCAATTGCTCTAATCTTTCTAGTAAGCCCTGGAAATGCAAATCTGATTTGATAGAGTTTGTCTGATTGAACTTTTGACTAGTCTCAAGTATGGCTTGAGCTTGTTCTACCATTTTCATGCACATTTTCATCCGTTCAATCTCTAAATCCGATCTAGGCTAACTCTTGTCTAGGTTTGCAGCTGTTGGCCCTTCTTGAAGTCGAGCCTGGTAGGCCTTGAACATCATGTCCAAGCCTTCTGGGGTTGGATCTGCAAGAACAGACCCTGGCTGCGGCCTATTTACAATGGGTGGTGGGGTGGGATGAGGTGGAGTGGATGGAGTGTCGGCATGCGAGGGGTTTGAGATGCGATGTCTTCTATTTTTGTTTTTGCGTCTTTCAAGATTTCTTCTAGTTCCGATAACTTTTTGTTCCACTTGCGATTAGCCTTCTCTCTGGTATCTTTCCATGTTCTTGTTTTCCTCCTACTAGGTTCTCCCGATTCACTCAACTCCGATTGCTCTGCTGGTTTATCCTGTTTTAAGGCTTGTGCTCTAGTGATAGCTTGTATAGGAGCCACATTACTGCTACTTGAACTAGAATCCGCCACTAAGCCTACCACATTAATGGGTGTAATCTTGGGTGTACTGGAGGGGTTTCTTGGACAATCTCTGGGAAGATGGTCCTTGCCACATTCAGGACAAAAAGCTTGTATTGTGATAGCCTGACCTTGACTCGGAGATGGTGGGTGGGGACAATCACGAAGGAAATGGTCACCCTGACATTTGAAACAAGGTCCTCTAGGGGCTTGTGGTCTTACTTGTCTCAATTGGGGCCTAGGGTTAGCATTTGTGTACATGACATTGGAGTATTCAGACTCCCAATTTCGTTCCATAGGTGATGCCTCATATTGATACGGATAAATCTCACTATGTTCAGGTGACTCTGTGTAATAAGCATGTGGACTACCTTCATGGGAGTAGTCTGAACTATGAGCATGAGAGTCATTCTCTGAGATCAATGGGGTCACTGGCACCAATGCTCTATTTGGATTTTCCTCTCCTACAGCATACTTGACTGGAATCACGTTGGCAGGAGCTGGTGGTTGGTTTCCCAAGACTGGTTGTGGCCTATATTGTGCCTGATATTGCTGTTGTGGTCGATAATATGGCTGTTGGTATTGGTTCTGATACCTACCTTGTTGATAAGGTTGCTGATAATTCTGTCTAACAGCCTGCCTATTGTAGGGACAATCTTGAGCCGTATGGTTTGTGTACTTCCTTTCAATAGTGCGGTATGGGGTATTCCTTTCTCTCATGTTCTGGTTGTGCATTGGGCATACATTAGCCATGTGGTCGCCTCCGCAAGTATAACACCGATTCAATGGGGTGACTCTCTGTGTTTGTCTATTTTGGACTCCTAGCTTCTTGGCAACTTGCTCTGCTATCTCATCCAGCTCAATGGAGGCTCTGGAGGTATGACTAGTAGAACTATCAGAGTCTTTATAGAGTTTGGATAGTCCTAACTCCTCACCCAAGTTGTCTTCTATGTCAATGCACGTCCGCACACACTCTTCTATGGATCTAGGCTCTTTCAAGTACACATATGATCTTAAATTTGTGCTCAGTAACCCATCTAAGAACAAAGCCACTTGTTTGGCTGGTGTGGGTAACTCTGGAGCAGGGCATCTTTCTAAGTACTCTCTAAACCTTCTACCTGCTAGTCGCACTGTTTCTTGGGGTGTCTGCTTGAAACTGTGGATAAAAGATGATGTGTTATGCCTGATACCACTCTTGGAAAATTCTACAATGAATTCGTCTAGTAGTTGACCTATGTCACGATAGTTGCGACTACTCAGTGGTTGAAACCAAGCTAAGGCAGTGCCCTTAAGGGTCAAGCCAAATGCCTCATACTGGGTGAACAAATCCTCTACATGTTCAGGTCTTAACACTTGTTTGAACTCAGCCACATGATCATAAGGGTCTCCTGTACCGTCAAAATAATTCTTCATTGCCTTGATCACATGAGTGCGTCTAAGGGTTCTTGAGTGCTCTCGGGATCTAGGCACTGGAAAATCATGTTCATCTCTTTGTTGCCTATGTGCTTGATGTCTCTCTCTTCCAGGTCTTTCATTTTCAAATGCTGATCTATTTCTGCCCACAGTGTGTACAAAACTTGCCTCAGGTCTCTCTCTAGTTCTTTCTCTCTAGGCTTCATGAGCTTGGGATGATCCTACTCCTTAGAGGCCATGGGAAACATTGGATCTTGGTGGAGGGAAAATCAATTCACTCTTCCAAGTATATGCATTTCTATCATGTTTTGTTACCAAGAAAATTTTCTCTGACGTGTTATCCAGGTAGACAACTTTGCCTGGTATCTCTGGGTCCTTGAACTCGTAGATGATGACTATGCCCAATTGGCTAGGTTGATCTGGCTTGAATCTCCAAAAGGCTTCCTCTATTTCTCTATTCAAGAATAGTTCTATGCTTTTGTTATCTTGAGGAATCCAATCTGGAGTGATCACTCTAGTCAAAACTGACTTGCCCCTAGGAGTCTGGGGTCCTTGTCCTACATTTCCTTGTTCTAGGTCTCCTATCTCATTCTCAAGAATGATATTTCCAAACTCATCAGTCCTATCTGGTAGGTTGGTGACCACATGCATGGTTCCTTCCTTATCAATGTATGAACCCTCTTCGAACTTGACCACCGGGTGTTCAAGTCCAAAGGGTTGATCTGGATTTTTGAGTTGGACCACTGATTGCCTCAGACCATCCTCATAGATGCGAGCACCTAATCGGTTGGTCCGAATATATTCCAATTGTGTCTTATAGGGACCTTCTGGTGTTTGTAGATGGGCAGTTCCTGAGCCACCTGCTGGTTTCCCCATGCTAAAAGACATTTCTGAGTCACTTGTGTTGAGATATCAAGCTCAACATGTGATGATCCAGGATGACACATACCAGCTTTTCGTTTCTCTGACATGTATAGTGGTCACGCCGGTATATGTCAGGGATACTTCATTGAGCTTTATTAGATTTATCTACCGAGAGTGATGGCACATTTGTTTCTTGCCAGCTCACTCATTCGCGGACATTAGGTTTTTACTTATGTACTGGTCTTTATATATTGCACTGGTTGTATTCTTGTTTTTAGGTCATTCTTGTACATTCCTTTTATGTAATAGAAGAAGAAGAAGAAGATCATTCTTCCTTGCCTCAATCTGTATGTGTGCTTCTCCTTGAGAGTGAGAGTGTGTGTGTGAGCTCTCTTCCTTATCTCCTTCCTCGTGACATGGTATCAGAGCCAGCGTGGCTGTAGAGAGCTCGTGGAGAAGGCGACGGTGAAGACTACGCGGCAAGGCGTGGAGAAAACGCGATTTCACAAACGGCCTCTGTTTGCTACAAAAATCGTCGTGAAGGTAGAAGACCTCAAAATATTTTCAAGAGTTATCCCTTTAGGGTCACTCGTTTCGAGCCCGCAAGGTGGGGCCCACAGAAAAACCAGGTCAATTTCAGAAATTGTAACTTGCGTTATGTTCGGCGACACTCATATATTCCAGATTCAAAATTTAAACGATTCCGTGTACTGTTGATACACGAAAACTGTGTTTTTCTGAGATCGAACTGTCACGTCATAGTGCAACAGTGTTCAAGCAGAAGTGTAGCTTGTAGTGTGTTGCGGTGTTGTGAATTGTTGCAGAAATGGCAAACGCAGATGGAATGAGTCAGCTTATGAGCGATAAGCTGGACAAGAACAACTTCCATGCTTGGAGATTCAGAATGACGAATTTCCTAATGGGAAAAGGCTACTGGAAGTACATCGAAGGAGAGAATGAAAATGCTCCGCAGTTACCAGAAAGGAATCGGACTGCAGAACAGTTAAGAGCATAAGAGGAATGGAATCAAGGAGCACGAAAGGTAATGTATTGGCTATCTGTTAGCATACAGGATAACATGATTGGACACATACAGGATGCCAAAACTCCAAAAGAGGCTTGGAACAATTTGGCCACTTTGTACGAGACCAATACAAAGGCACGAAAATTGCAACTCAAGAACGAGCTGCATACATTGGAGAAAAAGAGCATGTCGGTAAGTGACTACACTCTAAAAATCAAAAGCATATGTGAGTCACTTGCATCTATTGGCATGAATGTAGATGATGATCATAAGGTGGAAGTGTGCCTTCGTGGTTTAGGAGCTGCATATAAGCAGTTCAGAACTTCTATACAAACCAGGGAAAATATTCCGAATTTTGCTGATTTGGTCTCTATGCTGATCATTGAAGAAAAGAATCTTGGTGAGGATTCAAACTCCCAAGGAAAGCCCAGTTCTGAGCAGGTATTCTACTCTGGCAGAGGAAGAGGCAGGGTAGAGGTTTTGGAAGTGGAAGAGGAAACAGTAACCAAGACCAAGGTCAACAACAGAATCATGCAGGAGGAAGAGGACAGTTTCGAGGCAGGGGGAGCCAAAGAGGTTGCAGAAATTTCCAAAGAAATGATTCAGGTAATGATAGTAAAGGATGTTGGAATTGTGGTAAACCTAGACGCTTTGAACGTGATTGCAGGTTAAAGAATCAAAATAACAGAAGGTAGCAAAACAACTATGCATCCACAAGTGCAAATGATTCTGAGAAGCTGTTTATGGTTCAACATCACATGATGAATACGATGTCTTCTGGTGTTTCAAAATCGAATGATAATATCTGGTATGTTGATTCAGGTGCTTCAAATCACACGACCAGTCATGCAGAATGGTTTAGTAGTTTGCAGAAAATGCCAGTTCCTGGATATGTTGAAACAGGTGATGACACATCGCATCCTATTGAGCATACAGGAAACATAGCATTGTCTATGGAGGACGGAAAGGTAAAACATCTCGCTGATGTGCTGCATGTTCCAAATATAACGAAGAATCTGGTTTCTATTGAACAAATGGTTGACCAGGGATTACAAGTCAGGTTCAATGCTGATGGATTATATGTAGAAGAGTACAAGCAGGATGGACGATTGGTTGCCAAAGGAAACAAAGTGGGTAGGATATTCACCTTAAATGTGAAGATTCCTGAAATGAATGCAGCCATGTTTGCAAAAGGTGCAGGAGTTATTGCAGATATAGAGATATGGCACAAATGGATTGGACATGCAAACTTGCAAAGGCTGAAACTGATGCAGTCAAAGGAGATTGTCCATGGACTACCAAATTTCAAAGTTGCAGAAATGCAAAAGGTATGTGCAGCATGTCAATTTGGTAAACAATCAAGAGCATCATTTCCACATGACAAGCATGTTAGTGAGAATGTACTAGAAGTAGTACATACAGATGTTTGGGGTCCAGCAAAGACCACATCTATGGGCGGTTGCAGGTTTTTTGTTACTTTCATTGATGACCATACACGCAAAGTATGGGTATATTTCATGAAAGAGAAGAGCGAGGTGTTTACTCACTTCTAGAATTTTAAAGTTAAGGTGGAAAAGCAGACAGGGAAGTACATTCAAACATTAAGATCTGATGGAGGAGGTGAATACATGTCAAATGAGTTCAGCAGTTTTCTAAAAAGTCATGGAATTCGGCGTCAGTTTTCATGCAGGTACACACCACAACAGAATGGTGTTGCTGAACGCAAAAATAGACATATTGCAGAAATAGCAAGAGCCTTGATGGCTGAGAAGAATATGCCTCATTGTTATTGGGCAGAAGATGTGCATACTGCTGTATACATCATGAACAGAACTCCGACTGCTACTGTACATCAAGTTACACCTGAAGAGAAGTTTACAGGTAAAAGGCCAAACTTATCACATCTGAAAGTTTTTGGTTGTATTGCATATGTACATGTTCCAGATGAGTTGAGGACGAAGCTTGATCCGAAAGCAGAAAAATGTGTCTTCATTGGATATTCCCTTGAGAAAAAGGGGTACAAATGTTATAACCCACTCTCACGACAGGTGAAGGTGAGCAGAGATGTGGTATTTGATGAAATTTCAAGCTTCTATGCAGATGCCAAAGAAGGACTGAATCTTGAACCAAATGACAAAGAAAATGCTGAAAAATCTAGTGCAGAATCTCAAGTTTTGAGTGGACCGGATGCATCACCAAGCAATAGTTCCAACTCAAATCCATGGAGTGGAAGATTGCGTGGAAATTTTAGTCCAGCAAATTCATCAAATACATCCAAGAAAGGTAAAGAAAAGCTTTCTGCTGGTAGTAAAACAGGTGCAAGTTTTGAAGACGTTGATGGAGATTCAAGCGGTTCAGAAAAGAGTCTTGATGAGGAACTTGGATTGCCCTCTGTGAAGACTCCAGGAGTAAGAAGGGAACATGCAGATGATACAAGAAGAAGTGACCCAGGACCAACAAGATCTGGGAGGATACGTAATTCAGTGCAACGATTGACATATGATAGTTACATGGCTTGCCATTGTGCCTACATGACAAAGGTAATACAAGATGCTAAACCTTCTTGTTTTGAAGATGCAATTGGTAACGCAGATTGGGAAAAAGCTATGGATGAGGAGATGGCTGCACTTTATGGAAATGATACATGGGAGCTGGTTCCATTGCCGCAAGGAAAGAAATCCATAGGCTGCAAATGGGTTTACAAGGTAAAGCATAATGCTGATGGTAGCATAAGTAGGTATAAAGCACGATTTGTAGCTAAAGGTTATGCACAGACATATGGCGTTGATTATGAGGAAACATTCAGCCTTGTAGGTAAAATGTCTACTGTCAGAACACTTGTTGCATTAGCTACAGCAAAAGGATGGGCTTTGCATCAGATGGATGTGAAGAATGCTTTCCTACATGGTGAGTTACAGGAAGAAGTATATATGGACTAGCCACAAGGATATGAAGATTCAGACCAGCCACAAGGATATGAAGATTCAAAGCATCCAGAATATGTTTGCAGGTTGCAAAAGGCTTTGTATGGGCTGAAGCAGGCTCCGCGTGCATGGCATGCAAGGATTGCTTATTACTTAACCAGCATTGGGTTTTCTATGTGTGATGCAGATCACTCACTATATGCAAGGAAGGCTGATGATGGAATCACTATTGTGGCTATTTATGTTGATGATCTGATTGTAGGTGGTGATAATGAAGAAAGCATCAAAGATGTAAAGAAACTTCTTATGCAGGAACTTGACATGAAAGATCTTGGTGTGCTGCACTATTTCTTGGGCATTGAGTTTATACATACAGAAACAGGTATATGGATGTCACAAAGGCAATATGCCTTGAATATGCTGCAAAAGTATGGTATGGCTGATTGTAAGCCAATTTCTATGCCTTTAGATCAGAATTTGAAATTGGATACTACATCAGGTGAAGCATTGGAAAATGCTACTATGTACAGGAAAATTA
Source organism: Ceratopteris richardii (assembly GCA_020310875.1). Taxonomy (NCBI): domain Eukaryota; kingdom Viridiplantae; phylum Streptophyta; class Polypodiopsida; order Polypodiales; family Pteridaceae; genus Ceratopteris; species Ceratopteris richardii. The sequence goes on along the minus strand of CM035433.1, from coordinate 71,302,503 downwards.
TGGGAAGTCTTATATATCTTACAATTACAAGGCCTGATGTAAGCTACACTGTTGGACTTGAAAGTCAATTTATGCAGGTTCCCAGGAAGCCACATTTGGATGCTCTGAGGCGCACTCTACGTTATGTGAGTGCTACTTTGGATTATGCATTGTTTTATGAAGCTGGTGTAGATTTGCAGGTTCATGGATACACCAATGTAGATTGGGCTGGTAGTACTCCAGATAGAAGATCTACTAGTGGCTTTCTTTTCTCACTTGGAGGTGCAGCTATTACATGGAGCAGTAAGAAGCAACCCACTATTGCTTTGTCGAGTACAGAGGCTGAGTATAGAGGTGCTGCAATGGCAGCATGTGAGGCATCATGGCTGCAGATGTTACTTGCAGATTTAGGTGTGGAAGTGCAAAAGCCTATCACTATCTATTGTGATAATCTTAGCAGCATACAGTTAACACGGAACCCTGTTTTCCATGCTAGAAAAAAGCATATCGAGGTACATTATCACTTCATCAAAGAGAAGGTATTAGCAGGTGATATTGATCTTGTTTATGTGAGAACAGATGAGCAGGTTGCTGATATTTTCACCAAAGCACTTGGAGCTGAGAAGTTGAAGAAGCTTCGGAAGATGCTTGGATTACAGGATATGGCATTGAGTTTGACGGAGAGTGTTGAGATATCAAGCTCAACATGTGATGATCCAGGATGACACGTACCAGTTTTTCGTTTCTCTGACATGTATAGTGGTCACGCCGGTATATGTCAGGGATACTTCATTGAGCTTTATTAGATTTATCTACCAAGAGTGATGGCACATTTGTTTCTTGCCAGCTCACTCATTCGCGGACATTAGGTTTTTACTTATGTACTGGTCTTTATATATTGCACTGGTTGTATTCTTGTTTTTAGGTCATTCTTGTACATTCCTTTTATGTAATAGAAGAAGAAGAAGAAGATCATTCTTCCTTGCCTCAATCTATGTGTGTGCTTCTCCTTGAGAGTGAGAGTGTGTGTGTGAGCTCTCTTCCTTATCTCCTTCCTCGTGACAACTTGTGTCAGAGTTTAGCACGTAAGGACAACCACTTAGTTGTTGTGCCCAAGACTTAGATGTATGGTTGACACTAGACTGAGAAGATCTAATGCTTTGTCTATCCTTGCCTAGGTGACTACCAGATCTCAGGTTCATAAGCTTTGGTTAAGAGTCCAAAATTTCCCTTTGTATTGCTCAAAATCCCTTGGGGCCCCCTTGGTTTCCTAGTCCCACCGGAGGGTTAACTTCAAAATATCCTATCTGAAAATCAACGCATTATTCTTATAAAAAACGAGCTTTCCAACGAGCTATAGAGCTCAAAAAATGGACTTTGGATGAAAAAGTTATGTCAAATCAGGCTCCTCGGGATCAAAACAGGCAAACAGGACCTTTTGGAGAAAATCGCGATTTTGTGAAACCAGGGAATCGCGATTGTGTGAAATCAAAGAATCGCGATTGTGTGAAATCAGAGAATCGCGATGCTGTGAAGTCAAAGAATCGCGATTTTGAGCACAGAATCGTGTTTTTGAAAATCGTGATTTTGAGCACAGAATCGTGTTTCAAAGAATCGTGGTTCACAGGATCGTGATTCACAAAATCGTGTCTTCGCAGAATCGTGTTTTAGAGAATCGTGTTATAGAGAATCGCGATTTTGTCTTAGAGAATCGTGGTTTTCAAAATTTACAGAATCGCGATTTTGAGTACAAGCACAGAATCGTGTTTTTTGAAAATCGTGATTTTGAGCACAGAATCGCGATTTTATCTCAGAGAATCGTGTTTTCACAGAATCGGGGTTCACAGAATCGTGATTCACAACATCGTGTTTTCAGAGGATCGTGTTTTCACAAAATCGTGTTTTCACAGAATCCTGTTTCACATAATCGTGTTCTAGAGAATTGCGATTTTGTCTCAAAGAATCGTGTTTCACAAAATCGTGTTTTTCACAAAATCGTGGTTCTCAGAATCGTGTTTTTTGACATGAAAATCGCGATTTTGTCTCAGAGAATCATGTTTTCACAAAATCGTGTTTTAGAGAATCGTGTTCTCACAGAATCGTGTTTTTGGCTGAAAATCGTGATTTGTGAGAATCGCGATTTTGAGCACAACCACAGAATCGCGATTCTGAGAATGACCACAGAATCGTGATTCTTTCAGCAAGCTTTTAGGCGGGAAACAGAAAATCGTGATTTTCAAAAAAAATTGAATTTTCACAGAATCACGTTTTTTGGTAGGAACTTCAAATTTTTGAGCGCCGAGCAATGGCGAGCTCCGTATGAGCAGAAAATCATGAAAAACACAGGTGCTTGTTCTCCCTTGCACTTCCTAACTCCTTCCCACACAATAATGCATGAAAAATGGTATGAAAATGGTGAAAATGCACTAAAAAACAAGAAATTTCTATGAAGAAGAAGATGGAAGAAGGTGGAGATGATGATGATGAAGAAGATGAAGAAGAAAAATCAGAAAATGAAAAAAAACGATAGTTTTTTTACCTTCCAACGTCGCAAATCTACGATCTTACCATCACAACGCTCGTCCTCGAAGCTCTCTCCCCGGCAACGGCACCAAAATTTGGTGTAGCTCAAGCGTAAGCACCACCTCCTTTACTTGTCAATCCGCAGAGATGTGAGGACCAGTATGAAGACCACGAGCAAGTGAAGGCACAAGTGCGTGAGTGAAAGCACACAAACATGCACACACATACACACACACGCGCACAAGGTAAGATCAAAGAGAGGAACAATGGAAAGCTTTGATAGCAAAAGAGTTCTCTTACAAAAGCTCTATTCTCTAACAAACTAACCTCAAAAATGAGCTCTCTAGCTCCTTTTATAGTTTTTTGACTAGTTTTGGCCCTGTCCAGACCTAGTGTCCGACCTAGTTAAAAATTAGGTTCCAGGGCTTATTTGAGGGCTCAAACAAAGTCTAAAAATTATGAAAATTGGTAGGATGATACTTCTAATACTCCTCAAGCTCGAGGACTCCTCAGCTTGAACAAAATGGAGTTACAAAAATAGAAAATGGTATTTACAATGGTTTTAGTGATGAAAATCACTATTTTTATAGGGATTTCTTTTGAAAATTTGACATACACTTCTTGGAGCTCCCTACTTGCTCCTTCTTCTTGTGTGTGTCCACCTTTTTGATGTGCTTCCATGCTTGTGCTTGACTTTGAGTTCCAACACGAGAAATACCTACACATGGAGAGGTGATTTAGTCTTCCCTCCATCTCGAGCAAATGTAAACATAAGCCATCAAGGTGCTGGAACATCCTCAGCCCATGGTGCTCAAAGAGAGAAGAACAAAGAAAGACCGGAAGTAAGTTTCACTCATTCCATAGGGAGAGATAGAACCACCATGGACACCGATAGAATGGAAAGACAAAGGGAACCTAGAATACCAGGTGGTAGAGATGATTTTCCTCTACCTAGATGATTTTCCTCTACCTACAACCATGTTGCCGAGTTTAAGCAAGTGCTACGAGGAGAGCAAGTAGAAGATATGTTCACTCAGTATAATGTGTTTGGAATAACATTAAAGAACACGGCTCTAACTTGGTTCCAACCATTGCAACAAAGGCAATTTAGAGACATCCATCACTTGTTAGAATCTTTCATCACTAAATTCTCTAAAAGTGGAATCAGACATGATACTTGTTTGTTGATTCATAGTTTCAAACAAACCCCTCAAGAAACAGTCAAACTTGCAGGACGTAGGTTTAGACAATATGTGGAGAGATGTCCAATGCAAGAGTTACCCTCACAAGCCAAGCAAGTGTCATTGTTTTAGATGGCCTCTTGAGCTCTAAACTATGCTCCTATGTATACTTGAAGGAACTCAGAACATTAGAGCAATGTGTAAGAATTTGTATAGACATTGAGGACAACCTTGGAGACGATTTGGAACTCTCAAAGGTCTATAAGGACTCAGACTGTTCATCTCTAGCATCCTCAAAACTTTCTAGCTCGATAGAAGACCTAGCAGAAAAAGTGGCCCAAAAACTAGGAGTTTCTAGTAAACAGATGCCTAGGTTAACAACAAACAAGCGTTGTTACATTACACTTGTGGTGGTGATCATATAGCGAATGTGTGTCCCAATGCAACACAACCGCAAGCCAATCCTAGTTGCCAATACTATACGATTGAGAGACGGTACACGAATCATACGGCTCAAGACTGCCCCTACAACAAACAAATTACGCTGCTGCACAAGAGAACCTAAATAGGGCTTTAGTGCCTTCTTCACCCCTGATCACAGAGAGTGACCCTAATTCTACCAGTTTTGACTCTACTCATGTAGATAGTCCACCTGCATATTACACAGAGTCACCAGACATGTGGAAACATATCAGTATGATAGTCCACCATTGGAACCCAATTGGGAGCCCGATTACGCTAACGTGATGTATACCAACCCTAATCCGCGGCCCTAATTGAGACAACAAAGGCCACAGGGCCCTAGAGGACCATGCTTTAGGTGCCAAGGAGATCACCTCATAAAGGATTGTCCACATCCTCCAATAGCAGGATAGTCACAATACTATAACATACGAGGCTTTTGTGCCGATTGTGGTAAAGAGCATGTCATCAAAGATTGTCCCAAGAACCCTACTAATGCTTCAAAAGTGACACCGATCAACGTGATAGGTATTGTGCATAACGCAGATGGATCCAACCCCACATATGTAACTATCCAAGCTATAACGAGAGCCCAAGTGCTCTTACAGAATCAACAGCTTAATCAAGAGAAAATAGCTCAAACTAGCATAGTTGGAGAATCTAGCAATAAAAAGACGAAATCATGGAAAGATTCTAGAGAAAGAATCAAGAGAAAATGGAGTAAAAAGATAACTGAGTTGGAAGGAAGTTTAATGGAATCGAGAGCCAAAATCCTAGAATTGACTTCTCAAGAATCTAGTTAGGAGAACCCAGCTTAGAAATCAAGATAAGTTTTAGCAAAACCCATACCAGAAAACCTAGACATGATGTTTCGTGCATATCAGGCAAGATTAAAGGAAGGAACCTAGATAGCTGAAATGAGTAAGAATTATCCATGAGCAGATCTAGAAATTAAGAGAACTAAACTTTGCATGAAGATGGTAGAATTAGCACAAACCATGTTTGAAACCTCTCGTTATCTTAATTGGAATAACATGGCAAAACTAGAATTACACTTTCAAGGACTACTGGAGAGGCTAGAATACTTGATCAATAGCAAGGAGAAAAAGAATCAGCATAGGAACCCTAGTGTCTTAGAGACCCAGGAAAGAAATGCACCATCCCTGTCTCAAGTACCAATTACAGAAGGTGAAGACAACCTGTCTTCCATACATAAGTACTCACATGAATTTCTAAGAGAAATCCAAGAAGAGAAGTGGAGAAAAGAACAAGGAACTCATCCTCCTATTCAAGAAATAGACGACTTACAAGAGCAATTTCCCCAAGACATTCCCTCTATTTATGACGATGTAGAGGAGAACAACACAGATTTTGAATCCAATTCTTTGCAAGAATTACCTCAGTTCACACGACCTTGGGAAGCCGAGTCTATTAACATGAGAGCACCCACTATACTAGTGAGGAATGAAGAATCAGTTATTCCTAGAAACACAGAAGTGATAAAGAACACCAAAGTACAATGTCATCTCACTCTAGAGGAATTGTTGAAGTTTAAACCAGAATTGTGGAAGCATGTAGCAAATCAATTCCTTGAGCTTGCTATTACTCCCTCACAAATAGGATCACACAAAAAGGTACCAGAGATACCAGTAGAAAGAATCGAAGATGTAAGCAAGGGAGAGGAAGGTAACACTTATCTTCCAATAACCCATCGGGGCTACACCACCAAAGCCATCTTAGATTCAGGAGCCGGAGTAGCCATCACTACCACCACTTTATGGAAATATTGGGGTAAGCCAGCATTAAGACCGACTAGGATGAAGCTACAAATGGCTGACGGACATATAGAGAAACCATTGGGCTTACTCGAAGGCATATCTCTCACCACTTGTGGTGTGGAGTTTGAACATACTTTTCCCATTTGTGATTTTGGGAAAAAACATGCTTACAAGATGATTTTAGGATGACCATTCATGCGTCAGTTGCAAATCGTACATGATTGGGGAACTACTTCTTTGTACTTGCAACATTTAGGAGTGACTACTAAATTTAATCTTAAAGACTATTCCCATTGAGATGCACACCCAATACAATGGAATACCATCCATAAGTCACAAGAGGAAACAGAATCAGTACACTCATTGGAATCAAATCCCTCATGGTTGCACGAGGATACTCATCTATGGATGTGTAAAGTAGCAAAACAAGAGGAAGAACGGTTAGAAGCTAGGACTTTAGGTTCAGAACAACATCCACGAACTCTTCAAGACCCAGCTTATGCAACTATAGTATTTCTAGACGAGGAATTCAAGCCTCACGGTTGGGTAGAAATCTTAGCCACGATGGACATAGCGGTGAATGAGCAACAATGGGCCCCTCATTGTGATGCGGATGGGTATGATATTTCCATTTTCATGATTGAACCTATTGAGGAAGACTTTATCCTAGAAGAATGCACCGAATTGATCCAAGAGCCAGACGAGAGTGATGATGAGGACCTAGAATCCATCATCATGGAACCCTTCTGTTCCACAGAAGAGGAATATCTTTATTTTGTAGAAGCCAAAAACCCTAAAGAAGAAAAGGAAAGTCAAACGGAAAAACTTGAGCTATCTATAAAAGATACGGAAAGCAAACAAAAGAAGAGAAAGAAATCACCTAAGGCTGAAGAGGAAGAAGAACCACTCATGGAAGTACCGGAGAACTTCAAGAAATATGAAATAGAAGATAGACGAATCATGGTACGAATGCCTAAAAGAAAAGCTGATGTTGGAGAAGTATATGATAATCGAGAGAAAACCAAAAAAATCATAGTCACCATAGAAGGAGAAGAAGAAAAATGTACATACATAGGGCGTGATTTGACGAATGAAGAAGAAGAAGAGTTAATTGCCCTATTGCATGAATATAGAGATGTATCTCCTTGGAGCTACAAAGACTTGAAAGGAGTAGACCCAGATATATGCTCCGATAGAATCCCTATGACTCCATATGCAAAACTGACGAAACGGAAATCATACATGTACAATGATAACTACGCTGCAAAGATTAAAGAAGAAATAGATCGCTTGATAGACGCAGGATTCATTTACGAAATTGAGCATACTGAATGGGTATCCCCCATTTTGGTTGTGCCCAAGAAGAATGGAAAATTGTGTGTGTGTATTAACCTTATAAAAGTTAATGCCGCCACGATTAGAGACAGTTATCCTCTTCCTATCATGGAACATTTATTGGAAAGAGTTGTGGGCAAGGAAGTTTACAGCTTTCTTGATGGTTTCTCAGGCTATAATCAAGTAGCCATTGCTCCAGAAGATTTGCATTTCGTGTGATGCCATTTGGGCTAACAAATGCACCTGCTACTTTCCAGCGACTCATGTGTCATGTTTTTAAGGAATTCTTATGCAAGAATTTGGAAGTTTATGTTGATGACATATGTGCACATTTGAATATGAGGTAGACTCATATCCTAGAACTAAGGAAAGTATTTTACAAATGTCGATAATATCAAGTTTGTCTGTACCCGAAAAAGTGTGTTTTCATGGTTAGACAAGGCAAAATTCTAGGACACATTGTGTCAAAGAATGGAATCTCTACGGATGAAGAGAAAGTGAAAGTAATTGTAGATCTACCTAGACCAAGTAACATAGAAGAGGTACAAGCATTTATGGGTCATTGTGGTTATTACAGACGATTCATGCACATGTATGCAATCATAGCCAAGCCTCTGTACTCTCTTTTAACCAAGTTTGAATGGACAGATGAGTGTGAGGATTCATTCAATGAACTTAAACGATGTTTGTGCTCAGCACCTATATTAACAACCCTAGATTGGAGCAAGACATTCCATGTACATGTGGCCAACTATGCCATAGGATGTGTGTTGGCACAACCCACGAATGAAGGAAATGTAGATCTCCCCATAGCTTACGCGAGCAGACAATTGAATGTAGCATAAAGAAATTATACCACTACAGAACGAGAAGGATTAGGAATGATCTACGCAGTAAAGAAATTCAGGCATTATTTGTTGGCAAACAAGTTCAAATTCTTCACGGATCATCAGGCATATTGTACTTAGTCAATAAGTCATGTAGTACAGGATGGTTGATACGTTGGTTTCTATTACTTATGGAGTATGACTTTGGAAGAGAAAGACACATCTTAGAGCTAACCACCTTTCAAGATTAACCACAGGAGAATCTTCTCAAGGAATAGCAGATGAATTATTGGATGCATATTTGTTTAACCTTGAGATAGTACCAAAATGGGCTAAGCTGATTGTTCCTATTCGCACATATGGACCCAAGAATCCTAGGATAAGGATCAAAGAAAGAGAGATTACCAAGTCTCAGAGATATCAAATAATAGCAGGAAGTATATATAAACAGGATAATCAAAAGATTCTTGCTTGTTGCGTCGATGAATCAGAACATGCAAAATGGTTGCAATCAGCACACGTAGGTGCATTAAAGCAACATCATTCGAAATATCGTACATTGGAGACTCTGCATAGACTAGGGGTATATTGGCCTTCCATGGAAGCACATGTCTACAAGTTGTGTAAAGAATGCCCTATTTGTTGTGAAAGACCACCAGTAGAACATGCTACGTTATATCATGTGTCTCTCACACCAGAATGGAGTGAACCATTAGAAACATACTTGAGGACGAACACATTCCCTCAAGGAATGACCTTAGCACAACAACACAGTCTAGAGTAGGAAGCTCAAGACTATTCACTTATTGGTGACAATCTGTAATAACGAGGACGAGATGGATACCTAAGACAATGTGTTCATGAGAACAATTATTTGAGCATACTAGAGACTGCACACCAACATGTTGCAGGAGGTCATTGTGATATGTGCCAGAGAACTCAATTTCCTACTCGCAGAGATGAAATGCCATTGAAACCGATGATGGGAGGATGTGCATTTTCTAAGTGGGGTATAGACTTTGTAGGACCCATTAACCCCCCTGCAAAAGGTACTCATATTGAATACATTATTGTTGCCACAGATTATCTTACCAAATGGGTAGAGGCCAAGACCACAAAAAAGAATGATGCACACACGACTGCAAAATTCTTATTTGAAAATGTCTTTACAAGATATGGACTGCCTATAGAGTTAGTGAGCGATTGAGGAACTCACTTTCTAAACCAAGTCATTGAATATTTGTTACAAGATTTTATGGTGATTCACAAGAAATCTCCACCATATCATCCTCCGGCCAATGGTCAAGTAGAAAGTACTAACAAGATACTTTGTAACGTACTGACAAAACTCATGAACACCAAACGTTCAGATTGGGACAAACAATTACATCACGCTATTTGGGCATATCGAGTAGCCTACAAGACCGTACTCAATGCAACTCCCTTTCAGATGGTGTTTGGTCAGAATGTTGTGCTTCCTTTGGACTTCTTGATACCGACCCTTAAGGTTGCACAAGAACATCAGTGGATCGGCCATGAATTATCATCAAGAATAATGGACTTGGAACGATTAGGAGAAACCAGGCTGAAAGCAGCAGCAGGAATATATGCAGCAAAGAAGCGACAGAAAGCCTATTTCGATGCATACGTGAAAGATAAAGGCTTAAAAGAAGGAGATTTATTCCTAGTGTATACGCTGAAATAGTACGCACATAAATTAGAAAAATGAGGTTATGGACCTATGATCATTAACCAACTCTGGACAAGTGGAGCAGTACAAGTAGCCACCCTAAAAAGAGACGTAATTCCTAATTACATTAGTGGTTGTAGAGTCAAGCTTTACCAAGAAGCTCTTACTAAGGATATTCTTAGATGACTCACGTTGGCAAAGAAGCGTAAGGAGGAAGAAAATAGAATACGAGTTGATGCTCAAGCAGAAGCTATAGAACGCATTAAGCGCATGAAGTTAAGAAGACATGGACTAGGGAGAGAACATTATAACCATCTGGAAACAACACCCAGATACCCCATGGCCATGTGTCAAGTAAAGTCAAGTACTCATCCTAGCATAGTGGATAGGAGACCATTCATTACAGTCAAGCTAGAGCACGGCAACCCTTGCCATGAACTCACGGCTTTAATTGATTTAGGTGTTGCGACTAGTGCGATTAGATGGTCCCACTATAAGGACTGAGGAATAGAAATGCGGCCAATTGAGGCATACCTCATAGGGCTAGGAGGCATGGAAACCCCTTGCATGGGTGAGGTGGATCTTCCTATCCTCATACATGATATGACCATGATAGCGAAGCTACTAGTGTGCCATGACGATGACCTGATAGAACCCCTAATCCTTGACCAAGATTGGCTATACGATCACTCAGTGGACCTAAACCTTAGATAAGGCTCCTTGAAGATTGGAACCTTAGATCAGCAGCGAGTGATACCACTTGACTTCCCTAACAACACTCCACCTGAGGTATGTAACCCTAGACCATATGAAATGCATGCGATGGAGGACCAAAAGATCTTTGGTCAGATCTCTCGGCTAATCACACTCACTCCAAAGTCAACCCATGAGAGCTTGGCGATGGATAGTTGCTAGACAAAAGGATGTCAGGAGATTTTCCCCCAATCTTATAGCAGCTGTCAGGTGGGTTTCATCAGCGGTCAAGTGGATTGCATCAGCAGCCACGTGAGCACAACACCCTGTAGTGCCCACCCTTCCACACTTATTGTGAATTGGCCTAGATTAATGGTACAAAAAAAAGCACTTCCAAATGGGCAGGTTTTGCATGTTGGAGTAGAACAATCAACAATTAGTGATTACATAAAATCCAGAAGTGGAAAGATGAATGAAAGATTGAAGATTAGTTTCAAGGAAAAGAGGAGATTCAGAAACAAAGTTCTTTTGTACATTAGTATTGTAAATATTTCAATGTATTTGAAAAATTGACGAGTTAGACTCGTATATATATATACAGAGATACATGCTCATGGTAAAAAAGAGATATAGAAGAGATAGAGAAGACAATAGAGGTGAAGAATAGAAGAATAGGAGAGAATGAGATGAACATTATGTATGTCATTCATCAGATGTATGAAAACTTATGAGAAGAAAAAGTTTTCAGAGAATTGCACGTCGATCTTTTCTCTGATTCTCCTTTTGTACATGTCTAAATCCATAGTTAATCTATCTATGGTTAAAGTTTGAGAGTCCAATTGCAAACATGCTGAGAGAATTTTGAATAGGAACATTCATATGTAAGAAAGTTATGAGTGTCTTTTGAAACAGGTGCAGATTCGATGATCAAAGAAATGGACAGTGCTCAGTGTATAGTGTAAAGTTTTACACAAATGAGGATTCAAAATTTAAGTTGAGAGGTAAGCCATCTATGGCTAAAAGCATTTGCTTAAACAGGGTCTAGTTTTGGAGAACCATGTCTTAGAAGTTGCAGGTGTCAAAGTCGACATTACAGAGAGACAGTTTCAGACATAGGTAAACTGTTTGAGTCATTTCTCACAATCTACTCAAGCATTTGAAGTATTTTAACTTGGAGAAGTTGTGCAAGCCTTAGTCGACACATTCTACAAAGTTTCATCAGAAACTTTACACAAATGGTTAGTCAATGATTGATTAATGTGCAGCAACCTTTTTTGAGAAACAAGTTTGGTCACAGTTAGCTATTTTCTTGATAATTTGGTACTTGTCTTCCAAAATTGGTTGGAGTTTATAGTTGTTCTTGATATAGAGGTGGTCTAACATCAAGAATAGCTTGTTCTTTTGGAGATTAACACTCTCCATCAGTGGTATCAGAGCAGGTTGTATCAAAATTGAGGAAAGGAAGACCCCGACTGCTGCAGACATACAGATTTCACATCTTTGAGGTACAAAAGGATAAAGTGTGAAAGAAAGATTGAAGGAAGACACATAAAGGTTATCAAAAGGATCAGAAGGAGTAATACTCGAAGTCAAGGTACATTCATTCCTTATAAGGATTAAAGATTTGAGATTACAAGAGAAGCAAGGATGGGAGATAGTCTCCAAATTGAAAAGTTGGATAGAGAGAACTATCCAGCTTGGTCTATGAGAATGGAAGATCATCTTATGAGCAAAGATCTGATGGGATACATAACAAGAGATGAAGAAAAGCCAGAGTTCAGAGATCCTAGTTTTCCAACTAGGGAGGAGCTTTCAGATATAAAGATTTGGATGAAGAAGGATGCTCAAGCAAGGAGCATAATCTACATGGCAGTAAATGATTATTTGCTTCCTCATATCAGAGGACTTGAAAGTGCAAGTGACATTTGGAATGCTTTGGAAGAGCATTTTCAGAATACAACCAAGTCAAGGAAAGCTTCATTATGGGCAGAGTTTACTACCTTCAAGAAGAAGGCTTCACAATCAATATCTGATTATGTGACAAAGATGAAAGACATTGCTGATTCTTTAGGTGCAGTTGATGAAGATATTGAAGAAGATAAGTTGGTAAGACAAATTCTCACAGGGCTAAGAGGAGATGAGAAGTGGAAGCCTTTTATTTTATCTACAGAACTTTCATTAGATCATTTCACTCCTGACTTGAGTCAATTGTTAGGACATATGCTAACTTTTGAGAATGATATCAAAGGAGATGCTGATACGAGTGTAGGACATGCAATGTATTCTAAAGATAAGAAGAAAGCTAGCAAAGGAAAGCAACAATCAGTTGAAGATGAAGGTACTCCAAGCCAAGCAAACTTCCTAAGAGGAAGAGGAAGTGGCAGAAGTAGAGGAAGAGGCAGAAATAACAAAGATAATGTCAAAGCTTGTTGGATATGTGGTAAGACCAATCATCTATCTCATGATTGTTGGCACAATAATCAAAGCAATGGTAACTTTAATCAGAATTTTAATCAAAGAGGAAGAGGTGGAAGATATCAGAGAGGAAACTTCAGAGGTAGAGGTGGTAGGAATTATTTTGGAAGAGGTGGAGGAAGAAGCTTCCAAAATCAATCCTATAATAACACCTACTACAATTATGCATCAGATCAGAAAGAAGATTCGACTCTTATTATGAATGCAACATCTGAAGCCTCACATGAAGACATGAGAGTGTTTTATATTGACTCAAGATGTAGTAATCACCTGAGTGGAAATATTGCTTTGATGACTGATTTAGATCATAGTGCAATTAATCATACAGTTCAGACAGGTGATAATACAAAGCACAAAGTAAAGTCAATTGGTTCAGTCAAAGCCAAAGATGGAAGCACTCTTTTGAGTAAGGTTCTATATGTTCCTACAATTCCTAAAAATCTAATAAGTGTAGGACAAATTGGGGAAAAAGGATATGAAGTAAGGTTTACTAATGATGGAGTTTATGTTGAAGACCCTACTCAAGGGTATAAACAAATTGTTACAGGAAAGAAGGAAGGAAGGCTCTTCACATTAAAGATACAAGGTAATGTTGGACATGCTATGTTTACATATGGAGAGCAAAAGGTGTCTGAATTGGATCTTTGGCATAAAAGACTTGGACACTTCAATGAAAGAGGTATAAAAGAAATGATTAACAATGGTTCAGTGCTTGGATTGCCTAATGTTGCAGGTCAACACATGACATACAGATGTGAAGCATGTCAGTTAGGTAAGGCTCATAAGCAATCATACAATAAGCATGGTTTTATGTATTCAGAAAGACTTGAATTGGTACATACAGATGTGTGGGGTCCTTTAAAAGATTTCAGTATAAATGGTTCAAGATATTACGTCATATATGTTGATGATGCTACCAGGTGGATCACAATCTATGTGATCAAAGACAAGTCAGAAGTGTTTAATACATTTAAACACTATCATGCATATGCAGAAAGAATTACAGGTCAAAAATTGAAGAAGTTAAGGTCAGATGGAGGGGGAGAGTATTTCTCTAATGAATTCAGTGATTACTTGTGGAATGCAGGTATAAAGAGAGAGGTTACTTGCAGGTACTCTCCCCAACAAAATGGGGTAGTAGAAAGAAGAAATAGAAACTCTTGTTGAGTTTGCAAGATCTATGATGAAGGAGAAAAATTGTCCTAATTATTTGTGCGTTGAGGCTGTGAACACAGCCACATACTTGGTTAATAGGTTACCATGTAAAGCCTTGTAGGGTATGACACCATATGAAGCTTGGTGGGGTAAGAGACCTACCTTGGATCATTGTAGAATATTTGGATGCTTGGCATATGCATATGTGCCATCTCAATTGAGGCATAAATTGGGACCTAAAGCAGAAAAGTATGTATTCATTGGTTATGATGACAAGCAGATAGGTTGTGGAATCCATCCACAAAGCAATTTCTTGTGTCTAAGGATGTTACATTATTGATGAACAAGGTACTTGGTATGCAAGTACACTTAATAATCATGCAGATGTTGAAGAAATTGTGAATCAAAGGAAAGGTAAATCAAAAGTTCAAATATTTGATGAAGATGAGAATAGTGAAGTACAGGTTGAAGTTGAAGAAATGCCAAGATTTGATCCAGAATGTGATGAACCAGAAACTTCAAGAAGTGGAGAAGTCATAAGGTCATCTAGGCACAAATGGCAACCTACTAGGTATAGCTATGATACTTCATTCTTGACTACTAAAGACTATGCTTATATGTTAAAAGCAGATGAAGATCCATCCACATATGATGAAGCCAAAGGGAAGAAGAATTGGGAAAAAGCTATGCAAGAGGAATATGATGCATTGATGGAAAATGAGACTTGGGATTTGGTTCCTAAGCCAAATAGTCAAAAGATCATTGGATGTAAATGGGTATACAAAACAAAAAGGTTTGCAGATGGAAGTGTGTCTAGGTACAAAGCTAGACTTGTTGTGAAGGGATATGCACAAACATATGGTGTGGACTATGATGAAACTTATAGTCTTGTTGCAAAGATGACAACCATAAGGACTCTCATAGCAATTGTTGCTTGCAAAGGTTGGAAATTATCTCAATTAGATGTTAAAAATGCATTTTTGAATGGTTATATTTCAGATGAAGTTTACATGGAGCAACCAGATGGTTTCAAAGATCAAGTGTATCCAAATTATGTGTGTAAGCTCAAGAGAGCTTTGTATGGGTTGAAGCAGGCCCCAAGGGCTTGGAATTACAGGCTTGTAAAGTTGTTAAAGGAACTAGGATTTCAAGCATCAAAGGCAGATAGTAGCTTGCTAGTCAAAGCAAGTGAGGATGGATTTATTTATGTTTGTATTTATATTGATGACATAATACTTACAGGAACAGATGACAAAGGCATACACATGATTAAGAAACAGATGGAGAAAGGATTCAAAATTAGTGATTTGGGAAATTTGTCATTCTTCTTGGGAATGGAGATTTCATATACTCAGCATGGAGTATATGTAACTCAAGAAAGGTATCTGAAAAATTTGCTAACCAAGTTTAAAATGGAAGATTGCAGGATAGCACCAACTCCAATGGAAGTAAATCACAGGCTGACTAGATATGGAGGAGAAGAATTCAAAGATATGAAGCTCTATCAGAGTTTGGTGGGTAGCTTGATTTATGCTACATTAACAAGGCCTGATTTATCATATGCAGTTGGAGTTATATCTCAATTCATGCATTGTCCCAGAAATGAACATTGGATTGCAAGAAAAAGAGTACTTAGGTACATCAAGGGCATGATAGAGAGTGTTAACCTCCAAAAGAACAACCTACTCTTGAAATTAGAACACCTCTATATCAAGAGTAAGTCAAAACCTTCACCAATTTGGAGGATCAATACTCAATTATAAGGATTTTGGAAAATCTATGAAGATGATAACTCTACAGAAAGTCTGTTGCACTTATCTTTCTCATTGACCTATCAATTGTGTAAAGCTTTTGATAAAACTTTGCAGAAGGTGTCGCCTAAAGATTGTGCACCTCCTCCAAGTTGAATTACTCCAAAAGATTCAGTATAACTTGAGAAATAAACTCAACAAGTTACCTATGTCCAAAACTCTCTCCCTGTAGAGTCGACTTTGACACCTGTAACTTCTAAGACATGTTTCTCCAAGATTAGAACCTGTTTAAGCAAATGCTTTTAGCCACAAGTAGCTTACCTTCCAACTTAAAGATTAAGTGCTTACTTGCTTAAAACTTTAAACTGTGGAAGGAGAACTGATCAAATCATTGGCTTCAAATTTTGCACCTGTTTCAGGAACCAGTGAACACTTCTTCACATATGAATGTTCCTACACATAATTCTCACAACCTGATCACAATTAGGCTCTCAAACTTTAACCATAGACTCATTAACTATAGACTTAGAAGTCTACAAAAGGATTCTTGAAATGATTAAGCACAGATGGAGAATGCATAGAAATATCGGGTGCAACTTCTCTTTATTTCTGATAGAAATTACATCTGGATGAGAGAGCTATTCTAATCTCTTCATAAGTGTCTAATAACTTCTAATTCTTCTCAATTCTCATGCTCTACATTCTCTCCTCTCATGTCCCGACATTTTCCAAGTATATATATATACAAAAAATTTACAAGCTTATGACTAATCAAAGACATAAGTGAGCTGACTCTCAATTAATGTATATATGTGTACAATTCTTTATCTTCTGAATATGAACTTCTTCCATGCTTCATAAGTTGGTCTTTTCTTCAGTTTTTGACTTCCAAAGCTTCAATTGTTGATTGCCCTGCACCAACATGGCACACTTAAAGAAGGTCTGTATTATGGATATACTTCAGATACAAGAGTCAAAATATACAGTGATGCAGATTGGGCAAGTAATTCTGATGATAGAAGATCAACACATGGATATTTGTGTTATGTGGGAGACAAGTTAATTTCATGGTGCTCTAAGAAGCAACATACAGTTGCTCTATCATCTACAGAAGCAGAATACAAAGGCATGGTGGAAGCTGCAAAGGAAGTAATATGGCTAAAGACACTTATGAAGAGTTTTGATGTTGTTCATAGTACTCCTATCATTTGTGGAGACAATATGAGTTCTTTATACTTGGCAGCAAATCCTGTGTTTCATGCTAGAACTAAACATATTGAAATTCAGCATCATTTTTTGAGAGAGAAGGTTATTGATAAAGAAATTGAAGTCATGCATACTCCTACAAAAGATCAACTTGCAGATATGATGACAAAAAGTTTAGATGGACCAAAGTTGCAGAGATTTAAAGATATGGCAGGGATAAAGAAGATGTAGGTAATCACAATTGATGATTGAGGGGGATCTGTTGGAGCAGAACAATCAACAATTAGTGATTACATAAAATCCAGAAGTGGAAAGATGAATGAAAGATTGAAGATTAGTTTCAAGGAAAAGAGGAGATTCAGAAACAAAGTTCTTTTGTACATTAGTATTGTAAATATTTCAATGAATATTTGAAAAATTGACGAGTTAGACTTGTATATATATATATATATATATATATATATATATATATATATATATATATATATATATATATATATATAGAGAGAGAGAGAGAGAGAGAGAGAGATACATGCTCATGGTAAAAAAGAGATATAGAAGAGATAGAGAAGACAATAGATGTGAAGAATAGAAGAATAGGAGAGAATGAGATGAACATTATGTATGTCATTCATCAGATGTATGAAAACTTATGAGAAGAAAAAGTTTTCAGAGAATTGTGCGTCGATCTTTTCTCTGATTCTCCTTCTGTGTTTAATCTTTTGAGAAATACTTTTGTACATGTCAAAATCCATAGTTAATCTATCTATGATTAAAGTTTGAGAGTCCAATTGCAAACAAGCTGAGAGAATTTTGAATAGGAACATTCATATGTAAGAAAGTTTTGAGTGTCTTCTGAAACAGGTGCAGATTCGATGATCAAAGAAATGGACAGTGCTCAGTGTATAGTGTAAAGTTTTACACAAATGAGGATTCAAAATTTAAGCTGAGAGGTAATCCATCTATGGCTAAAAGCATTTGCTTAAATGGGTTCTAGTTTTGGATAACCATGTCTTAGAAGTTGCAGGTGTCAAAGTCGACATTATAGAGAGACAGTTTCCGACATAGGTAAACTGTTTGAGTCATTTCTCACAATCTACTTGAGCATTTGAAGTATTTTAACTTGGAGAAGGTGCGCAAGCCTTAGGTGACACATTCTACAAAGTTTCATCAGAAAATTACACAAATGATTAGTCAATGATTGATTAATGTGCAGCAGACTTTTCTGAGAAACAAGTTTCTTCACAGTTAGCTATTTTCTTGATAATTTGGTACTTGTCTTCCAAAATTGGTTGGAGTTTATAGTTGTTCTTGATATAGAGGTGGTCTAACATCAAGAATAGCTTGTTCTTTTGGAGATTAACACTCTCCATCATTGCAAGTGTTGGACCTCCCTTCTTTTCCAAAGCAGAGTGTCCATCTGACCTCTCAATCCCAACCATGACGGAGTCAACCACAACGAAGGAACCCAAACCGACGACCCTACTAGACTATGCAAAGGAAGTAGCAGTATCAACACCACAAAGCAAGCAACACGAGACAAATATGGGTGCCAAAAGGACAGAAGGCTTCGATAGATTTCAACGATGCAGACAATGATAAGAAGAAGTTAAGGCAGAAGCAGAGTCAGCATCTAACATCTCCTCGACCTTCTTCTTCAAGTACGAATAGTCGATAGATTTGGATCGCCAAGAAGTACCTTACGAATCGACCCACGCCCACGCAAATATGGGTACCCAAACAGTGTATTATAGCTCAACACTCCAGCCATGTAACATATACCCCTCAGAAATCTCTTCACCCCTCAATACCACCACATCCAATATCACCTTTTGTCCCTCAACAGAAACATACCACCCGCTCAGCAACTCTTAGGAAATGGATACCGAAACATATCCAGACGTCTCCTCAAAACCTGTTGTCTAACATTACTCCCATCCCGACTAAACACTACCCTTGTAATAATTGACAACTGAACCTTGTACAAATTCATGCACTATAACCCAATATCACTTGTAATAACATCTCATCAAGAAATGCATCCACCATCTGAAGCATGTAGGTGTCTAGAGACCTGCATTAGTTTTGCAACAATCATTCCATAAACCACCTCACAATACTTGGCTACACAGGTTACACATCGGTTATGGAAAGGGATTGCGGTCTCACTTTAATGGGATCATGATTAATTTCCATACTAATGTGCTAATCTTTTGTAGCAGATCTTCTCCACATTCGCATCACTCATCATGCAGACTGAAGGACGGTCTGAAGCTGGCCCCAGTGTGCCTGTGGTCAATTTTGGCGAGTTACTGGCCGAACCACATCCCACGGCTGAACCACCTGAATTTCAAGGATTCCCCAGACCAATGCCAATTGATGATCCTCCCAGGGGATATACCAAAAAAGTTCATCGCAATTCTCACTGGTTCCAAGGTCTAGCAAGACCTTTGGCAGATGCAGATTTTATTTTTGATGCCAATTTGACTTTTGATAGTAGCAAATGGGGCAAGTATCAGTTCTTCTCCAGAGAATTTGAAGCGCTTCAAAAAACCGAAGACGTAAAGCATGTTTGGGCGAGAGCAAGTTTTACAGAATACTTCAGTGATCCACTGCCCAAACCGGATTTTTATAGATGCTACTACTTGGACCACACTTACAGCCTTCGAGAACAAGGACTTGCCAGGCACTTTTATTTTGTCGTCATTGGCAAATGACCCCCCATTCAAGAAGTTCTATCTTTCAAAGGATTTGATTCGAGCTGTAATTAGGATCCATGGAATTCACGTGCCGATAGAGCGAGAAAGGCTAATTCCAGAGTCGATGAAGCGTGGTGATGTTACCAAATGGGGAGACATTTTGGCTATCACACCTGAGCTATCTAAGTTATTACGTATATGTATGCAACACTTTGCATTTCCGACTCAGGATCGTTTTACTATGCCTCACAAACGTATTTGGTTTGGATTAAATTTGGCATGTGTTGGGCCCCAAATAGTAGATTTGGCAAGTTGGATCATTGATCAACTGTATTTAGCACAACACAGATGGGAAAGGAAAAAAATCATCCATGGATGTTGCGCTCTCACGAGAATTGTTTATATGTGTTTGGCATACGACTTGCCAATAGAGAGTGCAATGACGAGTGAAGAATTGAAGAATTTCAAAGGAACTGCCAAGAAAGCCAGAAAAGCGGATGAGCAGGCAAGCACATGAGAGGATCTATCCCATGCCTACAAGTTCCAGAGTCCCCATCACCTCAACCATCTCCAAAACAGTCACCTACAGAAGCCCCGGCACCGATACAACCCATTCACATACAACTGTCACGACGAGTTATTACGGTAGGTACTACCAGTACGGTTACCTCTCAAACAACTACCGTTCAGGAACCCACCACCACAGCAGCAGAAATTCCCACCATCATTGGTGCGGAAGCATTTACTTTTTCGATACCCAATCTGGAAGCAGATCCAATCGATACAACCTTTGACTTTGAAATGTCGAATGCTTTTTCAAATGAATTTCAGTTTTTAGAAGGACAATTCTTCTCTCAAGAATATGAATGACCAAGTTACTCTACCACACCCCCTGATCAACCATAAGGGCAAGTAGTATCGAGCTCTGAAGAAGAGAGGACAGAAACAGATGATGAAGACGGAGATGATGAAGCCAGTCAAGTTAGCCATGAATCTCAAGAGAATGTGCAAACTGATGAACAGGAACAACACAAAGACACCCAAGGTGACACAAGCACTTATGAAGATGAGACATTTGAAGCAGCTACCTATACATTGGCAATCAAGAAACTCTACCGCACCATGGAAGCAGTGTGGGCACGTAAAAAGCTATAGGAAGAAGAAAGCCAAGCGCTTCTTGAATAAGAACTCGCCACAGGAGGTTTCGAAGAAGACATTCAAGGATTCAGAGAATTGGTCAAGTCAATAGGAACGGATGAAGCATTACGCTATTTGCAAAGAAAGCCACTACCACAATTTGACCCATGCAGAATTCGTCTACTATCAAAACTAGGTCAATATATTCGTGTACCAACAGATGTCTAGTCATCACAATAGGCCCGGGAAGCCCGCCTCATTCCTGAGGAATCTTTGGCAGAAGAAACGATCATCATCGACTCCCCGTCCCACACCTCTACTGTACATACCACCACTGTTGTCGAAGTACCCGCCATACCAATTGCTCCTCTTTCACCTCCCATCCCTCCAGTCTCTCCTGTACACCCTACCTCTCCTAGACCATCCACATCATTCGATAGTGCGGTAGCAGAAGCCTTTGTTGCCTCAATTCCTCTCACCCTTCCCGCACCCACACAACCTAGCCTCCCTCCTCGAACTTCCACTCTTTTATCCAGTCCATTTCTC
The DNA here is from genome assembly GCA_020310875.1 of Ceratopteris richardii. NCBI lineage: Eukaryota > Viridiplantae > Streptophyta > Polypodiopsida > Polypodiales > Pteridaceae > Ceratopteris > Ceratopteris richardii. The sequence continues at coordinate 71,281,066 of CM035433.1, read as the reverse complement.
CATCCATCCTTCCCTTCCTTCCCCATCCCTCCAAGACCCCTATTCCCATTCCCCCCTCCATTGACCTTCTCCCTCGTTTCACCCCCTCGACCCACTGTATTTCCTCTTTCCCCTCTCCACCAAGCAGTACAAGAGACCCCCTCTATAAATTATTTGGCTACCTTTGTAAATCTTGTTTTCACACCCACTCACGCACCCACTATCACTCCACTATTCACGGTCACAGCACTCGACACCACATCTAGTGACACGGACATATCACCACCTACTGCACCACCACTCACCTCATCCATTTCAACACCACATTTAGGCACAGCACATTTCTCCACAGTCACCACTACATCCACATTCACATCCCTATTTCCCCTTCCGCTTGCATCAACACCTACACCCACAATATCTTCACTCACTCCACCGTTAATATTATCACCCACAATCGACACTGCATTCCGTCAAATGTTCATATGTATGACACATGTAAGAGATGAATTCACATCTCTAGGCACTAGTTACCAAACGCTGCAGCAGACCACGAATGATTTACAGTTGCAGCTCAATTCATTATCAATCGAGAATGCTTCCCTTAACGCACGCTACCAAGAGCTACAACAGGCCTACCACAAACTTGAACTCGAAAGTGAACAGAAGACAAAAGAGGCCATTACAGATATTGACAACTTGTTAAGGGCTCAAACCATTCGCAATGCAACGCTCACTAGAAACATGGGACTACTAAGATGCCACCTCGCAGCAGCTAAAGAAGAGAATCAACATTTGTAGGAACAAAATAGAGAGAACCTTGAGGCTGCGTTAGATCAACCGGACGAACCCTTGAGTCCCAGTCATTTCAAAGTTGTCCCCTCCAAATCCATGAAGATGCTATTGGAAGATCATGTCAGACTACTAGAGGAGTATGACAGTATGAATGAGGAATACCAGAAGCTCAAAGAGGAACACAAAATATTATAGTTACGAGCACCTGTACAGCAAGTACCACCAACTCCTACGGCCACATCTCCTGAGATCATAGAGGAACTCAATGCTTTACGGGCCCAGGTATCGACTCTTCAAACACAGATAGCAACATACGAAGCACCCCCTAGGCCAGAATCCCCACCAGAACTACGAGCGGATGAAGAAACAGTGACTATCCCGATGGAAGACACTTTTGAAGAAGCTTACGAACCCCAACCCACCCAGGCGGACGAGTCACGGCTGAAGGCCAAACTACCTTCGAAACTCCCTACTCCCGCATGGATGAAGACTGTAGAAGAACTTGGCAAGACACACTCAGCATGTGTGGAAGCACAATTACATGCAACGGCCATGATAGAGGAACGTATACTACAATCCCCTTATTTCGCTCACTTGGCCCCTCGCAGGTATATATCTGGGCATGAGCTATAATATAAGCCATACTTTATGTTAATGGAAGAATATCAACTGGCCATCAAAAAGGCAACAAGCAAGAAACCATCCCATGCAACTCAGTTTGAGCCTAAAAACTTGCCAATAGACGTGCAGAGAGGAGAAATCTTTCAACCAACTTGGTGCCAGGATTTATTACAGGAATATCCTGAAATGATGATCACATGGGTCAAGGCACCACTCCATTTGAAATATAACTCATCCATTTGAAGTATAACCCATGTTGGGGACCGATACCATGACACCGCTCCTAGAAGGCCTTTGCAATCAAAGTACAGAACAACAAGCAGTGCCAGGACTGGCTCAATTACCCATATTTCACTCCACCCATCGAACCACCAATTGTAGGATAGATGATGGCAACGATTCACCACTGGCTCCCCCGCTTACGACGAATGGATGATGTAGCTGCCCATATGACGGTCAAAATATTTGACATGATGCAGATCGTATTCAAAGTCTTCCGTCGCATCAAGGCACCACATGTTAACACCTCGGGATTCAAGCATGGCAATCAAGATTTAGCATATGATATGAGTACGACACCATCGCTTCAGGTGTGTTATGCCTGGCACTGTCGAATCAAATATCTACCGGCATGCTATACGATGACATTCAAAAAGATGTTTACTACCAGTTTTTGAGAATACCATTCAGAGGTGTTCATCAGCAGGCCCACATATCTACTCCAATTATTTGCCTGTGAACAAATGGTGTACTCCACGCACTACAGACTCCCACCACCAGAGGAACCTCAACCCATCGATTGGGAAAAACTCGAAGCAAATCTTGCAAGAGGTATCCGCATTTCAAAACACACCCTCGCTTAGGACCTCCTACAAAATTATATCTGATAGACCCGCAACAAGGTTCTGTCAAGGACGACAGAAGCGAGAGGGAGGGGGGTGTTGGCAGTAGCTAGAGGCACAGATGTTGAGGAAGTATGTGAAGACAGAGCACAACGAAGTAGTGGGAGCCAGTTGGATTATTTTTTCAAAGAAATACGTTCTATAAATACTTTTCAAAACTCCCAACAGTGATTTTCATCACTTTTGTACCATATGTAACATAGAAAAACCCCTTTTTGTAGTTCATAGCTCCATTTTGTGCAAGCCGAGGAGTCCTCAAACTTGAGGAGCTTAGGTAGAACGAGCCTACCAATTTTGGTTATTTTTAGACTTCGTTTACCCTTTCAAATAGCACCTAGAACCTATTTTTTAACTATGCCGGTCACTAGATGTGAAACTGGTCAAAACTAGTCTAGAATCTATAAAAAGAGCTAGAGAGCTCATTTTTTAGGTTAGCTAGTGTAGACTTGTGTGAGCTAGTGTGAGCTTGAGCTTGTAATGGAGATCTTGAGAATAGAGTCTATTTTCCTACCTTCCATTGTGTCTTGCTTGTCTCTTGATTGTGTGTGTGTATGTGTGTGCATCTCGATGCTTCTCACCTTCACTTTCACTACATCTCACATTCACAATCTTCATATCACTCCTATCCCTTGCACGGACTGACATTAAGGAGGTGGATCTTCTTAACGTGGTTCTCACCATTGTGCTAGAGCAACAACAACCTTTGGTTTGTTGGAACTAGCTTGAAGTCTACTTTGTGCTGTAAAAATTTCAAGGCACTTACTTCAGGCACCAAGGAGAAATCGCCTTCGAAGTTCTCACTAGTCATCTACTGGTTGCTCCCTAAAATATCAAGCGTTAGATTTGATTTGCTAAAGTTATTTCTCAGAGCATAGTTGATAATTTTAAATGATTTCACTTGCAATAATTAGCTATATAAGTGAATTGAATTCCGCCAAAAGGAATTTTTTCAATTGTTACTGTGTTGTGAGCTCTAAATTAAAAAACGAGTAGGTATATGGAATAAAATAGCAAGTTTTTTAACACTAGTTATTCTTGAACTAGTTTGTTTTGGATTAATTATTTCAAGTATCAATTCCAAAGTACATAGGTAACTTCTTGGTGTCATTTGCAAGCTAAAAGGGCCTACTTTACAACTCTAAAGCGCATCATGACTGGTACAAAGTAGGTTTTAGCAGTACCAAATCACTTCCTTGAGGTGTCCATCCATCTCTTCCAACAATATGAACTCACTTTGACACAAGCATATGCATCTTTTACTCCTATCATGAGTAATGTGCATGCCAAGAATATGTTTGGCATCCCCCAAATCCTTCATATCAAATGTCTGACTCAACTTCTTTTTAAGAATTGAAAATTTATAAGAGGACTTCCTAGCAATCAACATATCATCAACATAAAGAATCAAGCATATCAAGCTACCATATGAGCATCTATTTGTGTAGAGACAATGACCCTCATTGCTTCAAGAATAGCCTTGAGACTTCATAAAAGCATCAAAATTTTGATAGCATTGTTTAGGGGACTGTTTAAATCCATATAAGCTCTTCTTTAGCTTACAAACTAGACTTTCTTTTGCTAAGAGCTACATAACCCTCTAGTTGTTCCATATAGATCTCATTTGTAAGATCTCTATGCAAGAAAGTAGTTTTGACATCCATTTGGACTAGTTTTAAGTCCTCCATTACAAAAAATCCAAGTGGCATTCGAAGTGTAGTCATCTTTGTTGGTGCAAGACAAGCCTACACACATTGGCTTGGGACCTTGGACTCAGTGAAGATTAGCATGGACAAAAGGATTATCTAGGCTTCACTTAAAGGAAGGCTCATGTGAACATATGCTTATATGTTATTACCTCTTTAACCCTTGTAAAAGTCTAAGTGACTTATCATTTGTTTGTAATCACTTTAAGTCATCTACCTACCACTAGAGTTGTGGAAATTTGAATGTTGAGATAGAGAGAATATCTCCCTACTTTTAGAGGAGAGATTCAAGGGAGCCTAAGTTTGAATTTCAAACTCAAATGATCTCAAAACTTCTATAAAAGATACAATCAAAAAGTCGCGGTTAGTCCTGCCACTCTAGCTCACTACCCGAGGCATATTTTTCATTGTATCTCATTGTGTGTGAGGGCTACTCTATACCCAACAACACACTACCTCATTTAGCTGTGCTTGGCAAGCTAATGAGATTGTACAAACACATTTATCAATAGAAGTATACATTTTATCATCTCTGGTTTTTTCTGAGTATCCTACTCCAAGTCTGTCAACTTCATCAGGGCATTTCTCTGGATCTACTGAACCAAATCAAGTGTTCTATAGCTCATTGAAACCAGCTCAAAGTCTACTACAAGCATACAAAATTTCAAAGGATTTCATTCAGCCAATTGGGAGAAAATCGATTCGAAGTGCACACTGGTCTCAATCTGCAGAGTTCCTGAAAAGTCGGGGGTGATTATAACTTTGCTAAACTTATTTCTCAGTGCATAGTTTATCAATTGAAGTGATTCCACTTGTGATTGGTAGCTTACTAAGGTACATTAATACTCCCAAAAGGAATTGTTCCAATTTTAAGTGTGCTGGACACACTGAGTAAGAGTCTGAGCAGGTATCATTACAGGAATAGAAAGTTTTGCTTAATTTTTGAAGTACAAAGTTATCTGTTTTGGGTTGATCATTACCTAAACCATTTCCAAAGTACATATATGGTTTCTTTGTGTCATTTGGAAGCTAAGCAAGTGTACTAAGCATTTCTGAAGAGAAAAGAGGGCAGGTGTGAAGCAGGTTTTGCAGCACCAACTGATTTCCTGAGTGCATCCATCCATCACTCTCAACAGTGGTATCAGAGCAAAACAAGGTAATCATGGGTGATGGTTTCCCTTCTTTCATTGACAAATTGGACAGAAACAACTATCAAGCTTGGTCATTGAGAATGAAGACCTATCTACAAGGGAGAAGTCTATTTGGATACATATCAGGAGATGAGGAGTTGCCCTCATTCAAGACTAGAGGACTACCTACAAAGGATGAGCATGAAAGACTTAACCAATGGTGTGCAAAGGATGCTTTGGCAAGGTCTTATCTCTTAAACTCTATATCTGACTTTCTTTTACCTCATGTAAGGAACTGTAAGACTTCCCAAGAGACTTGGGAAACCTTGTCAAACTATTTTTCTTCCAACACAAGGGCTAGGAAGAATCAATTATGGATTGAGTTCACAACCCTTAGGAAGCAGCCCAAGCAATCAGTTTCAGAGTATGTGACAAAGATCAAAGATGTGGCAGACCAACTAGCAAGCATTGGAGAGGAAATTGAAGAGGAGCAAATAGTCAGGCAAGTGACAAATGGACTCAAGGCAGATGATAAGTGGGAAAGTTTCACCACTGCAATGGACCTCTACATGGACATGCATACCCCTGATCTCACAACACTCATGGGCCAACTATTTACACATGAAGCAAAGTTCACCAAAGCTGGAGATCAATCAAAAGGTAACAACCCCTCTGCTCTCTATACTGATAAGAAAGTTAAAGATAAAGGCAAGAAGAAACAGGATGAAGAAGGCTCTACCTCTCAAGCCAATTATGCAGGGAGAGGTAGGTCATCTAGAGGAAGAGGCAGAGGAGGTAAGTCAGGTAGGGGGAGACCCTACAACTCATCATCTTGCAACATCTGTGGGTTGTCCAATCATACCACAGATGAATGCTACAAGAACTACAAAAATCAGAGAGGAAGAGGCTACTCAAGAGGTGGATACTCTCAAGGAAGAGGCAGATTCAACCAACATCAAAGCTACAATGGGTACAACAACCAATACAACAACAACTACAACAACAACCACAATGGAAACTACCAAGGTGGATTCAGAAATAGAAGAGACTACAACAACTACACAGAGGAGCAGGATGACTCCTTATTGATCATGAACATGACCTCCAAGATAGGTACAAATGATGATCATTTATTTTACATTGACTCAGGATGTTCTAACCATGTAGCTGGCAATGTAGCACTACTTTCTGATTTGGAAGAGCCCAAGGGCAAACATCAGGTACAAACAGGTGATGACACTAAGCACTCTGTTGTCAAAATTGGAAATGTGAAGACATGTGATGGTAATCAGAACCTATTAAGCAGGGTACTCTATGTACCAACAATAACTAAGAATTTAATGAGTGTTGGTCAGATTGTGGAGAAAGGTTTGCAGGTCAGATTCACACAACATGGAGCATATGTGGAGGACCCAAAACAAGGATTCAGAAGGATAGCCAAAGGGGAGAAATCAGGTAGATTATTTACATTTGAACTAGAAGATACAAAATGTTGGTGTGTAAAACACCACAAGAACTAAACTAATGTGGTATTAGAAGACCTCCATAACCATCATTAGCTTAGCAACACTCACATTATGAATCTTCATCTCTGAACTTAGTGAAAATCAAAACTTCACTTCACAGAAATCTGCGCCTTTTCTTCAATCCTTCAATCTGACTTGTATTAGCTCAATCTTTGCCAAATCTTTTGATTACTTGCTAAGAGAAGTTCTTGCTAGTGTTAAGCAACACATAACAAACAAAACTTTCAAGCAATAACTTCACAATCCTCTGATTTTGTATCAACCTTTATACTATGTCTGAAAACTGAAAATGTACTTCATCGATTTGACATACCTTCACTCTTAAACTGATTTCTCTGAGTACGCGTCCCGTTTCTCAAAGATCTTTTGACCAAATGTAGTTGAGGATTATAGCTTTCCAACGAGCTATCACTTACCAAAAACTTTACACCATGCTTCGAGATCTGATCTTCAGAAGATCAGTCAAATGTGCGCCAGAAAAGTCGTAACTGTAAACTAACTTTCATAGTCATATGAAATGACTTGAGACTCAATGTACAATAGGAATTAGACACAATGCTTCTACACAAACATGTGTTGATTATCAGAGAAGGTGTGTACAAAATGGCTTGGCCTAATTTTGCTCACAGCCATGGAAAACTCTATCAGACTCAGAAGTTTTCTCTCACCATCTCTCTCAGAAATTACACGACTTTTCTCTACTTCCTCAAACTACAAAATTGAGTTCTCTCTTACATGTTTCTGACTCAAATTAACTTATATACCTATGGTTTACATTCATCTAGACTTGAACTCGTAAGTTCTAAAGATCAATTACAAATCTAGACTCTAATTTTGCACTAATTTACAATAGTGAAATTGTCCCTTCACTTAGGCTTGATTTTCTGTAGGTCTTTCCTTCACTTCTTCTTTCCTCCATCATATGTCTCCATATGTCTTCATATATCAATGCCTAATTAGTGAGTGAAGCCCCAACAGCTCCCCCTCAATCACTAATTAGCATAATTTGACTTCTTCACATAATCTCCTTCTCTTTTATTCCTGCCATCTCCTTGAACTTACTTGTCTTTACTCCATCCAAGCTTTTTGTCATAATATCTGCAATCTGATCTTTTGTGGAAGTATACACCACTTCAATCTCTTTCTCCATTACCTTTTCTCTAAGAAAATGATACTGTATCTCTATGTGCTTTGTCCTTGCATGAAACACAGGATTTGCTGCAAGATATAATGAACTCATGTTATCTCCATGAATAATGGGTATACCTTGATCAATTCCCAAGCTTTTGAATAATGTCTGCATCCATATGACTTCCTTTGCTGCTTCCACAAGTCCTTTGTATTCAGCTTCTGTTGATGATAAGGCCACTGTGTGTTGTTTCTTTGAACACCAACTCACAAGCTTATCTCCAATGTATATCATGTAGCCATGAGTAGACCTTCTGTCATCTTGACTTCCTGCCCAATCTGAATCACTATAGGCTCTCAATCTTATATCTGATGTAAAAGGATAATACAATCCTTCTTTCAAAGTCCCTTTGATATATCTAAGGACTCTTTGACCTGCAATCCAATGTGGATCCTTTGGACAATGCATGAATTGGGAAAGAACACCAACTGCATAACTAAGATCAGGCCTTGTTAGAGTTGCATAAATCAAACTTCCAACTAAAGATTGATACTTCCTCATGTCTTTGAACTCTACACCAACATATCTACTGAGTTTGTGATTGACTTCTAATGGTGTAGATGCCTCTCTGCAATTCTCCATGTTGAACTTCTTTAGAAGATTCAAGAGATACCTTTCTTGTGATACATAAATGCCATGCTCTGCATAAGTGATTTCCATTCCAAGAAAATATGACAATTTTCCTAGATCACTTATCTTGAATTCTCTTTCAAGTAGCTTCTTCACCTCCTTGATTCCTTCATTTGAGGTACCTGTAATTATAATGTCATCTACATATATACAAATGTAGATCATACCTTCATCTGTTCTTTTGATAAGTAAACTTGCATCTGCCTTTGAACTTTGATACCCAAGGTCATTAAGATACTTTACAAGTCTATAATTCCAAGCTCTTGGAGCTTGCTTCAAACCATAAAGGGCTCTTCTCAACCTGCAAACATAATTTGGAAACTTATGATCTGCAAACCCTTGAGGTTGTTCCATGTAAACCTCATCTGATATATATCCATTCAAAAATGCATTCTTAATGTCCAATTGATTCAATGTCCATCCTTTTGATGCTGCAATGGCAATGATTGTTCTTATGGTTGACATCTTTGCCACAGGACTGAATGTCTCATCATAATCTATGCCAAATGTTTGAGCATAGCCTTTAACCACCAATCTAGCTTTGTATCTGGCTATAGTTCCATCTGCATGCTTCTTAACTTTGTAAACCCATTTGTTTCCAATCACTTTCTTACCATTAGGTTTTGGGACAAGTTCCCAAGTTTTGTTCTCTTCAAGAGCATCAAATTCTTCCTTCATTGCTACTTCCCATTGTCTCTTACCCTTTGCTTCATCATAGCTTTGAGGTTCTTCATCTTCCTTAACCATGTAAGCATAATTTTTCTGAGTCAAGTAAGAAGTGTCATAAGAATACCTTGTAGGTTGATTCCTTATTCTGGTTGACCTTCTTGGTTCACACTCTTCATGTCTATCTGGATGTACTTCTTCATCAAATATTGGTCCATCTTCATTCCTTCTATATGATCCAACTCTTGATGTGCTTGCTTGCATATGTTCTTCATCTCCATCTATTTGCATATGTGACTTACCTCTTGCACTCCTTCTTATCTCTTCTTCAAATGTTTCAAGCTCACATTCTTTATCTGCATACCAACTCTTTTGTTCATCAAAGGTCACATCTCTGGAAACAATAAAATGTTTAGTTAAAGGACTCCATAGCCTATAACCCATTTGCTTTTCATCATACCCAATAAACACATATCTTTCTGCCTTTGGTTCAAGCTTATGTCTGAGTTGTGATGGTACATAAGCATAGGCAATTGACCCAAACACTTTACAATGGTCAAGTGTTGGTTTCTTACCCCACCAAGCTTCATAAGGGGTCATACCAGTCAAAGCTCCACATGGTAACCTATTCACAAGGTATGTGGCTGTATTTACGGCCTCAGCCCAAAGATAATTAGGGCAATTCTTTTCCTTTAACATTGCTCTTGCAAATTCAACCAATGTTCTATTCCTCCTTTCTGCCACCCCATTATGTTGAGGTGTATACCTGCAAGTTATCTCTCTCTTGATACCTACATTCCAAAGATAGTCATTAAATTCTTGGGAGAAGTATTCTCCCCCTCCATCAGACCTTAGCCTCTTGAGTTTGTGACCTGTAACTCTTTCTGCATAAGCATGAAAATGTTTGAAGGCTCCAAAGACTTCTGATCTTTCCTTTAGAACATAAAGGGTTATCCACCTTGTAGCATCATCAATAAACAAAACATAATACCTAGATCCATTTATTGAACCTTCTTTTGTTGGTCCCCATACATCTGTATGTATGAGTTCAAGCAAACCATCATGCTTGAAACCTTTCTTCTGAAATGGTTGTCTATGAGCTTTTCCCATCTGACAAGCTTCACACTTGTATATCATATGTTGATTCTTTACATTTGGTAGTCCCAATACAGATTGATTCTCCACCATAGTTTTGATTCCTCTTTCATTGAAATGTCCCAATCTTTTATGCCAAAGATCTAACTCTGTAATTACTTCATCACCATGTGTAATTAGGGCTTGACCAACATTTCCTTGCACTTTGAGAGTAAAAAGTCTACCTTCCTTCTTACCACAAACAATGGGTTTGTATGCATCCTCTGGATCTTCTACAAATACCCCTTCATTTGTAAATCTGACTTGAAAACCTTTTTCCACTATTTGTCCAACACTAATCAGATTCTTTGGTATTGTTGGAACATACAAAACATTTGTTAATAAATCAGCTCCACTCCTGCACTTCACCTTTCCAATTGAATGCACATTGTGTTTTGTATTGTCACCTGTTTGTACTGTATGACTTGAATTTCCTTCTTCCAATTCTGACAATAATTCTATATTACCTGATAAATGATTTGAACAACCAGAGTCAATATAGAATACCTTGAGATCCTCCTTCTCTGATGAACTAATTGAATTCATCATCAATGTTGTATGGTTGTCATTCTGTGTATCATTTGCATAATTGTAATATGTAGTGTTGTATGATTGGTTCTGATTCCAATTTCTTCCACCACCTCTACCAAAACTTCCTCTTGAATTATGTCTTCCTCTTTGAAATTGATTCTGAAACCTTCCACCTCTACCTCTGCCATTTTTGTTCTGATTTTGATTTGCTCCTTGTTGATTGTGCCAACAATCATATGCTAGATGATTGCTCAATCCACAAATCCAACATGTCTTCTTGTTATTGTTCTGATTACCTCTACCTCTTCCATTACCTCGACCTTTACCTCTGCCAAAACCTCTTCCTCTTGCATAATTTGCTTGAGTTGTTGACTCTTCTTCATCCTTTGCTTTGCCTTTATCTCCTTTCTTTTTGTTCTTCACATACATTGCAGAACTTTGACCTTTGTCTCCATCTGACTTTAAGTCTTGCTCAAATGTAAGCATCAATCCAAGTAATTGATTTAATTCTGGCACATAATGATTTAATGAAAGTTCTGTTGAAAGTACAAAAGGCTTCCACCTTTCATCACCTCTTAATCCTGCAAGTAATTGAGCTATCAACCTATGATCTTCAATATCCTCATCAATAGATCCAAGGCTATCTGCCAAGTCTTTCATCTTAGTGACATAATCACTAATGTTCTGATTTTGCTTCTTCTTGAATGTGGTGAACTCTGACCATAAGCTAGCTTTCCTAGCTTTAGTGGTGTTTTGGAAGTGGTCTTCCAAAGCATTCCAAATATCTTCAGATGTTTCTAAACCTCTGATATGTGGCAACAAGTGATCTGTAATAGTGTTGTATATATAAGCTCTTGCACTTGCATCTCTCTTCTGCCATAGCTTCAAAGCTTCTAACTCTTCCTTCCTTGGATGACTTTCATCTTCAAATTTAGGCTTCTCCTCTTCACCTGTCACATATACCATTAAGTCCTTACTCATAAGTAAGGCCTCCATCCTCATTACCCAAGCAGGATAGTTATCTCTGTCCAATTTGTCAATGGACACATGATCTGCCATGGTATCCTTGCTTCTGCTTCAACCTGTAAGTGTAAGGTTAAAGAATGATACCTTTTGTAGACCTTTACTCTTGGGAGCAACTTCGAAATACTCTTCTGATGACTTTTGGTTGTTGAACACCTCAGCTTCCTCCTTCTTTGATAAAGAACTCTTCAAATCTTCTTGTATCTGCACTCCTTTTATTCTCGAGGACCTTATCTGCTTTGATACCACTTGTTGGTGTGTAAAACACCACAAGAACTAAACTAATGTGGTATTAGAAGACCTCCATAACCATCATTAGCTTAGCAACACTCACATTATGAATCTTCATCTCTGAACTTAGTGAAAATCAAAACTTCACTTCACAGAAATCTGCGCCTTTTCTTCAATCCTTCAATCTGACTTGTATTAGCTCAATCTTTGCCAAATCTTTTGATTACTTGCTAAGAGAAGTTCTTGCTAGTGTTAAGCAACACATAACAAACAAAACTTTCAAGCAATAACTTCACAATCCTCTGATTTTGTATCAACCTTTATACTATGTCTGAAAACTGAAAATGTACTTCATCGATTTGACATACCTTCACTCTTAAACTGATTTCTCTGAGTACGCGTCCCGTTTCTCAAAGATCTTTTGACCAAATGTAGTTGAGGATTATAGCTTTCCAACGAGCTATCACTTACCAAAAAACTTTACACCATGCTTCGAGATCTGATCTTCAGAAGATCAGTCAAATGTGCGCTAGAAAAGTCGTAACTGTAAACTAACTTTCATAGTCATATGAAATGACTTGAGACTCAATGTACAATAGGAATTAGACACAATGCTTCTACACAAACATGTGTTGATTATCAGAGAAGGTGTGTACAAAATGGCTTGGCCTAATTTTGCTCACAGCCATGGAAAACTCTATCAGACTCAGAAGTTTTCTCTCACCATCTCTCTCAGAAATTACACGACTTTTCTCTACTTCCTCAAACTACAAAATTGAGTTCTCTCTTACATGTTTCTGACTCAAATTAACTTATATACCTATGGTTTACATTCATCTAGACTTGAACTCGTAAGTTCTAAAGATCAATTACAAATCTAGACTCTAATTTTGCACTAATTTACAATAGTGAAATTGTCCCTTCACTTAGGCTTGATTTTCTGTAGGTCTTTCCTTCACTTCTTCTTTCCTCCATCATATGTCTCCATATGTCTTCATATATCAATGCCTAATTAGTGAGTGAAGCCCCAACACAAAAAACATTGCTTTGTATAATTATAAGGATCAGACACTTTCAGAGTTAGAGATATGGCATAAAAGATTAGGGCACATAGGTGAAAGGACTCTAAAGCAAATGTGCAGGGATCAATGTGTGCTTGGGATACCTAATGTATCCAAGCAACACATGATCTACAAATGTGGATCATGTCAATTTGGTAAGTCTCACAGATTACCCTACTCAAGGAAAGGTTTCATGCATGAAGACTACCTAGACTTGGTACACACAGATGTTTGGGGACCTAGCAAGGACCCTTCCATTTCTGGTTCAAGATATTATGTGTCTTTCATTGATGACTATAGCAGGTGGACCATTTTATATTTTATGAAGCATAAAGATGAAGTGTTTAATTGTTTCAAGAGGTATCTTGCACTTGTTGAGAATCAAACAGGTAGAAGCTTGAAGAGGCTAAGATCAGATGGTGGAGGAGAGTATTTCTCCAATGAGTTTGAAGATTTCTTGCAGGAAAGAGGCATCAAGAGGGAGGTCACTACAAGGTACTCACCTGAACAAAATGGGGTAGCAGAAAGAAGGAATAGACTTATAGTGGAAACAGCTAGGTCTATGCTCAATGAAAAAAGGTTGCCAAATTACCTATGGGCAGAGAGTGTATCCACTGCCACTTATCTCATCAATAGGTTGCCATCCAAATCACTTGATGGCATGACTCCATATGAAGCTTGGCATGGTAAGAGACCCTCTCTGGATCATTGCAAAATCTTTGGATGTATAGCATATGTGCATATTCCCTCACAAGTAAGAGGAAAGCTAGACCCAAAGGCAGAGAAATGTATCTTCATTGGTTATGATTTGAACCAAAAGGGATACAGATTCTACAACCCCACAAACAAAGGGTTCAAGGTAAGCAGAGATGTCATATTTGATGAAAATGACTCATGGTATGAGAATGAATGCAGGAAAGTGAGTTTACCCTATGATATGGAGGAAGATTTTCCAAAGCTTACCAAGGAAGAGCCAACTCAGCAAGAAGATTCAAGCTCAGATGATGATACAATAAACCTTGAGGAATTCAAAGCTTGGAAATCCAAAGGAAAGATGAAGATGAAGCAATTAGAGGATAAGCCAGAAACTTCTACTCAAGCAATGAGGAGATCTCAGAGAGAGAAGAAGAAGCCTATCAGATTTGGGTATGACACATCACTTGTAACTAAACATTCTGTATATCTTGCAAAAGACTTGTTGAATGAAGAACCAGGTACCTATGAAGAAGCAATTACAAAGCCAGAATGGAGAGAAGCCATGGATGAGGAGATAGAAGCCCTCAAAGAGAGTGATACTTGGGACTTGGTACCCAAGAAGGATTCTATGAAGGTAATAGGATCCAGATGGATCTACAAATTGAAGAAGAATTCAGATGGAACAATTAACAGGTACAAAGCTAGGTTGGTAGCCAAGGGTTTTGCACAAACCCAAGGCATTGATTATGAGGAGACTTTTTCTCCTGTGGCCAAGATGCCAACTATCAGAGTTTTGGTGAGTGTAGCTGCATCCAAGAATTGGAACATGTACCAATTGGATGTGAAGAATGCATTCTTGAATGGATGGATATCTGAAGAAGTCTACATGTCACAACCACCTGGCTATGAAGATCCAAGAAAGGTACATTATGTTTGTAAATTGAAGAAGGCTCTGTATGGTTTGAAGCAGGCACCTAGAGCATGGAATTACAGATTGACTACCTACCTTCAAGACCAAGGATTTGTGATGAGCAAAGCAGACACTTCTCTATTCATAAAGAGAAGTAGTACAGAGGTAATCTACTTATGTGTTTATGTTGATGACATCATCATTACAGGTAATGATGTCAATGGGATTAGACACATCAAAGGACAGATGATGAAAGAATTCAAGATTAGTGATCTTGGATTACTAAAATATTTCCTAGGTCTTGAATTGATCTACACAAACTCAGGTATATACATCACTCAAAAGAAGTATGTACAGGATATGGTCAAGAAGTTTGGTTTGCAGGATGCTAAGGTATCTACTACTCCAATGGAGGTTAACCAAAAGCTAAGTGCTCATGAAGGAGAAGAAATTAAAGACATTACAGGATACCAAAGTATGGTGGGTAGCTTGAACTATGCTACCTTGACAAGAATTGACATAGCATATGGAGTAAGTGTGCTTAGTCAATTCATGCACAAACCAAGGGTACCTCACTTAGAGGCAGCTAAGAAGATCTTGAAGTACCTCAAGGGAACACAAAGTCATGGTTTGTATTTTCCTTATACATCAGATATTGACATAAAGGTTTATTCAGATGCAGATTGGGCAGGATGCAAGGATGATAGGAGAAGCACCTCAGGATATATTTGTTTTGCAGGAGATAAGCCTATCTCTTGGTCAGCTAAGAAGCAACCTACAGTGGCATTGTCATCCACTGAAGCAGAGTATAGAGGACTTGCAAATGCTACTCAAGAAGCTATCTGGTTGAAGCTTCTATATACAGAGTTAGGTCTCTTCACAAGACCACCTATTATATTTGGAGACAACACTAGCTCTCTTCACCTTGCAGCAAACCCAATTTATCATGCCAGAACAAAGCACATAGAGGTTCATTACCACTATGTGAGAGAGAAATTGCTAAGTAAAGATATACAATTGACATATGTATCTACTAATATGCAATGTGCAGATTTACTTACAAAGGCATTGGATGGAAACAAGTTATGCAGATTCAAATCTATGATTGGATTGCAGGAAGTAATTGAAGAATGAAGAAGAAGACTTAAGCCAAAGTGTTTGGCTTGAGGGGGAGCTGTTGGTGCAAGACAAGCCTACACACATTGGCTTGGGACCTTGGACTCAGTGAAGATTAGCATGGACAAAAGGATTATCTAGGCTTCACTTAAAGGAAGGCTCATGTGAACATATGCTTATATGTTATTACCTCTTTAACCCTTGTAAAAGTCTAAGTGACTTATCATTTGTTTGTAATCACTTTAAGTCATCTACCTACCACTAGAGTCGTGGAAATTTGAATGTTGAGATAGAGAGAATATCTCCTTACTTTTAGAGGAGAGATTCAAGGGAGCCTAAGTTTGAATTTCAAACTCAAATGATCTCAAAACTTCTATAAAAGATACAATCAAAAAGTCGCTGTTAGTCCTGCCACTCTAGCTCACTACCCGAGGCATATTTTTCATTGTATCTCATTGTGTGTGAGGGCTACTCTATACCCAACAACACACTACCTCATTTAGCTGTGCTTGGCAAGCTAATGAGATTGTACAAACACATTTATCAATAGAAGTATACATTTTATCATCTCTGGTTTTTTCTGAGTATCCTACTCCAAGTCTGTCAACTTCATCAGGGCATTTCTCTGGATCTACTGAACCAAATCAAGTGTTCTATAGCTCATTGGAACTAGCTCAAAGTCTACTACAAGCATACAAAATTTCAAAGGATTTCATTCAGCCAATTGGGAGAAAATCGATTCGAAGTGCACACTGGTCTCAATCTGCAGAGTTCCTGAAAAGTCGGGGGTGATTATAACTTTGCTAAACTTATTTCTCAGTGCATAGTTTATCAATTGAAGTGATTCCACTTGTGATTGGTAGCTTACTAAGGTACATTAATACTCCCAAAAGGAATTGTTCCAATTTTAAGTGTGCTGGACACACTGAGTAAGAGTCTGAGCAGGTATCATTACAGGAATAGAAAGTTTTGCTTAATTTTTGAAGTACAAAGTTATCTGTTTTGGGTTGATCATTACCTAAACCATTTCCAAAGTACATATATGGTTTCTTTGTGTCATTTGGAAGCTAAGCAAGTGTACTAAGCATTTCTGAAGAGAAAAGAGGGCAGGTGTGAAGCAGGTTTTGCAGCACCAACTGATTTCCTGAGTGCATCCATCCATCACTCTCAACAATCTTGACCACTGGAGAGAAGATTTCCTCCAAATGAACACCTAGTTGTTGCTTAAAACCCTTTGCAACAAATGGTGCTTTAGTCTTTGGAGAAGCACTATCTGATGTGAATTTCAACTTATATACCCATTTACATGGTAAAGCCTTGTTGCCCTTTGGCAAAGGTACTAAATCCCAAGTTCCATTCTTGTGTATAGAATCCAACTCAGGCTTCATGGCATGCACCCACTTTACATGTTGCTTTGTCTGCATGGCCTCTTTCCAGCAAGAAGGCTCAGCAGTATCTATTATCATAACAAAATCCAAACCTGGAACATATCTATCAAGTGGATGTGAGACACATGTAGAGAATCTCAATGGTTATTGAATAGGAACATTTGGAGACTGATCTGATCAGACATTCTCTTGAACATCCATATATGCAACATTTTTATGCATGCTAAGTGGAGGACTAGTATCCTCAAACACCACTCTTCTCACTTCAACCTCTTTAATGGGTTTTTTATGCATCTTAGGCTAATTGAAAATGACATCACTACTTTTGATCACTGACCATGTTTTAGGATCCCATAAGCAATATCCAAATTTTCCTTCTTGACCTTATCCAACAAAAATGCTTTTTTTTTCTTATAGTCCAGCTTTTGTCTAAGATTCTTGAGTATATGAACATATGCTTCACACCAAAAAACTCAAAGATGATCATAATATGGTGGCTTCCTTGTCCATAACTCTTGTGCTACTTTGAGACCTTTGGCAGTACTTGGTGAAAGGTTAATCACATAAAGTGCAGTCAATACTGCTTCTACCCAAAAGCCTTGTAGAAGGTTTGCATGATGCATCATAGAAACTAATCTATCCTGATTAGTTTTATTCTTCCTTTTAGCTAAATTAATCTATACTGGGGTATAAGGAGTTGTAATCTCTCTATGAATTCTTCTAGATTGATAGAAAAGGCTAAATTCATGTGAGGTATACTCACCCCCATCATCTATCTCAACTGAAGCAAGCCATTTTTTTAAGGTATGGAATACATCATCCTTCGATTTGATAGGATATACCCATACTTTTCTAGTAGCATCATCTATGAAACTGAGAAAGTAAAGAGAACCTCCTAATGACCTTGTCGGAATTGGACCACACACCTCTATCTTAGGGAGATCTAAAGGCAGAATTGAAGAGTCAATGAGCATTTTATGAACATTCTTATTTTGTTTTCCATATTAAAAATGCTCACAAAATAAGAAATAAGAAAAAGATAACACTATTAAGTAGCCAGAATGAGAAAGATTTTCCATTCCACTACAAGATTTGTGGCCCAAATGGCCATGCCAAATAGAAGCCATAGGGTGTTCAATAACAGCTAACAAGTGTTCTTTCTATGATAAAGTGAGTAAGGGTTCTTTCTTTCTAAGAGTTAATGGGGTGTTTCCTTGTATTCTTTCTATTTCTCACATGATTTGGGTAGATTTTCATGAATTGCAAGGAGTTCAAACCGGATCTTGATCGAATTCTTGCATAAATAGATCCATCATCCATTGTTTGTTTTTATTTGCATTTCAACTATGAATGGCTGCCCAAGAATAGCCTCGTACAAATAGTTATCCTAGAGAAAGAAATGGAATTCCTCATACACTCCCCCAATCATCATAGGCACAAAAGCACAAGCTCCAAGCAGAGCTCCAAAGCCATTATCTGTGGTCCTCATCCTCTAGCCATGTTCCTTGTCTAATGGCCATCCAAATTTGTCATAAAACTTCACTTATCTCTGACCCAAAGTCAAATCAAGCCCAAAGATAAATATGAATCTCTATGATTTCCTAATTTCACGTTTACTTCTGGTGTCCCTCTTGCCTAGAAGTTCCTATTATAATCACTTTTAGACTTTCTTGTCTCATTTTCAGGTATGATTAGTCCTAGAGAATTCCTATTGGATTGACAAATTGCAATTTCATCAACTTCATCGTCAGATTAATCACCCAAAGCAACAACTTCATTCATAACTTGAGTGCTCTTAGATGCTTCTCCCATCTCTATACCTTCAGGTAATGGAAATCTCTCTCTCTTAATCAATCTAATGAAATTATCTTTGAACTCAGGCTTTGCAATTGAGAAGACATGTTCCAAAGTCATGGTTACTTGACTCTTCAATAAAATTTCATTCAAAGTTTGCTTGGCATCATTCTTCTTCTCAAGATCTAAAATAAGTACAACCTTTAGAGATTTCTTCTTGTTTTTCTTCTCACTTTCTTGAATATTTTGGATCTTTTCAATAAGTTCTTGGTTCTTTTCATTTTCTTGATTTGTTTCTTGAATTTTAATTGACATGGTTGGCCTCTTTTCCTCTCTAATCTCCTTTTTTTTGCATCTTCTTGAGAAGCAACAGGCTCCTCAAAGTGGACTTTCTTTTCAGTATCCTTAGCCTTTTCCTCATTATCTTTACTTTGTCTCCTAGTCACTCTTATTTTTTGCTCAGCCTCATCCTACATTTCATCTCTTCTCCTCTTATACTCAACAGTATCTATATGTGAGTAGATAGAGAATTGATCCATAGGAGACTTCCAAGTAGTCTTCTGCATGATTGCATCTTTGGATCTCATTAGAGCTTCTATTGAGTACTTCTTTTGAGGTTGTGGCCTAATCTCTTCTTCATTTTCTATAGTCCAATGTCTCTAAATAGGCTATAGATGTGCTAGCATTTGTATTTTATAGGTTCTCATATAGCTTCTTCATTCCTCCCTTCCCCCAATTTACAAACAGAGGAAGCCGAGTCTTGAAGTCACAAAGTTTCTTGTCTATATCTATTACTAACTAGTGTTCTTTAGCTTGCTTTAGCTCTTCATATGCATAGGAAAAGTATTCTTGTGCATCACAACAAACACCTTTACACCTTCTTGTATACGCTAGCCATCTCTTTGGACAGAGAGGCTTGCATTGTCATAAAATTTTCTATTTTCTTGCTCAAGACCTCTAATTGTGGTTCCAGTCGTGTATGTGATGTGGATGCAACATTAGCCATAGTTGATGCTACAGGCACATTTGGACCTACAAGAACAGGTGTCTCTTGTGGCTATAACAGAACGTTTTGTACTCACCTATCATAAAGCACGGTCTATCATTGCCTCATCTAGGCAATTGCATTTACCTTTCTTGTAACAGTTGCCTAATCTTCAATCAGTACAAATCTCTTCATAGCCTCCTCAATCCTTCTCTCAACTTGAGCGCTTTCTTTAGGACTTAAAATCTTGAGAAATGAAATCACCAGGTCAGACTTTAGAGAGTCTAGGTCAGTTTGATGAAGTTGAATATAGCTTCTCAAGAACTCCATTCAGTAGATGTGTCAAAGATGCAGTGGGTTTTGGGGAATGAACCCATTGCAAAAACCCCTCTCTACTATGGTGATTGAAGTCTTCTAGATAGTAGACTTTGTGAAATTCCTCTCTAAAATTTGTCCATTTCTCTATATGTACTGAGATGGATGCGAAAATGTATCCCAAACTACTCGAATGAAGAAATGAGTCAACATCTCTTCAAGTAATACATGCATTTGAGCTTGGTCTTCAAAAATGTCTAAGGACTCAGTAACATTTAACCTAGTAAATTTTCCTCTCTCTCTTAAGATAGGTTGGACTACTCGAGCCCATTGTTTTTCAATCATTAACTCTTTAAATACTACTACATCTCTCTTCTCTAGCTTTTCTTAGTGTGAAGGACAATATCCAAGGTAAGTGGATCAACTATTTCTCTTAAGTCGGAGTAGAGTTCATAGAAAAGGCTAGATGAGTCTTGAGCGAGGTGGTGAAAATAAGTCAAAAGATCTCTGTTTAATCTCTAAGCAGAATCTTTTTCTAGGGTCTAACTGAATGTGAAATCTCGAGTTACTCATTTTCTTATTTGGCTTTAATTAAGCTTAATTATTTTTCTTTAGCTTTGATCTCTTGAACTTTATCCACTTGATCTCTTTTCTCTTTAAACAATATCTTTACTTAGCTTGACTTGGACTTGATTTTCAGTTGATCTCTTCTCTTCTTTTTGGCTTCATCTCTTCTTTGATTAAGCTTAATTTCTTTTTCCCTTTTGTTTATTGATTTAGACTACTTCCTTTTTGTGCTTTTGGATTACTTGTTTTTTATTTTTATGATTTCTAAAGATTTTTCTTTATTTTTATGATATTTCTAGAATTTTTATGTTTTTGTTCCTATTAAAGAAGTTTAACTAAGCTATGAAAGTAGTAGTTTTCTAATCTAAGTAACAATCTAAGAGTGTGCAAGATTAATCGTTTATACTAATGCAAAATATGAGTGATCAAACTTCGATAGGAAAATAATTCTTTCTTTTTTATGTGCATGCATCAATGCAAGTATACACAAAACTTGAAAAATGAATACTGGGAATTCTAATCTGAAGCCAAGGTTATAGATTTGTGCAATGAAAATATCTATAAATTTATTTTTGGAAAATCTTAAATACAAATGATTCTAAAAGTGCATAAAAGTGCTTTACTAACAACTCAAGGTGTGGATGGTGAGTCGAGGATCTGCTATCATTAGGGCAAATGCTTTGTTTCACGACACGTTTAGCTTGTTAGAGAGAGAAGGGTCGCAATGGGGAACAAGCAAGGGTAGGATCAAGCCCTTGGGGTGCATCGTCCCTATCCCATGAGCGATGTTTGCATGCTAGATGCCTTTCCTAGGGATTGTCTGTCTAGCCCCACCTATGCTTCAGGGGTAACAGTGAAGCATGTGCAAGAAGGAGTAGGATCTTGCGGATGAAATTGGTGAGGGATAGGGGTGAAAGTAAGTTCGGGCAAGAGGAATTCGTAAACAAATAAAGTCGTACTACTACTAACTATCACACTCAAAGCAAGATATAAAATGGATTCATCAAGAATCATATACTCATCAATAGTGTTGTCATCCATGGGCAATATACAATGTGTGGGATAGATTCCTATTACAAACTAAATGAAATCAAAGTAGAGGATCCTTGAAACAGATAAGGATCATATAAACTATGCTACAATGCAGATGGGAAACCTAATCTTTGTTTGCTCTTCTTAGCTATAAAGACAAAAATAATTTTTTTCTCTTTACTTTTCTTTGAATCTTTGGGTTTATCTAAAAAAGATTTTGGAAAAATTTAATATAATTTAATCCCATTTATGTAGACTTTTTTAGATTCTAGCTTTCCAAAACTAGACAGACACAAGTATCGATATCCTCCTTTCTCTTTTGTTCTAGATTTAGATCAATTAGTCTATTCTATTTTCCCTTCTTCCTTTCTATTTTTTTGTATTTTTCCATTTTTACTTTTTTTCATTTTCATATTTTCACTTCTTCTTTTCTTTTTATTCTTTAGGATAAGGTTCTAGTCATTTAATTACACATTATTATATATTCAAAGGCTTCAATAAACGCAAGGGTTTAAGATTAGAAAAACTTCTTAAGATGTCAAGCTAGGGTTTATGTAGAATACCTAAGGTTGGGAAGACAAGGATTTTTAATTACACATTTTTAGGGTCAAATGATAGGTTTTCTAGACATTTGGTTTAAGTTCTTCTAGGGTTTGAATTTAATTTTCCGAGGATTTGAGCTAGGGATTTTAGGGTTTGAAGATGAATTTCTCAGTTTCGAGGTTTCCTAATATACATGATGGGTTTTAAAGGTTTAGGTTTAAAATACAACTAGGTTATAAGAGTGGTACCTGCTCCTAATGTTTGTTGGTTAAACTTTGATAATAAGTGAAGTTCTCTTTAGGTTTTAAAATGTTAAAACTTGAATTCTAAAGGTGAAAGAATTCTTGAAGTTTATACACGTAATTTATAGGTTTCTAGGGTTAAGCTAGGTCAAAAAGCTCACTTAAAATACAAATAAAATGTTTATCATCATGCAATCAATTAAACCAATTAAATACTTGAACAAATAGAACTCTTTTCTTCTCCCTGCAAACAAAACATCATATCACAATTAGTAAAAGAAAAGTAATCAATTTTTGAAGAAAATCTTTGTACACAATCCCCAAGGAATTTCATCGTGACAATGTGCTACCAATTAAGAGATGGGAGATGTTATCGTTAGTGTCCATGTGAAAGGCAAAATGTCCATCGGACAGTTTTGTATATGTTCTTGAACAAAACATATAGTGGTCTGGTTAGTTATAGATTGTAAGTTAGATCGCATTCATAATACCTAAGAAGTCTATGTTTGTGCTCCCTGTGTATTGTGTTTTTTTGCGTATTCTGTAGCCTCTGTGCTGAATATCGTGTGCGGCGCTAGGGACTTAGTTTTCTTCTCCAAGGATATCATCATGGAGCTCTCAAGAAGAAGAGTGCACTGTGGTGCATCGCTATCAAAATACTTCACTGGTATCATAACATTTCGATGCAAAAGCTTTGTTACTTTTGTGCAAGAGAAGTGAGCACCCACCCACCGACCCAAGGGTTTCTCAAGGCTTATGACTAAGGTGGCGACCAAGGCATAGACCTTGGCATACCTTGTCATCTGAGTCACACTGAAGTCACCATTGACACCGTTGGTTGTGTGCAAGGGTTTTAATTCCATGCCCCATGTTTCTCTTGCCATATCTTCCTATTTTTGCCACTTTGCTATGTTGAAGCACCTTGTGCTCACTACTTATTCTGTATGTTAAGGTCTAAACAGAGCGAGTAACATGGAAACCATTACTGCTTAGAACATTCTTGACATTGCTTGGTTTGGGAATGCCAGAAGATGCTGAAATAAATGCACAGTTTACAATTGATCTATTTCGTTTTTGTTGATGTTGTTGCGCTTCTTCGAGAACACTCCAATAGGGAAACTATGCTCATCAAATCTTATTCAAAACTCTAGTAGGAAAACTATTTTCAACAAAACATGTATTGCGTAACATTCATAACCAAGAAGAAATGTATTGTAATATGGCAAAAAAGTGGGGTGGTGTTGAAGGAGTGCAGTCCCCCTTTAGAAGCTGAACAAAAGAAAAGGCACCCCAAAACGAAGAGACGTTGAACCCCCTCCTTCAACACCTACCCCCCTTATATACACAATCCTCTATGAGACAAGTCTTGAATTCTCTCCTGCTCCTTGTGTATAACCTCTCACGCCTCCCTCTTGACTTGCAAATCTTCCTGCTCCTTTGTCATGCGTCCCCCAGAGTCGATTTCCTCTCCCTAACAAACATGTGAATGCCGCCTTTGAATGTTACAAACAGCAACAGAAGACTTCCCCCCCCCCCCCCCCCCTTCTATGTTGAGTCTTTAGTCACAAAAAAATTGAAGAAGGAGCTCTACTTTTTCTCAGTCCTCCCCTCATGAGCACCCGAAGAACCAAGAGGAGACCACTTAAAAAATGCTCAACCCCCCCCAGAAGTAGCCCCTCAAATCTCCTTCTTCTGCTCCCAAAGCTGTTGAATGAGAACTCCCCTCTATCTTCTCTGATATGTGTCCTCCTACCACAGTCGTGGCATGAAAACGTGCCCCCATACTTCCAGATTAAGACTCAGCTCTGCCTCCACACTCCCCCCTTGAGGACGCTCCCCTCGTGTGTATTAAGGGGCATATCCCCTGCCCTTATGCCTTCCTACCACCACCTCCTCTCATTTGCATATGGATGTACCCATTCTCACCTTTGTGGTTTGTTAGTTGCTGATGTGCCAACAAGAATGACAATCGCACCTTTTGAAAGTTGTAAGAGCTTTTGGCAATATCATTCTTAGGTGCTTGAGGATCCTCCACCGTCAACATAAATGGTTTTCTAGAGTCACAAAAGCCTCGTTCCTTCTTCTTGAAAAAATGTCCACCATGTCTACAAGAAATCCCGACTTCCTTGTAATTCAAACAATGACCATAAAACTCAAAGAGATCCAAAAGAACTCCAATTTTAGGTTCAAATGTGATTCGTTCATGTTGGAATGCATTTATTGATTTGCTTATATGAGTATGTACCTCTTCCTACAAAGTTTGCTTCAGAGGTACTACCTTCATCATCAAACTTTTTATCTTTGCCTTTTCTATCTTTATTCTTGTTCTTATTTGTATATAGGGTAGAGGATTGATTACCTTTTGAGTTATCTCCATTCTTCATAAGCTTTTCCTCATGTGTGTGTTGGTGCATTTCAAGCCTTCACACTTGGCTTGGAACCTTGAATTTGATGATTGAAACCTTGGAAGTTTAATCCACTTGAAGAAAGGACCATATGAACTTATGCTTATAAGTTCTTACCTCTTTACTCATTGTAAAAGTCTACATGACTTGACATCTCTTGTAATCACACCTACTTGATAGATTCGTGGAAAAATTGGAACTTGTGATTGAGAGAATATCTCCCTACTTTTAGAGGAGTGATTGTAGGAGATTTGAATTTGAATTCAAATTCAAATCTCAACTCAACATCTATAAAAATTGTACTTGAAAAGTCGTGTTTTTTAAGCAGTCCAATAGAGCTCACTCCCCGAGGCATTCACCATTGTAACTCTGTGTGTGTTAGTGCTACTTCAAAGCCTACACCACAACACCTCATTTAGCTATGCTTGTCATGCTAATGAGATTGTACAACTACATCAATCAATAGAAGTATACACATTCATAATCTCTGGTTTCTCTGAGTTATCTACTCCAAGTCTGTCAACTTCAGAGGAGCATATCTCAGGATCTACTAAACCAAATCAAGTCATTCAAAGCACATTGGAACCAGCTCCAAGCATACTACACGCCTACAAAATCTCAAGGTCAAAGGATTAGCCATCTCGGAGAAATCTTGCTCGAAGTGCACACTGGTCTGTGTCTGTAGAATTCCTAAAAAGTCGGGGGTACATATATTTTTGCTAAACATCTTTCTCTGAGTATAGTCTATCATTTTACCTCATTCCACTTGCAAATGGTAGCTTGTTAAGCTAATTTAATATGTCCAGAAGGAATTAGATCAATTGTAAGTGTGCTGGTCACACTGAGTGAAAGACGGAGCAGGTGTCAATACCAAAATAGCAAGTTTTCTTGGATTTGTGAAGTGCAAAGTTATCTGTTTTGATTTGATCATTACACATATCATTTGCAAAGTACATATATGCTTTCTTGGTATCATTTGGAAGCTAAGCTTGTGTACTAAGTATATCTGAAGCAAAGGAGGGCTGGAGCAAAGCAGGTTTAGCAGCTTCAACTCAATCTCTTGAGTGCATCCAACCATCACTCCCAACAGTGTGAACAATTGTCCCATGAGGGTGTTGAGATCAGGAACTTGCATGTCCATGTAGAGGTCCATGGCTATGGTGAAATCTTCCCATTTTTCATGCCTTTATTCCATTGATCACTTGCCTCACAATCTACTCTTAATCAATGATCTCTCCAATGCTTCCAAGTTGATCTGCTAGGTCCTTCATTTTGGTGACAAAATTAATCACACTTTTCTTGGGCATATTCTTGAGTGTGGTGAACTCTATCCATAGTTGATTCTTTCTTGTCTTGGTACTTGATGAGAAAAATGCTTCAAGATTATTCCAAGTCTCTTGTGAAGCCTTGTGATTCCTGATGTGTGTATGTAAAAAAAAATCAAAGATTAAGTTAAGAATATATGAACTAGCTAGAGGATCCTTTGAGCACCATGTGGTTAACCTCTCTTGTTCTTCTTGAGTTGGTTGTCCTTTCCTTCTGAGGATTGGCATCATATCATCTGCAAATATGTAACCATAGAGGTTTCTCCCTTTGAGATAAGCTTCCATTCTAAGTGACACCCCTGAACCGCGTTCGTTTGGTTCCTTTGACCATCGCGAGCTTGCAGCTGACGACTGATTGGCAACTACGATTGGTAGAGAACTGGAGTCTGGGACTATCTGAGAACTAGACCACATCAGACCGTTTTTCATTGGACCTCTTTCGTGGGTCCCCGTCGTAGAGTTTAAGCTTCTCAGTTCACTGATTTTAAAGAAGTACTCTCTCTAATTGAAGCGAGGAAAAAGCCACCCTCGTGTTGCCTTGTGGTTCCAGCCAAGTGTTGCCTTGTGGTTCCAGCCAAGCCGCCCTCGCGAACCTACTTTGCTTTGTTTTATGAAAGTGTTGCCTTGTGGTTCCAGCCAAGCTGCCCTCGCGAACCTACTTTGCTTGGATTCTTAAGTGTTGGAGCTCTTGTTCTTTTAAAATATAGAAAGAATTGTCATGGATTTGGTGACCCCCTCACTTGTGAGAAGTAACATGGCCCCTCCTCCGGGGGAGACCGGTAACCTGGCCTCTCTGTTGGAGGGGGGATCTTGTGCCACCCTTGGGGCCTCCGAGGGTGTTGAACCCCCCATGGTCTCCCTCAGTAGATCCATAATTCTGTCAACTCAGGAGGAGCTCAAGAAAGTTTGTCTCGTCGGCCAAATGTTTGGCCCTAGGCCCACGCTCGAAACCGTGCGATAGTGGCTTCGCAACGAGTGGTTCCCCCGTGGGATAATTGTTTGTAAGTGTCAGTTCCTACCGGCAAGCCACATGTTGCTAGTCTTTGAAAATGAAGATATGGTATTTCGAGCACTAAGTGTCGGAACCTGGCAACTCGACCGGACGACCCTATGCCTATTCAGATGGTCCCCTGATTTTACTCTCGACAAATCAAAATCGCTCCGGTATCCTCTTTGGGTTGAGCTCCCTAACTTGCCGTACTTCTTGTACAACTTCGTGTGGGATATTGCTTCTCCTATCGGCAAGCCGTTGGCCTCACGCGAGGACATTGGTGGTCTCATTTATGAAGGTGCAAGACACTCGTTCAACGCGCAGTGGCACCCTCAAATCTGTGTCGAGGCTGACCTCAGCATGCCGCTTCCATCGAAGATCAAAGTGGACTTGGGCGAAGGGGATGTATGGGAGCAAGACATCAATTACAAAAACCTTCCCAACTCGTGCTTTCATTGTGGCCAACAAGGTCAGAGGATTAAGGATTGCCCTTTGAGAAAAAAAAGCAAGCGAAATCAAGAAGCCCCCAAAAATGCTCAAGACAACAAAGGGGCATTGATTCACTCGACAAAGGAAGAGGAAGTCAAGGGCCCCCTTAATCTAGAAGTTGATGCAGACGGGTTCATCGAAGTCAGAAGAAGAAGGAGAAGAAGTCCTAGGGCGACCTCTGGGCAAAACAACATGCCAGTTACCCCCTCCAGCAACTTGTATTGCAATCTGGAAAAGGAGATCAATGAGTTTGACTACCCAAGTGGGAACCAACTTGAGGTGGACACCAACGACAAAGCCCTAGAGATCCATGACAATAAAGAAACCTTCCAGGAAGGTTACAGTACAAGCAAAGAAGACGGATTTACTACTAGTAACGAAGATAACATGGATAGTGAAAGTTCCATCATCGGATCGACTATTCCGAAAACGGTGTCTAATACGGTGCCCAGTTCTTCCCAGCAGGAGGCATCCCACAAAGGAAAACAACCTATGGAGCTACCCTGGAAAAGCCCCCACAAGAACTTATTGCTAAATCGAGACCCGATCCCAGCGAAAAAGAAAGATGAATCCAAGAAAAGAAAGGACAAAGCTCCCTCCCGCAAAGAGGGTTCACTATGACAATGATCATCATCTCGTTAAATGCTAGAGGGCTAACCGACCCCTCAAGAGCGACCATCATTGGTCAATGGCTTCGCGACATTATCCTAAACCCAAAATTTATATGTATTCAAGAGATTAAAATTGATGGAGAAGACCTCAAGAAACGGCTTAGACATGTCTCCTTGACCCATGTTTGGATTTCAACGGCACACTAGCGGGGGTCCGGTGGAACGGTAATCGGTATTAATCAATTCTGGTTTGAAAAGCTTGAGAACTCCATTGAAGATGAATGCCATTGATGGATTGCTATTTCTTTTGGTGCTCCTTTTTGTTTTACTTTAGTTTCTTTGTATGCCCCTAATGGGGAGTTAGAGAGACTGAACACTTGGGCCTCCTTGGACTCGCTCCCCCACAACGTGCTTATTTGTGGTGACTTCAACATGGTGGAGGAGCCTATGGACAGATGGATGGGCAAGGGCAGTGTAGCTCAGTGATGAGTAGCACCTCCTTTAATGTCAATCCGGGAAGACATGAGGATGGTATGAAGACCTCGAGCAAGTGAAGGCACAAATGTGTGCGTGAGAAGTGTTGGTGTAAATTACAAGCCTACACATTTGGCTCAAAGGATTCATTGAAGTTTATACATACATGAAGAAGCATAGGAACCATTGCTAGTGGTTAATTACCACTTTACCTCATTGTAAAAGTCAAATTGACTAGGAATCTCTTGTAATCACCTACCA
This sequence comes from Ceratopteris richardii, assembly GCA_020310875.1. NCBI lineage: Eukaryota > Viridiplantae > Streptophyta > Polypodiopsida > Polypodiales > Pteridaceae > Ceratopteris > Ceratopteris richardii. Next base: position 71,251,801 of record CM035433.1, on the reverse strand, counting down.
AATGGATTCGTGGAAAAATTAGTTGTTTGATTGAAAGAATATTTCCAAGCATTTAGGAGCTTGATCGTAGGGAGCCAAAAGTTTGAATTTGAATTCAAATTTGTTACTCATTCCTATAAAAATGGACATGAAAAGTCGCGAGAGAGAGAGAGAGAGCATTCCCAAGCCTAGCATTATTGATTTTTGAGTGTGTGTGTGAGGTCTACACTCTAGCCCACACCTCTCTACACCATTTGGCAATGATATTCATGCCAATGGAGTTGTATACAAATGTTCATTAATACATACATTCACATTGTCCATCTCTGAGTTCTCTGTTAGTCTACTCGAAAGTCTGTCAACTTTTCAAGGGCATATCTCGGTCAATTCTTCACCAAATTCAGTGATTCAAAGCCTGTTGGATTCAGCTTGAAGTAATCTACATGCTGTCAAAGATTGAAGACATTCTATTCAGCAATTTTGGAGAAAACTGTGTCAAGGTGATCTCCGGTCATTTTCTACTACAGTCCTAAAAAGTCGGGGGTATAGCTTAACTTGCTAAATTGATTTCTCTTAGCATAAATTATTATTTTACATCATTCCACTTGGAATAGGTAGCTTAATAGTCTAATTAGATACCCCTAAAAGGAAGTTTTCCAATTCCTACTGTGCTGGTCATACTGAGCAAAATACGCAGCAGGTGTCAAGACATAAATAGAAGGTTTTCTTGAGTTTGTGACTTCCAAAGTTATTTGTTTTGATTCAATCATTACACACATCACTTCCAAAGTACATAGGACATTTTATGGTGTCATTGGGAAGCTAACGAGGTCTAGTTATCAACTTTGAAGCAAAAGAGGGCTGGTACAAAGCAGGTTTTAGCAGTACCTACTCAGTCTCTTGGTCCATCCATCCATCTTTCCCAACAGTGGTATCAGAGCAAACTAAGGTAAAATGGGAGATGGTTTTCCTTCATTCATTGATAAATTGGACAGGAACAACTATCAAGCATGGTCTCTAAGGATGAAGACCTACCTACAAGGAAGAAGTCTCTATGGATACATCTCAGGAGATGAGGAATTGCCCTCATTCAAAACAAGAGGATTACCAACCAAGGAAGAACATGAAAGGCTCAACACATGGTGTGCTAAGGATGCATTGGCAAGGTCTTATTTACTCAACTCTATATCTGATTTTCTTTTGCCACATATTAGAAATTGTAAGACATCCCAAGAGACTTGGGAAACCTTGTCATCATATTTTTCCTCCAACTGTTAATCAATGGAATAGTCAATGTCTCCCCTAGAAGGTGGAAATTAATTGAGCGGCGCTGAACCAGGACGGATGAACCCGGACAGGTGCCGAAAAAAGTGGATTCGCGGTAGCAGACTTCTATTTAAAAGCACATAAAGGGAAGCGGAGAAGATCGGCAGTTTTTTTCTTCAAGAAGGAGTCTCTGTTCTGTTGAGTATTGTAGTGAGTAGGGTTGATCACATCGCGAACTGAAGTATTTGGAAATTGCAAGTATCGCATTTATTCTGTTGTCTGTTATAGTGAATCAATTTGGGAGATTGCGAGCCTCATATTTTAAGACTATGTATGAGATATTGATGAGTACATTGAGTTCTGTTCCATTCTATTCATATTTAATTATTCTGCTATTCTTTTGGTTGAACCAATTCCCATGCGGTAGTCTTGTGTTGTGAGTCTATTTGATGATCAGTTATATACGATTATGTATCTCTCGTCTGTGAGATTGTGTGTTTGTTGTCCTGCGTGAGACTGTGTAAGAACAAAGTTTAGTATCCTTTCGGTTAAGTGACCAGGTTCTATACAATAATCTGCGATCAATGAGTATTCGATACGGATCTGTATGTGGACAGAAGTATTAGTAGTTATTAATTGCGACTCGAGCCAGTATACGGAAAGTTTGACGTAATCTCGATCCGAGTTGTCTGTGTATTTTGTTCGGTGTGTTTACCCATCATATGGACTTGTTTTATTGAGAAGTATTTAATTAGTAAGAAGAGCGTATTCTAATAGTTGTAAGTTACGGCAGGACCACTGCATTATTACCATAGCATATTCAGTCCGAACATTCTAACACTCACCGTGCCGAAGAGTAGTCAGTATTCAAACTCACTCACTGTGTTAAGACGTGAGGGAATGCTTACAATTGTGTAAAGGATTGGGAAAATAGTACAGGGCCTCTGTCTAACAGACCCCTACCACTCCCAAGAACCCGAGGACCCGATAATACTATCCCGAAAGTTGGATTGAAGTATTATTGTTCAACATTGGCGATCCTACTGGGGATGTGGCATTGAGATTGCCTGGTATTTTGTTCAAACTAAATTTTGTTGGAAGGACAGTAGCAACAGAATCAGATTGTTGCAATACTGTTTGTTCGTAATACTATATGATCAGTACGGAAATGCTACATGCCGATTACTCGATCAGGTGAAAAGTATCCCAAGAATCATCAGTTAGGGGTATTAAGAACAACTTTGGGAGGTACTAGTGCAATTAGACCTGACCCAGTGGTCGAAAAAGTGACGAAAGATAACACTGATTCCGGTGAAATTACGGTAGAACGTAGTACATCTCTAGAATTGCCTGGTGTTACTAAGGTGCAGACTGCCGAAAATACAGCAATTTTGGAACCTACCAAGGCGCAGTTGGAATCTAGTCGAAAAGTTTTCGGAATAGATTCAGATACGATTAGAAACACTTTAGGGAAGGAAATTAATACAGGCGAATCTACGCTGTATCCAGTCACAATTTTGAATCCTTCCGGTGGAATTTCGGTAAGAAAAACACAGTTTTTCGGTGACGATTCAGCAGTTTCGGCTGAATCTTCAGCTCAACTACAACGTTTGGAAGCAAGTCCTCCTACTTTGGATATCAAGGAGGAAGGAAGATTATTTGAAACAGAAATTTGCAATATAGTAAATAAGCTAATTGCACCGGAAAGTGTGCCATTTGGCGAAACAAATTCCGGTAGTTCAGAAACTCAAACCAGAAATACAGAAGGAGTGTATAATACATTTACGATGAATGAACAACCGCAACGACAATTAGGTCAACCCAGATTGGCTCCAACGGGAGTAACATACACAAAGTTTAGTGGGTTTCCAGGAGATGATCCAGATGCTCACGTACGCACCTTCGAAATCAGTTACGTTGTTCTCAACCATCCACCGGATCCGGCATACAAAGCAATTGTTTTTCAATCTACACTTGTGAATGAAGCAGCAAGATGGCTTACTGAATATGATATTAATCATTTCGGTACTTATGAAGCAGTACGAGACGCTTTTCTGTAGCGATTCAGGCTGAAAAAGAATCCTGCAGAGATCTTTGAGTATTTATAGAACAATAGACAGAAACCAACTCAAACTGTACAAGAATATGCTACCCTTTTCAGAACTCATTTAAGACAGTTACCCCAGGCTCATGCTAATTTACCAGACGATGTTATTACACAGTGGTTTATCAATGGCTTACTTCCTCAACTTAGGCAAATCATGATTATAAGATGTGTAGGAGCCATGACCCTTGATGCAGTGATAGCAATGACCCTTCAGCTGGAAAACAAAGTTGGTGGATTTTCAGAGGATTTGGAATGGATTAAAACAAACAAACATGTGGTTGAAGATATAACTAGGCAAGTATATTGCACCACCTGCAAGAATTCAGGACATACTAGTGCCCAGTGTGCGTTAAATCAGACCTATTGTGCCATCTGTAACATTGTGGGACATACCACTGAGAATTGTGCATACAATGCTAAAAGACAAGGAGCAGCAACAGTTAATGCAATTATTCAGGAACAAGGGCAGTCATCCAATCAATATGTACCCCCACATTTGAGACACAATCAACAACAAGGGTATCGACATAATCGAGGACAGAGGAACAACAACTATAACACACCGCGCTGGCAGAATGGACCCCCACCGGAAAACCAAAATTTACCACCACCTCGATGTCATTTCTGTGGACAATTGGGCCATATTAGAAGATTCTGTAGAGATGCAGCGGAATATGATCAAAGGAAAAAGGAACGTCAAAACCCAATGGCCAATGTGGTAACAATCACACCTGTAGAGACGCAGGCAGCAGCAGTTCAAACGCGTTCCGGTAAACAATTGCAACCAGCAGCAGAATTATTTGAACCAGGGATACGTGAACAACACAGAATGTATCATAAGGCTAGCCAGTGGACTACCGTAGAACCACCTGTTTTTCCAGAACCTACTCCAGTGATCCAGTCCCCGGATACAACACAAGTTCGTGCTGACAATACAGAAGCAGGTACATCATCTGCAGTAGAATTACCATCTTCAGACCAAACTTCATCTTCAACAGTTAAGGAAGATGCAAATCAATTGCAACCAACTTGGGATATATTGTCAAAAGCATCCATCACACTGCCTTTCGGGCAATTACTGGCATTAGTACCAAGAATACGCCAACAATTTCAACAACAGTCTACTACAAAATCTGCTTGTATTCCGGCTACCGCAACAGTACAACCAGAGCCAGACTCTACGGTAGATCACTCAGTTCCTCTGATTACGGTATGGTTTCATAAACATCAAATTCCACAAGTTTTAATTGATGGGGGGTCTGGCGTGAATATTGCCACTACGTCACTTTGTAAGAAGTTAGGATGGACTAAGATAGAACCAGTTCAATTCTTTGTTAGGATGGCTGATCAATCTAGAGTTCATCCAGTAGGACTGGTCCGAGATATACCCATAACTGTCCAAGACACAACATTCAAGATGACTTTTGTTGTTCTTGAATTGCCGGAATCCACCCTAGACTACAATCTACTTTTCGGTCGTCCTTGGTTGAAACAAGCCAAGGTAATTCAAGACTGGTCAGCCCAGGAACTTACGTTCAAAGATAAAAATCGCAAATGTGTTGTAAAGTTAGATGCTATACAACCCTGTGAGTTACATGCTCGACCATATTTTGCCGAACCAGTCCATATGTTAGATGGGTTGTCGGATGACGAAGAAGAAGAATTTCTGAAGAATAATGTTGATTTGATGACAGTAGGAACTATTGATCTATAGTCTGTGGTAGATACCTGGAATGCTTCAGTATGTACAGTAATACCCATTGCCGAAGAAATTAAGGAGGAAGATACCATTTTTCAATTCAAGGTAATGAACTACAGCAACTTCTCGAACCATCAGCTAATACAGAGAAATATCAACAATTTTATGTTCCAGAAGACCAGTTAATTACTTATAATCTTGGAGATGAAGACCACCCTCGTCCTGTAAAGATAAAGCAAAACTTACCTGAAGCCTTTCAAGCAGATTTAATCAAGTTACTCCAAGAATTTACTGACGTCTTTGCATGGGATTACAAAGACATGAAGGGCTTGGATCCTCGTATCTATCAACACATAGTTATGCTAAAACCAGAAGCGAAACCGATAAGGCAAACCAGCTACCGGATGAACCCACATTATGCATCACAGGTAAAGGCTGAACTTGATAGGTTATTAAAAGTGGGATTCATAGTACCAATAGAACATGCGGAATGGATTTCACCGATTGTAATTGTACCGAAGAAAAACAAGCAATTGAGAATTTGCGTAGACTATCGGAAATTAAATGCTGCAACAGTACCGGATCCTTTTCCGATTCCTTTTTTGGATACTATGCTTGACAAAGTAGCAGGTCATGAGATGTATTCATTTCTAGATGGATACAGTGGATATAATCAAGTAAGAATGGCTGAAGAAGATATACCAAAAACTGCATTTATTACAAATTGGGGTGTCTTTGCTTGTACCGTAATGTGGTTTGGATTGAGGAATGCGCCAAGCACATTTCAAAGATGTATGCAGGACATATTTTCTCCTTATCTCACCTCATTTATGCAAGTATACCTTGACGATTTTTCAATTTTCGGTAAGATGATCGCACATCTAGTACATTTACGATGTTGCTTTCAGAGATATAGAGAATATAGATTGTGTTTAAATCCAAACAAATCTGTGTTTGCGGTTTCATGTGGTAAGTTACTTGGTCACATCATATCAGCACAGGGTATTCAAGTTGATCCTGATAAAATTTCAGCAGTATTAGAAGCTCCGGTGCCTAATACACCTAAGGAAGTAATGCGATTTATGGGTCAAGTGAGATGGCATGGAAGGCATTTACGGTGGCTTGCTCATGTGGCAATACCACTGAACAAATTAATTTCCAAGACTCCAAGGCAATTCGAATGGACTCAGGAATGTCAGATAGCATTTGATCGACTGAAACAGTTATTAACACAGGTTCCCATTTTACAGCCACCAGATTGGGATCACCCATTTCACGTATTTGTTGATGCATCTGATATAGCAATAGGAAGTGTACTGATGCAACAAATAGATAAATGGTTTAGACCAGTATACTATGCTAGCAGAAGATTAGCACCTGCAGAGAAGAACTACTCGGTAACTGAGAGGGAATGCTTAGGACTAGTGTATTCGGTAAAAAAATTCAGACATTATTTGTTGGGCCGAAAATTTACATTTCATGTCGATCATGCTGCACTTGTTTACTTGGTTCGACAGCAACATATAGGTGGCCGCCTAGCACGATGGGTTCTACTATTGCAAGAATTCGACTATGATGTCGTTCATCGGCCAGGTAGTTCACATGCTTTAGCAGACTTTTTGTCACGCTTAGATTCAGGTGAACCTCCGGTTGGTATAAATGATACAACGCCAGCCATTTATACTTCAGAACCAACTACTGAAGAATTGTCAAACCAACCAGTACCAACTACGTATTATGATCAGTTATTGACCTTCCTTTCAAATGGATGTCTACCTTCTGAGGTCCCCACAGCTACACGCCGGAAAATTGCAGGTTTTAGTCGAAGATTCCGGTTAATTGCTAGAGAACTTTATTATGCAGATCATACAGGAACCTTACTCCGGTGTGTTCCTACACATGAAGTAAATTCAGTCATCAATTTAGCTCACTCAAGTCCAACAAGAGGACATTTTGTAGCAGATCTTACTCACCGGAAAATTCTGCAAGGTGGACTTTGGTGGCCAACTATGTACAGAGATGTATTGGAATTTATCAAAACTTGTGATAACTGTCAAAGAACTGGACAACCACTACAACGCCATTACTTTCCACTTCATCCAGTACTTCCTTTAGAACCATTTCAGAAATGGGGTCTTGATTTCATTGGTCCAATCACACCTCCCGCGGTATTCAGTAATAACAGGTATATATTGACTTGCACAGATTACGCAACCAGGTGGGCAGAAGCATGGCCTTTACGATCGGCTACAACAGTTGAAGTAGCGAAATGTCTAGTATCAGATGTCTTTCCAAGATTTGGATTGCCACTAGAGCTTGTTTCAGATCAGGGCACCCATTTTATGAACAAATTGATGAAAGCATTAACACAGTCATTCCAGATCAGTCATAAATTCAGCTCACCATATTATCCTCGTGCAAATGGATTGGCAGAAAGTACCAACAAATCTTTGCTGAATATGCTTCAGAAATTGACTAGAGAAACACTGGAAAGATGGGATCAGTTGCTACCTGCAGTCTTATGGGCCTATCGCACAACATATAAGGTAACCACTGGTTTGACACCATTCAAATTAACCTATGGACTAGAAGCAATAGCTCCGATGGAAATTGTAATACCAAGTTTAAGAGTAGCAATGTCTCAGAAGCTTTTACCCGAAGAGTCATTGGTATTTCGGTTGGAAACACTTAGAGAATTAGATGAGCACCGATGGCTCAGTTTCTTAACTATGAAAGAAATCCAACTAAGACAGGCCAGGACACATGACCGTAATTTAAAGACTCCAGTATTTTCGGTAGGATAGCTTGTTCTTTTTTACAATGCGAAGTCCAATAGATCAGCAGGAAAATTCAAGTTATGTTGGTTCGGTCCATTCAAGATTTCAGAACAAGTTGGTCCGGCTACTTTTCGATTGACTACATTGACTGGACAACCACTTCCAAAAGCAATAAACGGTTCCAAGCTACGACCGTATCAAGTAACGTCACCACGGCAATAACAAGGGTACACAGCGTACCGCAATTTCTTAATTTTCTTTTTTTCTTTTAGTTCCCTTTTGTTTTAATTTGGTGTAATCAATAAAGTAAGTGTAATCGCCGTACTCTAATATCTATTTATGTCAAGCCGCCCGCTCCTTTTTCTCTCTTTGCATGCATGCACACCAGATATAGACATTACTGCCCGTTTTGTGTAATTAGTACCGTTTAAAATATTCTTTGTATAAATTTCTTATATAACTCACTTAAACTCGCCAGATAGGTAATATAGTGTTTTGCGATCACGGCTGTATTTTCTGAATACTTGTGTTTTGCGTCTTGTATCTGTGCGTAATGGAATCCATAGCAAACTATACAGCTTTTGCTGATGGTATCCCTGCTGAAGTAGGAAATTACCTGCATGTACGAGGATTGGGTAGTTTCGTCGAGCTGCCCTGGCACTCAGTAGAAGCTCACCCCTTCTTCGCACAGATCATTTCTGCTATCGCTCGAGTATCTCCCACCGAAAAACAATGGGTTTTCCTCTCCTTACCTTCTAGAACTGTGATCACATTCCAAGCGTTTGCAGAAGTATACCATTTGACTCCACAAGGCCGCGAGAATCTCCCCATGATTTCGGTAACCCGAATGGCAGAATTGTTCCCTCGTTATTCATCTAATGAATACGCCATTCTCTGCCGACCAGAACCCGAAAGAACTGCATTACAATTCCTAGTTGCTATACTCAATTTTCAGAAACGTACCTATGGTATCTCTCGACCATTTTATTCTGCCATCGATATAGCTGCCCGAGAACCTGTTAACTTTGCGTCGTTTTTCTTTCAACGTATTCATAAGGAGTGCGTCTCAATTATGAAGCAAGTTAACAAAGGCAAAACCCCGAGGTCTCGACTGCCACACATTCTGTCATTTCTGTTTCCAACTATAATGCAAGCACAACCACCACCAAGAGGACCAGTACTACAGATTGAAGAATCAGCGCAACCTTTAGATGAAGACGAAGAAGATGAAGAAGAGATTAATCAGTTATTCAGAAGTAAACGAATCAGAATCAGTTCTTCTGAAAGTAAGATTGCAGGTTCAATCGGACAAGACGAAGAAGTACAACAGGAGGTCGATCAGCATTCAGGTGGAGTAACACTAAAGGAAGCCGAACAACAGCAAGAAGTACAACACGACACAAAACAACAACACGAAAAACAAGACAAAGCAGTAGAGAATGAAGCTGATCAGCAAGACAAGGAAGCAGAAATAGAGGCCAAGCATCAAGATGAAGAGAGGTTCCATGATACAAATACGTCTATGCACCAGGAATCATCAGCATATTCATTAGCATCTGAGCATCTACAAACGCAGAAGCAAACTGAAACGGAAGCAATGTCAACTGATAAAGTCTGTCAACAGCAGCAGCAAGAGAACCAACAAATCCATGAACGTCAACCTACTAATGATGCACTAGATAAGCTCCTGAAGGCAGCAGAAACAACAGAAGTCGGCTCCTTAGCGAATGAACAACATGATGCAAATAAGGTAATTAGCTCTAACGCAGATTGTCCCATTTTACCACCGCAAAATGAAGCACATCCCATCCAAGACCACCCCGACGATACATCATCATCTTCCCCTAACTACTCACCACCGAATTCTCAACAATTACGCACCGATACGTTTGCCCAACCACGACAACTTCCACAAACACAATCTGTTCAAGTATTTTCCGAATTAGCATCAATTGGACAGTTTCTTATTAACCTCTCCCAGCAATTACCTGCTCAGATAAGAGCTGATACAGACAATATCTACAAGGAGTTGCAGCATAAAATAGAAATACTGGAAGCCGATATCACTCCGCTTCAAGAAGAATTATACATAGTAAAAGTAGAAAATCAGGCCCTACAAGAACAGGTGAAACAGCTGCAAGAACGACTCAGTGACCAAGAAGATATAACAAAACAACGGGATGAAGCTCTGGAAACAATAAACAATCAAAAAGAAGTGTTGACAGAAGCCACTGCAGAAATCAATAAGTTAACACAGAGCTTCAAAGATGCAGAAGATGTTAGAGTAGCATTAGGCAACTTACTGGAAGAAACTAGATTACAGCTAGCTCAAAAAGAATTCGAGTTGGATACTACAAAAAACAATTTATCAACAGTTAACAACATACTGCATAAGTATCTCATTGAAGAGCCTCAAAAACAGAAAAGACTAGCAGATACGAAAAGGGCAAGAGATGCATATCATAAAACGATCCAGTTTCTTAACCAACAGTTAGAAAGGCTCGACAATCAAGTACGCAACCAAAATGATTACATCCATCGAATGCAGCAACAAGTAACAGATATGAAGACGGCCAGAGATGCAGCATTGGCCAATGAATTTTATTTACAGGAAGCATTCTTACAAACAGAGGCTGAAAATTTACTTTCGGAAGCTATTGCGCTCAGTTCGGTGCGGACAGATGCCCAATTATTAGAACCCGACACCCTGAAAAATGTATTAGAAACGCTTAAGAAAAAGATTGCCCGTATCTTTCGATCAGCTAGAAGTATGTATTTAGAAGGTCTCGTAGCAGAACTATAGATTTCGGGCCTACAAATCCGGTGTTGTACTGATATATTTTATTAAAAGTCATGATTTTTTGTGCATAATACTTTTCGCACATGTAAAAGACGTTCCAAGTCCAGCATCGATCTCCAGAATGATGATTTTTGATTCTAGAATTTTGGTAAGAAGCATGAAGTGTCATGTCCGAATGAAATATCATCATTCTAGCAAATGGCAGTTCAAGTTCTAGTACTTATAAAATGCGTATGCCCGGCAAAGTATTTTTTCTGTATAGTATTCTGCGAGCTCTTGTGCTAATTAACAAAACTTCTAGCACATTATTTTCGGCAAAGTCTTACAACCATGTCTGAATCGGATATACTGAGATGGCGACTCAGAAAGCGCACACTTACACAGAATCGTGCTGTGACTACAACCGATACTACATTACAGGATGATGAAGATGACTCAAGAACTTCGGCAACATCACCAGGTCTACATAACAACATATTATTTTCTACAGAATTCAAAATAGAGTTTGACATCCATTCAAGGGGAAATGAGAACTGGTTACGGAGGATCGGACTCCTACAGTTTGCTAAGTTACCCTGGGAACAGTGGACAGGTAACGACGATGCAGAGAATCAGTTACACATTATGCGACAAACAAAAGGTTTTCTTGAAAATCAGGTACAATTTTCACCACAATTAGTTTCGTCAGTATTTCAATTACCGTTGTATGAAGAAGCAAATTTCCCCAAATGTTCTTATAACGACCTGAGAAAAGAATTTGGTAAGGGCGAAGGTCGTAGACGCTATTTTATGATGAAGAATGCCACATATACTCGCCGTGGACAATTTAAATGGTACTTAGAAAGGCTCTGCTTTATACTCAGATTTGATCTTATGTCTAGAGAAAATTTTTCGCCTCTAGTACAAGCAGAGAAAGGAGGAAAAGTGAGTTGGGCTCACTGGTTGTACAATCATTTACACAAACAGTTTTTTATTGGGGACAAACGCAGGTCCCAAAAATACATTCGTTTACCAGTGTATTTAGCTGCCATATTTAGTTTTGCCCAATCTGTAAAAGATAAACAGTTACACTGGTCCCCCTCTTTTTACCCTGAACACCACACAGAGCCTCAGGAAGAAGCCCAACCCTCCACCTTGGCTACATCTTTACTCCACACAGGTAACAGCACACAGAATCAAACAGTAGGGACGCCATTTCGGCTATCCATTAAAAGACGAATGGCAGACAACGTGCCAACTGCCAGTCCAGAGCAAGCACCGGATGACCCCCAACTCGATTTTGTTACAAGAATGCAGAATCAACTCCAAGAGGTTTCCCAATATTTACGGCAACAGGAACAAGCAATTCAGCACCGAAACGAGTTGTTATTAGCAACGATGACTAAGTCCAACTCAGTAATGACACAAATGCAAAAAGAATTGGACGACAAAGATGCGTTAATACAGGTGTTACAACAAAACAACCAGCGTATTACGGCCGAATTGATCACCGAAAAAAAATATGTCCAAGACCTTAATCAGTGGCAGCAAGCTATCCAAACACAAATTCAAACCGAAATGTCCAGTTTTTTGACCCTGAATGCTCACCTGCAAGCCGAAAATCAACTTTTGCAGTCAAGAATACAAGTATTGCAGGAGTTCGAAAAGCAGATATTAAAAGATGAGGGTGTAGAACTAAATGCCACAATGATGACAAATGTGGACATAGATTTATTAAAACAACAGTTGGATAGCCATATTCAAAATTGCTGGACACTTTTTCGCAGGAGATGGCTAGCTACACTTGTTCCGCCACTAGAACAAGTGCGATCAGAAAGGATTGGGGAGTCAAATCCTGGCATGGACCGACAGACACTGTAAAAGGATATTTCAGCCAGGTGGTGATAGGATATTGTATGGGTACATGGCTTCTGCAGAAGACATGGATATTTTCAACAAGTATGGCACTGACCTATCCAAGTTGGTAAAAACACGCACAAACTTTCAAGAAGAAGAGGATTCAACAGCACAGAGGGTACTTTGATTCCATAGACGAAGCGATTAAAGCACATGATCAAGAGGGTGGGTCCAGCATATAAGAAAGCGGGACTTCATGAAGAGGCAACTAGACCAGCTATACGAGTTTGAGGAAGTTCTGGAGAAAAAGACGACCTATCACATACAGTGACACATTCGAGATTGAAAGATATTTGCTGAATCACTAGCAGGATATTGGCATTATGAACGTTTAGCCAGAGCCTTTCTGGATGCATGTAAAGAAAAAGAACAGTGGGATAGCCCAGGCAAAAAGGATATTACCAACAGTACTACACTTGCGGGTTCGAGTCCACCGTGCGTGCCAGTGTTAATCAATGGAGTAGTCAATGTCTCCCCTAGAAGGTGGAAATTAATTGAGCGGCGCTGAACCAGGACGGATGAACCCGGACAGGTGCCGAAAAAAGTGGATTCGCGGTAGCAGACTTCTATTTAAAAGCACATAAAGGGAAGCGGAGAAGATCGGCAGTTTTTTTCTTCAAGAAGGAGTCTCTGTTCTGTTGAGTATTGTAGTGAGTAGGGTTGATCACATCGCGAACTGAAGTATTTGGAAATTGCAAGTATCGCATTTATTCTGTTGTCTGTTATAGTGAATCAATTTGGGAGATTGCGAGCCTCATATTTTAAGACTATGTATGAGATATTGATGAGTACATTGAGTTCTGTTCCATTCTATTCATATTTAATTATTCTGCTATTCTTTTGGTTGAACCGATTCCCATGCGGTAGTCTTGTGTTGTGAGTCTATTTGATGATCAGTTATATACGATTCTGTATCTCTCGTCTGTGAGATTGTGTGTTTGTTGTCTTGCGTGAGACTATGTAAGAACAAAGTTTAGTATCCTTTCGGTTAAGTGACCAGGTTCTATACAATAATCTGCGATCAATGAGTATTCGATACGGATCTGTATGTGGACAGAAGTATTAGTAGTTATTAATTGCGACTCGAGCCAGTATACGGAAAGTTTGACGTAATCTCGATCCGAGTTGTCTGTGTATTTTGTTCGGTGTGTTTAGCCGTCATATGGACTTGTTTTATTGAGAAGTATTTAATTAGTAAGAAGAGCGTATTCTAATAGTTGTAAGTTACGGCAGGACCACTGCATTATTACCATAGCATATTCAGTCCGAACATTCTAACACTCACCGTGCCGAAGAGTAGTCAGTATTCAAACTCACTCACTGTGTTAAGACGTGAGGGAATGCTTACGATTGTGTAAAGGATTGGGAAAATAGTACAGGGCCTCTGTCTAACAGACCCCTACCACTCCCAAGAACCCGAGGACCCGATAATACTATCCCGAAAGTTGGATTGAAGTATTATTGTTCAACACAACACAAGGGCTAGGAAAAATCAGTTGTGGATTGAATTCACAACATTAAGGAAGCAACCTAAGCAAGCTGTTTCAGAATTTGTGACCAAGATTAAAGATGTAGCAGATCAGTTAGCAAGCATAGGAGAAGAGATTGAAGAAGAACAGATTGTAAGGCAAGTGATCAATGGGATCAAGGCTGATGACAAATGGGAAAGCTTCACCACAGCTATGGATCTTTACATGGACATGCACACTCGAGATCTTACAACTCTCATGGGACAATTGTTTACTCATGAAGCAAAGCTCAACAAAAATGGAGACACATCCAAAGGTAATAACTCTTCTGCCCTATACACTGATAAGAAGTCTAAAGATAAAGGCAAAAGCAAGAAGGTAGAAGATGAAGGCTCTACTTCTCAAGCCAACTATGCAGGGAGAGGTAGATCTTCAAAAGGAAGGGGCAGAGGAGGTAAGCAAGGTAGGGGGAGATCTTATAACTCCTCACCATGCAACATTTGTGGTCTATCAAATCATACTACAGATGAGTGTTTCACGAATTACAAGAATCAGAGAAGAAGAGGATATCAAAGAGGTGGCTAATCACAGTCAAGAGGTAGATTTAACCATCACCAAGGCTACAACAATAACTACAACAACAACTACAACAATAATTACAATGGCAACTACCAAGGAGGATTCAAATCCAGGAAGGATTACAACAACTACACAGAGGAGCAGGATGACTCTCTTCTAATCATGAACATGACTTCAAAATCAGGTACAAATGATGACCACCTATTCTACATTGACTCAGGATGTTCAAATCATGTGGCTGGCAATGTAGCATTACTCTCTGATCTTGAGGAACCAAAAGGTAAGCATCAAGTCCAAACAGGTGATGACACAAAGCATTCTGTAGTTAAAGTTGGAAATGTTAAGACTTGTGATGGAAATCAGAATTTGTTGAGCAGGGTACTCTATGTACCAACCATTACCAAAAATTTGATGAGTGTTGGTCAGATTGTGGAGAAAGGTTTGTAGGTCAGATTCAACCAATATGGAGCATATGTGGAGGATCCAAGACATGGGTTCAAGAGGATTGCTAAAGGAGAAAAATCAGGTAGACTTTTCACTTTTGAGTTAGAAGATACAAAAAACATTGCACTATACAGTTATAAGGATCAGACACTTTCAAAGCTTGAGATTTGGCACAAAAGGTTAGGGCACGTAGGAGAAAGAACCTTGAAACAAATGTGGAGGGACCAATGTGTGCTTGGGATACCTAATGTATCCAAGCAACATATGATTTATAAGTGTGGTGCTTGTCAATTTGGGAAGTCTCACAGGTTACCCTTCTCAAGGAAAGGATACATGCATGAAGACTACCTAGAGCTTGTTCACACAGATGTATGGGGACCAAGCAAAGACCCTTCAGTCTCAGGTTCAAGGTACTATGTATCTTTCATTGATGATTATAGCAGATGGACTGTATTATACTTTATGAAGCACAAGGATGAGGTATTTAATTGCTTTAAAAAATATCTTGCATTGGTTGAAAACCAAACAGGAAGGAATTTGAAGAGGCTAAGGTCAGATGGAGGAGGTGAGTACTTCTCCAATGAATTTGAAAACTTCTTGCAGGACAGAGGCATCAAAAGAGAGATAACCACAAGGTATTCTCCTGAACAGAATGGAGTAGCTGAGAGAAGAAATAGATTAATTGTTGAGATAGCTAGATCTATGCTTAATGAGAAAAAGTTACCTAACTATCTATGGGCAGAGAGTGCTTCCACTGCCACTTACCTCATAAATAGGTTACCATCTAAGTCTCTTGATGGTATGACACCCTATGAAGCATGGCATGGTAAGAGACCCTCACTTGACAATTGCAAAATATTTGGATGTGTAGCATATGTACACATTCCTTCTCAGATAAGAGGTAAGCTAGACCCAAAGGCTGAAAAATGCATCTTTATTGGGTATGATTTAAATCAAAAAGGTTACAGGTTTTATAATCCCATCAATAAGGGATTCATGGTAAGCAGAGATGTTGTCTTTGATGAAAATGATTCTTGGTATGAGAATGAATGCAGGAAAGTCAAATTACCCTATGATTTGGAAGAGGAATTTCCAAGTCTTACAAAGGAGGAACCTACTCAGAATGAAGCCTCAAGTTCAGATGATGAAGATACTATCAACCTTGAAGAATTCAAAGCATGGAAGTCCAAAGGCAAAATGAAGATGAAGAAGCTTGAAGACATACCTGAATCTTCAACTCAACCATTTAGAAGATCACAAAGAGAAAGCAAAAAACCTATCAGATATGGGTATGATACATCTCTTGTTACTAAACATTTTGTCTATCTTTCCAAAGATTTGTCAAATGAAGAACCAGGATCATATGAAGAAGCAATAACCAAATCAGAATGGAAAGAAGCTATGGATGAGGAGATCGAAGCACTCAAAGAGAGTGACACATGGGAATTAGTACCTAAGAAGGACTCAATGAAGGTAATAGGATCCAGATGGATCTATAAGCTTAAAAGAAATTCTGATGGCACAATCAATAGGTACAAAGCCAGATTGGTAGCCAAGGGTTTCGCACAAACCCAAGGCATTGACTATGAGGAGACATTCTCACTTGTGGCCAAGATGCCAACAATCAGAGTGTTGGTAAGTGTGGCTGCATCAAAAAATTGGAATATGTACCAATTGGATGTCAAGAATGCTTTCTTGAATGGATGGATTTCAGAGGAGGTATATATGTCACAACCTCCTAGCTATGAGGACCCTAAGAAGGTAACATATGTTTGCAAATTAAAAAAGGCTTTATATGGATTGAAGCAGGCACCCAGGGCATGGAACTACAGGTTAACTACATACCTCCAAGACCAAGGATTTGTCATGAGCAAGGCAGATACTTCTCTGTTCATTAAGAGAAGTAATTCAGAGGTAATATACCTTTGTGTTTATGTTGATGACATCATCATTACAGGTAATGATGTCAATGGAATCAGATATATCAGAAGTCAAATGATGGAGTTCAAGATCAATGATCTTGGTCTATTGAAGTATTTTTTGGGACTTGAATTAGTCTACACTAATTCAAGGATATATATTACTCAGAAAAAATATATACATGACATGTTGAAGAAGTTTCACTTGCAGGATGCCAAAGTAGCAAGCACTCCAATGGAGGTAAACCTAAAACTAAGTGCCCATGAAGGTGATGAAGTCAAAGACATTACAGGTTATCAAAGTATGGTGGGTAGTTTGAACTATGCTACCTTAACAAGGATAGATATTGCATATGGAGTTAATATGTTAAGTCAATTTATGCACAAGCCAAGGATACCTCACTTAGAGGCTGCCAAGAGAATCCTGAAGTATCTCAAGGGTACACAGAACCATGGTTTGTATTTCCCTTACACTTCAGATATTGATATCAAAATTTATTCAGATGCAGATTGGGCAGGATGCAAGGATGATAGGAGGAGCAATTCTGGATATATTTCTTTTGCAGGTGACAAACCAATTTCATGGTCTTCAAAGAAGCAACCTACAGTTGCGTTGTCTTCCACAGAGGTAGAGTATAGAGGGCTGGCTAATGCCACACAAGAAGCAATATGGATTAAGCTTTTGTATACAGAATTGGGATTATACACTAGGTCACCAATTATCTTTGGAGATAATACAAGTTCTCTTATCTTGCAGCTAATCCTATTTATCATGCTAGGACCAAACACATAGAGGTCCATTACCATTATGTGAGAGAGAAGTTGATAAGCAAATACATTCAACTAACCTATGTTTCAACCAACATGCAATGTGCAGATTTGTTGACTAAAGCTTTGGATGGAACCAAACTTTGCAGGTTCAAATCCATAATTGGATTGCAGGATATACTTGAAGATTGAAGATGAAGACTTGAGCCAAAATGTTTGGCTTGAGGGGGATCTGTTGGTGTAAATTACAAGCCTACACATTTGTCTCAAAGGATGCATTGAAGTTTATACATACATGAAGAAACATAGGAACCATTGCTAGTGGTTAATTACCACTTTACCTCATTGTAAAAGTCAAATTGACTAGGAATCTCTTGTAATAGGAATTTTTCCAATTCCTACTGTGTTGGTCATACTGAGCAAAATACCCAGCAGGTGTCAAGACATAAATAGAAGGTTTTCTTGAGTTTGTGACTTCCAAAGTTATCTGTTTTGATTCAATCATTACACACATCACTTCCAAAGTACATAGGACATTTTATGGTGTCATTGGGAAGCTAAGGAGGTCTAGTTATCAAATTTGAAGCAAAAGAGGGCTGGTACAAAGCAGGTTTTAGCAGTACCTACTCAGTCTCTTGGTGCATCCATCCATCTTTCCCAACAAGAAGCACAGCAACATGCACACACATACACACACACGCGCACACATGGCAAGAACAAAGAGAGTAAGACAATGGAACTCTTCTATTACAACCAAGTTCTCATACAAGTTCAAAACTACAAGAAGCTACCCCAAAAATGAGCTCTCTAGCTCTATTTATAGTTTTTGACTAGCTTTGGCCCTGTCCAGACCTAGTGTCCGGCCTAGTTAAAAATTAGGTTCCAGGGCTTATTTAAGGGCTCAAACAAGATCTAAAAAATATGAAAATTGGTAGGCAACTACTTCTAAGGCTCCCCAAGCTCAAGGACTCCTCGGCTTTCACAAAATGGAGCTACAAAAAGATGAAATGGTATTTACAATGGTTGTTAGTGATGAGAATCACTTTTAAAATGATGTCAAGACTGGAAAAAAAATGATGGGATGCCTCAGTGCTAGATCTGCATGTCTGCCCGTACTTGCTTCTTCCCGTGTAATGCCAACACTCTCCCCCCTTTAGCGTCTGTCATCTCTGACGGACCTTTGCTCGGTAGTTTGATCAATGTAGTGCTGTAGTATGTCGGTTGCCACCTCTTGTTCTCTGATCTGTAGTCCCTTGACCAGGTCTCTTTGCAAGGCATCCCAATTAACTATGCCAGGCATGTCAGGTTGTGGCATGGTGTAGAGCTCTGAATGCATTGTTTGTTCGCACGCAAATAATTGTAGCAGATGAGTTGGACGTGGCGCGAATACTTCTGAGTGTGCTTCCCAAAACCCCGTGGTGAACATGTCATCAAAGGTTTTCTTGTAGTAGGCAGGGAGATGTCTGATCCTTGCATGCCATGCATAAGCAACTTGAATACTCGGGGTCGTGCTCATATCATAAAGTAGGTCATAATTACCATTTATGAAGCCCAGAATCGGAGGCTGAATGTTACATACATTGTGGAAGGTTTTGAGCACAATTTGCATCATATCCAAGATTTTGAGCATCATCGAGGCAGCTACATCTGGCATTGGGTGAAGGCGTGGCATCCAATGTCTGATAGTGGCCATCATGTATGCTATTATTGGTGTGCCTGTTGAGGGTGCGATGGAGGGGTAATTCAGCCACTGTTTGCAATTTGCGTTGTTCTGAACCTTTATAGGAAATGATTTCCATGATCTTCTTCTCTGCACTGGCCCAAAGCAAGGGTTATATTTCAAATGCATGGGAGCGTGATCCCATGTTCTTAGCATTTCCGGATAGGTCTCAAACTTCCTCCGTAATTCTGCCTCCGGGAAGAGGTTTAGGCTCATAGTTGTCTTCAAATGTTTCCTCCACTGGAATGATTACTGCTTCTTCTTCTATTGGTTGATCAGGTGGAGAGGGGGGTCATTCATACTGTAACAACTTGATCTTTAATTCTGCCACTTTTTGTCGTAGCTCAAGTAGCTCATTGGCCGTGGAAGAGTCTGGCTCTAGTGAAGTAGCAGCATTGACCACTTTTCTTGGTTCTGTCGTGTGTGGTACAAGTCTTGGTTGTTTCTATAGTTCTTTCACTTGGTCAGCCAGCTGATCATGTGCTTCTAAGAGGTTGGCATAGGTTTCCAATATTTGCTAGATACTTTCGGAGGGTATGGCCCGGAAGCTAGCAGGGTCTATGGGTGCCCCTGGAGTGTTTTCTATAGCGGCTTCAAGATTGTCCTGATTTTGTTGTTGTAAACTTCTGTTTTCTTCTTGGGCAGTTGCTAGGTGTCGTCGGAGTAGAGCCATGTTTCTTTGTAGTCTCGCGTTGCGGGCTAATTGATCTCTGAGTTGTTCTTCGGCTATCTTGCCCGTCTCCATATATTCGGCTTTCATCTCTACATAAGATTGTTGGAGTGTTGTAACTTCTTGTTTCAATGCTGTATTACGTAACTCCAAAGCATCGGCACGCGCTTGGAGCTGAGCCGAGAGATTGCAAAGCTCTTTGTTATTCTCTTCCAGTAATCTATACTCCTGCCTAAGTTGTGTGGCCGCTTCGAACATGGTGTCTAGTGCATGACTAAATGATGTGGATGCAGGGGTAGAGGTGGAAAATGCAAAGGGTCGGGAAATGGGGAAGGGAAAAGTGGATGATGTGCCTACAGTGATTGGAAATGGTGACGTGAGTGAAGTGAAATGTGATGATGTTGGAACAAACGTGGTGGTGGGTGCTCCTGTGGATGGTGAAATGTCCATGGGATCGGACGTGATAGTGTGTGAAGTGTGAGTCGTGAATACAGGAATGGTGGGTGGTGTGTTAGTGGTGGCCGTGAATGTGGGGGAGGTGGGGTGCGAAAGGGACCTTCTCTTATGATTCTCAATTTGTTGCATCATATTTACAAGATTTGCCAAAAATGGAGGTAGGGTGGCTTGAGTTGGTTCTGAGGAGGTTAAGAGGGGTTCAATGGTTTGGGGTTGGGAAAGAGGAAATGTAGTGGTGAAGGGAAATGGGTGTGCTAATGTTTGGGTAGGGAGATGTGGTTGTCCAAGAGCTGGTTGATAAGATGGGTGGCCTAATATGGTTTGATGGGTGGCGGGATGACCCATATGAGGTTCGGAAAATTGGTTGGAAATGGTGGATGTAGGTAAAGGGAAGGATGGAGAAATGGTGGTGTGTAGTATGGGTTCACTATGGGTGGATACTGGTTGTTTAGGAAGGCTAGTGGTGAGGGGTTCTGAGGGCTGGATGGGAGGTGATGGTGGAGATGGTATCTGTATATGTCTTGAGCAGTGGTAGGGAGTGAGGTAGAGACTTCCATTTGAATCATTTTTCCCCTTCGTGGTCGCGTATCCAGCCTTTGTTGATCATATTGAGGAGGGTTGTGATGTAACATGATCCGCATAGCTTCTATAATCCCATATGTCTCAGCTAAGAGGTTCAATGATTCAACAAAGTGGGGGTCCGCGTTCTCTGCTTGAAGCATTTGATTCACCATCGCTCTATTGGCCTCTTCTGATAGCTTATGCCTCTTTTGTACCTACTTGATCGTCTTATAGAGCCGTTTGAGTTGTGGGGTGTAAGCAGGGGCTTCCTCCTCACTCTCCTCTGATTCATTCATCTGCATCTCCTCTTGTTCATGTGTGCCTCCCGCCTGAGTGTGTTGTGCCTCATCTTCCCAATGTACCCTTCTTGCATCACTCTGTGTCCGTCCTCTCTGGGATGATGATCCGGGGCCGTCAGTGTTAGAAAAGAATTCACTCTCAGACAAGTGTGTTGGTTGCAAAAATCTCTCAAAGTCAAAGGATGTATCCTCTCCCAATGTAGCCATCGATGCCAGCTCAGCATCTGAGGGTAGTGGAGGGGCTGATGGAGTGGGTTGTAACACGCCCCTTGATTGTGGTCCTTGGAGGTGGATCATGAAAGGGGCTACTTGTTCTTCTCTACAGGAGGCTTCTGTGGAGACCTCGCAAGGAATTAGAACCTGTGAAAGTGATCCATGCATTCTTTTAGTGGGTTGAACCCTTGATTTTCGCCCCTCGAAGAATTCCAACTATGAGTACTTAAGGGCCCGTGCGATCAGCACATCATAGGCAAGGCATCTGTAGATAATTCTTGTAATCGCACAGCAACCATTCAAAGTAGGCTTTCTCATGCCTCGTTTGCATGCTTCATATAACTGGTTAAGGATCCACACTGGCATTTTGATAGGTAAGCTCCCAGTCTCCGCTAGGTATAACCCATACCAGATCTTCTTATGAGGCTGTCTGAATCAGTCTTGCGTTGGAAATGCAAAATGTTGAAGACACATTCGCAATGGTATAGCAATGTTCGGGGTGAGAGCACACATTTCTTTCAACTTCTTGAGTTTATTGTTCTTCATAGACTCCGGTATCAAAGGATCTCGATCGGAGGGTACATGGGTGCCATACATCTGAAGGGCCTCCCTGATCAAAGTGATGTTCAACTCAAACTTTTTCATTTCCTCCTGGTTTGATAGAGAGGGCACCAAGAACGTGCCTGAATGATCTTTATCTCATGTCGCCTTCAGAGTTGCAATCAAGTAATAGCACCTAAGGAAGTCAGGTTTAGGCAGAGCTGCACTAAAATAGTCTTGCAATCCTGCTTTCTGCCAGATATCTTGAAGAGGAGATACATTTTGTAATGCTTCAAATTCTCATGAGAAGAACTGAAAGGTCCACCAAACTCCTCCAAATTCCAACTTTGATTCCCAGATATGATCGGCATCTCCCAAATCTCCTAGCATCTCATTGAACCAATGAGAATGTCCCTTCACTCTTTCTGTTAGGCCGCTTGGTGGATCCGAGATGGGAATTCTTCGCACATTTAGGAACTCTTCCAGCCTCGCTGTTAGTGGAGCCTCCACAGGCATGGTATCCCAATTTCTTTGAGTACTAGTGCCTGCCTGGGAGCTTGTTCCTGCTGCTGCTGCCATGAGAATTATGATGCTTATCTACTAGAAGAAGAAAGGCACATTAGTGTTGCATAGGAAACAAGAAACGTCGACCTATCACGTCGCGATAGGTCGATGTGTCGTGATACTTGAGAGTGTCACGATACTTGGGAGTGTTGCGATAGGTGGAAGTGTCGCGATAGGTGGAAGTGTCGCGATAGGTCGGGAGTGTCGCGATAGGTCAAAGTGTCACGATAGGTGGAAGTGTCGCGATAGGTCGGGAGTGTCACGATAGGTCGAAGTGTCGCAATACTTGGGAGTGTCGTGATACCTCGGTGTGTCGCGATACCTTGGTGTGTCACGATAGGTTGGGATATGGTGAATTTTCCTGATCAGGCTAGTGATTCTAGGAGCTCTCAGCCTGCACTGTATCGTGGTGCACTCAGAATCGTGATTAGGCCAGCTTTTTGGTGTGTTGCGATAGCTCGAGCTCGACGCCTCGGGGCTTGCGCAGAAAGATTCCGTATTTGTTGAGCTTGCTGGAGATGGTGATGATGCTGAAACCTGCAAGAAACATGCAAAAACACACAAAACAACAATGCACTCTCGCTCTCTCTCAAACTCACACTAAGCAAATGAGGAGAATGACAAGGAAGAGGGAATATGAAGTGGAGAAGGAGATGGAGGTGGAGGTGGAGATGGAGATGGAGATGAAGATGAAAACAAGAAAATTACCTACTTCTTACCATTCCAACGCGTCCTCTCTACGTCTTACCATCACACGCTCATCCTCAAAGCTCGAATCCCCGGCAACGGTGCCAAAATTTGGTGTAGCTCAATGATGAGTAGCACCTCCTTTAATGTCAATCCGGGAAGACATGAGGATGGTATGAAGACCTTGAGCAAGTGAAGGCACAAGTGAGAAGCACACCAACATGCATTAAGGGAGGCATTCTTGATAGCATGCATTAAGGGAGGCATTCTTGATGGATAACAAGTTTAATTGTGCCTGTAAATATGTAGGTGTTTGTTGGAGTGTCTGGTAGCTGGTCCCGAGAGATGTGAATTCATATCAAACTTGTGTCATACAAGAAAACATCTGGCGGAATGCGGTGTCGATTGTGGGCGACAATATTAATGGTGGAGTGAGTGAAGATGTTGTGGATGTGGTTGTTGATGCAGGGGGAAGGGGAAAGCAGGATGGGAAGGTGGATGCAGTGGTGACTATGGAGAAGTGTGACATGCCTAAATGGGGTGGTGAAAGAGGTGAGGTGAGTGGTGGTGCGGTGGGTGGTGA
Organism: Ceratopteris richardii; assembly: GCA_020310875.1. Taxonomy (NCBI): domain Eukaryota; kingdom Viridiplantae; phylum Streptophyta; class Polypodiopsida; order Polypodiales; family Pteridaceae; genus Ceratopteris; species Ceratopteris richardii. The sequence goes on along the minus strand of CM035433.1, from coordinate 71,227,805 downwards.
GATGTCCATGTCACTAGACGTGGTCTCAAGTTCAGTGACTGTGAAGAGTGGAGTGATAGTGGGTGTATGAGTGGGTGTGAATACCAGATTTGCAAAGGTTGATGAATAAATTACATGTTGGGTTTCTCGTATTGCTTGGTGGAGAGAGGAGGAGAGAGGGAATATAGTGGGGCAAGGAGGTGAGAGGAGTGAGAAGGTCATTGGAGGGGGAAATGGGAATATAGGTCTAGGAGGGATGGGGAAAGAAGGAAAAGATGGAGTGAGAAATGGATTGGGTGGAATGGTGGGAGCTAGGGAAGGGAGGATAGGTTGGAGGGTTGCAAGAAGAGTTTGTGGGGTTGAGGCAACTAGGGCTTTTGCTACAGCACCATTGAGGAACATGAATGGTCTAGGAGAGGTAGGGTGTACAGGAGAGACTGGAGGGGCGGGAGGTGAAAGAGGAGCAGGTGGTGTGGTGGGTACTTCGATGATGGTAGTGGTAGTTATAGTATAAGTATGAGGCACAGAGTCGATGATGATGGTTGCTTCTTCAATAGGGTCTTCTGGAATAAGTCGACCTTCCCTAGCATGGTGTGAAGATTGGGCATCCGCTGGTATGCGAATATACTGACCCGGCTCGGATGGTAGACAGATTCAAATGTTTTATTGATGATTGTAGCAGATGGACCATCTTATATGTGATGAAGCACAAAGACGAAGTATTCAAATGTTTCATGAAGTATCTTGCCCTTGTTGAAAATCAAACAGGAAAAACATTAAAGAGGCTAAGGTCAGATGGAGGGGGAGAATATTTCCCCCATGAGTGTGAGGCCTATCTCAAGATAGAGGTATCAAGAGAGAGATCACAACCAAGTACACTCCAGAGCAGAATGGAGTGGCACAGAGAAGGAATAGGACCATAGTTGAAGCTGCAAGATCCATGCTTAATGAGAAAATATTACCAAATTATTTGTGGGTAGAGGCTATATCTACAACCACCTATCTTATTAATAGATTCCCATCAAAGGGATTAGATGCCATGACATGAAGCATGGAATGGAAGAAGACCTAGCCTTGATCATTGCAGGATATTCGGATGCATAACTTATGCACATATTCCATCACAAATCAGAGGTAAAATGGATCCTAAAGTAGAGAGATGTATGTTTATTATGACCTAAATAAAAAGGGTACATGTTATATAATCCAAGCACTAAAGGTTTTATTGTTAGCAGAGATGTTTTCTTTGATGAGAACAACTCTTAGTTTGAAGGTGATTGCAATAAAGTCAAGCTACTTATGACGTAGAGGAGGACTTCCCAACATTAGAGAAAGGGAATGATCACGTACATGAAGATTCAAGTGATTCTGATTATAACCAAAAGAAACCAAGGAGGATATCAAGGATTGGAATAGCAAAGGTAAAGAAAAGATGTAGGAGTTGAGAGATGTTGCAGAATCTTCTCAACAAACAATAATAAGATCAACTAGGGAAAAAAAGGAAGCCAAAGAGGTATGGATTTGACACTTCTCAGGTCACTGAGCACTCAATCTATATTGCTTAGTATATCAATTCAGAAGAACCCTCAACATTTGAAGAAGCTCAGAAAAAATCAAAATGGAGAAAAGCAATGGAAGAAGAGATAGAAGCTCTTCAAGAGAATGAGACATGGGACTTGGTTCCAAAGAAGCCATCCATGAAGATCATCGGAACTAGATGGATCTATAAGGTAAAAAAGAACTCAGATGGTTCAATAAATAGGTATAAAGCAAGGCTTATGGCAAAATGGTTTTCTCAAACCCAAGGTATAGATTATGAGGAGACTTTCTCTTCTGTGGCAAAAATGCCTACAATTAGAGTACTCATGAGTATATCTGCATCAAAGAATTGGAACATCTATCAGATGGATGTAAAAAATGCATTCTTGAACGGTTGGATTTCAGAGGAGGTGTACATGGCACAACCTCCTGAGTATGTGTGTAAACTCAGGAAAGGCTTATATGGATTGAAACAAGCTCCTAGAGCCTAGAACCATAGATTAGTTACATTCTTGCAAGACAAAGGATTTCAATTAAGCAAAGCAGATCCTTTACTCTTCATTAAGAAAAGTAAGTATGAAGTAATATATTAATGTGTGTATGTAGATGATATCATTATTACAGGTGATGATGTTGATGGAATCAAAAAGATCAAAGCCCAAATGAAGGAGGAATTTAAGATAAGTAATCTTAGATTGCTCACTTACTTCCTTGGATTGGATCAAGGGATGTTCCTTACACAAAGGAAATATATATTAGAGATATGCTTGCAAAGTTCAAAATGAGAGAAACTAAGGTTTCATGTAATCCCATGGAGGTCAACCACAAACTAAGTGCTCATGAAGGAGAACTTATTTTACACATCTCATTTGAATGTAAAGCTATTCACTGATGCAAATTGGGCAGGTTCCAAAGATGATAGAATAAACACATAAGGATAATTATCATTGTTGGAGTTAGATGTCTACGGAAGCACGCAAACAGCACGAGGAAGAAGAAGAAGCTTGAAGCACAACACTCAATATTGAATGTATTACCACTAGAATGTACAAAGATAAGTAACCCATTAGGGCTATAGGTGTATATACAAGCCGAGGAAAAAAACCTCTTAAAGAGGAAAAAAAGTGCCCTGACGGTCCTAGTGTGTTCACACACATCACTACCTAAATATATCAACAAATCCCCCATGGGAGTGATGTGGTGAACAAGGAGCTAGCACTCATGTATAAGGAAGTGCCAAGCTATGTGGAATCAATCCACAAAAGGAAGTAAGCCCAAAGGATTGCGGAAAGCTTTAAAGTTCTCCCTAGGCAGAGCCTTCGTGAAAAGGTCTGCAATGTTCTCTTGCGTGGGCACATATGCCAAGCTGATCTCTCCAGTAGAGAACCTCTCCCTGACATAATGATAATGCACCTCAATGTGCTTAGCGAGAGCATGGAACACAGGGTTCCTCGCAACTGCCAATGCGCTCTGACTATCAGTGAAGATGGAGGTGGAAAAAGATTGACCAACACCCAAATCAACCATAAGGCATCTGAGCCACACACACTCAACAATCGCTATGAAAACTTCCCTATACTCAACCTCACAACTCAAAGTGGCTACAATAGAATGCTTCTTGCTCAGCCATGATGTGCAGGAGCTACCAAGCATGAAGCAAAAACCACGATTGGACACACGAGTGTCATAGCAATCAGCCCAATCAGAGTCAAAAAAGCAAGTAAATGTGGTAGTAGTGATCCCCCCTTGGGATAAAACAATCCAATTAGTCGGGTACCACTCAAGTAGCGAAAGATGCTCTTAATTGCCTATCAATGCTTGACTCATGGGCAATGCATAAGCTTGCTCATCTGTGAGACCGCAAATTGAATATCTAGCTGAGTAATGCATAAGTAAATCAAGCATCCAACAACTTGCTGATAGAGAACAACATCAAATGCATCTCCAACATCATGAAGACTCAATTGTAAACATGTCTCCATAGGAGTGGTAATAGGTTTACAATCTTCAAGGCCAAAATGCTGCAATAATGTGTCAATATATTTCATTTGACACAAAGCCATTCCACCATCAACGTGCATAAACTGAACGCCCAAATAATTATGCAAATGCACCAAATCAGACATCTCAAATGAGGCATGAAAATGAGCCTTAAAATCAACAAGATGCTTCTCATGAGGACCAGTGAGAAGCATGTCATAAACATTCACAACAATGATAAGAAGTACATCATTAGCACACTTAACATATAAGGTGCTTTCAATTCAACTGTTCTCAAAACCATGTGCAATCAGATCGGCATGTATCTTTTCATACCAAGCACGTGGTGCTTGCTTTAAACCATATAATGCCTTCTTTAACCTGCACATGTAGTTTTCATGCCCTTTTTGCACAAAGACATGGGGCTAAAAAACATACACCTCTTCAGGAAAGTCACCATTCAAAATTGTTTTTTTAATGTCCAACTGATGTGCATTCCAACCATGATGAGCTACAACTGCACAGATGCTACAAACAATAGTCATTCGACATGTAGGTGCAAAGGTTCCATCAAAATCAATGCCTCTTTCTTGCACATAACCCTTTGCAACAAGCCTAGCCTTATACCTGTCAACTGTTCCATCAGGCTTACGCTTTAGATTGTATACCCACTTAGTGCCAATGGCCTTCTTGCCAGAAGACAAGTCACATAAAGACCAGGTACCATTTTTCATGATAGCATCATATTCAGATTCCATTGCAGCCATCCAATGTTTAGAATTTTGTGCTTCATCAAACAAAACAGGCTGAGTCTCATCACAGAGACTAGAGGCAGCCATAGCATAGCAATCTGAGGAAAAAGAGGCACTATGAGAGCTTAAATGAGTACGGTATGACAGAGGTGCATCTAATTTGTTGTCATGCCAAGTTTGCACCATCCATTTTGGCATAGTTTTTGCCTTTTCAATATCATATCTATCATCAACAAGTGCATCATGTAAATCTGCATCAGAAATGGTAAAGGCTAAGAAGTTTCCTCATTAGTACCAGCTCTAGACTATCCACCTGTAAAAAGAGGAAGCAAAGTATCATACATGTCTTTGGAGCTAACAGATGTCTCCTTCGTACATGAAAGCAAAGGCTGAATAGCATCTTCCACAAAAACAACATCATGGCTAACCAAAATGTGTTTAGTTTATGGATAATACAGACGATGGCCTCGTAATGCAAGACTGATGAACAAACAAAATTGATCGAAAGATGCATGCGGACAACAAACTGAAGACAAGAAGTAAAGCCTGTCAAGGGACGACAGAGACGAAGAGGGGGAGAGTGTTGCAGAGCTAAAGAGAGTACAAAGCAGAGAAAAAGACGGGCCCCAAAATTTTTCTGATTTGGACACCCAATTTTTGTATTATAACCATTCTTGTAATATATCTTCCATTGTAAATGCACTATAGGAGTCCTCTAGATGCATCCCCTCAGAAGATTAGAAACTTACCCATGTAAAATAGTAGGAAATTAGTCTTTTAGTGAATAAAGTGCCGGTCTCTTGTGTGAAAGAACCATTTTTAGGGCACAAGTATATAAGTCAAATTGTGACTCTTTGTAAAGAATTTTTGCCATTGTGAAAATAGAGAGCACAGAAATTCGAATTTGTGTCTTGTTCACTCTGTATCTTCTTCTTGGTGAGCTTGTATGCATGTGTATTGCTTAGAAAGAGTGTTAGGAAGTGTTGTCTATCCATGAAAGTGTTTGTTTGCTGTTGTTAAGGTGTGTGCGAAGTGTAGGAAGTGCTGAAGTGTAGGAAGATTTTCCCGTGACTCAGTATTTTGCTCATAACTTGAAGTAGGCGTGTCAGAATTGAGTGAAATTACCTCCATTGGATGCGTCTTCTTGAGAGCTTCGAAACGCATATGCTATTTCTATATTTGGAGTTCGTAGCTGAGAGAAAAGTCCAAATTACTGACGGCTGCTACACCAAGTATCGTGACATCATGACCGATAGTTGAAGCTTGTTTGGATTAGTCTTTGCCTTGTTTGCACTCTTTGAGTAGTTCATTTGCATTGATCATCACTTGATTGCATGTCCTCATACACTCGGCTAGGTTTGTATACTCATCGGATTGATAATTAAAGCTTGAATCCCCACTATATGCACTTGAGGGGGATTGAGGTATAGTCTCTTTCTCCACAAGTCCCTAAATTGGTACTTAGGTCAACACGTTTTTTGGCGCCATTGCCGGGGAGTGTCGAATCAAACCGAGGCATTCGTGTGATGGTAAGTAGCTTTTTGCATTGAAGCAAGAGGAGGAGTGGTGATTTTCTCTTCTTTGGTAAGTCACTTTCAGCCGCACTTACTACTTCTCATTCTTGGAGTGTGTGTAGTGAGTTGTTAGTCTAGGGAAGTGAGTAGAATGAGTAGAGTAGGAGGAGTAAGGGAGTAGGCTAGGTAGTTAGAGTAGCTTTCACTCCTTGTTTTGTTGTTTTATTTTTAGTAAGTAGGAAAAGCCAAGTATAAGAGCCAAAAAACTGCCATTTGAAAATCACTTTTGTAAGCAAGTATCGTGAGAGGAGCTGCCGAGTATCGTGTCTGATCAATACAGCGATCGGGAGTTGCGCTGAACAAGAGGGGGTGTTAGGAGTGTTTGGAAAGAGTATCCAAGGTAAGCAAACTCACCTCTTACTCATAACTTCTCAGGAAATCAAATTTTTCAGAACAAAACGATCTGCGTCAGGTATCGTGGGAAACTTACAAGGGTTAAAAAGTGTGCTTGGAGGGATACAGAGAGAGAGGGAAGGGTAGCAAAGCATAGAAAACAAGTGTATTGAATCAAAATCTAAAAATCTCTCAAAAATTTGACAAAGGGTCAAGTATCGTGTTCTCCCGCGGCCGAGTATCGCGATACTTAGCAAGTGTCGTGATCTCCTGTGGTTGAGTATCGCGATATTTCCCAGATATCGTGTATCGCGTTGCAAAGATCGCGATACTTTGCAAAGATCGTGTATCGTGTTGTCACCGATCGCGATACCTACTGTGTATCATGTATAGTGATCTATCGATCGCGATACTTGAGAAGTATCATGTATCGTTTTGAGTCAAGTATCGTGCATTGTGTTTTCACAGATCGCGATACTTCTCACCCATCGTGTATCGTCTTTATCGAAGTATCGTGTATCGTGTTATCCAAGTATCGAGTATCATCCCTCTTTAGTATCGTGTATCAAGTATCATTTTCCATCCGGTATCGTGTATCGTGATAGTCAAGTATCGTGTATCGTGCATACAGCGATCGCGATACCTATCAAAGATCGTGTATCGTGTGGTCCAAGTATCGTAATTGCCAGGTATCGAGTATCGTGGTTTGCAGATTGCGATACTTGAGAAGTATCGTGTATCGTTATAGTTGAAGTATCGTGTATCATGGGCATCCAGAGATCGTGTATCGTGGTCCCTGATCAAGTATCGTGTATCGTTTGTGTTCAAAGATCGTGTATTGTGTAACTTTGAAGTTAAGTATCGTGACTTGAAAATTTCATTTTCAGTCAATTCCTAGCTAAAATTTTTCTAAATTTCTAATCCATAGTGAAGAGTTCTAGAAGCTAAAGGTTAGCAAGGACTAACCAGAGCTGTTAAGTGGATCAACCTGAGATCTGGAAGAACCCTAGGAAGTCGAAGAAGTGTAATCTCTTCTGTAGGTAGTGTAGCCGAGCCAAGTAGCCGTTCACATTACTCGGAAACCTCCAGTGAGTCAGAGGAAGAAATTCCCATGGCTTCAGAGGATATGCAGAACACAGTACCCATGATCGGCATGATGTCAATCATTGAGGGAGAGTACCGGACCTCCTTGGAGTATGTGAACACCAACCAAAATGAGATCCCTATTTATCTAGATGGTCTAAACAGATCAGTGGCCAGACTGAAGAAGGCTTCAGAGGCTTACATAGTGCCTAGACCAGCAGTCAAGTATGTAGGAGGACTTTACATGGACAAAAGAGATATCCAGTATGTTGTCACGGAACACCCGGAAAACATTAATGAACTTGGGGAAGAAACCAATGCTTCAAACTTAAATGGAGAAGGGAATGAAGAGCAAGGAACTACTCCTAGAGGGAGATCTACTGTTGCTAGAGTCTGGAGAGGAGACCTGATTCCCCAAGATGACTCCCTAATGGATGTATACTTGATTAATGGAATGGAGTCGCTCCTGAGAGCACATTCTTCAATATGGGAAGCTGCCCCTAATCCTGTTACCATCTATGAGTTACAAGATCCTGATTTCCCCACCATCATCACATATTTGGACAAGAATCAGAGAAGATATTGGCCCTTAACAGAGTTAGAGAGAGCCGAGTTGAAATATCAGAATATTCCAGTGTTTCCCCCTAGGGACCAAGCCACTACTTCACGAAACCCACTTGGAACGTCTCAGAATGACTCATATCAGCAGTCGGGTCAAACGCAGCAAACACAACGAACACAAATCCCGGTCAGACCACATGTGCAGTTTGCAATGCCTGCAAATAACCCTAATTACCGACCTCAACCACCTGTCGGCCCAAGACATGGAATTCTTGTCCCAGTCAGACCACCGGTAGTAAGAGGATCCGGCATACCCATAGGAAGACCAATTTTCCCAGTAATGCCTAGATCATCCGAAGCAGGGAGAAGATTAAGGCCAATTCAAGTTGCCAAATGCATGAGAAACCACTACGATGGCTCTAGTGAACCTTACAATCATATAGCCGAATTCAAACAAGTAATCAGAGCCAAACAAGTAGAAGATTTCTTTATCCAATATGATTCTTTTGGTCTTACTTTGTCAGACACTGCATTAGCATGGTTCCAGCCATTGGACCCTAATAATTTTCAAAACATGGAACAAGTCTATCAAGAAATGATTGAGGAATTCACTAAGTCAAGAATTGAAAACAACTCTTCATCATTGATCCATAGCTTTAAGCAAGCCCCTACAGAATCAATAAGATTGGCAGCAAGAAGATTCAAGCAGTATGTGGATAGATGCCCAGTGGAAGAGAGACCTACCCAAAATAAAATGGTGTCATTATTTTTGGAAGGATTATTGAACGGATCATTAAGATCTTTGGTGTATGTGAAGAGAGTTCAAACCTTGCAAGAATGCATGAAGGAATGTATAGACCTATAAGACAACCTAGCAGAAGATTTGAAAATACCTCAAGGTAGCTTGAAAAGTGAAGATTCTGCCAGCAGCACATCAAACCCTAAAAACAATGTAGAGGAAATAGCTGATTTGGTAGCAAAGAAGTTGAACGTTCAAGGATAGAGGAACTACCCCAGTAACCCTCTAAGAGTGGCCATGCTCAAAAGATGTATGCAGTGCGGAGGTGATCATCCTTCTCACTTGTGCACTAGGGGAGTAGTCCCACCACCTGCTTATGCTTATAATAGACCCACTGTCCCAGGACCTCTACAATATTGCAATTTAGAACAAAAATATACAAATCACAGTACAGAAAATTGCCCTTACAATAGGCAATTGAGACCAGCACAGCCCTATACGAGACCTTATGGATACCCTCAGAGAGAGCAAGGAGGTGAAGCATGGAGGTACCCTACTTATCAGCAGCAGGCACCAGTGCCACGACCATATGCATATCAAGGATACACCCAACCACAACCAGTACTAGGACAGCAACCGCCCCATCTTCAGAATGTTGTCCCAGTCAAGATGGCTCAACCTGAAGAAAACCTAGAGAGAGCAATAGTCCCAGCCACACCACTGGCTAGTAATGAACCATATGACTCATCTTACGACCATAGTCAAGGAGCATATCCCAGTTATGAAAGCTCTATGATAGAATATGGACAACTGTACGAACCATATGCCTATGGCATGGAAGTACCAGATAGTTCCTATGGATATGAGCAGGAATATGTGTCATTAATGTACATAGCCCCTAGAGCAACCATACCACCCCGATCCATGAATAGACCGCCTGTGCCCAGAGGACCATGCTACAGATGTGGAGGTGATCACTATATCAGAGAATGCACATTGCCAAACCCACCACCACCACAACGAGTCTGGGAAGGCTACTATAGTGATTGTGGTAAGGAACACCTTTTCAGAGATTGCCCCAAGAACCCCAACAAGGTTACATCCAACGTGCAAATCAATGTGATAGAAGTAATCGAGTCATCAGGGAGCGATAAGGAATACATTGTACCACTGAAGGCGATAACAAGAGCCAAAGCTAGAGAGACCCCAGAAAAACCTAAAAAGCACAATCAAAGTGACCTAGAGATGAATACACCCACACCACAGAGAGTTGAAGACTCGGAAGAGCCTGAGAAAAGTGTTGTAAGTAAAAGAACACAAAGATGGAAGAACCGTAGAGATAGGATAAAAGAAAAGAAGTTACTGTAGAAGAAGGAAAATGAGAAGAACGAACCAAACCCAAAGGAGGAACAGAAAATTGAAGAAGAGAACAAAAATGAAAAGTATAAAAAAGAAGAGGTTGGATCAGTTTTAGCAGATCCCATGCCTGAAGAATTAGCCATGTGGATTCAGGCATACAAGGCACGAATAAGAGTAGGACCTACCATAGAACAACATGAAAGAGAATATCCTAGAGGTGACCTAGAGAAAGAGAGGTTGGAGATCTGCAAAAAATTAATAGAAGTTGCTCAACAGACCTTGGAAAAACCCGCGTTTGCATTACCCAATAACCGAATTTCCGAAAGAGAGTTCCAAGAGTGCGTCATCACTCATGAACACGAAAAACTTGAAGTAAGTAAGACACAGAATGGCAATTATTGGAAGGATAAAAGGGAAGGATCCATTGTTCCCGAAGTAGAAGGGGAATGGCCTAAAGATTTGTGGGCAAGAGTCCAAGAAGACAGATGGAAGAAAGTGGAAGGAATTGAACCGCCCTTTGAAGAACTAGAAGCAGAAGATGGAATCGAGGGTTCAATACGTGAAGTAAATTCAGAAGAAATTTTACCAATGGATCCAAGTGACAAAGGAGATGACGGAGTAAAGGCTTTGCCAAATTACACAAGAGAGTACGAACATAATTCAGAATTGTATTGTATTCCCTCAATAAAGAAAAAAGAACCGAACCCATCAGTCCAAACATCGGATATAATACAACACCTTAGAAAGGTCAAAATCCCTTGTACCCTAACATTAGAAGAACTGTTGAAGGTTAAACCACATTTGAAGGAGAAATTAACCAGTCAATTGGAGATCAAGACGGAAGAAAAAGAGATATCTGATGAAGTAAACACAGTAAAGATCCCAGTGGATAAGGTACGAGATTTTAGTGAGGGAGATGAAGGAAATACTTGCCTTCCAATTACTTATAGGGGTTATACAACCAAAGCCATCTTAGATTCCGGAGCTGGTGTAGGCATTGCTACTAGAGAAATCTAGGAGAAATGGGGAAAACCAGCTTTAAGGCCAACGCGTATGAAGATGTGCAACGGTGTGATATGATGGAGAGTGTTAATCTCCAAAAGAACAAGTTGACCTTGAATTTAGACCACCTCTATATCAAGAACAACTTCAGACTCCACCAAATTTAGAGAACATTCACCAACTTATCAGAAAATTAACTATTCTGGAAAAACTCAACTTCTCAGAAAAGTTTGATGCAGATTAATCTCTGATTGACTAACCATTTGTGTAAAGTTTTTTATAAAACTTTGTAGGTTGCTTCGTCTTAAGATTGCGCACCTTTTGCAACTTGAATCTCATCAAATGACTGAGTATACTTTGAGAAATAACTCAAACACTTTACCTATGTGTAAAACTACTTCTCTGCAGTAGCGACTTTGACACCTGTAACTTCTTAGCTTTGGTTCTCTCAATGTCGAACCCGTTTTATCAAATCCTTTTGGCTGTAGATAGCTTATCTCTCAACTTAAATTTTGAGCTATCATATGTGTAAAACTTTACACTGTGCACTGAGCACTACTCATTTCATTGAACTCGAAATCTGCGCCTGTTTCAGGAGACTGTGAACATTCTTTACATATGAATGTTCCTACACACAATTCTCTTAACCTGATTACAATTGGAAGCTGAAATTTTGTACAGAGGTTGATCAACTCTAGACTTAGACTTGTACAAAAGCATTCCACAAAAGCTTTACCACAGAAGGAGAAGACACAAAAATTTCGGGCGCAACTTTTTCTTCTATTCCTCAGAAAATTACAACTGAGTTATGAGAGAGACTTCTTCTCATTCCTATGAACTCTATTGAGTCTTACAACTTACAAAATGCACTATTCTCATACTCTCCTATTGTCTTCTCTTGTCTCCTCTATTGTCTCCTCTATTGCCCCGACATTTTTCCAAAGTATTTATAGGCAAATATGTACAAGCTTATGACTATTCAAAAGTATAAGTGATCTATGTCTTCACTAATGTACATATGTGTACATATCATTCATCCTGTGAATGTAACCACCTTCTTTGCTTCAAGACTTGATCTTATCTCCATCTTTTTGTCTTCCAAACTTCAATTGGTGATTGGTGTGCACCAACAGCTCCACCTCAATCATCAATTGAGGTTTCTCTTATCTTCTTTATGCCTGCCATGTCTTTGAACTTCTGTAACTTTGGTCCATCTAAACTTTTTGTAAGCATATCAGCTATCTGATCTTTTGTTGAAGTATGTATAACTTCAATCTCCTTATCCATCACCTTCTCTCTTAGAAAGTGATACTGTATCTCAATGTGTTTGGTCCTGGCATGAAAAACAGGATTAGCAGCTAGATATAATGAACTCATGTTATCACCATAAATGATAGGTATGCTCTGTATAGTGTCAAAACTCTTCATGAGAGTCTTAAGCCATATCACTTCTTTTGCAGCTTCAACCATGCCTTTATACTCTGCTTCTATAGATGACAAAGCAACTGTATGTTGCTTCTTTAAGCACCAAGAGATCAACTTATCTCCCACATAACACATGTATCCATAGGTTGACCTTCTATCATCTGGATTACCTGCCCAATCTGCATCACTATAGATCTTGATATTTGTATCTGATGTAAAACCATAATACAAACCTTCCTTGAGTGTACCCTTAATGTACCTCAACACTCTTTGACCTGCAATCCAATGCTCTTTCCTAGGACAATGCATGAATTGAGACAACACACCAACTGCATATGATAAATCAGGCCTAGTTAATGTAGCATAGATAAGACTACCAACCAAACTCTGATATTGCTTCATGTCCTTGAACTCTTCACCTCCAAATCTGCTTAATTTGTGATTCACCTCCATTGGAGTAGGTGCTACTCTGCAATCATTCATTTTAAACTTGGTTAACAAGTTCTTCAAGTACCTCTCTTGAGTCACATACACTCCATGTTGAGTGTATGAAATCTCCATGCCCAAGAAGTATGACAAATCTCCCAAGTCACTGATTTTGAACTCTTTCTCCATTTGCTTCTTTAGGCTTTGTATGCCTTTCTCATCTGTACCTGTAAGAATTATATCATCAACATATACACATATGTAAATGAACCCATCATCACTTGCTTTAACAAGCAAGCTACTATCTGCTTTAGATACTTGAAATCCAAGTTCTTTTCGGAACTTTACAAGCCTATAGTTCCATGCCCTTGGGGCCTGCTTCAAGCCATATAAAGCTCTCTTGAGCTTACACACATGATCTGGATATCTTCCATCTCTAAATCCTTGAGGTTGCTCCATGAAAACATCATCTGAAATATAACCATTCAAAAAAGCATTCTTCACATCTAATTGACATAATTTCCAACCTTTGCATGCAGCAATTGCTATGAGTGTTCTGATGGTTGTCATCTTTGCCACTGGACTATAAGTCTCATCATAGTCAATACCATATGTCTGAGCAAACCCTTTTACAACAAGTCTAGCTTTGTACCTAGACACACTTCCATCTGCAAATCTCTTTGTCTTATAGACCCATTTGCATCCATTGATCTTCTGGCTATTTGGCTTTGGAACCAAATCCCATGTTTGATTCTCCATCAATGCATCATATTCTTCTTGCATAGCTTTTTCCCAAATCTCTTTACCTTTTGCCTCTTCATATGTAGAAGGGTCTTCATCTCCTTTAACCATGTAAGCATAATCCTTAGTAGTCAAGAATGAAGTATCATAGCTATACCTTGTAGGTTGCCATTTGTTCCTTGTAGACCTCCTAAGTTCTCCACTTCTTGAGGTTTCTGGTTCTTCACATTCAGGATCAAATCTTGGTGTTTCTTCCACTTCAACCTGCACTTCATTATTCTCTTACTCATCAAATATCTGAACCTTTGATTTACCTTTCCTTTGGCTCACAATTTCTTCATCATCTGTATTAATATTGATAGTACCTGCATACCAAGTACCTTGCTCATCAAATGTAACATCTTTTGATACAAGAAAATGTTTTGTGGATGGATTCCACAACCTGTATCCCATCTGCTTATCATCATAACCAATAAACACATATTTTTCAGCTTTAGGTTCCAATTTGTGCCTTAATTGTGATGGCACATATGCATAGGCCAAACATCCAAATACTTTGCAATGGTCTAGTGTAGGTCTCTTACCCCACCATGCCTCATAAGGTGTCATACCCTGCAAGGCTTTACATGGTAGCCTATTAACCAAATAAGTAGCTGTATTTATAGCCTCAGCCCACAAATAATTTGGGCAATTTTTCTCCTTCATCATGGACCTTGCAAACTCAACAAGAATTCTATTCCTCCTTTCCGCTACACCATTTTGTTGAGGAGAGTACCTGCAAGTAACCTCTCTTTTTATACCTGCATTCCACAAGTAATCACTGAACTCATTAGAGAAATACTCTCCCCCTCCATCTGACCTTAGTCTTTTCAATTTATGTCCTGTAATTCTCTCTGCATACACATGATAATGTTTGAATGTATTGAATACTTCTAACTTATCTTTGATCACATAGATAGTGATCCATCTGGTAGCATCATCAACATAAATCACATAATACCTTGAACCATTGATACTGAAATCCTTTGATGGTCCCCACACATCTGTGTGTACCAACTCAAGTTTCTCTGAATACATAAACCCATGCTTAGAATAGGATTGCTTATGAGCCTTACCTAATTGACATGCTTCACATCTGTATGTCATATGTTGACCTGCAACATTAGGCAATCCAAGCACTGAACCATTATTAATCATGTCTTTAATACCTCTTTCATTGAAATGTCCAAGTCTCTTGTGCCAAAGATCTAACTCAGAGATCTTATGTCCTCCATAAGTGAACAAGGCATGACCAACATTACCTTGAATCTTCAATGTGAACAATCTTCCTTCTTTCTTCCCTGAAACAATTTGTTTATACCCATTGCTAGGGTCTTCCACAAACACTCCTTCATTAGTGAACCTTACTTCATAACCTTTTTCCACAATTTGTCCTACACTTATCAAATTCTTAGGAATTGTAGGAACATACAAGACCTTACTCAATAAGGTGCTACCATCCTTGGCTTTCACTGATCCAATTGACTTCACATTGTGCTTTGTGTTGTCACCTGTTTGAACAACATGATTAGATACCTTATTCTCCAAATCAGTCATCAATGCTATGTTACCACTCAGGTGATTGCTACACCCTGAGTCAATGTAGAAGACTCTTTGATCTTCATTCTGCCTTTCACAAGTTGCATTCATTATCAATGTTGAATCTTCCTTTTGATCTGAAGCATAATTGTAGTAGGTATTGTTATATTGTTGACTTTGGAAACCTCTACCTGCATTTCTTCCAAAGTAACCCCTACTACCTCTACCTCTGAAATTACCTCTTTGATTTCTGCCTCCTCTTCCTCTTGAATTATAGTTCTGATTGTAACCTCCATTACTTTGAGTGTTATGCCAACAATCATTGGCTAAATGATTTGTCTTACCACAAATCCAGCAAGCTTTGGATCCATCTTTGTTACTCCTGCCTCTTCCTCTACCTTTGCCACCTCCTCTTCCTCTTAGGAAGTTGGCTTGACTAGTTGTGCCTTCTTCTTCATTTGCTTGTTGCTTTCCTTTGTTAGTTTTCTTCTTGTCTTTAGAGTACATTGCATGTCCTGCACTCTTGTCAACATCTCCTTTGATATCATTCTCAAAAGTTAGCATATGTCCTAACAATTGATTCAAATCAGGATTGAAATGATCCAATGAAAGTTTTGTGGACAAAATAAAAGGTTTCCACTTCTCATCACCTCTTAGTCCTGTGAGAATTTGCCTTACCAATTTATCCTCTTCAATGTCTTCATCCACTGCTCCTAATGCATCTGCAATGTCCTTCATCTTTTTCACATAATCAGATATTGATTGTGAAGCCTTCTTCTTGAAAGTAGTAAACTCTGCCCATAAGGATGCCTTTCTTGACTTTGTAGTGTTTTGGAAATGCTCCTCCAAAGCATTCCATATCTCACTTGCACTTTCAAGACCTCTAATATGAGGTAGCAAGTAGTCATTGACTGCCATATAAATTATGCTCCTAGCTTGAGCATCTCTTTTCATCCAATTCTTCAAATCTGATAATTCTTCCCTAGTTGGAACACTAGGATCTCTGAATTGTGGCTTTTCTTCTTCTCCTGTAATGTAAGCTATCAAATCTTTGCTCATTAGATGAGCTTCCATCCTCATTGACCATGCAGGATAGTTTTCTGGGATAGGGATCACTATTTCCCTATCATGTCGCAAGAGTTCAAAACTATAATACAAGGATTACCGCATATAGAGGATGTATGGACACAGGCAGGCCTAGAAGCATTCCTCAAATTGCCGATTTATCTACCAGATTTTCAAAGGTGTACACAAGTAATGAATACACTGCAGCCTGCAGCAACAAAGATATCAGTTCCAAAAGCACGAGTATTGGATAAAGTAGGAACATGGAAAACTATTCAATTCACACATGAACTAATCAACAAAGCCTTCGGATGGAATCAAGACAGAATCACTAATGTCAAAGAGGAATGTCATGATCCTAAAAAGAGGTCATTTTTGGATATCAACAGGACTGATATTGAAGAGGCTGCTCGCCTGGTGCACCAACATTTTTGTTTTCCAAGTATGCATAGATATACTGCTCCACAAAAGATTGTCGTACAACTACTCTCGCATGCAATGAGACAAATTGGTAATAAAGTGAATATGACTGGTTATGTCCAAGAGAGGTTATTTGAAGCCCAGAAGAAGTGGGGTCAGAAGAAGTTTCTAAATGGGAGTTCGGCTTTGACATTACTTATATATGAAGCTCTTGAAATGAAAAACTGCTTACGTTAGATGCCAATCTCAGAAGGGCTAGCCAAATATGCCAAATCCGCTACGGTCCCCAAGAAAAAAAGAAAGCAGTTATTGTCGTAGAAGAGGCAAGGACCAGTTCACCAAAGCCCATGAGGGGTACAAAGCGTCTAAGAGAGGAAGAAGCTCAAGCTACACCCCAATCAAAGCGGACACACATTCTTCCAAAGATTACTATGGTCCAAATGCCTATTACAAAGAGAGATCTCTCTGCCGCCCTAGAAGAGACACATCAGTACATGCAAGGACAAGTAAACCTGAATGTCCAAGGTCATCATTATAGACAAGCAAGCCAAGAGAAACAACAGCGGAGCAAAGAAAAGACCCCAAAACAACCTGGAAGATACAAAGAACTGGGTTTAGATGATTCTAGTTCCGATGCAAAATCCAGTCACGAAAAAGACACCCTAAACACTGATATAAGGACAGAAACTCACGAAGAAGAATGGACTGAGATAAATCAAGTCAAAGTGACACCAGACAACCACGAAGAAAAGGAAAAGAACATAGAAGATTCCAATAAACCTGAACATGTCATTCAATTGAATGATACTACAATAATCAGCATCAAAGAAGCTCCAACAAATAATACATATGCAAAACCACCTATCAAAGAGGAAATACAAACTCCAGTGAACACGAATTCAGAGCTATTACAAAACAAAGAGCAGATCGTGATTGAGGTACCAGATGTTACACCTCAAGGAAACATTGAACACATGGTGGTTGAGCCAAGGATCCAGCTTCAGATTAGGCAGCCCCATGACACTACGATACATGTGGCACAGGGCAAAGATGTCACAACAGGCAAGGAACCTAGTATACCAACAACATGGCTTAATGTGGATGTCACTCAGCTGAAACCTGTAGTCAAGCAAATGATTCAAACAGCTATGGATACACAACAACAAATGATGGACATAGATGCAGATTATGATAAGGCCATGAGAGAAAAAAGTCAACTCCAAATAATGAGCGAACAATTGTCATTGCAATTAATCCAGGCCCAAAAAGAGATAGCAGTCAAAAGCACGGAGTTGCTCGAGGTAAAAACGTGATATGACACATTAGTCACTCAGCATCACCAACTCCAAACACAGCTCGCGGATTTACAGAGATTACATGATGCAAGTGAAGCTGACAAAGAAAGAATGAAGGCTAGAAGCACTTTACTTGAGACACAGCTAAAGTTGTACATGGAAGAGAATGACACTTTACGAAGCAGGAATAAAGAATTGATGAAATCATTGTTATATGATCAACCTATTGAACAACAGGAGTCATCCGAAACTAAAGAACAAGAATTAAGAGATCAACTAGCACAACATGCAGATTTGCTGAGACAAGAGCAAGAAGTGAGAGAAGAATCGGAACGGAAGTACAGTCAAGAAATAAATGAACTAAAAAAGCAGTTGAATACATCACATGGGAAACTTGCAGCAAGCTACAGTGAAAACATGGACAATGTCGCTGAAATTGGTAATGAATTGCTTGCAACAAAAGAAGCACTCAGCGCAGCCCTACAGGAAAGCAGAGACAAAAATGAACGAATCGCGCAATTAGAAATCCAAATCAACCAGAACGCAATGATCGGGACACCAGTAGTGCCACCAAAAGAAAATCCTACTGACGAGGTAGAGGTACGTCCTCTATCTCCCCTGATCTATAATTCTCCAATACATGAGCAGATGGCGGATATACATGATGATCATCCAATGCCATACACTACAGAATCAAGTCAGAAAGAACGGGCACTAGTGGTGTCCCAATTGACGGAAAATTTTGAAAATGAAGTACTCAAAGTAATGAAGGAGGCCAAGATCAAAGGTAAAGACTTGGAGAAGATCATGAAGCCTTTCAACATTTCGTACGGATTATTGAAAGAGAAAACAAGACAATATATAAAGAAGATTACGAAGAAAAGTCCAGATGAGCAACTGAATTTTAAACATGACACATTCGCCTACAGTCAAGAAGAATTCGAAGCTGCACAACCTGTTTGGAGAAGAAAGTTTTTGGAGAAACATCCCACATTACGGGTGCATTGGCAAGCAGCACCATATTTCTTACAGGTAAATCCTTCATTTTGTCCTATACTACGAAGAAGGGATACTAGAGAATTTTTGGACTTGCAAAGAAATGGCACTATAAATAAACAGTGGCTAAATTACCCGCTGCTTCCAAGCCCGCCACATAATTACTTGCCAACGGAAGAGTATATGGTCAAAACCATCGAATTTTGGATACAGAATTATGCGACAGTACCCGACCTAATTGTCAAAATGACAAATAAAATACTCAGTATGATACTTACAGTGTTGAAGGTCTTCAAGCATGCGGCCTACACATTTTTGAATTTCATTGGTATTAATCAAGGCACAGAGATTCTCATTTTTGACCTATCTATTATGCCTAGCCGACCAACCATAATGGCTTATTATTCCAGATTGATGTTTTTGCCAAGTGTATATATGCAAACTTTTGAAGAAGCGTTCTTTACTGGATTTTTTGAAATTGATTCAAAAGTCTTTTTGAAGATGTCCTCTAATTTGAATGCCAGATTAGTGGCATACGAACTTAGCTTCTTCGCAGATCACAGACAGCCACCAAATGACGGTGTAAAGGCAGAACAATGGAAACAATTAATGATACATGAAGCCAATTTGCTTAATGAAACAGAGCAGAAAATATATAGAACATATGCCCGTCGCTCGTCAAAGCCTGTCGGGGACGACAGAGTCCAGGAGGGGGGCAGTGTTGAGGAAGAATCAAGTAAAAGAAAGAAAAGAAGAAGCCAACGAAAGAAGCTTCACTAAAAAGGAATATATGAAGATATATCTCTGCAAGAAGCCCCGCAGGGGCGCAACACCCATCTCTGCACAGAGCCCCGCAGGGGCACACACACCAAGGAAAGGACGCAACCACACAAGGGTGCTTCAACCTCTTAATCTTTGGCAGGTCCAGATCGAAGACTGTAGCACCACATCCTCATACCTTCCACTGGTGGCGTGCGTGGCAACCCGACTTATCAAGCAAGACAAATGTATCAGGCCCAGAGGATGTAAAACAAGAATTAAGAAGAGGCCATCAAAACTGAACACCTGTTTTACAAACAGGCAAAACTGAGCAAGGGTTGCGTGCAGGGAAAAGAAAGTGAACAGGCTTGAATAATACAGCAGGGTCCGATGTGTGCAACCAGGACAAATCAGAGGACCACTAAAACGTAATGCAAGACTGATGAACAAACAAAATTGACCGAAAGATGCATGCGGACAACAAACTGAAGACAAGAAGTAAAGCCTGTCAAGGGACGATAGAGACGAAGAGGGGGAGAGTGTTGCAGAGCTAAAGAGAGTACAAAGTAGAGAAAAAGACAGGCCCCAAAATTTTTCCGATTTGGACACCCAATTTTTGTATTATAACCATTCTTGTAATATATCTTCCATTGTAAATGCACTATAGGAGTCCTCTAGATGCATCCCCTCAGAAGATTAGAAACTTACCCATGTAAAATAGTAGGAAATTAGTCTTTTAGTGAATAAAGTGCCGGTCTCTTGTGTGAAAGGACCATTTTTAAGGCACAAGTATATAAGTCAATTTGTGACTCCTTGTAAAGATTTTTTGCCATTTGAGAATAGAAAGCACAGAAATTCGAATTTGTGTTTTCTTCACTTTGTATCTTCTTCTTGGTGAGCTTGTATGCATGTGTATTGCTTAGAAAGAGTGTTAGGAAGTGTTGTCTATCCATGAAAGTGTTTGTTTGCTGTTGTTAAGGTGTGTGCGAAGTGTAGGAAGTGCTAAAGTGTAGGAAGATTTTCCTGCGACTCAGTATTTTACTCATAACTTGAAGTAGGAGTGTCAGAATTGAGTGAAACCACCGCCATTGGATGCGTCTTCTTAAGAGCTTCGAAACGCATATGCTATTTGCTATATTTGGAGTTCGTAGCTGAGAGAAAAGTCTAAATTACTGACGGCTGCTGCACTAAGTATCGTGACATCATGACTGACAGTTGAAGCTTGTTTGGATTAGTCTTTGCCTTGTTTGCACTCTTTGAGTAGTTCATTTGCATTGATCATCACTTGGTTGCATGTCTTCATACACTCGGCTAGGTTTGTATACTCATCGGATTGATAATTAAAGCGTGAATCCCCACTATATGCACTTGAGGGGGATTGACGTATAGTCTCTTTCTCCACAAGTCCCTAAGTTGGTACTTAGGTCAACACACTGCAAGGTAATATGTTTGGTTGCCCCACTATCAAAATACCAAACATTTGAGTCTACTGACACGCATTGCTCATGAGAAGATGGGTCAAAACTACAAACAATAGTAAACACCCATTCTTCATTCTCTACAAGATTAGTAGACTTTTTTTGGCATAGAGGCCTCTGCAACAACCATTCCAACCTCTTTCTTCTTTGCGTCTTTAGCAGCCAGTTTTGGACTAGTAGAATTAGCATAATTAGGCAATTTTGGACTAGCCAATTTTGGACTAGTGGAATTACTTTTCTAATTTTTTCTCATCTTTGTCTTCCTTCTTTGATTGTGCAGAATCAGCAGATTTTTGCTTACTAGTAGAAGAGCTCCATTTACCTTTGCCCTTCTAAGTAGCTAGGAAAGCTTGATCTGCAACATGCATAATAGAAGTGTTCTACCTAGATTGATCTTCCTACAACAGAACAAAAACTAACTCTTCAAATGTTAAGGCATTTGGATTGCCTTTCATCATCAAATGAAGAGTAGAAGAAAAACTCTTATATGAGTCGAGAATACCATTCAGAACAGTCTGCACAAGTGAACTGTTAGGAAGGACTTCATCAACAGAAATCAATTGTTTCTTCAGCTCCTTGATTTTTTCAAAAAACTATCCATAGAATCACCTTCATTCATGTGCTCACTTTCCAACTCTTTTTGGAGATAAGCAACACGAGCCTCATTCCTAGCCTGGTACAATGTGGTAAGAGTATCCCAAGCATCCTTAGCTATTATGCAAGAGCAAATGTGAGGAATAGTAGCATGTTTGATAGACAAGGCTATCAATGCAGTGCCTGAGCATCTTTGCCATCCCAACAAATTTTATCTATAGTAGGTGCAACTGGAACCACAACACAAACATGAATCTGCAAAATATCATCATCTTCAATGCCATCTGCATTAGCTTCAGTACCTGTATTTGCAAGTGTAATAGGACGTTTTTCAACACCTTGCACAATATTCCATAGTCCTTCTGTGACCAATACATGATGCATCATATAAGCCCATAATGGGTAATTGGTACCGCCCAACTTATCCTCAACATCCAACATACAAAATACATCACTGCTTTGAGCCATGGCTGCTGACTAAAATACCATGATGTAGAAAAATGAATGTATCTAAAAAAGTTGAACAGAACTACCATGACGAGTTGTGCTAAACTTGTGGCCTACACAAGCACTGCAATAGTGCATTCAGAGGCCGAAACAAGCTCAGAGACTGTGATTCTGAGATTGCGATCAGAGGGGTGTCGACATTGCCCTACATGAAGCAGCAACCTACACTAATACCAATTGTTGGAGTTAGACGTCTATGGAAGCATGTGAACAACACAAGGAAGAAGAAGAAGCTTGGAGCACAACGCACAATACTGAATGTATTACCACTAGAATGTACAAAGATAAGTAACCTGTTAGGGCTATAGGTGTATATACAAGCTGGGGGAAAAAAACCTCCTAAAGAGGGGAAAAGGTGCCCTGACGGTCCTAGTGTGTTCACACACATCACCACCTAAATATATCAATAATCATTTGTAGGTACAAAGCTCATATCTAGGTCCTCAAAGAAGCAACCTACAGTTGCTCTTTTCTCAACTAAAGCTGAACATAGAGGGTTATCAAATGCAACACAAGAAGCTATGTGGATCAAGACCCTATACACAGATCTAGGGTTGGCGTTTGACACTCCATTAAGATTTGGAGACAATATTGTTGGAGTTAGACGTCTTCGGAAGCACGCAAATAGCACGAGGAAGAAGAAGAAGCTTGGAGCACATTACACAATGCTGAATGTATTACCACTAGAATGTACAAAGCTAAGTACCACATTAGAGAAATAGGCGTATATACAAGTTGAGGGGAAAAAACCTCCTAAAGAGGGAAAAAAGTGCCCCAAGGGGTCCTAGTGTGTTCACACACATCACTACCTAAATATATCAACAAAGCCCCCATGGGAGTGATGCGGTGAACAAGGAGCTGGCACTCACGTATAAGGAAGTGCCAAGCTATGTGGAATCAATCCACAAAAGGAAGTACGCCCAAAGCTTTGCGGAAAGCTTCAAACTTCTCCCTAGGCAGAGCCTTCGTAAAAAGGTCTGCAATGTTCTCCTACATGGACACATATGCAAGCTGATCTCCCCAGCAGAGAATCTCTCCCTGACATAATGATAATGCACCTCAATGTGCTTAGTGCAAGCATGGAACACATGGTTCCTCGCAACTTCCAATGCGCTCTGACTATCAATGAAGATGGTGGTGGCACAAGACTGACCAACACCCAAATCAGCCACAAGGCGTCTAAGCCACACACACTCAACAGTTGTTGTGAAAGCTTCCCTATACTCAACCTCACAATTGGAACTTGCCATAGTAGGCTGCTCCTTGCTCAACCAAGATATACATGAGCTACCAAGCATGAAACAAAAGCCACTAGTGGACACACGAGTGTCATAGCAACCAGCCCAATTAGAGTCAGAAAAAGCATGCAAATCTGGCAATAGTGATCCCCCCTTGGGATAAAATAGTCCAAGTAGTGGAGTACCACTCAAGTAGTGAAAGATGAGCTTAACCGCCTGCCAATGTTTGACACATGGGCAATGCATAAACCTGCTCATCTATGAGACAACAAACTAAATATCTGGCTGAGTAATGCATAAGTAAATCAAGCATCCAATAGCTTGCTGATAGAGAACAACATCAAATGCATCTCCAGCATCATGAAGACTCAATCCTAAACATGTCTCCATAGGAGTGGAAATAGGCTTACAGTCTTCAAGGCCAAAACACTGCAATAATGTGTCAATCTATTTCATTTGACACAAATCCATTCCACCATCAACTTGCATAAACTGTCCAAATAGTGGTGCAAATGCCCCAAATCAGACATCTCAAATGAGGCATGCAAATGAGCCTTAAAATCAGCAATATGCATTTCATGAGGACCAGTGAGCAAGATGTCATCAACATATACCACAATGATCAGAAGCACATCATTCGCACACTTAACATGTAAGGTGCTTTTAGTTGGACTGTTCTCAAAACCATGTGCAATCAGATAGGCATGTATCTTTTCATACTAAGCACGTGGTGCTTGCTTTAAACCATATAATGTCTTCTTTAACCTGCACATCTGTTTTCATGCCCTTTTTGCACAAAGCCACGGGGCTGAAAAACATACACTTCTTCATGCAAGTCACCATTCAAAAATGTTGTTTAATGTCCAATTGATGTCCATTCCAACCATGATGAGCTGCAAGTGCACAGATGCTACAAATAGTAGTCATTTGGCAAGTAGGAGCAAAGCTTTCATCAAAATCAATGCCTCTTTCTTACGCATAGCCCTTTGCAACAAGCCCATTAGGTTTACACTTCAGCTTGTATACCCACTTAGTGCCAATGGCCTTCTTGCCAAGAGGTAATTCACATAAAGAACAGGTACCATTTTTCATGATAGCATCATATTCAGATTGCATTGTAGCCATCCAATGTTCAGAATTTTGTGCTTCATCAAACGAAACAGGTTCAGTCTCATCACAAAGACTAGAGGGTGCCATAGCATAGCAATTTGATGCAAAAGAGGAACTATGAGAGCCTGATCGAGTACGATATGACAGAGGTGCATTGTGTACTCAAGCCACAATGACTCAAGGACTTGTACCAATGAGACTATACCTCAATTGCCATACAAGTGCATATAGTGGAGTTCTTTTCACACATTTAAATGTCAATCCTAAGGAGGGACTTACCAAGTGTATGAAGACATGTGCACACGTGATAGAGAATGAAGTGGGTTAACTATCCACACATGAGAAAAGACTAATACTACCCACACCTACTGAAATACTGGAAGTGTTGCCGCAAGCCTCTTTTCAGCAGTTTTGGTATTTTGAGGTTTTCTCCCAGCCCAGAACTCCGAATATAGGCAATAGGGTACTCGTTTCGAAGCTCTCGACGAGACGAATCCAACGGTGGTGGTTTCACTCAATTCTGACCACTCTGCTTCAAGTTATGGCAGAAACAGTGAATTACGGGAGTCACAAACACCCGCGCTTTTGCTTCTCCTAGCTTACGCACGCACTACAGAAGCTCAAAACAAGGGGGAAGGGGTAGACAACAGTCCTACACTTGCATTTCAAGCATCACACACACATACAAGAGCAAAATGAAGATCAAAATCAGCAAGAAAGAGGCAAACTCGAAAATTCAGAAGTGCTCCTTCTTCACAATGACAAAAAGCCCTTTACAATGAGTCACTTTTGACTTATATACTAGTGCCCTAACTTTGGTCCTTTCACACAAGAGACCGGCACTTTATTCACTAAAAGGCTAACTTCCTACTATGGTACATGGGTAAATCACTAATCTTCTGTGGGGATGCACTTAGAGGACTCCTCTAGTGCATTTACAACGGAAAATATATACAAGAATGGTTATGATACAAAAGTTGCGTGTCCAAATCGGAAAAATTTTGGGGCCCGTCTTTTTTCCTCTGCTTTGTGCGCTCTTTAGCTCTGCAACACTCTCCCCCTCTTCGTCTCTGTCGTCCCTTGACAGACTTTGCTTCGCGAACGCGTCCCGTGGGCAGTGTTGCCTGATTCTTGATCTTGCATTACGTTTTAGAGGCGCTTCAGCTTTTCTCCGCAGGCTTCCCTTGGTCAGTATTGTCTGCAGTTAAACAGACATGCAGATTCGATGGCCTTCTTGATTCAAGCTCTACAACTCGAGAGCCTGAAGTAGTTGTCTTGCCTGTTGACTTGGGTTGCCACGCACGCCACCAGTGACTAGGAATGTGCTATTCTTAGTCACCCTCTTCAACTTTTCAGCCTCTACCCCTTTCTAACTTTTGGTCCTACTCTGATGTTTGAAAAGTCCACTACTCGGGACCCCGGGGTTTAGCTTTGTAGCCTGGTGCGTGCCCCTGCGGGGCTCTGTGCAGAGATATATTCTTTTTTCGTCTTTAATGAATTGTTCTGGACTTTGATCTCCTTCTTCTTTTCTTTTTGCTTGATTGTCCCTCTACACGTCCCTCCTCCTGAACTCTGTCGTCCTCGACAGGCTTTCTGAGGCGACGCGTGTATGTTTGAATGGCGGTTTGCTCTCGTTGGTTCAGCAGATTTGCATGACATAGCATGAATTCTTTCCATTGCTTTGACTTCACTCCGTCCTCTGGCGCCTGTCTATGATCAGCAAAGAAGCTTGTTTCATAGGCCACCATCCTTGCATTTAAATTGGAAGTCATTTTCACAAAAATTTCTGAATCCATTTCAAAGAAGCCTGTAAAGAATGCTTCTTCGAAAGTCTGCATATAAGTCGATGGCAAAAACATAAGGCGGGAATAGTATGCCATAATGGTGAGTCTGCTCGGGATGGTCGATAAATCAAAAACAAGAGCTTCCGACCCTTGCGTAATGCCGATGAAATTCAAAAATGTATACTTAGCGTGCTGGAACACCTTCAACACTGTAATGAGCATGCTAAATATTTTATTTGTCATCTTGACTGCTAAGTCCGGCACTGTAGCATATTTTGCAATCCAGAATTCCATTGTCTTTACCATATATTCTTTGGTAGGTAGGTAATTATGTGGCGGACTAGGTAGTAACGGATAATTTAGCCACTGATTATTGATAGAGCCTTGACGCTGTGCTTCCCAAAATTGCGTCCAAGAGCGTCTGCGAGATACAGGACAAAATGATGGGTTTACCTGAAGCGCATATGGTGATGCTTCCCACTGTACCCGCAATGTCGGATTCTTCTCCAAAATTTTTCTTCGCCATATGGGATCCGCCTTCTCAAATTCCTCTTGAGTATACTTGAAAGTGTCATGCTGGAATTGAAGGTTGTGGTCCGGATCTTTATTCGTGGTAGTCTTTATATACATCCGCGTCTGTTCTTTAAGTAGACCATATGGTACATTGAAGGGCTTCAAAATTTGATCTAGCTGTTTATTGTCTATTCGAGCTTCTTTCATTATTTGTATTATTTGGTCTTCAAAATCAGCAGTGAGTTGGGACACCAGTAGTGCCCTTTCTGGTCTGCTCAGTTCTGCAATGTCTCGTGTGTTAGGTTCTAGTGGAACCTCCTTTTCCGCCCTTATTGGTGAATGATACAAGGGGGGAGAGAGAGGACGTACCTCTTCCTCCACAGTAGCCGTTGTTTTCGGAGGAACTACTGGTGTCCCCTGTTTCTCTGTTAGCTCAATCTGCTCCTGCAGCCGTTTGATGATATCATCTTTATTCTTAAGCTCTTCTTCAGCCTTGGTAAGTTTTTCTTGATGTTTGATTAATTCCTGTGCCACGATATGCATGTGATCTGTGTCTTCTTTGCACTGTCGGAAATAATCTTTCTCGGCTTTTTTCCATTTCTTTCGTAGAGCTGCAGTATCATTCATATATTTTTGTTCCCATTCTGCAATTGTCTCTTGCTCCTGCTTGAGCTGATCTGCCATCTTGGTCAACTTTGCTTCCATGTCTTTTATATCCTCATTTGTTTTGTCAAGATCTGTCGATGGTTGATCACTGAGGAGAGCTGTCATTAGCTCCTTGTTCCTGTCCCTTAGTTGGTCTGCTTCTTCCATGCTCACTTTGAGCTGTGATTCGAGCACCTTGCTACGAGTCTGTATTCTTGTTTTCTCTTTTTCAGTTATGTCTAGTTTCTTTGTGAGCTCCAAAACTTGCTCTTTTAGTTGGGCATTCTCCTTTTCTAATGTTTTGCATTGTGTTTTGGTTGTTTTTATCTCTTCCTGTTTCTTCAACACTTGAGCTTCTACTTTAGATAATTTCTTTGCCAGATTCATACCTTCCTTCTGAAGCTCCTGTTTGTCGAGCATGGCCTGGTCGTAATCTTCATCAGCATCAAGCATCAGCTGTTGAGTGTCTAGTGCCGTGCGAATCATATCCTGCACCACAGGCTTGAGCTGAGCTATATCCACGTTGAGCCATGTCTTTGGTATGTCTGGTGTTTCTCCTGTTTGTACATCTTGTCCCTTGGTTACGTGAATCAATTCTTTATGTGGTTGTCTGACCTGTAGTTGCACTTGCAATTCTGCTTCATCTTCGACCACTTTATGAACCTTCGTGGCACTCCCTTGAAATGTTACATCCAGAGGGGACGGTTCTGCCACAACCCTTAGTGGGGTGAAAGGTTCTTCGTCTTCTTTTTCTTCTTCCTGAGGCTTGTCCTCGGATATCATTGCATGCACCTCAGCCTCAGATTTGTCCTCCTTTGTGTGGGTGATGGAGGCATCTTTTTGTTGAATGGGTTGTTGCCCTTCTTCTTCTGCCTTCTCTGTGGTTGTATTCTGGTCTACCCGTGGTGATTGACCTTTTTCGTTGTTGTCAGCTTGGGCTTCACCATAATTTACTTCATTTAATTCGGCCCACTGGCCATCATCCTTCGATTCACTTGGAATATCTACATCCAATAACGATGTAGTTTGCTTTTCTTGGTCGTCGGATCCTGAACTTGAATTGTCTAGTCCAATCTCTCGATATCTGTGTACCTTAGTGAGTTTACGTTTTGGTTTTTGAGCTTTTGCTGACTGTTGATAGTGATGACCCTGCACTGGTAGATTGATTTGTCCTTCTGTATACTTGTGAGTCTCCTCCAGTGCTTGGGTTAATTCCTTCCGTAATCTTTCTGGGTCCTTGAGTGGTGGTTGTAGGCAGCACATGTACTCTCTTTGTTTGTGGTGCTTCTTCATCTTTTTGTAGAGCTTCTCTAGGCCGTTTTGTACCTCGCATCGTGCCTCTCATCCGAGGTTGCAAACTTGTTTCTATTTCTTCTGCCTGCTTGCTCCCTTTCTTTTGTTTCGATATAGTAGCATTCTTGACAAATTGAGCCAACTCCATTGAAGATGGCATCTCCTTCAAGTACTCGCGCATGCCCAATGCGTGGTAAATCATAATTGTAAGGGCAGTGGTCCCATTAAGGAATTTTTTATTTTCCCATTTCTTCTTTGCCTCGAACAATCTTTGCTGCACATATGGTGTGAGATTTACCTGATTGCCAATCTGTTTTATGGCATGAGACAATAATTGCACAATAATCTTTTGAGGAGCCGTGTATCTGTTCATACTCGGGAAGCAGAAGTGTTGATGAATCAACCTGACTTCTTCTTCGATATCCACTCTGTTAATGTCGACAAAAGTTCTAGTATTTGCTCCACGACTTTCTTCTTTGACCGTGTTGACACCATCTTTTTCCCATTCAAATGCTTCTTTGATTAAGTCGTGGGAGAACTGAATGACTACCCATTCTCCATTCTTATCCATCACATTGGCTTCTGGCACCAATGGATCATGTAGTGTCGGTCGTAGAGTGTTCATGACCTGTGTACATTGTTGGAAATCCGGCTTATAGATAGGTAGCTCAAAATACTTGTGAACTCCTGCTTTCTTCATGATATCGATGGTAGATGGCATTCCATGTAAAACCTTGAAGTCCTGGGACATAATCGGAAAGTGGTGATCCGTGTCCATGATCTTTATGTTGGCCAAGAAAAGATACTCTTCCACTGGCTGCTCATCTCTGAACCAATGGCCTTTAGCTTTCGTTAGACATTGGGGAGGGAATTCGTGGACCTCCTCTTGGATTGTAGCTTCAGAGTCTTCCGAAGCCATCTGCACTTACAAGGAAAAGTGCATTAGCTTGAAAAGCTTTCATGAGACCATACATTGTGTTGTTTTGCTTATGGTAGCGCGTCACTCCGTTCCCCATTATTGCGAAAGTGGGATTTCTTACCGCCTCTTTTTATATATTTTTTCTGAAATAAGACAATCGTTAGTATAGCCGAAGCGTAGTTTATGTACATAGTATGTCCATTCCTATCAGTTTAAAGCTAAGATCTAATCTCACTTGGAGATCGTGCACCACTATTTTGATAATGTACATTCTGTGCCGAATGCGTGGCCTTGTATTGCGGCCCTACCATGCTTACTTTAGGTGCATCAGACACAACATGAGTGCAATCGGGCGCTTCATCTCCTTGATCATCTGCTCCTCGTGGTAGCTTTGGTTTCCAGACCCATTTTGAGAACACTAAGAGAGGTTGCTGGGTTTTCTCGATTCGTGCAACTGCTCGTGTTCCATTTGCCTTATCCATTGTCCGATTGAATTTGGCATTTCTTTGCGATCTTCTCTGATGATTCATATGTGTTGTTGACTTTTGCCTTGTCTGCTGTGGTGTTTCCTCTTTGGTCCTCACATTCTGTTTAACTGCTTGTATGACCCTTTTGGGAATCCATATCTGATGTCGAGATCTTTGAGCTTCAATCAAGGGCTTGGCAATCCATACCTTTACTGGTTCTTTTTGTTTGTAGTTCTTCGTAGCGGGTTTGGTGATGCCTGTTTTCTTTTTTAAAGCGCTGTGGACATTTCTTGACTCTGTACTTGATCCTTTCGTACCCACATATATTTGGGTGGTTGTTGGTTCGAGTATCTGCGTATTGGTTTCCAACAGTATGATCCTTGGATGTTCTGAGCCTGTTTAGGAGAGAGCGTTGCCTCGTTGGTTGGTTGATCCTCAATTACATTGGATAACTTCGACGCTATAGGGGATGTCGCAAAGATTAAAGTTTCAGTTTCTATGCATTTGCTTTCGGAGTGTTGAGCACAGTCGCTACTATCTTTCGTCGCTTCTTGAACTTCCTCTGATCTTGGTATTGACATGGCTTGGTTACATGGTTTCTCTTCAAGCAAGCTGAAAACCTCCTTATGTTCTATCGTGGCTGAAATATATCCTTGAGCCAGATGGATACATGCCTCTGTTTCAATGATCCAGTCTTGTCCTAGAATGAAGTCTTCTATTAAATCGTTATCCTCACATACTAGGACTCTTTGTTCCATGGAGGAATTCCCTAGATGGAGGGACACATTCGTGGTTCCAATGCATTCTATGGTGTGACCTCCAATTCCTATTAGTTTGGCTTTTGTGGAATTCAATTCTAATTGCAGCTCGTCTGCTATTCTCCTTCGCATGCAGCTAAGGCCTGCTCCTGAGTCTATCAATGCATCTATCAATTTATACTCTGTCTTGCCAATCCCTAGGTTTAGGTAAGGTTGTGTTTTACACGTACTCATTGATTCTTGATTTTTAACCTGATAGTTTGCCATAGGGACGGGCTCTTCTCCTTGGAGATAGCGTTCATCTCTTTGCCTGATCCACTCCTTGCGTTTTCTAATGCGTTCTAGTGCTTCTTGTCGGGCTTCCTCTCGAATTCGTTCTTCTTCCTTTTTCCTATTTTGAGCTCCCAACAGTCGCGCTAGCATTTGATCCGTCAATGGTTCCATGAATCGTTTTACTCGGCATCCACTGATGTAATTGGGAAGAATGTCTCCGTCTAGAGTGGCGAGATTGACTGCACCACTAGTGGAGATTCGATTTATGAGCAGGGGTCCATATCCGCGTTTTTGTAGCTTCTTTGCATGCTGTTTTAGGGTGTATACTAGGACTAAGTCGCCTTCTTTTAGTCCCTTATCTTTTATATGTGAGTCATAATATGCCTTTTGTCTCCGTTTAGCGGCATAGATGCCTGCTACAGCTTGCAATCTAGTCTCGTGCAGCTTTTCAATTTGATCTAATTGCTGAGACAATTCATGACCGTTCCACTCATATTGCTGGGCCACTTTTAATGTAGGTACTAAGAAGTCAATTGGCAAAATTGCATTCTGTCCATACACTAGGTTGAAAGGTGTGGTTCCAATGGCCGTTTTATATGCCACTCGGAAGGCCCAAATTGCGTGATGCAATTGTTTGTCCCAATCTGACCTTCCATTATTGACAATCTTTGTCAATACCGCACATAGTACTTTGTTGGAACTTTCAGCCTGTCCGTTAGCTTGAGGATGGTATGGGGCTGATTTTTTATGAATCACTAGAAAGTCATTCATTAGCGATTCAATGACTTCGTTTAAGAAATGTGTTCCTCAATCACTCACTATCTCAATCGGTAGTCCAAAGCGTGTGAAAATGTGCTCAAAGAGAAATTTTGCTGTGGTTTGAGCATCATTTTTTCGAGTGGCTTTTGCTTCTATCCTTTTTGTTAAGTAGTCGGTGGCTACTATGATGTATTCCGCATGAGATCCTTTGGCCGGTGGATTGATAGGTCCTATGAAGTCAATTCCCCACTTGGTAAATGCTCTTGCACAAACCATGGGTCTTAAAGGCATGTCGTCTCTTCGAATGGGATATTTCGCTCTCTGGCATGTTTCGCAGCTTCTCACATATGCCTCCGCATCCATATGTAGAGTTGGCCACCACAAGCCTGCAAAGAGAATCATCTTGACCGTTCTGTCTGCTGAAAAATGTCCTCCCGCAGCTCCTGCGTGTGCCATTTCTAATATGGGAAGATATTCTCCTTCATGCACGCACAATCTGAGTTGATTGTCTTTTCCCCTTCTAAACAATTGTCTTCCCATTATCACATAATCCTTGCTCATTTCTTCTAGGGATCGCTTTCTTGCTAGACTAGCTCCTATTTCATGCTCGTTCGTTTTGAGGAATTGTACTAATGTTTTACTCCAATTAGGCGCTATGGTAGAAAAAGGTAAGGACACGTGATCCTCCGGGTTATTCTCTTGGCATTCCACACAATGACTTACATAATCGTGAACGTCTTTGGACATGTCGGGCCAATATACGCCTAATCTTTTTAATTCTCGAATTGTTCCGTGCATCCCTTGATGGGTTTTCCACTTGTTCACATGTGCTTGGTTGATCAGTTGTTTTTGTTCATCCTCCTCTACACATCTGAGTAATACTCCATTTTGTTCCTTGTAATACACACTTCCTGCGACGATGTGTAAGTTCCTTGATTGAAGAATTTCTTTTTTGCTATTCTTGTTGATTGAGTGTTGAGGGCCATGCGTTAGTATAGGGGTCAATTTTTCTGCCCACTTCGGACACACTTCTAGATTAAACAGATAAGCATCTGGTAAATCATTAGGCACTCCACTTGGTGGCTCTCCGTGTGTTAGCTTGGAAAGGTGGTCTGCTCTCACATGTGTGTTTCCTTTTTTCACTATTACTTCAAAATCGAACTCCATGAGTAGTAAAAACCATCGTACCAACCTTCCTGTGTTACAAGGTTTATTGACTAAATACAACAAAGCTTGATGGTCTATGAAGAATTTGAACTTGTTGGCTAAGAGGTAATGTCTAAACTTCTTCACTGCATAGACCATTCCTAAGCCCTCTCTTTCAGTAGTCGTGTAATTTCTCTCTGCTTGGTTTAATTGTCTACTCGCATAAGCGATTGGATGGTCAAGCTTTCCTTCATCAGCCGGTTGAGCTAGGATACATCCAATGGCATAGTTAGAAGCATCAACATGAATATGAAAAGGCTTGCTCCAGTTGGGTGATTTTAGAATTGGGGCTGTACTCAGCCTCTTTTTAAGCTCGTTGAAGGCCTTCTCACACTCGTCTGTCCAAGTGAACTGAGTCAATAGACCGTATAAGGGCTTAGCTATTATGGCATACATGTGAATAAACCTACGGTAATATCCACAATGTCCCATAAAGGCTTGTACTTCCTTTGCATTTTTGGGTCTTGGTAAGTCCAATATGACTTTAATCTTATCCTCATCCGTAGATATCCCGTTTCTTGAGACTATGTGTCCTAGGATTTTCCCCTGTCTTACCATGAAGACACATTTTTCTGGGTTTAAGCAGACTCTATACTGCCTACATTTGTTGAATATCTTCCTTAATTCAGGTATGTGATCGGGTCTTTGATTGGAGTACGTGCAAAGGTCATCTACATATACTTCCATGCTTTTTTTCAAAAATTCCTTGAAAACATGACACATTAATCGTTGGAAGGTAGCCGGTGCATTAGTGAGTCCAAAGGGCATCACTCTGAATGCATACACTCCCCATTCAGTGGCAAATGTTGTCTTGTGTTGATCCTCAGTCGCAATAGCCACCTGATTGTATCCGGAGAATCCATCTAGGAAGCTATATACCTCTTTACCTGCTACCCTCTCCAATAGATGGTCCATAATCGGTAATGGGTAGCTATCACGTATAGTGGCTGCATTCACCTTCTTCAGATTTATGCACACTCGCAATTTTCCATTTTTCTTAGGCACTACTAATGGCGATACCCATTCTGTGTGTTCTATCTCGTATATGAATCCTGCCGCTAGTAGTTTGTCTATTTCCTCCTTAATCTTCGCTGCATAGACTTCATTGTATGTATAAGGACGTTGTTTGGAGGGTTTTGCCTCTGCTGTCATGGGTATTCGATGGGAACAAATAGAGGGTTCTACCCCTTTGAGATCCTTATAGGTCCATGCGAATACATCTCGGTACTCCCGGATAAGGTGTATGAGTTCCTCTTCTTCCTCTTCAGATACGTCTTTACCAATATATGTGCACCTTTCTTCTCCTTCCTCAACTGTCACAATGATTTTTTTTGTTTGTTCTTTGTTGTCATACGCCTCTCCGTCTCGTGCTTCTCGTTTAGGCATTTGAATCGCGACTTTCCTTTCCTCTACTTCGTATTTTTAAAAGTGTTCAGGAACTTCAAAAAGGTCTGGGTTCGGCTCTACCTGACTCATGTTTTCCTCCTGCCTGTGTATTGTCCTAGCAGTTTCAATTGCTAAGATTTTTGTTGGTTCCTGTTCTTTCTGATTCCGAACAGTATTTAAGTAGTCGTCTTCAGAGTCAAATTTCGGTTCCATCTCAATGCTTTCATATTCCTCTTTCCATTCTTTTTCCAGGATTTCCCCTTCCTCTACTTCTTGAAGGACAACCATATAAAGGTTTACATCATAACCTTCCTCATCTATGCATTCGTTCATTGTCAAGACTTCCTCGTTTATGCATACATCTAGAGTAGCCAAGATCTCCATCCATCCATGTGGTTCAAAAATCTCATCAGGAAAAATTTGCGGCATATAAGTGGGATCCTCTACCGAGCGATAGTTATGATGTCCTATCGGCCAAGGTTGCCTTTTGCTCTCTTCTCTCTTGGCTTCCTTACACATCCATAACTGGGCATCCTCATGCATCCAAGATTGATCACTCGATCCGGCACTATGAATGGATAGGTCGTCTTCTTCTTTGTGGATTGGATTCCATTGTAATGGAGGGACATCTCGATACGCAAACGTGTGCAAGTTTATCTTGGTGGTATTTCCTTGATGTTGTAGATATAACGAATCCTTGCCCCAATCCTGTACTACTCGCATTTGTCTCATGAAGGGTCGTCCTAATATCATCTCGTAGTTGTTCGCTTTCTCGAATTTACAGATGGCTAATGTGTGTTCGAATTCTACTCCACAAGTGGTTAGTTTGATCCTTTCCAATATTCCTAAGGGTTTTTCTACATGACCATCTGCTAATTGGAGTTTCATGCGCGTGGGTCGTAAGGCAGGTTTTCCCCACTTTTCCCATATTTCCTTGGTGGCTATCCCTACCCCCGCTCCCGTGTCTAGGATGGCCTTGGTCATGTACCCATTGTAGGTGACAGGTAAGCACGTATTACCTTCATCTCCTTCACTAAATTCCCCCACTTTATCAACTGGAACCTGTATTGTGGAGTGGTTTTCTTTTTCCTTTCCTTTCATTTCTCCTTTTTCTGCCGGTGGCTCTAATTGGTCTGCTAACTGCCTCCATAGATGTGGTTTAAGTTGAAGCAACTCTTCCACCGTCAATTTGCATTGCACCTTTGTTTTCTTAAGTTCTGTTAGATTGTGTGAACTCTCTTCTGAGTTTCCTTTTTCTTTCCCATGCACTGTGGGTGCTCGTATTATTATGGACTCTCTTTCATATTCTCCCATGTAGTTAGGCAATGTTGAAATACTCATGGTTTCCTCTCTTCCTTTATCAAGTCTTGACCCTTCCTCATATGCTTCCTCCAGGTTAAGATCATGGTGACTATCTTCCCCATCTATTACCTCAAAAGGAGGTGGACTAATTCCATCCTTTTTCCATTGCTCCTCTCTAATTCTTTTCCACAAGTCTTTGGACCAATCTTCCTCTAGGTCGGGTATCATGGATACCTGTTCCCCTTGAAATTTTATTCGTTCATTTCGATCATCTTCCCGTCTAAGTTCCTTATCCTTAGGTTGGATGCACTCTTCGTATAGTTCCTGTGCGATCCTTGTTTCAGGCAAAATTGGGATGGTCTTTTCTAGAGTCGCCTGTGCTACTTCGATGAGCTTTTGGCATATTGCCAATCTTTCTTTCTCTAATTCCCCTTGAGGATAGAGTCTTTCATGTTGCTCTAGGTTTGGACCCATTTTGATCCTAGCTTGGTACGCTTTCAACCACATGTCCAAATCCTCTGGTTTTGGGTCAGCTAGAATTGATCCTGGCTTCTTTTTCTCTGAGCTAATTGGTGGTGTTTCAGGGATCTCCTTATGCGTTTTTTGTTCATTATACTCTCTAGAGCCCTTCGCTTGTTTTTTGCTGTCTTGGCTCTTATTTCTTGCCCATTTTTCTTTGAGCTTTTCTCGTCTTTCTTTCCATTTTTGTACTTTTGTGTTTTGGGATTTTTCACATGGGTTCTCTGAATCCTCGACTACCTGAATGTTAGACTCTACTGTTTTATTGTTCTCTGGTTTTTCTTCCGGTTGTTTTCCCTTTTGTTGTTTTGCTTGAGCTCTAGTAATAGCTTTCAGTGGTACAGTGTACTCCTTCTCACTCCCAGATCCTTCTAAGACCTCAATTACATTAATTGGTGCAGTGCCTTGAGTTTTTGTAGGGTTCTTAGGGCAATCTCTAAAAAGATGTTCTTTTCCACAATCACTGCAATATCCTTCCCAAATCCTGGGTGGTGGAGGGTTGTAAGGTCGAGGACACTCCCGAATGAAGTGATCCCCTCCGCATCTATAACACGGTCCTCTCTGCACTGGTGGTCTAATGGGAGGTCTCAAGGGTTGTTGTGCCTTGGGCGCTGTATACATTAAAGTTGCAGTCTCTGCCCCATAAGCTTGATCAAATCCTTCATATCCATAATAGGCCGCATCATATGTTGGTTCATATTCCATCATGTTGGCTTCATATGGATAGTACTCTCCTGGTGGAGGTTCATACCCTTGGTTGGTTGATTCTACATTGGTCGCTATTGAAACTGGTATTATGGCTCTTTCCAAGTTTTCTTCCGGTTGAGTATACTTCACAGATACAACTTGTTGAGGTTGTGACAATTGGGGTCCCAATACTGGTTGTGGTGGTGGATACGATGCTTGCTCATATTGTCTTGGTGCTCCTACCGGATAAGGGTTGTATCTAGGCATCTCCCTACCAAGCTCTCTAGGTGGATATCCATAAGGTCGGTATTGGGGTGGATGGACAGGTCGTGTTTGCCTATTAAAGGGACAGTTCTCAGTTGTGTGATTGGTATATTTTTGCTCGATGTGGCAGTATGAAGAAGTCCCTTGTTGTTGCTGTCTGTTGTATGGATACGTAGGTTGTGCACCGGCTCCTCCTCTGGCACACAAGTGTGTGGGATGTTCTCCTCCACATAAGTTACACCTCCTTAACATAGGCACTCTTTGAGCTGGATGTTGGTAAGCTCTCTGCCCTTGGACTCCTAGTTTCTTTGCTAATAGTTCCGCTAGTTCTTCCACATTACTAGAATTGGTCGTAACAGTGCTTCTTGAGTCTTCTGATTTAGTGAGGTCGGTAGTACCTTTAAGGTCCTCAGCAAGGTTATCTTCCAAGTCGATGCACTCTTGAAGACACTCACTCAATGTTTGTAGCCTTTTCACATACACTAGGGTTCTTAGGGTCCCGTTAGAGAGTCCATCTAAAAATAATGAAATCATCTTTTGTTGAGTCGGTCTCTCCGCCACTGGGCATCTATCCACATATTGATTGAACCTTCGGGCAGCAGTCTTCACAATTTTGCTAGGGTTTTGCTTAAAGCTATGGATTAAAGATGCAGAATTGTGTTTAATCCCTCTCTTTGTAAATTCGCCAATAAATTCTTGAAAGAATTGTTCCATGTTTCCAAATTGATTGGGATCTAAAGGTTGGAACCAAGTTAGAGCTGTTCCTGTGAGGGTGAGTCCAAAAGACTCATACTGCACAAAGAAGTCCTCTACTTGCTCCGCTCTTAGAACTTGTTTAAATTCGGCTATATGATCATATGGCTCCCCTAATCCATCATAATGGTTTCTCACGCACTTAGCTACTTGGATTGGTCTCAATCTTCTCATTGGTTCAGGCGGTCTGGGCATTACAGGGAAGACTGGGGCAGCTGGACGTAATGGAGGCATTCCCGGCTGTCCTCCCACAGGTGGTCGTGGTCTGACTGGTGGGCGGAAATGGTTCCCCATCCCTGTCTGGGTCTGATTGTGTGTGTGCACTCCTGGAGTTGCAAACTGTACATGAGTACGGTTGGGCACACTTCTTTGACTGGTCTGTCCTGATGTGGTATGTTCCGTCTCTTGTTGATTTCCAAAAGGATTTTGCGAGGTAGTTGCCTGCTCCCTCTGAGGAAATACAGGTGCACCCATATATCTCAGCCGAGCCCTGTCTAGGGCACCTACAAGCCAATATCTTCTTTGATTCTTATCCAAGTAAGTGAGTCTAGTTTCGTCATCTGGGTCTTTCAACTCATAGAATGTCATGGGGCTCTCTCCTATTCCTGGAACAGGCGCGTCAGTTTGAAGCAATAAGTCTGCTCCGTGAATCATGTAGACTTCCAACAGGTAGTCGTCTTGAGGTATCAAATCTCCTCTCAAGACCCGTGATATTTGTGACCTGCCTCTAGGGGTGGTCACCAACTCTTCAGGGTGTGTTCCTTCAGAGTTGTCGGGATCCATAAACTCTCCTCTTTCATTGATCCTATCAGGAAATTCAGTTACTATGTAGATGTGACCCATTTTGTCAACGTATGCGCCTCCTTCGTATTTGACAGCTGGTCGGGGTATGATGGTGACATTTTGGGAAGTTACCATCCTGGCGACGGACCTGTTTAAGCCATCCAGGTAGATTGGAATCTCCTGGGCATTAGTGGACACATACTGTAAGGAAGTACGGTAGTCCCCCTCCACAGTAGTCATGAAGCTTCCTGTTGGTGCAGGTCCTTGCATGTCTTCTGAAGCCATAAGTAACTCCTCTTCCGAGTCACTGGAAGTTTCTAGGTAAACTGAGTGGTGACTAGCCTGGGCTGTACTTCCTACCGAGGATATGATACTCCTTCTACTACCTAGCACTCTTCCTGACCTCAAGTTCATTCACTCTCTGAAGCCTCTCTTTATGCTTCTTAGACTCCCTTTGGACAGCTCTACCAATGATTCAGTTTGTTTGCCAAAAGAAGGGTTTACTTCTGGCGA
Source organism: Ceratopteris richardii (assembly GCA_020310875.1). NCBI lineage: Eukaryota > Viridiplantae > Streptophyta > Polypodiopsida > Polypodiales > Pteridaceae > Ceratopteris > Ceratopteris richardii. The sequence goes on along the minus strand of CM035433.1, from coordinate 71,188,448 downwards.
TACCACACTCGGCGATACTGTTCTCGGCGATACCGCACTGACCGCGATACGATACCAGAGCTCCAAACGATACGGTACCAAACACCCAGACGATACGATATCAATCTGGTGTCGCGATACTATCCAGGAAAACAAACGATACGACACCAATGACAGTGTCGCGATACTGTCCTACTGAACCGACGATACGATACCAGATATAGTGTCGCGATACTCCACTGGGGAACACCACGATACGATACCGGCAAAGTAGACGTTACGATACCAGAGTTCCCAACGATACGATCTCACGGTGATGAGTGCGATCGCGATACCAATCTTGGCGACACGATACCACTATGGTGTCGCGATACCACTTGGGAGGGCACGATCGCGATACTAAAGTAGTGTTGCGATACCAAGGTAGTGTCGCGATACCACTGTATCCAACGATACGATACCACTCGGTAAAGTGAGGTCGCGATACTAGAAACTTAGGCGATACGACACCACAGTGGTGTCGCGATACCAAGTTTTAGTACCGGACGATACGATACCAGAGATCGAGTGCGATCGCGATACTGACTCAGTGTCGCGATACCGAAATGGTGTCGCGATACCAAGATAAGTATCCAGCGATACGACACTTCAGGCGAGTGTCGCGATACAAGGGAATTTTGGTATCGCGATACCAAAACTCAACCAATCGCGATACTCAAGCCTAAATGCAAGATTTTTTCAAACTTTTTTCACCCCCTTGCTCTCCTCACTCTTCTCTTTCCTCCTATACTTCTGTATCACACAACAAGATGTCAACGATATCAGTTTTCCCCCCCCGCGATACTGCGCAGACTTTTAATCACGTGTTTGATCATTATAAAATGTTTTTGTCAGATAAATTGTGAGAATGTTTACCTTGGTACTGTCTTGCTTGCACTGTGAGCTCAAAACCTTGCCTTAAAAGCCTGAAAGCCACGATACCAAACCCATGATACTGGTCGCTGCTAGCCGACGATACCAGAATACAGTGAAGTGTCAAATGAGCCAATTTTTTGGTTTTTATAGTTTTTTTTTTTTTTTTTTTTTTACTGAACTTAAAATTTTGGAATTTTTGGAGATTTTCTGGGAATTTTTGCCTACTCCTACTCCTCTTTCCTCACTCCTCCTCTCCTTCTAACCTAACCCTACTCCCTCTTCTCTTCCCTCCTCCTACACTTAAACCTAAAACTTATCACACACACCTCGAAGGTGAGAAGTGACAAGTGCTGAAATGGTGGACTACTCGTCAATGGACAAATTCGCGTCTACAAGTACGATTCGATCACACTCGCTCTATAACTATCACAAAGACACCTTGGTGGAGTGACTCCCCGGCAACGGCGCCAAAAACGTGTGTACTCAAGCCACAATGACTCAAGGACTTGTACCAATGAGACTATACCTCAATTGCCATACAAGTGCATATAGTGGAGTTCTTTTCACACATTTAAATGTCAATCCTAAGGAGGGACTTACCAAGTGTATGAAGACATGTGCACACGTGATAGAGAATGAAGTGGGTTAACTATCCACACATGAGAAAAGACTAATACTACCCACACCTACTGAAATACTGGAAGTGTTGCCGCAAGCCTCTTTTCAGCAATTTTGGTATTTGAGGTTTTCTCCCAGCCCAGAACTCCGAATATAGGCAATAGGGTACTCGTTTCGAAGCTCTCGACGAGACGAATCCAACGGTGGTGGTTTCACTCAATTCTGACCACTCTGCTTCAAGTTATGGCAGAAACAGTGAATTACGGGAGTCACAAACACCCGCGCTTTTGCTTCTCCTAGCTTACGCACGCACTACAGCAGCTCAAAACAAGGGGGAAGGGGTAGACAACAGTCCTACACTTGCATTTCAAGCATCACACACACATACAAGAGCAAAATGAAGATCAAAATCAGCAAGAAAGAGGCAAACTCGAAAATTCAGAAGTGCTCCTTCTTCACAATGACAAAAAGCCCTTTACAATGAGTCACTTTTGACTTATATACTAGTGCCCTAACTTTGGTCCTTTCACACAAGAGACCGGCACTTTATTCACTAAAAGGCTAACTTCCTACTATGGTACATGGGTAAATCACTAATCTTCTGTGGGGATGCACTTAGAGGACTCCTCTAGTGCATTTACAACGGAAAATATATACAAGAATGGTTATGATACAAAAGTTGCGTGTCCAAATCGGAAAAATTTTGGGGCCCGTCTTTTTTCCTCTGCTTGTGCGCTCTTTAGCTCTGCAACATGCATCTAATTTGTTGTCATGCAAAGTCTACACCAGCCATTATGGCATACTTTTTGCTTGCTCAATATCAGCTCTCTCATCAACAAGTGCATCATGTAAATCTGCATCAGAAATGGAATGATCTGTATCATCACATGAAACCTGCAAAGGCTGAGAAGTTGCCTCATTAAGACCATCACTAGACTATCCACCTGTAAAAAGAGGTAGCAAAGTATCATACATGTCTTTGGAGCTAACACATGTCTCCTTAGTACATGAAAGCAATGGCTGAATAGCATCTTCCACAGAAAAAACATCACGGCTAACCATAATGCATTTAGTCTGTGGATGATACAGACGATAGCCTTTACTTGAGAACTATACCCAAAAAAATACATTTTATTGCTTTATCATCCAATTTTTTGCGATGTTGTTCACACACTAATGCATATGCCAGACAACCAAAAACACACACATGAGCAACAGATGGCTTGTGACCATGCCAAGCCTCATATGGAGTGATAGATTGTAGCGCTTTAGTGGGACACCTGTTCAATACATATGTTGCACACATAATAGCCTCAAGCCAGAAACTATGTGGTAAAGCCTCAATCTTGACCATACACCTTGCCATCTCCATGAGTGACCTATTCTTTCATTCAGCAACTCCATTTTGTTGAGTTGTATACAGCATTGTACACTGATGTTTTATCCCACATTGAGCCAGAAATGCATTAAAGTCAAAAGACATATACTCCCCCCCTCGATCAGAATGGAGGGTGCCCATTTTACATGCTGACAAATTTTCAACCAAAACTAGAAATTGTTTGAAGCACATAAACACTTTGGACTTTGCCTTCAATGCATATACCCATGCATGCTTGGAATAATCATTGATGAAAGTCACGAAGTAAAGATAGTTCCCAAAAGAAGGTGTTTGCATAGGACCACAGACATCACTATGTACAAGCTGCAATTTCTGAGTAGCCCATACTGAACCATCTTTTGGAAAGGAAGAATGCAAGATGTTGCCCAAAATATAGCCTTCAGATACATGTTTATTGGGTGCCTCAAGTTTGGGCAAAGAGGACACCATTTCAGATTTCTGCATGTGTAGCAAACTAGCAAAATTCAGATGACCAAAGCATGCATGCCAAAGCTTTGCACCTGACATGGCTTAAGAATCATGTATTGCACATGCCAAATCATTTACAGATCTTTCATACTCTATGAGCTTATACAGCCCACGACATAAAATGCCAGAAGCAATGATGACATCACCATTTGACAAATCATGAACTGTACATCTGTCATCAACAAATTTCATAACCAAGCCAATCTTGGCTAATGGAGAAATTGATAATAGATTTTTCTTGATCCCTGGCACAAACAATGCATCTGACAAAGTGAAAGAACTACCATCAAAAGTATTCAAAATGATCCTACCAACTCCCATAATAGGATAGGAGGAGTTGGCTTGGTGCATGTAATAGTATTCCCTATAGGGATAGGCTCGAGTGAAGAGAAGAAATTGCGCTGCAAGGTAATATGTTTGGACTCCTCATTATCAAGGTACCAAACATCTGAGTCTACTACAGACATGCACTACTCATGAGAAGATGGGTCCAAACTTCAAACAATAGTAAATGCCCATTCTTCTTCCTGCACAAGATTAGCAGACTCGGTTTTCGCTGTAGAGGCCTCTATAACAACCATTCCAGCCTCTTTCTTCTTTGCCTCTTTAGCCATAGTTTTGGATAGTTCTTGATGACATGATGATTTGCTTTACAGTATTTGCAAAAAAAATTCTGCTTTTTTTATTTCTTCTCATCTTTTTCTTCCTTCTTCGAATGTGCAACATTTGCAGATTTTCGCTTACTAGTAGAAGAGCTCCATTTACCTTTGCCCCTTCTAACTAGCCAGGAAAGCTTGATGTGCAACATGCATAATATACCTGTTTTGCCTAGACTTGTCTTCTTGCAATAGAACAGAGACTAATTCCTCAAATGACAAGGCATTTGGATTGCCTTTCATCATCAAACAAAGAGTAGAAGCAAAACTATGATATGAGTCAAGAAGACCATTCAAAACGGTCTGCAGAAGTGAGCTATCTGGTATAACTTCATTAGCAGAAATCAATTGTTCTTTCAAATAATTGATCTTTGTGAGAAGACTTTCCTTAGAATCACCTTCATTCATGTGCTCACTCTCCAATTGTTTTTGGAGGTAAGCAACACGAGCCTCATTTCTAGCCTGGTACAATGTGGTAAGTGTATCCTAAGCATCCTTAGCTATCCTGCAAGAGCAAATGTGAGGAATAATGGCACGTTTGACAGACAAAGCTATCAATGCATGTGCTTGAGCATCTTTGCCATCCCAATGAATTTGCTCTACAGTAGGTTCAATAGAAACAACAACACGAACAAGAATCTGGAGAATATCATCATCTTCGATACCATCTCCATCACCTCCAACACCTGTATTTGTAGTACCTGTATTTGCAAGTGTAATAGGACGTCTTTCAACACCCTGAACAATATTCCATAGTCCTTTTGTGACCAATACATGATGCATCATATAAGCCCATAATGGGTAGTTGGTGACTAAAATACCTCAATGCAGAAAATTGACTCTATCTCAAAAGTTGAACAAAATTGCCCAGACAAATTCTACTAAACTTGTAGCAGACTTTGAGATGCTTTTACTGTCAAATCAAAACTTGTATAGACCTTTGGCACAAAAAGACAAAATAGCCTACACAAGCAGTACGATAGTGTGTTTGGAGGTCGAAACGAGCTCAGATCGTGATTTTTGCACCTCATAGTGAAGTTGTTTTGATCTCTAAAACACCCTGAGCATGCTTACAAAATTTAGTTCAATGTTGAGACTGCAACCGAAGAGGTGTAGACAACACCCTAGATGAAGCGACAACCTACTCTGATACCAATTGTTGGAGTTAGATGTCTGTGGAAGCACACAGACAACACAAGGAAGAAGAAGAAGAAGCTTGGAGCACAACACACAATGTTGAATGTATTACCACTAGCATGTACAAAGACAAGTATCCCGTTAGGGCAATAGGTGTATATACAAGCCGGGGGAAAAAAACCTCCTAAAGAGGGAAAAAAGTGACCCAGCGGTCCTAGAGTGTTCACACACATCACTACCTAAATATATCAACAAATATGAGTTCACTTCATCTAGCTGCTAATCCTATCTTTATGCCAAGACTAAGCATATAGAATTCCATTATCATTTTATTAGGGAAAAGATTGTGAGTAAGGAGATACAACTCTCCTATGTATCCACTCACATGCAATGTGCAGATATGATGACCTAATCATTGGATGGAAGTAAACTAAGCAGGTTTAAATCCATGATAGGATTACAGGAGATACCAAAGAATTGAAGACTCAAGCATCTTAGGCTTGAGGGGGAGTTGTTGGTACATTTGTCAAGCCTTGATGCTTGAACAAATAGCAAGGACTTCTCACATATCTATTCTTGATCCCTTGTGAAGTGCACATAAACACCCCTTGTAAAATGTTGGTGCAAATCAATCACCAATTGAAGTTTTGAAGTCAAGGATTGAAGAAAAGATCAATTTATGAAGCACGAGGAAAGTACATGTTCAGAAGATGAAGACTTGTATACATATGTACATTAATTTAGAGTTTTCTCACTTATACCTTTTGTATGGTTATGAGCTTGTATATATTTGCCTATATATACAAGTGAAAATGTCGGGGAAAATATGAGAGAACAAGAATTTAGAAGAATTAGAAGTCATTAGATACTTTAGAAGTGATTAAGATCTCTCTCTCATCCAGATGAAAAAGTTTTCTGAATAGAAGAAAAGTTGCACTTGATATTTCTGGAGTGTTCTCCTTCTCTGTTTAATCTTTTGTGAAATACATTTGTACAAGTTTAAGTCTATAGTTGATTGACCTCTGTACAATTTTTTAGCTTCTAATTGTGATCAGGCTGAGAGAATTGTGTGTAGGAACATTTACATGTGTAAATGTGAAAAAGTGAAGTTGCAAGAGGTGCAAAATTTGACGCTAATGTTTTGGTCATTTTTCCTTCCACAATGTAAACTTTTGAGCAAGCAAGCACTCATTCTTTAAGTTGAAAGGTAAGCTACCTATGGCTAAAAGCATTTGAATAAAGGGGTTATAGTTTGGGAGAATCATGCTTTAGAAGTTGCAGGTGTCAAAGTCGACTATAAAGAACTATAGTTTTAGACATAGGTGAATTGTTTAGATCCTTTCTCAAGATCTACTGAGTCTTTTGGAATGATTTAACTTGGAGAAGGTGCACAAACTATAGGAAACACCTTGTGCAAAGTTTTATGAAAAACTTTATACATTTGATCAGTCAATGGATGAGATATATGCAGCAGACTTTCTGAGTAATTACTCTCTTCACAGTTTGTTCAAGATTTTGGTAATTGAGCATTGATCCTCCAAATTGGTAAAGGTTTTGAATTATTCTTGATATAAAGGTGCTCTAACTTCAAGGATAGCTTGTTCTTTTGGAGATTAACACTCTCCATCAGTAGTATCAGAGCAAGAATCATCAAAATTGAAGAAAGGAGGACCTCGACTGCTACATTCATAAAGAATTCAACAATTGAAGATTCAAAAGGTGAAAGCTTGAGAGCAAAGCTTGAGAAGGAGGGCAGAAGATATCAAGAAGATCAAAAGGAACTTCATTCGAAGTAAAGGTACACTTATTCCTCATAAAGGTTGAAGAATTTAATACACAGATGAAGAAAGGATGGGAGATTCTCTTCAGATAGAGAAATTGGATAGGGAAAATTATCCAGCATGGTCAATGAGGATGGAAGCTCATCTTATGAGCAAAGACCTGATAGGTTATATCATAGGTGAAGAAGAAAAGCCTCAATTCAGAGATCCTAGTGTTCCAACTAGGGATGAAATATCATATTTGAAGAATTGGATGAAGAGAGATGCTCAAGCAAGGAGCATTATCTACATGGGAGTTAATGACTACTTGCTACCTCACATTAGACGTATTGAAAGTGAAAGTGATATATTTAATGCTTTGGAGGAGCATTTCCAAAACACTACAAAGTCAAGGAAGGCATCTTTGTGGGCAGAGTTTACCACATTTAAGAAGAAGGCCTCTCAATCCATCTCTGATTATGTAACAAGGATGAAGGACATTGCAGATGCATTAGGAGCAGTTGATGAAGATATTGAGGAGGATAAATTGGTAAGGCAAATCCTCACAGGTTTGAGAGGTGATGATAAATGGAAGCCATTCATTTTGTCTACTGAATTGTCACTAGATCATTTTACTCCCGATTTAAATCAGTTGCTAGGACACATGCTAACCTTTGAGCAGGATGTCAAAGGTGAAAGTGATAAGAGTGCAGGACAAGCAATGTATTCAAAGGATAAGAAGAAGGATAGCAAAGGGAAGCAACAAGCAAATGAAGATGAAGATACAACTAGCCAAGCTAACTTCCTAAGAGGAAGAGGAGGTGGCAAAGGTAGAGGAAGAGGTAGAAGTAATAAAGATGGAGTCAAAGCTTGCTAGATTTGTGGTAAGACAAATCACTTAACTCATGATTGTTGGCATAATACTCAGAACAATGGTGGATATAATCAGAACTTTAATTTAAGAGGAAGAGGTGGCAAAAATCAAAGAGGTAATTTCAGAGGTAGAGGTAGTAGAGGTTACTTTGGAAGAAATGCAGGTAGAGGATTCCAAAGCCAATCCTACAACAATACCTACTACAATTATGCTTCAGATCAGAAGGAGGTTTCAACCTTGATCATAAATGCAACTTGTGAAAGGCAAAGTGAAGACCAAAGAGTCCTCTACATTGACTCAGGGTGTAGCAATCACCTGAGTGGCAACATAGCCTTGATGACTGATTTGGAGAATAAGGTAAGTAATCATGTAGTTCAAACAGGTGACAATACAAAGCATAATGTGAAGTCAATTGGATCAGTGAAGGCCAAGGATGGAAGTACTCTTTTGAGTAAGGTTTTGTATGTTCCTACAATTCCAAAGAATCTGATAAGTGTAGGGCAAATTGTTGAGAAAGGTTGTGAAGTAAGATTCACTAATGAAGGAGTTTTTGTGGAAGACCCTAGCAATGGGTATAAACAAATTTTTTGAGGGAAGAAAGAAGGAAGACTCTTCACATTGAAGATTCAAGGTAATGTTGGTCATGCCTTGTTCACTTATGGAGGACATAAGATATTTGAGTTAGATCTTTGGCACAAAAGGCTTGGACATTTCAATGAGAGAGGTATTAAAGATATGGTTAACAATGGTTCAGTGCTTGGATTGCCTAATGTTGCAGGTCAACATATGACATACAGATGTGAGGCATGTCAATTAGGTAAGGCTCATAAGCAATCTTATTCCAAGCATGGTTTTATGTATTCAGAAAAGCTTGAGTTGGTACACACAGATGTGTGGGGACCTTCCAAGGATTTCAGTATAAATGGTTCAAGATATTATGTGATTTATGTTGATGATGCTACCAGGCGGATCACTATCTATGTGATCAAAGATAAATCAGAGGTATTCAATACATTCAAGCATTATCATGTGTATGCAGAAAGAATCACAGGTCAAAAGTTGAAGAGACTAAGGTCAAATGGAGGGGGAGAGTATTTCTCTAATGAGTTCAGCAATTATTTATGGAATGCATGTATAAAAAGAGAGGTTACTTGCAGGTACTCTCCTCAACAAAATGGTGTAGCAGAGAGGAGGAATAGAACTCTTGTTGAGTCTGCAAGATCCATGATGAAGGAGAAAAATTGTCCCAATTATTTGTGGGCTGAGGCTATAAATACAGCTACATATTTGGTCAATAGATTACCATGTAAAGCTTTGAAGGGTATGACACCATATGAGGCATAGTGGGGTAAGAGACCTACCCTAGATCATTGCAAAGTATTTGGATGTTTGGCATATGCATATGTGCCATCTCAATTAAGGCACAAATTGGAACCTTAATCTGAAAAGTATGTGTTCATTGGATATGATGATAAGCAGATGGGATATAGGTTGTGGAGTCCATCCACAAAACAATTCCTTGTGTCAAAGGATGTTACCTTTGATGAGCAAGGTACTTGGTATGCAGGTCCAATCAATATTCATGCAAGTGATGAAGAAGTTGTAAATCAGAAGAAAGGTAAATCAAAAGTTCAAATATTTGATGAAGAAGAGAATAATGAAGTACAGGTTGAAGTTGAAGAAGTGCCAAGGTTTGATCCAGAATGTGACGAACCAGAAACCTCGAGAAGTGGAGAACTCAGAAGGTCATCAGGACACAAATGGCAACCTACAAGGTATAGCTATGACACTTCTTTTTTGGCTACTAAAGATTATGCTTATATGGTAAAGGCACATGAAGACCCTTCTACATATGAAGATGCAAAAGGTAAGGAAACTTGGGAGAAAGCTATGCAGGAAGAGTATGATGCATTGATGGAGAATGAGACATGGGATTTGGTTCCTAAACCAAATAGTCAGAAGATCATTGGATGCAAATGGTTCTACAAGACAAAGAGGTATGCAGATGGAAGTGTGTCTAGGTGTAAAGCTAGACTTGTTGTGAAAGGGTTTTCTCAGACATATGGTATAGATTATGATGAGACCTATAGTCATGTGGCAAAGATGACAACCATCAGGACACTCATAACTATTGCTACATGTAAAGGTTGGAAATTATGTCAATTAGATGTGAAGAATGCTTTTCTAAATGGTTATATTTCATATGATGTTTTCATGGAGCAACCACAAGGATTCAGAGATGAAAGATATCCAGATCATGTATGTAAGCTCAAGAGAGCTTTGTATGGTTTGAAGCAGGCCCCAAGGGCATGGAATTATAGACTTGTGAAATTCTTGAAGGAACTCGGTTTTCAAGTATCTAAAGCAGATAGTAGCTTGCTTGTCAAAGCAAGTGATGATGGGTTCATCTACATGTGCATATATGTTGATGATATAATTCTTACAGGTACAGATGAGAAAGGCATTCAAAGCCTAAAGAAACAGATCGAGAAAGAGTTCAAGATTAGTGACTTGGGAGACTTGTCATATTTCTTGGGCATGGAGATCTCATACACTCAACATGGAGTGTATGTAACTCAAGAAAGGTATTTGAAGAACTTGTTAATCAAATTTAAAATGCAATATTGCAGGGTAGCACCTACTCCAATGGAGGTGAATCACAAATTGAGCAGATATGGAGGAGAAGAATTCAAGGATATGAAGTTGTATCAAAGCCTGGTTGGTAGTCTTATCTATGCTACATTAATTAGGCCTTACTTGTCATATGTAGTTGGAGTGTTGTCTCAATTCATGCATTGTCCTAGTTAAGAACATTGGGTTGTAGGACAAAGGGTGTTGAGGTACATTAAGGGTACTCAAAGAAGGTTTGTATTTGTGAAGAGATGGATAGGTATGTGCTTGAAGATGAAAAGGTGTTGCAAAATCCTTGATCTACACTAGCCAAATGAACTCCAGGACTATGTGGTGGGCCCTTTTAGCTTTCCAATGGATGTATCAGACACCCTATGTACCTTGGAAGATCACTCTCAAAAAGATAGATCAAAACAGATAAGTTGGAGTTAGCTCAGAGGTGAAGAACTTGCTATTTTGGTTCATGCACCTGTCCAGTGTTTTGCATAATTCTCTCAGCATAGCAGCAATTAGCTTAATTCCTTTTGGGGAAGTCTAGTTAACTTAAAGATCTAACTTTCAAGAGTAATCTCATCAAAAATAATGAACCACAAACTGAGAATGATGTTTAACAAGTGACGACATCATCCCGATTTTCATGGTCTGCTACAGTAATGAGACCAGTGAGTAGAAAAATGAACATAACTCACGATTTAAGAATCCAATGATTATGAAACTTTGTATGATTGTACTAGACAGTATGATAAATTAAAAAAAACTTTAAATCATTGAATTTGGATAAGTAAACACTTGGAAACAGCTCTGACAAGATGAGTAAAAAAGTCGGGTACCTGATAGAGAAGTGAAAATGAACAGATAGGGTTGACTTCAACTGCACATAACTAAAGATTGAAACACCCGAATGAAATAAAACTTGGTGAGCATATATTAGACTTATAGATCTAACTTTAACAAGTTAAATAATTGAAAATGATGCACCAAGCTTAGAGAAACCATCTCTGCAATCTGACTAAGAAAACTAAGAGATATGGCAGTGAGTAGTACACTTCACAAGAACATGGAAATATGAACTCAAATGATCATGAAAATGGAAGTATATTGATTTTACAACACAATGGACTTACTGATACATATGTGTTCCTTGAAACCACACCTTGATATGGCATAAAGCTCAACTCTCTGAGGTCTCTCTAAGCACGACTAAAGCTGCCATCTATTTATAGTTGAGCTTGGGAGGATAACTTCCCTCAATCACTCTCCAATCAATTAGTGATTGCTTTGTGGCTCCTCTTTCCCTTTTTGATCAATTGGACTCAACCAATTAAGATTCTTTCACTTTTACATTAAGTAAAGTCTTCAAAAGTTACAAGGTAGTTCACAAGTGAACTTTACATTGTCTTCATTTTAAGGCTTCTTCTTTGAATTTGTGGGACTCAAGCCAATAGTTAGACTTGTCATAGACTTGCTCCAACAGTATTATGGTTTTACATCAAATATAAACATCAAGATATATAGTGATACAGGTTGGGCAGGTAATCCTGATGATAGGAGATCAACATATGGATACTTGTGTTATGTGGGAGATAAGCTAGTCTCTTGGTGTTCTAAAAAGCAACATACAGTTGCTTTATCATCTACAGAAGCAGAGTATAAAGGTATGGTTGAAGCTGCAAAGGAAGTCATATGTCTAAAGACTCTTATGAAGAGTTTTGACATCATTCAGAGTACACCCACTATTCATGGAGATAACATGAGTTCATTATATCTAGCTGCTAGCCCTGTTTTTCATGCCAGGACTAAACACATTGAGATTCAGTATCACTTTTTAAGAGACAAGGTGATGGATAAGGAGATTGAAGTCATACATACTTCAACAAAAGATTAGATAGTTAATATGCTAACCAAAGGCTTGGATGGACAAAAGCTACAGAGATTCAAAGACATGGCAGGTATAAAGAAGATAGAGAAAACCTCAATTTTGATGATTGAGGGGGAGCTGTTGGTGCAAATCAATCACCAATTGAAGTTTTGAAGTCAAGGATTGAAGAAAAGATCAATTTATGAAGCATGAGGAAATTACATGTTCAAAAGATGAAGACTTGTATACATATGTACATTAATTTAGAGTTTGCTCACTTATACCTAGCTTGTATATATTTGCCTATATATACAAGTGAAAATGTTGGGAAAAATATGAGAGAGTATGAGGGAACAAGAATTTAGAAGAATTAGAAGTCAATAGATACTTTAGAAGTGATTAAGATCTCTCTCTCATCCAGATGAAAAAGTTTTCTGAATAGAAGAAAAGTTGCGCCCAATATTTCTGAGTGTTCTCCTTCTGTGTTTAATCTTTTGCGAAATGCTTTTGTACAAGTTTAAATCTATAGTTGATTGACCTCTGTACAAGTTTTTAGCTTCTAATTGTGATCAGGTTGAGAGAATTGTGTGTAGGAACATGTACATGTGTAAATGTGAAAAAGTGAAGTTGCAAGAGGTGCAAAATTTGATGCTAATGTTTTGGTCAGTTCTCCTTCCAAAGTGTAAAGTTTTGAGCAACCAAGCAGTCATTCTTTAATTTGAAAGGTAAGCTACCTATGGCTAAAAGCATTTTAAAAAATGGGTTTTAGTTTGGGAGAATCATGCTTTAGAAGTTGCAGGTGTCAAAGTCGACTATAAAGAACTATAGTTTTAGACATAGGTGAATTGTTTAGATCATTTCTCAAGATCTACTGAGTCTTTTGGAATGATTTAATTTGGAGAAGGTGCATAAACTATAGTCAACACCTTGTGCAAAGTTTTATAAAAAGCTTTACACATTTGATCCATCAATGAATGAGATATATGCAGCATACTTTTTGAGTAACTACTCTCTTCATAGTTTGTTCAAGATTTTGGTAATTGAGCATTGATCCTCCAAATTGGTAAAGATTTTGAGTTATTCTTGATATAGAGGTGCTCTAACTTCAAGGATAGCTTGTTCTTTTGGAGATTAACACTCTCCATCATAAAAATCATGAACTTTATCTCCTTAGATAAAAGTAAATAAAAATGAATTGAGGAAATCTCATGACATTAGGAGCCAAGAACCACGAATACTGAGTGGTTGGAATCAAATCAATGGGTCCCTAAAGTGTAGGGACACTTTTAGGTGGAAGAAATTCAAATTTCAAACTCACTTTATGAGTATAAGTAGGAGAGACTTTTAGTCGCGGGATAATGATAGAGAAGAGAGAGCCATTGATCCTCATGATTGAACATACACTAAGCTCACATATGTATGAGTAAGTCCACTTCATCTCCCTTGTATCATATATTCGTTAGCATATACAATTTGAGTTAATTATGCAAGTTAATCTCTGTCTACTGTTGTCTACTGCTATCTCATCATTTTAGTGATTTTGTTCAATCGTTCTCTATGCGTACTGAATAATTTGACTTTCTTTAACTTGGAATAGGTAACATGATCATTCTAGTAGCTATGCATCAGTTTTCTTTGCATTTGGATCATCAGATCTTGAGATATGATCTTTGCAAGCTACCTATGTGTACATACTATCATCCTCCTGAAAAGTTGGGATTACACCCCTGACTTCTTAAACTTATTTCTCATCATATACTCACTCTAAATTACTGAAATATCTTGGAATAGTTAGCTAAGGTCATCAATTAGATGTGTCTAAAAGCTCTCAGGTCAATTGATAGCAAAGAGTGAGAACTAAACATTTTTCAGAGAGGTTCAAGTCCAAAATAGTAAGTTTTTTAGAGTTCTATTTAAAAGTTATCTATTTTGGCACAACTATTTGGCAACGGTGCTCCAAGGTACATAGTGGGTCTAAATGCATATTTGGGAATCTAAAGGTTTCTATTAAGGTACTCTGAAGGCAGATTGGCAGGTCTAGAGTAGGATTACTGTAACACCACCTCATCTTTGGAGTGTATCCAACCATTTCCTCACAATAATTCCAACAACACCCATAGAAACATGTCTTGCCCCAATCAAGTTAATCATGCCTAAGAAGACCCTTTCACTTACAGATTTAGTAGATTCAAGAGCCTCCTCATGTTTCATTGATGAAGGATTGGTTAAGAGACACAAGATTCTAGTACTTCAAAGAACAAACCAATAGTAATTGAAGTAGTAGATGGATGACCTCTAGCATCTGGGAATATTACCATGGAAACCACACCATTAAAAGTACACCTTGGAGACCATGATTCCCTCATCTATTTCAATGTAGTATTGAGTCTGATAAATCTTGTTGTCATTGGATTTCCTTGGCTAAAGAAACATAATCTAGACATTAATTTGGAAAATAATAAAATCACTTATTGAGACATAAAAAAGAACCAAACATATGTAGGAGCCAAAGCCCTCATACATGCAATAAAGAAGGAATCTACATACATGATCTATGCCATAGCAACTCAAGAATCCAAGAAAGATGATCCAGTGAAGCTGTCCAACTAGTACCAAGGTTTTGAAGATGTTTTTGAAAAGAAGAATGTAAGTATCCTTCTAGAGCAGAGACCTTAAGATTGTGCCATAAAACTTCAAGAAGGAGAAAAACCACTGTTGACAGTAGCCAAAGGCACAGATGATGAGGAAGCATCTGATGGAAGATTACGACGAAGTAGTGGGGAGCCAAGCAGTCATTTTTCTCTAAGAAATATATTTGATAATACTTTTTCAAAACCCTCAATAGTGATTTTCATCACTCTTGTATCATATGTAACATAGAAGCACACACTTTTGTAATTAGTAGCTCCATTTTGTGCAAGCCGAGGAGTCCTCAAGCTTGAGGAGCTTAGGTAGAACAAGCATACCAATTTTGGCTATTTTTAGATCTCGTTTAGACCTTCAAATAGTGCATGGAACCTATTTTTTAACTATGCTAGACAGTAGATGTGAAACCGGTCAAAACTAGTCAAAAAACTATAAAGAGAGCTAGAGAGCTCATTTAGAGGTTGCATAGTATTAGCTAGTGTAGACTTGTGAGAGCTTCTAAGAGTGTTCTTGAGTAATAGAATCTACTTTCAACCTTCCATTGTGTCTTGCTTGTCTCTTCCTTGTGTGTGTGTATGTGTGTGTGCATCCCTATGCTTCTCACCTTCACTCTCACTACATCTTGTGTTCACGATCTTCATATCACTCCTATCTCTTCCACAGATTGACATTAAGGAGGTGGGGCTTCTTAACATGGTGCTTACCATTGTACTAGAGCAACACCAAATTTGGCACAGCTGTCGGGGATCAAGTCTAGGACGAATGTGTGATGGTAAGAGTATAGCAAGAAGTGGTGTTGGAAGTTAAAATTTCAGTTTTTGTTGTTGTTTTTAGGTAGTTTTTTGTGTTTTTCATCTCCTATACACTCCTCCTTCACCACCGCATCATCTTCTTCCACTCCAAAAAAAAATCAAAAAATTCACCATATCCACCTATCCCCCTCATTTGCGCATGAGAGAGAGAGAGCTTTTGTGCTTGTTTGTGCATGTCTATTTTTGAGTTTTCTTACAGGTACAGTGCTCTAGAGGAGCAAGAAAGCTTCCAAAAGGTGAGAAAACCACTTTTCTATCAGATCTGCCATATATGTTAGACCATCATGATGATCTGACAAGTTCGACTTTTTTGGTAAGCGTGTATAGCATTGTGTAGGTGATCCTTGCGCACTCATGAATCCACAAACGCATTCTGGAAATTTGCACTTTGGTGGACCATCGTGATGGGCTCACACCATCGCAATTGTGTCACACCATCGCGATGCCGGACCATTGCGATGGTCTCACACCATCGGGATGGTTTAGTTGGACCATCACGACTGTTCACTTGGACCATCACAACGGTCACTGAACATCGCGACAATCCCGTCGACCCCATGCCATCGCGATTGGCCATGTCAATGCAACGAATCACTTGCCATGTGTCAAATTAGACCATCATGATGATACCAGGTATGCCATCACGACGCTTCAAGTTCAGACCATCACCATTGGCTCAAGCCATCGTGCCTCCTGACCATCGCGATAGGCTCATGCCATCATGATGGTTGCATTGACCGTGGACCATTGCGATTGGCTCATGCCACCGCGATTGCTCACTAGATAGACCATTGCGATGCCTCGCACAATCGGACCATCGTGACGGTTCAACTGGGCCATCGCGATGGTCCCGACCATCGTGAAAGTCCTAGACCATCGCGATTATCTCAGACCATCGTGATTGCCCACCTAGAACACCAAAATTAGTTTTTGATTTTTTGGGCTATTTTGAGGCTATTTTGAGTGAATTTTTAGGTGGTTAAGCTTATTGGAGACCCCTTAGCTCATATTTGAAGAAAACCCTATTTGTCAATTTTTACCCCTGAAGGCCTGAACGTTCATATCTTTTTCATTTGAAGTCTTTAAAGGAAAAGGAACTTTAAAGGTGTATATATCAAAGTGCTTGAGCATTGATTTAAGAATTGGTCTAAACATTGGATTTTGACAGGTCTAGCAAGAGCTATCCAGGTCAAACAAAGCAAAGCAAGTGAAGAATGCAAGGCTTGGGAAGTGCTACTTCTTGGGCAGCGGAGCAATCAAAGAAGCTGACTCGAGGTTGGAAGAATACTCAACCCCCTCAGTCAATCATTAGCTTAGGCTAAACGTCTAGCATTGTGGATTAAATTAGACAACGATAGGAACACATCAAGTCAAACAGACTTAATTTTCAAGTCCAAGACTACGATAAAAGTGTGCGATACGAAAACCTAAAGGAAAGAATTTAGGTCAGACAATACAAGAACTCAAAAGTACAACGGAAAGTCAACTCTTGACGTATACATTGAGACAAGATAAGAACTTAAAGGAACTAAGCAATTAAGAACAAAGAAACATTGACGATCAGAGTGTGTATTGAGTGATTCAGGAAGTAAATTCATGAACCTTAGATCGGGCAAGCATATAGGTAAGTCAGATTGACGAAGCCTTAGATCATCAGAAGCAAGTGTAGGAACTACTAAACATTCGTAGGCTCAGCAATTGAATAGTTACCCTTACAAGTTGGGCTCAGATACGAGCGAATCAGAAATGACCTTTGGCACGGAAAGACCAGAAGGAGGGTTAATTGTAGCATACTTGGAAAGACTCGAAGGACCCTACAGAACCCAACTAGAATATGTCCGAACAAACCACTTAGGTGCTCGCATCTATGAGGATAATTTGCAAAGATCAATGGTGCAATTGCACAACCCTGACCAACCCATTGGATTGGAACATCCAGTGGTGAAATTCGAGAGAGATGCTTACATAGACAAAGAAGAAACAATGTACAACATAAGTACTCAACCTAATCATACCAATGAGTTTGGTGTATTTCAGTTAGATACGGAAGCAAGAACCCAAGGAAAAGAACCACTAGGAGAAGAACCCAAGACACTTAGAGGGAAATCTGTACTGGCAAGAGTACTAAACCCGGAATGGATCCCTCAGGATAATAAAAGCATAGAATTGTTTCTAAATAAGGAAACTGATGAAGCATTTTGGAGGTATTAAATGGAACAACCTAGTGAGGTAGGTTCGAT
Source organism: Ceratopteris richardii (assembly GCA_020310875.1). Lineage (NCBI taxonomy): Eukaryota > Viridiplantae > Streptophyta > Polypodiopsida > Polypodiales > Pteridaceae > Ceratopteris > Ceratopteris richardii. The sequence goes on along the minus strand of CM035433.1, from coordinate 71,170,455 downwards.
CATGATTTACAAATTCAAGGACCTAGATACACTTGGAAAGGTTGTATACTTGGATGATACTTCAAAACAAGTATTTGTAGTGCCGGAACATGCAAGACAAGTCTACACATGGAGAGGTGAGTTAGGATTCCCACCATCACGAACAAATGTAAACACTAGCCATCAGGGTGTTGGAACATCCTCAGCCCATGGTACTCAAAGAGAGAAGAACAAAGGGAAACCAAAAGTGAGTTTAACTCATCCCATAGGGAGAGATAGACCAAACAGGGACACTGATAGATTGGAAAGACAAAGAGAACCAAGAATACCAGGATGTAGAGATGATTTTCCTCTACCTAGACCACGTGAACACCCAAGGGTACTAAGACCCACTCAATTAGTAAAATCAATGAAAAACTACTCTGACGGGATAGGAGATCCCTATGACCATGTTGCAGAATTTAAACAAGTGCTACGAGCAGAGCAAGTAGAAGACATGTTCACGCAATACGATGTGTTTAGACTAACGCTAAAGAACACAACTTTAACATGGTTCCAACCATTGCAACAAAGGCAATTTAGAGATATTCGTCACTTGTTAGAGTCATTCATCATGGAATTCTCTAAAAGTGGAATCAGACATAATACTTCTTCATTGATTCACAGCTTCAAGAAGACCCCTCAAGAAACAGACAGACTTACAGGATGTAGCTTTAGACAATATGTTGAGAGATGTTTGATGCAAGAATTACCCTCATAGGCCAAGCAAGTTTCATTGTTTTAGATGGCCTCTTAAGCTCTAAACTACACTCCTATGTATACTTGAAGGAACCCAGAATACTAGAGCAATGTGTAAGAATTTGTATAGAAATTGACGACAATTTAGGGGATGAGTTGGAACTCTCAAAGGTCTATAAGGACTCAGATTGTTCATCTCTAGAATCCTCAAAACTCTCTAGCTTGATAGAAGACCTAGCAAAAAGGTGGCCCAGAAAATAGGATTTTCTAGCAAACAGATGCCTAGGTTAACAACAAACAAGCGTTGTTATACCTATGGTGGTGATCATATGGCAAATGTGTGTCCCAATGTAACACAACTACAAGCCAACACTAGTGGCCAATACTATACAATTGGGAGACAAGACATGAATCACACGGCCCAGGACGGCCCATACAACAAACAAGTAGTACGACAGAACTACCAAGCATACCCCCAACCAGGGAGATATCAAGGTCAATACAATGCTCAACCTCATTACTATAGGCATCCGCAGAACTATCTGTATCAGGCTCAATAGAGACCACAATCTGTTTTAGCTCAACAACCACCCCCACCAGTGAATGCCATCTCAATCAAATACGTTGTTGCAAAAGAGAACCTCAATAGGGCTTTAGTGCCTTCTTCACCCCTGATCACTGAAAGTGATCGGAATTCTAACAATTTTGACTCTACCCATGTAGATAGTCCACCCGCATACTACACGGAGTCACCAGAACATGTTGAAACATATCAATACGATAGTCCACCATTGGAACCCAGCTGGGAGCCTGATTATGCTACTGTGATGTATGCCAACCCTAATCCACGACCCTAGTTAAGACAGCAAATACCAAAGGGCCCTAGAGGACCATGCTTTAGGTGCCAAGGAGATCATTTCATAAAGGATTGTCCACATGCTCCGATAGCGGGGCAGTCACAATATTCTAACATACAAGGTTTTTGTGCCGAGTGTGGTAAAGAGCATGTAATCAAAGATTGTCCCAAGAACTCTACTAATGCTTCAAAAGTAACACCCATCAATGTGATAGGCATTGTACATAACGCAGATGGATCCAATCCTACATACGTGCCTATCCAAGCTATAACAAGAGCCCACGCGCTCTTACGGAATCAATAGCTTAATCCTGAAAAATTAGCCGGAACTAGTGAAGTTGGAGATTCTAGTAATAAAAAGATGAAATCTTGGAAAGATTCCAGAGAAAGAATTAAGAGGAAGTGGATTAAAAAGATAACTGAGTTGGAAGGAAGTTTAAAGGAATCTAGAGCTAAAATCCTAGAATTGACTTTGCAAGAATCTAATTGGGAGAATCTGGCTCAGAGATCAGGATCAGTTCTAGCTGAACCCATACCAAAAAATCTAGACATGATGTTTCACACATATCAGGCTAGATTAAAAGAAGGACCCCAGATAGCTGAAATGAGTAAGAACTACCCAAGAGCAGATTTAGAAATTGAGAGGACTAAACTTTGCATGAAGATGATAGAATTAGCACAAGCTATGTTCAAAGCCTCTCATTATCTTAATTGGAATAACATGGCAAAACCTGAATTACACTTTCAAGGACTACTGGAGAGGTTAGAATACTTGATCACTAGTAATGAAAAGAAGAAATTGCAAGGGAACCCTCTTGTTCCTGAGACAGAGGAAAGGAATGCACCATCCCTATCTCAAGTACCTAATACAGAGGTTGAAGACAACCTGTCTTCCATACATAAGTATTCACATGAATTTCTAAGAGAAATCCAAGAAGAGAAGTGGAGAAGAGAGCAAGAAGCCCATCCTCTTATTCAAGAAATAGACGACTTGCAGGAACAATTTCCCAAAGACATCCCCTCTATTTATGATGATGTAGAGGAAGAACAATTGAGTGAAAACACAGATTTTTAATCCAATTCTTTGCAAGAATTACCTTAGTTCATAGGACCTTGGGAAGCCAAGTCTATTACCATGAGAGCACCCACTATAATAGTGAGAAATGAAGAATCAGTAATCCCTAGAAACACGGAAGTGGTCAAGAACCCTAAAGTACATTGTCATCTCACTCTAGAGGATTTGTTGAAGATTAAACCAGAATTGTGGAAACACGTAGCAAACCAATTCCCTGAGCTTGCTATTGCTCCCTCCCAAATAGGATCACACAAGAAGGTAACAAGATACCCATGAAATAAATCGAAGATGTGAGCGAGGGAGAGGAAGGTAACACTTATCTTCCAATAACCCACAAGGGCTACACCACCAAAGCCATCTTAGATTCAGGAGCCGGAGTATCCATCGCTACTATTGCTTTATGGAAACATTGGGGTAAACCAGCACTAAGACCCACCAGGATGAAGCTGCAAATGGCTGATGGACATATAGAGAAGCCATTGGGCTTACTAGTTCTCTCACCACTTGTGGTGTAGAGTTTGAGCATACTTTTGCCATTTGTGATTTTGGGAAAAATAATGCTTACAAGATGATCTTAGGACGACCATTCATGCATCAATTGCAAATCGTACAAGATTGGGGAACTAATTCTTTGTACTTGCAACATTTAGGAGTGACTACTAAAGTCAATCTTAAAGACTATCCCCATCGAGATGTACCCCCAATACAATGGAACACCATCCATAAGACACAAGAAGAAACATAGTCGGTACACTCATTGGAATCAGACCCCTCATGGTTGCACGAGGATACTCATCTATGGATGTGTAATGGCGCAAAACAAGAGGAAGAACGGTTAGAAGCCAGAGCCTTAGGTTCAGAACGACATCCAAAAACCCTTCAAGACCCAGCTTATGCACCTATAGTATTTCCAGATGAGGAATTCGAGCCTCACGGTTGGGTAGAAATTTTAGCTATGATGGACATAGCGGTGAATGAAGAACAATGGACCCCCCATTGTGATGAGGACATATATGACATTTCCATCTTTATGATTGAACCTATCGAGGAAGAATTTATCCTAGAAGAATGCATGGAAGTGACCCAAGAACCGGATGAGAGTAGTGATGAGGACCTATAATCCATCATCATGGAACCCTTCTGTTCCACAGAAGAGGAATATCTTTATTTTGTAGAAGCCAAAAACCCTAAAGAGGAAAAGGAAAATCAAATGGAACGACATGAGTCCCTCATAAAAGATACAGAAAGCAAATAGAAGAAGAGAAAGAAATCACCTAAGACAGAAGAAGAAGAAGAAGAAGAACCACTCATGGAAGTACCCGAGAACTTCAAGAAGTATGAAATAGAAGATAGAAAAATCATGGTACGAATGCCTAAAAGGAAAGCTGACATTGGAGAAGTATATGATAATCAAGAGAAAACCAAAAAAATCATAGTTACCATAGAAAGAGAAGAAGAAAAATGTACATACATAGGGCATCATTTGACTATTGAAGAAGAAGAAGATCTAGTTGTCCTATTGCGAGAATATAGAGATGTGTTCGCTTGGAGTTATAAGGACTTGAAAGGAGTAAACCCGAATATATGCTCCCATAGAATTCCTAGGACTCTAGATGCCAAACCTACAAAACAAAAACCATACATGTACAATGACAACTACACTGCTAAGATTAAAGAAGAAATAGATTGTTTGATAGAAGCAGGATTCATTTACAAAGTCGAGCATATAGAATGGGTATCCCCCATTGTGGTTGTGCAAGAAAAATGGAAAATTGCACGTGTGTATTAACCTTAAAAAAGTTAATGCCGCCATGATTAGAGACACTTATCCTCTTCCTATCAAGGAACATTTATTGAAAAGAGTTGTGGGCAAGGAAGTTTATAGCTTTCTTGATGGTTTCTCAGGCTATAATCAAGTAGCAATTGCTCCAGAAGTGTTGGATGTGATGGCTGGATACACTTAGAAGATCAAGCTGGTGCTGCCAATCCTGCTTTACACCTGCCCTCCTTTCTCTTCAGATATGCTTAGGAGACTCCTTAAGCTTCCAAATGACACCAAGAAACTATATATGTGCTTTACAAATTAATTGTGTAATGATCAAATCAAAACAGATGATTTTGAACCTTCACAGATCCAAAAAACTTTCTATTCCTGTAATGATACCTACTCAGTCTTAAGCTCAGTATGACCAGCACACTTGCAATTGGATTAATTCCTTCTGGGAGTATTAAATTAACTTAACAAGCTACCATTAGCAAGTTAATCACTCCAATTAACAAACTATGCACTGAGAATGATCTTTAGCAAAATCAGAGACACCCCCGACTTTTTAGGAACTACACAGAAAAATACCAGTAACTGCCTCGACTGCAATTTCTCCCAAATGGCTGAATGGAATGACTTGAAACTTTGTAGTGTTGTAGAATACTTTGAGCTGGTTCCAATGAGCTTTGAATCATCCAATTTGGTTCAGTAGATCTTGAGATATGCCCTGTTGAAGTTGACAGACTTGGAGGTGGTCACTCAGAGAAAGCAGAGATAATGAATATGAGTATATGTATTAAATCTATCAATTGTACATTCCCATTGGCATGTAATGTGATGCTCAATGGTACTCAGAGGTGTAGGCTAAAGAGTAGCTCTCACACACTCAATGATTTGCTTGGAATTGCCTCAGGAAGTGAGCAGCATGACCCGCGACTTTTCCATAGTCTTTTATAAGAGTTTTGAAGGAATTTGAATTTCAAATTCAAATGTAGGCTCCCTCAAATCTCTCATCTAAACATATGGAGATATTCTCTCCATTCATACCTTCCAAATTTCACGACTTTTGAAGGTGGGTGAGATTACAAGAAGTGAGTTAAGTCATATTGACTTTTACATTGGATAAAAGGTAATAACCAATTAGGCATTGGTTCCTATGGTTCAAGGTTCATGTGAATACATCCTTCAAGGGTCCAAACTTTAGCTTTCCAAGGTTCCAATTGTCCAAGCTTTATGTTGAGTCTTCAAGGCACAAATCAAAGCCAAGTGTGAAGGCTTGTTTGCACCAACAGCTCCCCCTCAAGCCAAACACGTTGGCTCAAGTCTTCATCTCTAATCTTCAATTATTTCCTGCAATCCAATCATGGATTTAAACCTGCATAGCTTGCTCCCATCCAGAGCTTTTGTAAGCAAATCTGCACATTGTATATTAGTAGACACATATGATAATTGGATTTCCTTGCTAAGTAATTTCTCCCTCACATAGTGGTAATGAACCTCTATGTGTTTTGTCCTAGCATGATACACTGGATTAGCTGCTAGGTGAAGTGAACTTGTGTTATCACCAAATATGATTGGTGGCCTTGTGTATAGGCCCAATTCTGAGTATAGTAGCTTCAACCATATGGCTTCTTGAGTGGCATTGGCTAGCCCTCTGTACTCTGCCTCAGTAGATGATAGAGCTACTGTGGGTTGTTTCTTGGATGACCAAGAAATTGGTTTATCACCTGCAAAGCATATATAACCAGATGTACTCCTCCTGTCATCCTTGCAACCTGCCCAATCTGCATCTGAGTATACTTTGATATCAATGTCTGATGAATATGGAAAATACAAACCATGATTTTGTGTTCCCTTTAGATACTTTACTATCTTCTTGGCTGCCTCCAAATGTGGTACTCTTGGTTTATGCATAAATTGGCTAAGTACACTAACACCATAGGATATATCAATCCTGGTTAAGGTAGCATAATTAAGACTACCTACCAAACTTTGGTAACCTGTAATATCTTTGAGTTCTTCTCCTTCATGTGCACTGAGTTTGTGGTTGACCTCCATAGGAATGTTTGAGACTTTAGCTTCCTGCAAATTAAACTTCTTGACCATGTCCTGAATGTACTTCTTTTGAGTAATAAAGATACCTGAATTTGTATAGACCAATTCAAGTCCTAGGAAGTACTTCAATAATCCAAGATCATTGATCTTGAATTCCTTCATCATCTGTCCTTTGATGTGTCTAATCCCATTCACATCATTACCTGTAATAATGATGTCATCAACATAGACACACAAGTAGATTACCTCTGAATTGTTCTTCTTTATAAACAATGAAGTATCTGCTTTACTCATCACAAATCCTTGATCTAGGAGATAGGTTGTCAACCTATAATTCCATGCTCTAGGTGCCTGCTTCAATCCATACAGAGCCTTCTTCAATTTACAAACATGATTTACCTTATTGGGATCCTCATAGCCAGGTGGTTGTGACATGTAGACTTCTTCAGATATCCATCCATTCAAGAATGCATTCTTCACATCCAATTGGTACATGTTCCAATTCTTGGATGCAGCTACACTCACCATAACTCTGATAGTTGGCATCTTGGCCACAGGAGAAAATGTCTCCTCATAATCAATGCCTTGGGTTTGTGCAAAACCCTTGGCCACCAACCTAGCTTTATACCTGTTTATTGTACCATCTGAGTTCCTCTTGAGTTTGTAGATCCATCTGGATCCTATCACCTTCATGGAGTCCTTCTTGGGTACCAAGTCCCAAGTATCACTCTCCTTGAGAGCCTCCATTTCTTCATTCATTGCTTCCTTCCATTCTGGTTTAGTAATTGCTTCTTCAAATGTACCTGGTTCTTCATTCAAGATATCCTTTGCAAGATATACAGAGTGCTTGGTTACAAGTGAAGTATCATATCCATACCTAATTGGTTTCTTCTTTTCTCTTTGAGATCTCCTCATAGCTTGAGTTGAGGATTCTGGATTGTCTTCTAGTTGCTTCATCTTCATTTTCCCTTTGGATTTCCAAGCCTTGAATTCTTCAATGTTGATGGTGTCTTCATCATCTGAGCTTGTGTCCTCCTTCTGAGTTGGTTCTTGTCTGATAAGCTTTGGAAAGTCTTCTTCCATATCATAGGGTAGGCTGACTTTCCTGCACTCATTTTCATACCATGAATCATTTTCATCAAATATAACATCTCTGCTTACCTTGAAGCCTTTGTTTGAGGGATTATAGAACCTGTATCCTTTCTGGTTCAAATCATAACCAATGAAGATACACTTTTCAGCCTTAGGGTCTAGCTTTCCCCTTACCTGTGAGGGAATATGCACATATGCAACACACCCAAAGATTTTGCAATGATCCAGAGATGGTCTCTTACCATGCCATGCCTCATAGGGTGTCATTCCATCAAGTGTCTTTGATGGCAACCTGTTGATTAAGTATGTGGCAGTAGATACACTCTCTGCCCAAAGATAATTTGGTAGTTTTTTCTCATTAAGCATAGACCTAGCTGTCTCTACAATGAGTCTATTCCTCCTTTCAGCTACCCCATTTTGTTCAGGTGAGTACCTTGTAGTGATCTCCCTCTTGATGCCTCTTTCCTGCAAGAATTCTTCAAAGTCATTGGAGAAGTATTCTCCACCACCATCTGACCTTAGTCTCTTCAAATGTCTACCTGTTTGATTCTCAACTAATGCAAGATACCTTTTGAAACAATTAAATACTTCATCTTTATGTTTCATGAAGTACAAGATAGTCCGCCTGCTATAGTCATCAATAAAGGACACATAGTACCTTGATCCAGATATGGATGGCTCCTTGCTTGGTCCCCAAACATCTGTATGCACCAATTCCAAGTAATCTTCATGCATAAAACCTTTCTTGGTATATGGCAATCTGTGTGACTTACCAAATTGACAAGCCCCACACTTGTATATCATGTGTTGCTTGGATACATTAGGTATCCCAAGCACATATTGATCCCTGCTCATTTGTTTTATGGTCCTCTCTCCAATGTGACCTAATCTTTTGTGCCACATCTCCAATTCTGATAGGGTTTGGTCCTTATAGTTGTACAAAGCAATATTCTTAGTGTCTTCAAGTTCAAAGGTAAATAATCTACCTGATTTCTCTCCCTTGGCTATCCTTCTGAATCCATGTCTTGGATCCTCCACATATGCACCATGTTGAGTGAACCTGACCTGTAGACCTTTTTCAACAATCTGACCTACACTCATCAGATTCTTGGTGATTGTTGGAACATACAACACTCTGCTTAGTAAATTCTGATTACCATCACTTGTTTTGACATTGCCTACTTTAACCACTGAATGTTTAGTGTCATCACCTGTCTGCACTTGGTGCTTGCCTTTGGGTTCTTCCAAATCAGAGAGTAAGGCAACATTCCCAGCTACATGGTTAGAGCAACCTGAATCAATATAGAACAAATGATCATCATTGATACCTGATTTAGATGTCATGTTCATAATCAACAAGGAATCATCTTGATCCTCTGCATAATTGTTGTAATCCTTTCTGTTCCTGTATCCACCTTGATAATTGCTATTGTGATTGTAGCTATTGTTGTAATTATTGTTGTAGCCATGGTAACCTTGAGATTGATTGAATCTGCCTCTGCCTTGAGAGTATCCTCCTCTTTGGTGACCTCTTCCTCTTTGGTTCTTGTAGTTTTTGTAGCATTCATCTGTAGTATGGTTAGACAAGCCACAAATATTGCATGGAGATTGATTGTAGGGTCTCCCCCTACCTGACTTACCTCCTCTGCCCCTACCTCTAGATGATCTACCTCTCCCTGCATAGTTTGCTTGGGAGGTAGAGCCTTCTTCATCAACCTTCTTGCTTTTACCCTTGTCTTTAGACTTCTTATCAGTATATAGGGCAGAGGGATTGTTACCTTTTGATTGCTCTCCATTCTTTGTGATCTTTGCTTCATGTGTAAAGAGTTGTCCAATCAGAGTTGTTAGATCAGGTGCTTGGATGTCCATGTATAAGTCCATTGCTGTGGTAAAGCTCTCCCACTTGTCATCTGCCTTTAGTCCATTGATCACTTGTCTGACTATTTGCTCTTCCTCAATTTCTTCTCCAACACTTGCAAGTTGATCTGCAATGTCTTTGACTTTGGTAACAAAATCTGAGACACATTGTTTTGATTGCTTCCTAAGAGTTGTAAACTCAATCCATAGCTGATTCTTTCTGGCCCTTGTGCTTGATGAAAAGTATGTTGACAAGGTTTCCCAAGTCTCTTGGGAAGTCTTACAGTTCCTTACATGAGGTAGAAGAAAATCAGAGATAGAGTTTAGAAGATATGACCTTGCTAAAGCATCTTTAGCACACCATTGGTTGAGCCTCTCATGTTCATCCTTTGTAGGTAGGCCTCTGGTTTTGAATGAGGGCAACTCTTCATCTCCTGATATGTATCCATACAAGCTTCTCCCTTGTAGATAGGTCTTCATTCTCAATGACCAAGCCTGGTAATTATTTCTATCCAATTTGTCAATGAAGGAAGGGAAACCATCACCCATGATTACCTTATTTGCTCTGATACCACTGTTGGATGTGATGGCTGGATACACTTCGAAGATCAAGCTGGTGCTGCCAATCCTGCTTTACACCTGCCCTCCTTTCTCTTCAGATATGCTTAGGAGACTCCTTAAGCTTCCAAATGACACCAAGAAACTATATATGTGCTTTACAAATTAATTGTGTAATGATCAAATCAAAACAGATGATTTTGAACCTTCACAGATCCAAAAAACTTTCTATTCCTGTAATGATACCTGCTCAGTCTTAAGCTCAGTATGACCAGCACACTTGCAATTGGATTAATTCCTTCTGGGAGTATTAAATTAACTTAACAATCTACCATTAGCAAGTTAAATCACTCCAATTAACAAACTATGCACTGAGAATGATCTTTAGCAAAATCAGAGACACCCCCGACTTTTTAGGAACTACACAGAAAAATACCAGTAACTGCCTCGACTGCAATTTCTCCCAAATGGCTGAATGGAATGACGTGAAACTTTGTAGTGTTGTAGAATACTTTGAGCTGGTTCCAATGAGCTTTGAATCATCCAATTTGGTTCAGTAGATCTTGAGATATGCCCTGTTGAAGTTGACAGACTTGGAGGTGGTCACTCAGAGAAAGCAGAGATAATGAATATGAGTATATGTATTAAATCTATCAATTGTACATTCCCATTGGCATGTAATGTGATGCTCAATGGTACTCAGAGGTGTAGGCTAAAGAGTAGCTCTCACACACTCAATGATTTGCTTGGAATTGCCTCGGGAAGTGAGCAGCATGACCCGCGACTTTTCCATAGTCTTTTATAAGAGTTTTGAAGGAATTTGAATTTCAAATTCAAATGTAGGCTCCCTCAAATCTCTCATCTAAACATATGGAGATATTCTCTCCATTCATACCTTCCAAATTTCACGACTTTTGAAGGTGGGTGAGATTACAAGAAGTGAGTTAAGTCATATTGACTTTTACATTGGATAAAAGGTAATAACCAATTAGGCATTGGTTCCTATGGTTCAAGGTTCATGTGAATACATCCTTCAAGGGTCCAAACTTTAGCTTTCCAAGGTTCCAATTGTCCAAGCTTTATGTTGAGTCTTCAAGGCACAAATCAAAGCCAAGTGTGAAGGCTTGTTTGCACCAACAAGAAGATCAGCACCTTTTGCCACAAAATGGGGCATATTTGCATATCGCATGATGCCATTTGGACTAACAAATGCACCTGCCACTTTCCAATGACTTATGTGTCATGTTTTTAAAGAATTCTTATGAAAGAATTTGGAAGTTTATGTCGATGATATATGTACTCATTTGAATATGAGGAAGACTCATATCCCAGAACTAAGGCAAGTATTTGACAAATGTTGAGAATATCAAGTTTGTCTGAACCAAGAAAAGTGTGTTGTCATGGTCAGACAAAATTCTAGGACACATTGTGTCAAAAAATGGAATTTCTACAGATGAAGAAAAGGTGAAAGTGATTGCAGACCTAGCTAGGTCAAATAACGTAAAAGAGGTACAAGCCTTCATGGGTCATTGTGGTTATTACATATGATTCATACACACGTATGCAATCATAGCCAAGCCTTTGTACTCTCTTTTGACCGAGTTTGAATGGACAGATGAATGTGACAATTCATTCAATGAACTTAAATGACATTTGTGTTCGGCACCTATATTGACAACCCCAGATTGGAGAAAGCCATTCCATGTACATGTGGATGCATCCAACTATGCTATAGGATGTGTGTTGGCACAACCCACGAATGAAGGTAATGTAGATCTCCCCATAGCTTATGCAAGCAAACAGTTGAATGTAGTAGAAAGAAATTACACCAATACAGAACGAGAAGGATTATGAATGATCTACGCAGTAAAGAAATTCAGGCATTACTTGTTGGCAAATAAGTTCAAGTTCTTTATAGATCATCAAGCGTTATTGTACTTAGTCAATAAGCCTTGTAACACCGGATGATTGATATTCTAGTTTCTATTACTCATGGAGTACGACTTTGAAGTAGTAGTCAGGAAGGAAAAAACCCATCTTAGAGCTGACCACCTCTCAAGATTAACTTCAGGAGAAGCTCCTCAAGGAATAGCGCCATGTAGGTGTCTAGAGACCTACATTAGTTTTGCAAAAATCATTCCATAAACCACCTCACAACACGGCTACACAGGTTACACATTGGTTATGGAAAGGGATTGTGTTCTCACTTTAATGGGATCATGATTAATTTCCATACTAATGTGCTAATCTTTTGTAGCAGATCTCCTCTACATTCGCATCACTCATCATGCAGACAGAAGGAACCTCCGCAGCTGGCCCCAGTGCACCTGTGGTTAATTTTGGCAACTTACCGATTGAACCACACCCTATGTTACAACTGCTTCCCAAGACCAATGCCAATTGATGATCCTCCTATGGGATACACTAAAAAAGTTCACCACAATTCTCATTGGTTCCAAGGTTTAGCAGGACCCTTAGTAGATGCAGACTTTATTTTTTATGCCATGTTGACTTTTGACAATATTAAGTGGGGCAAATATCAATTTTTCTCGAGAGAATTTGAAGCACTTCAAATTTCAGAAGAGTCAAAGCACATTTGGGCTAGAGTTTTACGGAATATTTCAGTGACCCATTGCCCAAACCTGATTTTTATAGATGCTACTATCTGGTCACTACACTTCAGGTCTCCGAGAACCATGACTTGCCTGGAACTTTCATTCTTCCATCTTTGGTAAATGACCCCCCGTACAAGAAGTTTTATCTTTCCAAAGATCTGATTTGGGCAGCAATTAAGATCCACGGGACTCACACGCCGATAGAGAGTGAAAGGCGTATTCCAGAGCCTATGAAGCATGGTGATGTTTTGAAATGGGCAGATATTTTTGCCATTACACCAGAACTCTCTAAGCCATTACGCATATGTCTACAACATTTTGCATTCCCAACTCAGGATTGCTTTACTATTCCTCACAAGCATATTTGGTTCAGAGTAGATCTCATGTATTGGGCCCCAAACCATAGATCTTATGAGTTGGATTATTGAGCAGTTATATTTGACTTAGCAGATATTGTTGAAGAAACACTCACGAATTTGACAAACAGACATGCATAAAAGAAAAAAGAAAAAGAGAAGCAGAATCAAAGAAAATCAAAAGCCTTAGTGGAGGGACAAATCCACGACCGTTATGTACAGTACAGAATCTTCCAGGATCAGAGTTCGGTACACCAGATCAAACTGTACATAGAGAGAACGTGCATAGGAATAATGGAAGGGGAAGTGCGTTTTCAAGAGCGCGCAATATAAATAGAGCACATACAGAAAGAATGAGTGGGAGAGTTTTTTTTTAGTTATGGTTAGAAGAAGACGCCAGAGAGCGCGTATGTAGAAGAAGACGCCAGAGATCACGTATGTAAAGATGAATAACAGAAACCTGAAATGTCGGGTATTCATCTGAGAGAGATGGTAGGAAGGAACTACTCACTGTAGGAGAGTTTATGTAGCTTGAGCAAGAAGAGGCCAAGCCTGGTTGTACACATCTTCTCTAATAGAAAACACATGTTCATGTGGAAACTCGTGTGCACTATTCGTATGTGAAGAAACCGAAGTATTGGCATACTACGGTTAAAATAGTTAACAGTTAAAGTTTTCACAGTAAACGTATTTCTAGTCAATTACAGTTTCTCAGTAAACGAGTAATTTTCGATAGAAGAACGAAGTAGATCTCGCAGAGTAATGCGAAGTTTTGTATGAGAGATAGCTCATTCTGTAGCTAGACATCTCTACTTTCAGTTGATCAAAGTGGAAAAGATATCTACACACAGTACAAAGCCTGACCGAAAAGAGGTTTTCTGAACTAGTGGAGTTTTTCCTTAAACTTCAGGAAGAGTTCAGTAAGTTAAGGAAGTTCACGCATCACTCCCTTACTACTTCATAAACATTCACTTGAAGTAGTTATAATCAGAATTGAAGTTCATTTCGTTACAATTCCGGTACGATCACGGTGTCAGTTCAGTGACAGTCTGGTGAAGTTTCGGTGAAAATTTTCAGTGAATCTAGAGCGCAGTCTTATACGTTGAGCGTAAGAAACTATGCTAATCTATTGATTGATTACAGAGGTGTTCTAAATCACTCTAGCTTAGTTCTTCTTGGGCGTGGCGAATTCCGCAGGCTTAATAAGGTTCAGCCTTCGTCGCGTCGACAAGAAGTGGTATCAGGAAGAGCCGAGTAAAACCACATCAGTGGTATCAGAGCCAAGGATAGATCCAACAGCAAGGGCGAATCGACTACAAGTGGATATCAGAGCTAGGCATATCTAATCAGAGCAGGCTAGACCCAAGAGCCGAAAGATTGTGAAAAGCAGAAAGGTTCTCAAGGAACAACCGGAAGTGAAGATACAAGAGAAGTCGAAAACTTTCATAAGGGAAGGAGAACGTTGAAGAGATCAACAGCGAACGGTATCAAGAAGTATTCTGAAGTCATCCTCAAGAGTAAAGGTTTGTGAAAGGTAAAACCCTTAACATCATACTCACTGAAAAATTATGGCAGACCACGTTACTATTGACAAATTGGACAGAGATAATTATCCCGCATGGGTAATGCACATGGAAGCCTTACTTATGAGTAAGGACTTAATGATGTATGTGACCGAAGAAGAAAAGAAGCCGACTTTCGAAGATGATAGTCAACCGGAAAAAGAAGAATTAGAAGCCTTGAAGCTGTGCCAGAAGAAAGATGCAACGGCAAGAGCCTACATCTATAATATCGTAACAGACCATCTACTACCGCACATTAGAGGTCTGGAGAAAGCAGAGGACATATGGAGTGCATTGGAAGATCATTTCCAAAATACTACGAAAGCTAGGAAGGCTAGCTTATGGTCCGAATTTACGACATTCAAAAAGAAGTCGAGTCAAAGCATTAGTGACTATGTTACTAAAATGAAGGACCTAGCAGATAGTATTGGATCCATAAATGAAGAAGTCGAAGATCACAGATTGATAGCGCAAGTGCTCACAGGTTTGAGAGGAGATGAAAGGTGGAAACCTTTCGTACTCTCAACTGAACTTTCTTTAAATCATTTTGTGCCAGATTTAAATCAGTTGCTTGGTTTGATGCTCACATATGAGCAAG
This sequence comes from Ceratopteris richardii, assembly GCA_020310875.1. Lineage (NCBI taxonomy): Eukaryota > Viridiplantae > Streptophyta > Polypodiopsida > Polypodiales > Pteridaceae > Ceratopteris > Ceratopteris richardii. The sequence goes on along the minus strand of CM035433.1, from coordinate 71,155,349 downwards.
ACCTGAAAGGAGATGGAGACAAAGGACAAAGTTCAGCGATGTACATGAAGAACAAGAAGAAAGACAAAGGTAAACCAAAAGACGAAGAAGAGTCGAGCTCTCAGGCCTATTATGCAAGAGGTAAAGGCACTAGCAGAGGAAGAGCAAGAGGCTTTGGAAGAGGAAGAAGTAGCCAGAATACCAACAAGAAGGCTTGTTGGATTTGTGGATTAAGTAATCATCTGGCTCATGACTGTTGGCACAATCAACAAGGATCAAATCAGAATCAGAACAATAATAGCAGAATTAGGAGCGAAAGATATCAAAGAGGCAGACAAGGCCAAAGAGGCGGTTATGGTAGAGGTGGAGCGAGAAGTTGGGGACAGAATCAATCCTACAACACCACCTACAACAACTACGCAAATGACACGCAGAATGAAAGTCATACATCGTTGATGATGAACTCTATCAGCACATCAGAAAATGAAGACCTAAAGGTATTTTACATTGATTTTGGATGCTCTAATCATTTGTTAGGAAATATAGAATTGATGTCAGAACTAGAAAAAGGTAGTTCTAGTCACACTGTTCAAACAGGAGACAATACGAAACATAGCGTACATTCAATTGGAAAAGTGAAATGCAAGAGTGGAGCAGATCTGCTAACCAATGTTTTGTATGTTCCAACAATACCGAAAAATTTGATCAGTGTGGGACAGATAGTTGAAAAAGGTTTTCAGGTCAGATTTACAAACAAAGGAGTATTTGTAGAAGATCCCGAGAACAGATATAATCAGATCGTCTCTGGAAAGAAAGAAGGCAGACTCTTTACTTTAAGAGTACAAGGGAACATTGGCCAAGCGTTGCGCACACATGGTGAGAAGGTGATTACAGAACTTGATCTCTGGCATAAGAGATTGGGTCATTTCAATGAAAAAGGAATAAAAGCTATGATTTCAAATCAGTCAGTACTGGGATTACCGAATATATAGAATCAAAATATGATTCATAAGTGCGAAGCATGTCAGATGGGAAAAGCCCACAGGTTACCTTTCCAGAAGAAAGGATTCAAACATGATGGAGTACTCGAGCTTATTCATACAGATGTATGGGGGCCAACGAAAGAAGGATCAATCAACAGATCGAGGTACTATGTCTTATTCATTGATGATGCAACAAGGTGGATAACTCTTTATGTTTTGAAAGAGAAATCAGAAGTGTTTGGAGCTTTCAGGCATTTTCATGCATATGCCGAAAGACTTACCGGACGAAAAATTAAAAGACTGAGGTCTGATGGAGGGGGAGAATACTTCTCCCGAGAATTCAATGACTATCTTTGGAACGCAAGTATTAAGAGAGAAATAACATGCAGATATACACCACAACAAAATGGAGTAGTAGAAAGAAGGAACCGAGTTCTAGTTGAATTTGCACGAGCTATGCTAAACGAAAAAGATTGTCCAAATTATCTTTCGGCTGAAGCTGTAAATACAGCTACATACTTGGTAAACAGATTACCATGTATAGCATTAGAAGGAGTGACCCCTTATGAAGCTTGGTGGGGAAAGAAGCCAACACTTGATCATTGCAAAGTGTTTGGATCAGTAGCGTATGCTTATGTGCCATGACAACTGAGACATAAGCTTGAACCGAAAGCAGAGAAATATGTGTTCGTGGGATACGATGAAAAACAGATGGGTTATAGGTTATGGAGTCCTCTAACAAAACAGTTTATTGTTTCTAGAGATGTTACTTTTGATGAACAGAAAAGCTCATATACAGATCAAGGTCAAACAACTGAAGAATTTGAAGAAGAAGTAAGAAGAAAAGAAAAAGGAAAATCAATTGTGCAGGTAAACAGAGATGAACATCATATACAGGCAAGTACGTCCAGGATCGGATCAGGTATGAGAAATCAAGATGAAGAAGTGTATTCAGACACTTATGAAGAACGAAGAAGGTCATGCAGGACTAGAAGACAACCAGAAAGGTATTCATATGATACCTCATACATAACTCAGAAAGATTACGCATATATGGTCAAAGATGATGAAGAACCACAGAGCTATGATGAAGCTAAAGGCAAGAAGCAATGGGAAGAAGCAATGAAAGAAGAAATCAGCGCACTGGAGGAGAACAAGACATGGGAACTTGTTCCAAAACCAAATGGTAAGAAAGTAATCGAAAATAAATGGGTTTTCAAAATAAAGAAAATTGCAGATGGAAGGATAGCCAGACACAAAGCAAGGCTGGTGGTCAAAGGCTATGCCCAGATGTATGGCATAGATTATGATGAGACATTTAGTCCGGTGGCAAGAATGTCAACCATAAGGACAGTAATCGCTATAGCGGCATCGAAGTCAGTTACAGTTTCTCAGTAAACGAGTAATTTCCGATAGAAGAACGAAGTAGATCTCGCAGAGTAATGCAAAGATTTGTATGAGAGATAGCTCATTCTGTAGCTAGACATCTCTACTTTCAGTTGATCAAAGTTTCCGGTGGAAAAGATATCTACACACAGTACAAAGCCTGACCGGAAAGAGGTTTTCTGAACTAGTGGAGTTGTTCCTTAAACTTCAGGAAGAGTTCAGTAAGTTAAGGAAGTTCACGCATCACTCCCTTACTTCATAAACATTCACTTGAAGTAATTATAATCAGAATTGAAGTTCATTCCGGTACAATCACCGTGTCAGTTCAGTGACAGTATGGTGAAGTTTCGGTGAAATTTTTCAGTGAATCTAGAGCGCAGTCTTATACGTTGAGCGTCAAAAACTATGCTAAGCTATTGATTGATTAGAGAGGTGTTCTAAATCACTCTATCTTAGTTCTTCTTGGGCGTGGCGAATTCCGCAGGCTTAATAAGGTTCAGCCTTCGTCGCGTCGACAAGAAGTGGTATCAGGAAGAGCCGAGTAAAACCACATCAGAGATATGGGAAAGAAAACATGTCACCCATGGCTGTTGTGCTCTTACTCAAATTGTCTACATGTGTTTGGCATATGATTTGCCCATAGAACGTGCAATGACTAGCGAAGAATTGAAAGCATTCAAAGGAACTACCAAGAAGTCCAAGAAAGAAAGCAAGGGATGGGAAGGCAAATGCATGCGTGGTTCCATCCCATGCTTACAAGTTCCAGAGTCCCCGTCACCTCAGCCGTCCCCAGAACAATCACCAACGGAACCCCTTGCACCTGTACTGCCCATCCGCATACGCCTTTCATGACATATTATCATTGAAGGTACTACCAATCGGTGACTTCTCAAGCAACCACAATTCAGGAACCCACCACTACAGCAGGAGAACTTCCCACCACCATCGATGCAAAAGCATTCACTTTCCCTATACCCAACTTGGAGGTAGAACCAACAAACACCACCTTTGACTTTGAAATGCATGCTCTTTCTCTAATGAATTTCAATTTTCAAAAGGGCAACTCTTCTCACAAGAGTATGAACATCCCACACCTTTGTGGACTAGCTCCAACAAGTCACCATGAATATAACCCTTCCTCATAGAGGGTTGTCTTTGTGATTCTCCAAGTTGACAAGCATTGCACTTGGATATATTGGATAGACCAAGCACACTTTGATCCCTGCACATTTGCTTCAAATTTGTTTCACCTTTGTGAGCCAATCTTTTATGCCACATCTCTAATTCTGATAAGGTCTAACCTTCATAATTGAATAGAGCTATATTTCTAGTGTCTTGGAGTTCAAATGTAAAGATTCTACTTGTTTTTTCTCCTTTTTCAATTCTCTTGAATCCCTATTGTGGATCTTCAACAAATGCTCCATTCCTTGTGAATATCACCTACAATCCTTTCTCTACAATTTATCCAACACTTATGAGATTCTTTGTTATGGTAGGTACATACAATATCTTGCTGAGTAGGTTCATATTTCCATCTTGAGTCTTCACATTTCCAATGTTTTCCACTGAGTGCCTAGTGTCATCTCCTGTTTGAACCTCATGTCTATTTCTTGGATCTTCCAATTCTGATAGTAGATCCATATTCCCTGTTACATGATTTGAGCAACTAGATTCTATGTAAAATACATGCTCTACTTTACCTTTCTTCATATGCATGTTCATCAATAGAAGTGAATCCTCTTGTGTTTTCTCTTCAGTGTAATTGCTGTAATATCTCCTTCCTCTTTATCCTCCTTGATGATTTGTATTGTTGAAGTTGTTTTTGTTGTAACCATTGAAGTTATCTGATCTGCCTCTTGCACTTCCATAGCCTCCTCTATTGAAGCCTCTTCCTCTTTGATTTATGGGGTTCTCGAAACAATTCTCATTTGTATGATTAGTTAGGCCACATATGGCACATGGAGAAGAGTTTTCAAATCTCCCCTTGCCTTGTCTCCTCTTCCACTTGTACCTCTACCTGCAAAATTTGTTTGGGAGGTATTGCCTTCATCATCAAAACTTTTGCCTTTGCCTTTACTATCCTTACTCTTATTCTTAGTTGTGTAGGGTAGAGGATTGGTTATCTCTTGAGTTGTCACCATTCTTCACAATATTTTCCTCATGAGTGAACAATTCTCCCATGAGAGTGTTGAAATCACGTACTTGCATGTCCATGTATAGGTCCATTGTTGTGGTGAAAGCTTCCCATTTATCATCTGCTTTGATTCCATTGATCATTTGCCTCACTATTTGCTCTTCTTCAATGACTTCTCCAATGCTTCCAAGTTGATCTGTTAAGTCCATTTTTGTGAAAAAGTCAGTCACACTTTGCTTGGGCATCTTCTTGAGTGTGGTAAACTCCATCCAAAGCTTTCTAGCTTTACTGCTTGATGAGAAGAATTCTTCAAGGGAATTACATGTCTCTTTTGAGGTCTTGCATCTCCTAATGTGTGGAAGTAGAAAATCAGAGATTGAGTTAAGAATATAAGACCTGGCTAGAGCATCCTTTCAGCGCCATGTAGTTAACCTTTCTACCACTGTGCAGAGATGATTGGAGACACTCCAAAGATGAGTTGGTTTTGCAATAATCCTTCTCTACACCTGCCAATGTGGATCTAGAGTACCTTAGTAGACACCTTTAGCTTCTCAAATATGCATTTAGACCCACTATGTACCTTGCATCATCATTGCCAAATAGTTGTGCCAAAATAAATAACTTTCAAATAGAATAACTCATAAAAACTTATTGTTTTTGGAGTTGAACCTCTCAAGAAAATGTTTACTTCTCACACTCTGATAACAATTGAACCAAAAACTTTTAGACACATCTAATTAATGACCTTAGCTAACTATTCCAAGTTATTTCACTGGTTTAGATTGAGTATATGATGAGAAATAAGTTTAAGAAGTCAGTTGTGTAATCTCGACTTTTTAGAAGGATGACAATATGCAAACATAGGTAGCTTGTAGAGATCATATCTCAAGCTTTGATGATCCAAATGTAATGAAACTTGACATGTCGCAATGATGAGATAGCAACAAACAATAGTAGATAGACAGAGATTAACTTGCACTAATGACTCAAATTGTATATACTAATGAATATATTATACAAAGGAGATGAAGTGGACTTACTCATACATATGTGAGTTTAGTGTATTCTAAACCATGAGGATCAATGGCTCTCTTCTTTGTCATTATCCCATGACTAAAAGTCACTCCCATTTATACTCATAAAGTGAGTTTGAAATTTGAATTTCTTCCACCTAAAAGTATCCCTACATTTTAGGTATTGATTGATTTGATTCCAACCCCCAAGTAGTCATGGTTCTTGGCTCCTAATGTCATGAGATTCCCTCAACTCATTCCCATTTACTTTCATCTAAGGAGATAAAGTTCATGACTTTTACGAGGAGTGTTCATGTGCACTTTACAAGGGATCTAGAATAGATATGTGAGAAGTCCTTGATATTTGGTCAAGCATCAAGGCTTGACAAATGTACCGACAATTATGAGACCCTTTCTTATATCATGTCTTGCTGTACAGTCTCCTTTACAACTAGACTTCCTTGTTTCCCTGCTCTAGAAGGGTGATTACGACTCTCAAGTTCGTTCTCTTGTTGGGAGGCATAACTTGTTATCTCTCCTTCTCTATTTCTCTTGTGGGGTTAGAGGTTGGAACCTAGTTACATCTATCCACATAGGTTCAGGCATAGGCTCTTCTCTAGGGGTGGTTTGAAAGGGTTTCCATTGACAAAGTATTCCTTCTACTTGTTCCTCTTGTTTCCTTTCAAAAAGGTGGTTATCACATTGAATGTCTTAAGCGATGTATTCATTCAATGTCTTAGCCTCTAGCATCGTGAGAAAAAGGTCCTTCACATCATCCCTTAAACCCCATCTAAATTGGCTTATGAAATAATCCCCATGCCAAGTGAGATCACAAATCAATTGCCTAAATTCTGATGCATAGGTAGAGGCAAGGTGGTTACCTTGACATCGCTTTCAGATTTTTGTTTCTGCCACTCAACTTATGTCTGCATCTCCAAATGTGGTGGTGAACTCTTGAAGAAACCCCTCATAGTCATGAAGTATTGCTATGTCCTCCAATATTGGGGTAAACCATGATAATGCTTGACCACAGAGTAGGGTTCCAATAAAATTGACTTTGGATGCATCATCAGGGTATCTATCAGGCTCCATATGGATATATAGTTCGACTTGTTGTAGAAACCTGTGGAACTTTGTGTGATCACCATCAAAATTTTTTGGCATGCAAATCTTGGGTTCATTAAGGATAAACTAGGGTTCCAATAAAACTGACTTTGGATGCATCATAAAGGTATCTATCAGGCTCCATATGGATAAATAGTTTGACTTGTTGTAGGAACCTGTGGACTTTGTGCGATCACCATCTATCACGCTCCATATGGATATATAGTCTGACTTGTTGCAGGAACTTGTGGAACTTTGTGCGATCACCATCAAAATTTTTTGGCATGCAAATCTTGGGTTCATTAAGGATAAACTAGGGCATTGGTTCACTTGAATGTCTCCTTGATTTTCTTGAAGATTCTTGATTTTTCTTGTAATTCTTGGAGGAGTGCACCTACATCCATGGAATTTACCATCTCGACTTGTGTCTGTCAAAGAGTTAGGTCCTCGACTCATCATTGGAGACTCTAAAGTGATGGCACAATCTGTTCAACTATGTTCTCCGTGATGCCTGGTGTTGGATAGAAGCTAGTCTGTCCAAAATGTCAGTGGAGCACTAGATTCTGCCCTCTGACTAGACTAGAGAAGATTTCAAAATTACAATTTTGATTACAAGATCACCTACGTAGGGAAAATTATACAAGAATATATAACTGATACAAGACATCCCACAACCCAGAACTGATAGGTATGAATAACTAGACTAGAGATGATAAAGGAGATCCCACAACCTAAGACTGTAGGTATGAAGAAAGATATCTAGATTACAAGAACTCCCTTCAAAGAGATGAACTAGATACAAGGAGTAACTGGAAAGGATCTTGTATTATGAGATTACAACAAGACACGACAGGATGTCCAAGATACTAGACTAGACAAGGCTAAAACAAAGCACAAGACTAGAACTCGGATTGGAACTTGGAAAGTACTTACTAGAGATCGAGACTCCTTGAGTTCCCAAGATTGGCATTGGCAATACTGAGTATATATGTGGCCAACCCCTCTTTATATAGGTTTTCAAGGGTGGTTACGAATTGATGATATCATCGATGATGTCAGCAATCCAAAACAAGACCTCCAAATGTCATAATCTAGCAAGTAGATAGTTGGGTTTCAGTACATTTCGGATGCAATGGAAGCATTAGTTTCTCAAAATTCTGAACCAATTATGAGATTTAGAAAGTCACATGGAAATTGAGGTTCAAGGTGGTTTCCTTTGTCCATGATAGCAGGTCTCATGCAGAGTATTGTGTTTGGCCTCTAGAGCTCGGTTTTCTATCATGAGGGCATCATTGTATAGCTTTTGCAAGGGGACTCCACCATGGTACAGGCCATCGTACCACATCAAGGTCAAATCTTCTAGATGTTAAATCTGAAATATGTATCTTATCAAGTTAATCTATGGAGAAAAAGGATGATAGATGTTACAAGCCCGCCACCAAGAAGATCAAGTTAACTAGGGATGTTATCGTTGATGAGATAAAGCATCAGTATGTATGTACAAGTTCATTAAAGGTTGAAGAAATTGAAGAGATGAATAGAAGGAATGATGAGATTCCAAGAGACACAAATCAAAATGGACGAAGCAACTCATCCACAGCAAAGGCACCTTCAATTTAGAGTGAAAGGGTAAGAGGAAAAGGAGCCAGATCTAAAGAAAGAAAATTCAAGGCAAAGATAAGGTTGGAATTGGAGAAGACACATATATGAATAAAAAACTCATGAAGATGGAGTTAAAAGAAATACAACCCCCCTTGGATGGAAGGACAAAGTAGGAAGAAACCAATCACAATAAAAGGACGTGAAAAGATCTCTATAAGAGTAAGATATCATATTCAAAGATTAAACTATGAACATCTTGTTGCAAGAATTATTACATAAATGAGTGAAATAGTTGAGAACAAAGAGCCCACAAGCTATGTTGAAGCTAAGAATTGCATAGTGGTAAGTAGAAATGAAGAAAGAGCTCAAAGCACTTGAAGAAAATTATAGTTGGAATGTGGACCAAAGCAAGAAGGCATGAAGGTGATGGATAATAGGTGGGTTTGTAAAATTAAAAGAAATCTAAATGGTTCAATCAATAGAAACAAAGCTCGATTGGTGGTAAAGGGCTTCTCCCAAATTTACAAGTAAAGGCCCAATATTGTGGAAAAGATGGCAACAATTAAGAAATTGGCTGCAATTGAAACATCATGGAAACATATATATCGATTGGATGTGAGAAACCCTCTTCTCAATGGAGATCTAGAAGAAATGGTATATACATGAGTCATTCTCTAGGGTTTGCTAACCATAGGTATCCAAAGCATGTGTGCAAGCTAAACATAGATTTTTACATACTAAAGTGGACCCCAAGAGCTTGAAATTAGAGGTTAATGAACTATTTATAATGCTACAAGGAAAGTTTTGTAGATCTATCATTCTACATAAAGAAGCAAGGAGACAAGATGGTATACATATGCATCTACGTAGATGATTTGATCATTATATGTAGTGATATTCTAAGGAACAAATAAATCAAAGCAAAGCTAGGGAAGAAATTCAATATTTCAAGTTTTGGAACACTAAAGTATTACTTTGGAATATACTTGGAATGGATGTGAAGGAGATCTCTCTCTATGGAGACAAAATTTAAAGCGTCAACCTAGCTAGCAACCCCATGTTTCATGCAAGAAGCAAGCACATAGAGATCCCTCGCCACTTTATCAAAGGAAAGGTAATGGGAAAGGAGGAAGATATAAGGCATGTGATCACTCATCTAAAAGCTCTTGATATGTTCAGAATGTTTCTTGATGGTTCAAAGCTTGAAGTATTCAAAGAATCTATCAACAAGAATGATGTGGGATTAAGACATGCATTAAAAGTTTCAGCTTGAGGGGGAGTTTTGGAAGTCACAGAGCATGTGTACATAGGAACCATCTCCAACAAGCTATTCCCACATCAACCCTATGTTTAAAAGAATTCCCCCACAATATTGAACAACCAAACATTGTTTGAAATAAAGAATAGTTAGTTGGATAGAAAATAGGAGTGTCTTAGGTTTCGTTGGATGGACCTTATTTACATGTATTTGATTAGCTTTGAATTGTAGAGTAAAGAGAGCACTTTAGACGCCTATTCTTGTATGTACTGAATCCCAAATTATGTGTGATAAGAGTCCCATCAGCTCACCCTTTACTAGGTTCTTTGGGCATTAGGCAAAGAACCTCACTCAATCCCCTAGGTTCATGTGTGGTTATGACAGGCAGTTTATCATTGTTTCTTATACTTATCTTTCATTATTAATTCATTTGCAGTGGTTGTGAAAGGCAATGTGTCATTACATCTTATGTTTATCTTTCATTATTAATTCCATTGTGGTGTTATTGGTGTCATTTAAAAGTTATTATAAACACTCTATGTAAGACCAAGAAGTTTGTCTTGACGTGTATGATTGCTAGAGCTTCCAAAGTCCATTTGGAATGATTGATGGCTCATTTTAGATCCCTATAAATCTATTATTTGATTGCAATGTCTCAGGTATAATCAATGCACAAGTTTAGGAAAATATGGAAGTCTCAAGTATGATCTATGCACAAGTCTATGCAATGTCTATCTAGAATTTTAGATAGATCAAAGGATGGCAGAATGAAGCCTACTTAGCTTTCACTTGTGATCCACCAATATAAACATATATGAAATCATCTTTGTGGTATATTTTCACCATGATGAGAATCCCCTGGAATCTTACATCAAATGAGAATCATCATGCTTTGACTTTCTTTTGTAAAGGGGGGATTCAATTTTACAATCTACATCTCCCTAGGCTTGAATTGATTGAAAGTGTGATTGTACAATGAAGGGCAGAGTACTCACGGGACCCCCGAATCCCACACAAGCAAGAGTAGAACACCTAGAACCTGATAGGAATGAACAGAGGCCAGAGGCCCTCTAAGGATAGGAACTAGGAAAGGTCGGCCACAAGGCCAGACAGGGATACTGGCTTGAACTGTTGAAATGCTGTCCACATCTCACTCAACCCTTGACACGGTCGACAAGGTCCACCGAGAATGCCAAAGGGCGAAGGAGAGACATCCTCAAAGGGCACAATTTTCATCTCATCTCAAGGATAAGGAGCTGGGATTTAGAATTCTTGCACACACACCCCCCCCCCCCAACCCCTGTCCGGCCCAAAAAAAGAAAATAAGAGGCAAAAGACTCTGCCCCAGCTGCATTGCTAGACTGCTCCGGCTCTTTTTATAAGCTAGAAACTTGGCGCTTACTAATATAGGCATATCTTCACAGCTTCCCTTCATGTTTCTCTAGTGGAAGTTGTATTGTTTGAACTTTGCTCAGTATCTTCCTCAGACGGAAGAACCATCAACTGTTACGCTGTGGGCCCTTGTAGTCTACAGTTCCCATTGTGAACTTATATATTTGAAAATTTTGATGGAACACAATTTTTCCCTCCAAGAAAAATGTATGCATGTACTAAGTACACAGGCATTGGGTATATCACTAGACCTTAGGCCTATAGAAAGGTGGGCATTCGAGAGTAGCGTATCTAAGCCTTATAAGTTGTACTCTTTCAAATCTCCTATCAATTTATTAAATCATATGATATGTTCTAGTAATGTAAAATCAGAATATTTCACCTATGGACCAGAGACCCATAAAGTTAGACCATTATCTCATGCCTTGATGTCCTAGTCAAGTCACACATCAATGTCCCAAGCCGCTTGTTTGGGTGGTTGGGCCTCTCGCCTCTTGAAGCAGGGGCGAGGGTTCAATCCCCACCAGCACCATGTAATGGACATGTTTAACTTGGAAAGTTGTACCTTGTGGCTGATGTGCCACCGTTTGTCCTGCCCCATGGTAGATGTGACCCATTGACCACAATTTAACCCAGCTATGTAAACCCCTGTTCTTGTGGGATAAGGGGGGTCCCATGGGTACATGCCCTTCCTTGTACAGTTGCAATTTCGAAGTTCAAACCTGGAGGAGTAGGCCTCAGCCGAACCTCCATTTAAAAAAAAAAAAAAAGTCACACATCAATCTCTAATATGATAGATCTCATCTTTTCTACACGCTCAAATGAGACTACAAGTGAATCCACTCCTTATGGATCATTGATGACCTTATGATCCTCTCCAACCATCTATGAGAAAACTGCTAATTTCTGCTAAGTACGATCGGACATCCTTGTTAGAAGCTGGATGTTGATACGATCGCTAAGCCATGTTCATAGCACAATCATTACAAAAACACAAAGCCCTGGCAGAAACACACCATCTTATTTAAAACATGGGAGAAATTCCCTTGATAGTCTATGAGTTTTGTTCTCATCAAAATTTCAAAGTGGTAATTTGAACAACGTTTTGTTTTCCTTGCAAGAATCAAACCTGTGAGGCTCAATGGAGGATGAAAAATAGAAACAGAGAGACAATAACTATCAACTCTCTCACATTATGTTGGGTATATGATAAATAGAGGACAAACCAACTCATGATGTGACCTGCATAGGATCAAAGGAATCAGAAAACAAACTTTAATAACCTCATCCTCGATCAAAATGAGATGTTATCGGATCAAAACAGTTGATGTGTCAGTGTATTCCTGATCAAGCATCAACAAAGTAGAAAAAAACAAACTGATGCAAGGTTAGAATTCACCAACCTAACCAGACACTGTATCAGTAAACTTGCCTCTTATAAGAGCAATGTTGCAGTACATTATGGCAATAACCACCTGTGGTTATGATTCCTTACATAACATCAGCCATTGACTGAATGAGTCACTAGAACCTTGCCCATTTTTTCTCCATGATTAGATTCACCAACAAACACATTAAATCCTATGCTAAAAATGTTCGTGAATTTTACAAAAAATTTCTTGGAAGTGTATTTGTGTCCAGGATTCAACTGCTTCGCACATAGAGTTGGTAATCAGAAGGTTCTCTGCCCAAGTCTCTCTCCCACAATCGTTATCTTTCCACTTCAGTTCAAACCAAACTAGAAATAGAGAAAGGGTCCTATGCACGTTCACATTCTAAAGTCAAATGCTCTGAATATTGAATCCACAGGAGAAAGAGTATCGTTACCAAAAAACTCAAAAGAAAAATTTGACAAATAAGCTAAAACAAACGACACTAACTTCTTCCTTTGAATGAGCATCTTGCCTGTTTTGATAAATCCAAGAAGCTTGGACATACTTCAGACGGCCCTGCATCCTGTACTAGGAGTTTGTCATACAAATTATAGTACCATAAGGGTAGGCTTCTCTAAGATCCTACACATAACTCAATGATCCTGTATGAATTGAAAGATCTGAGATGGGGTGTATAAGGATCCTGCATTCCTTAAACATGTAGACCTTTCACAGCATTTGCTGTAGAGACATTGTAACGCATTTCAGCTGAACTGGATTATTCTTTGATCTCTATTGTGATCCAAGTCCACTTCCCTCACCATCGGTTGTGTCTATTTTTGAAACAGAATCCACAGCAAACACACCTTCAACATTCGTTTCTGCTACTTCCACTTCTTCTTTTGACTTGTCCTCCTTACCACAGACAATAACCCTGGAGCCTTTTAAATCAAGAGGCGATGCTGAATTTGCAGCATGATTTTTCAAAACAACAAGAATGTCAGCTGACGAAGCACCTGCCAATTCAAATTTCTCTACTGCAGCATCCAACAGATCTTTCCAGGATGAAGAGCCAAGTTTGTACTCCACTTGAGAATGTTCAAATAGAATGTTACCCCAGAACAAATTTATCTGAAACCGCATGACACGCAATTGCTCTCGAGTCTCAGCTTCAGACAATTCATGTCCGCTATCCCTACTACTGCAAGGTTCAACTTTGATACCACTGGTCCTTTTGCAAGGGGGACTTGATATTTCCTTGAGACGCCGCTCCTCCAGTTTCTCCCACAGTTCAACAGCTACCTTCATCTTTTCCTCAGCTTCAATGAAGAGTGCAATTGTCTCAGATGAATCCCATGTGCTCAGATCAACTTTGCTGGCTACAGCTAGAGACCATCTGAGCTTTGCATTCTCAAAGCACTCTTGCACAAGGGCAAGAACCCCTTCATAGAAATCAGGCTTTACATTCAGAGCTTGTTCGTACTTCATACGTGCAAGTTTGTACTGACTTTGAGCCCACTCAAACACAGAAAGTAAACGTTCAGCGAATGCATCCTTATCACTGCCTTCATCCAAAGGTATACGTTTCCTTGCAGCGCACATATGGACATTGCCCCAGTTGAAGAAAGCTAATGCAGCAACCTCTTGGAACTTGCAAGCTGCAGATTCAAACAAAGGCTGTGCTTCCTCGCTCGTGACTGTCTCTTCCAAGGCTTCAGAACAGAATTCCATCCCTAGCTCATGGAGATCAATGTGTGCATCAGGGTCAACTCCAATATGAGTACGAAAAAGATGTGCGAAATCTAACAGCCATTCATCAATCTCAATCTCCTTTCCGTCTTCCGCACTCTCACTCGAACCTCCCCTCTTTTCTGTAGAAGCTTGCTGTATAGCAGTCGCAACCTTCTCCATATGAGAATCATCTTCTTTGAGGTCATTATTGAAGGTTTCCTTTTTAATCTCATCAATATCCTGCAATGCCTGAGAATCCAGAGATTCATCTTCTTCCTCGTCTTCAATGATGGGTTCCTGCTCATTGTTTACTTCCACTACTTGGAGCTTGAGAAGAGCTGGCTCTGAGACAACTGTATCAAGTTTATTTGTCTGATCTGTTTTGGAGGAATTATCCTTGACGCTCACTATTGCAGCATCAGCTGCTGCTTCTGCGAGCCTTAGTTCCTCTGTGCTTGTAATTGTAATCCAATCCCCATCAGAATCTTTGTACTTTAAAAGAACAGCCTTAGCCGATGGAAATCTCTTTCCTACTATATTTCTGAGCTCACGGAAGTTGCATTTAATAGGCATGTAGGCTAACCTGATGTCATGATCATACACCAACTTCAATCGTCTGCACATTGTGAAGTCCCTTTTAAGTGCATTCGTTACCTTCTTCTGTGAGATATTGCTATCAAATACGCCCTGGGATGGTTCTGATTTATCTGAAGTGAAACTACGTAAAGCACTATGTTTTGACATTACTGTATAACAAGAAAGCTCTGTGGGAATCTCCTTGTTCTCAGGTTGAGATGCACAATGCGCCTGTTTTGGAACTATGCCCACACCGTCCTGTTTTGCATCCAAAGGAAAAGGCTTGCTAGAACATTGGTCAGACTTCATTCCCTTTCGTTTTACTAATGGTTTTGCAGGAAGATTAGGGCCTCTACTGACCACAGGGCTAGGAGTTCCTCTTACTACAGAGGCTCCTAGAGCAGCAGGAGACGTCCCAGCATAAAAATTTGCACTTGAACTTGTCTTACCTTGCATGTCACGTTGAGCCTCTTCCTGGCTTCCAATGCTCACACGGAGCCTCTTGGCAAGTTCAATGGCATCTTGATGCGTTGGTTCTTCCTGAAGGATAGTTTGGACATCACGAAGTGCAAGCTCAAGCTTTCCAAGCGCTTGGAGTGCTCGAGCACGTCTAAAAAGGGCTCGACTAAACTTGGGATGGATATCCAATGCAAGGTTGCATTCTCGGACAACAGCATCATATTGTATAGGCTTTATCTGCATCAGACACGCTGCACGGTTGCTATGAAAGACTGCCCGATCAGGATGATTGGGAGGAGTGAGCTTCAGAGCTTGTTCATACTGAGTGAGTGCCCCGTGATAGTCTTTGCTTTGAAACCTCCGATTTCCCTCCTCCTTGAGCTCATGCGCACGACGAAGAAATGCAGCTGCAATCTGCTCAACCCTTGGAAGAGGAGATGTCGGCCCCAAACTTACTGATACAGGATCAGCCCCGGCCTGGCTTCTATCGGATATAACGGAATTCTTGGCATCGACAATATGTGACTCAGACGCCACCTCTTCAGAAGAATCAGAAGGGGCGGACTTGGCCGCAGACTTCTTTTTCCTGTTGCCAGACCTGCCCATCGTTGCACAACACCTGCCCGGACAAAAATATTGAGAAAATGAGCACAATATATACCCCTACGCTTTGATAGGTCAATATCAACTGAAGAAACCATTCCTTTGCACAAAGGGAGACCATTTGCACCTGCTTAAAGGAAACAATGGCGACGAAGACAGTCAGAGCGCTTACTCTTACGCTCTGATATTTGCATAGCCCTTGTAAATCGTCTGCTTGCAGAAAGGATGAACGCTTGTAGCTTCAACACAGAAGTTTCGATATGTTGAATCGGGGGGAATTACAGGTTCACCTTCAGGCTTCCCTTGGCAAGCACAGCTCCTTACATTAGAAGGAGCCCTTTGCGAACGAAGCGAGCTATGCCCCACAGAAGTTCCATGAAGGTTCGACGGTGTGGATGATAGATAGATGGATGAAGCTAGCGTGTTCCTAGTTACTAAAAGAAAACAAAGGAGCTATAAACTAAGAGTGGTCTCTATATAAAGAGGAAAACAAAAGTATGTATATGTCACGTGTGTGTCCATGAGTTCTCAAAGATGAGTGCCTCTACCTTATGAGGTCCTTATGAGGTTGGGGGTGTGTGTCTTTTCAATTCATTGTACTCTCAAAAAAAAAAAGTATGTATATGTCAAGGAGAGTGGTGTAGTGATAACATTCTTGAGCTTTGAATTGAATTTAAGCTACAAAGTTCAAGTTTGAATGAATCTTTGATGTGGGAATAGAAAGAGTAGTTCTTAAAATCTATCTCTTCAAAAAAGGGTATAATGAAAAAGGGAAGAGAGCGTGTTTTTCCAAGAAGAACGATTATAGTGAAAAAAAAAAAGGGATCACATGCATAATCACCTCAAATTATTTAAGTTAAGGGCACATAGGTACATAATTCTAACGTCATAATTCAAAGAAGTGTGATCTTTACCCATGTATGGAAGTTATTGACGCCCATGCATAGTTTTGCACAGTGTGAACTCCACAAAGATACCCTACGATAGCTCTCGCGCATAAGCCTCTCAAATCACACACATGACTAGATGAATGAGCCTCTCCTCACCTCATGACCTTCTCATATAAACCAAGAGCACTAAGCTCAGCCATCCTTTCTCCACCCATCTTTCATATCAAAAGGTGTGGGAAACAAAAAGAGAACTCCTAGCCTCTCATCGTCTCCCTAAAGTTCAATTCTTAGGTTATGTAACAAGTCCTTCCGCAAAGTTTCATTTTGTCCTCACAATGGCATCAAATTGGAAGGCATATGAAAAGGGCTCTCTAATGGTCGCTCCCACTAGCCCCTATGTACAAAGTACATAGTCATTTATGTGTGTTATTTCCCCATATCCTTCTCCTTAAAAAAAAAATGTGAAAGCAAAACAAAAGTGAGAAACCATCTTTGAATAGTACTTACTCTCTCCTATGTGGCACTATCTTCATAGTACTTACTCTCTCCTATGTGGCACTATCTTCAGAACCATCTTTTCACTTCATCAAACATTCCTTACATAAGTAAATCCTACTCCATTTTTCATGAGTATGAAGAATGCTTTTTGGTTCATGTTAAACAAAGTGGTGTGAAATAGGCTCAATAATCTCATCACCTGAGATGTGGTTTCAAATTCTTCTAGCTTTCCTTTTAGTTAGTTTACTTTGTTAACCTCTCTACTTCCTTCCGGTTAAGGATACGAATAGGTGAACTGAGGGTTCTTGAGTGAGACGACCTAGATTGCTCTAACTCTCTAAATTTCTCTTATAAGTCAACTTCTCAGATAGCACACATAACTCCCAGTACAGCAACGGACAATAAGTCAAACACCAACCACTCTATAAATCGTACTATCGAATTTCTATAATACCACACCAAACACTGTTTTGCACTATCAATATCGAAATACAGTGTCAAGTATATCTCCATCGAACATATTATTACATAATTATGCCACTGTAAATCTATCACACTATCATACATACCTTCACTCTTGTGATTACACAATCACTTAGCAAATTCAGCAAGTAACTTATATGCTGAATTACTATTACAGTCTTCAATAAACACAGTCTTCAATAAACACAGACAAATTGAAAAACAGATCATTGAACAAATACAAAACATAGCAGTTACTAGGGGACCATCTAGGACTCTAGGGGGGAGGAGTGACATTGGGGGAGTAATTGGGTGAGCATGGAGAAGATGGTTCAAGGGACGATGGAGGAGGGTTGTCATCGACAAGAGCAGCACCAGTTGGTTGAGGAGGAGAGGGTGGCAAAGTAGGCAAGGGAGCATCTTGCATTAGTTAATCAGGGGGAGGAAGAGGAATCTTCAAGAGAGGAGAATCAAGAGGTTGCTACATTGAGTCGAATGGCGAATGAAATGACTCCTCAAAGGAAGATGGGATCAGGACCACCTTTGTAGGGGTCTGCCTGGATTCAACAACCGGAGGGACAGGGGAAGAAGGCTTGTCAACCATGTTGTCATCGTTCGCTCCCCATCAGAGGAGTTGGAGCTTCAAACATGTCATGGGTGTTTGGATCATTGGAATATAAGCTCGAGCCTCTCATCATCCTCAATAATCGGCGAGGCTTGAGGTGTGAGGATGTGGAGAACCAACAAAACATGGACCTAGATGGGGAATTCTTTGGGGTAAAGGATGGATAAAATATATGGGAGACAGGTACAAGTGCCTGATTACTATAATTATTTCACACTGAGCTTGCATTCTTGGTAAATGCCGTTTAAGAGGAAGCTAGCCCAATTGATCGAATGTTGTGCCGATGTTGCGATGAGGGAATAGAATTGTCTGGAGATATCATAGGCACAACGTTGAAGGTTAATGGCCACTATCAAGAACCCGAGGATTGAACGCTCTAGAAACTAATGGCATACTCATTAGAACTATGCTAGGGAAACATCTTCTACATAGAAACATGGGAGACAGGCTCAACATGGGTGATGCCTTCAGTAGGTAGATGGAAATGATGACCTACTTCGGTTATGTTTACGGGGACCCCCTTCAATGGAATAGTCAAGACGGCTATTGAGGAGGGTTCAGCAGCGATGGCATGGGCAACGCTCTCTGCTACGAGGTGCACAACAATGACATCCCACTTGAGGAGGGCAAAGGTATTCAGATGGCAGGGATTCAGGTATTGAATGGTCATGTTCGAGAATGCAATTGAAAGGGGTTTTATGGGAGCTAAAGCTTCCATGCTTGCAAAGGCCTGAGCATCTAGCTAAGGGTTGCAACAAAAATCATGCAAGAATGCAGAAAGAAAACAAGGACAAAGTGCAGTGATGTGGTTTATAATCACAAAAGGGAAATGATGGCATCATAGAGGCGAGGACAAGGGAAATGATGTGCACGAGTTGAGAGATGGATGATGAATCACCATGCAAAAACATGCAGCCGTGGGTGGCAGATTAACAATTTGTAGAAGGTGGCCAAAAAGGATGCAGCTTTGACACGTTGATCAAATTTTTTATTGGTACTCCAGCAAGAGTCTACAACCGAAAAGTTGTTGAACTAAGCTCGGCCAAAATTTGATAGGGACCAGACCATTGAATTTTGAATTTTCTTCCAATCCGATCTGATTTTGAATTATAGGCTAAATTTTGAATTTGCCTATAGTCTTATCCAATTTTGAATTATACAAGAGTCCCAACTTTCCTCCGGTAAATACTAGTGTATTGAGGGAGTCTTCTGGAAGGAGATTTGTTCAATAGCCACTCGTAAACTAGGAACCATAATTTCCATTGGAGCAACATCTTCCAAACTATTGATATATTTAGGTAGTGATGTGTATGAACACTCTAGGACCGTCGGGGCACTTTTTTCCCTCTTTAGGAGGTTTTTTCCCCCGGCTTGTATATATGCCTATTGCCCTAACGGGCTACGTATCTTTGTACATTCTAGTGGTAATACATTCAGTACTGTGTGTTGTGCTCCAAGCTTCTTCTTCTTCCTTGTGTTGTTCGTGTTCTTCCATATACATCTAACTCCAACATTTGGTATCAGAGCAGCTCACTGCTTCATCTAGGGCATTGTCTAAACCTCTCCGGTTGCAGTCTTAGAATCTCACAAAATTTGGTAAGCATACTCAGATTGTTTCAGAGATCAAAACAGCTTCGTTATGTGGTGCCAAAATCGCGATCTGAGCTCGTTTCGGCCTCCGAATGCACTATTGCAGTGGTTGTGCAAGTTATTTTGTCTTTTGTTGCCAAAGGTATATACCAGTTTCGGTTCGCAAGTATAAGCATCTCAAAGTCTGCTATAAGTTTGGCAGAATTCGTCTCGGTAGTTTTGTTCAACTTTTATAGATTCATTCAATTTTCTTCATCAAGGTACTTTAGTCATCGGCCATGGCTGAAAGCAGTAATGTATTCCGTATGTTGGCTGTTGAGGATAAGTGGGATGGTACCAACTACCCATTGTGGGCTTATATGATGCATCATGTATTGGTCGCAAAAGGACTATGGAATATTGTGCAGAGTGTTGGAAGACGTCTTGTTACACCTTCGAATATAGGTATTGCAAATATAGGTGGTGGAGTTGATGGAGATGGTGTCAAAGATTATGATATTCTACAGATTCCTGTTCGTGCTCCTGTTTTTGTTGCACCTATTGCAGAGCAAATTTGTTGGGATGGCAGAGATGCTCAAGCACATGCATTGATAGCTTTGTCTATCAAACGTGCCCTTATTCCTCACATTCCCTCTTACAGAACAGCTAAGGATGCTTGCGATACACTTATCACATTGTACCAGGCTAGGAATGAAGCTCGTGTTGCTTGCCTCCGAAAACAATTGGAGAGTGAGCACATGAATGAAGGTGATTCTATGGACTGTTTTCTCACAAAGATCAAGGATTTGAAAGAACAGTTGATTTCTGCTGGTGAACTTAGATAGCTCACTTGTGCGGACCATTCTAAATGGTCTTCTTGACTCATATCAAAGTTTTGCCTCTACTCTTCATTTGATGATGAAAGGCAATCCAAGTGCCTTGTCATTTGAGGAGTTTGTCTCTGTTCTGTTGCAGGAAGACCAGTCTAGGCAGAACAGGTCTATTATGTGTGTTGTAGATCAAGTTTTCCTAGCTAGTCAGAAGGGCAAAGGTAAATGGAGCTCTTCTACTAGTAAACAAAAATCTGCAAACGCTGCACAGCTCCAAAGACATGTATGATACTTTGTTGCCTCATTTTATAGTTGGACAGTCTATTGCTAGTCCTAATGAGGCAACTTCTCATCCTTTATGGGTTTCATGTGATGATGCAAATCATTCCATTTCTCATGCAGATTTACGTGATGCACTTGTTGATGAGAGAGCTGATATTGCGCAAGCAAAAACTATGCCAAAATGGCTGGTGCAGACCTTGTGTGATAGCAAATTAGATGCACCTCTGTCATATCGTACTTGGTCAGGCTCTCATAGTGCCTCTTTTGCATCAGATTGCTATGGTATGGCTGCCTCTAGTCTCTGTGACGAGACTAAACCTATTTCATTTGATGAAGCACAAAATTTTGAACATTGGATGGCTGCAATGCAATCAAAATATGATGCTATCATGAAAAATGGTACCTCTTCTTTATGTGACTTGCCTCCTAGCAAGAAGGCCATTGGCACTAAGTTGTTATACAAGCTGAAGTGTAAACATGATGGAACAGTTGACAGGTATAAAGCTAGGCTTGTTGCAAAGGGTTATGCAAAGGTAAGAGGCATTGATTTTGATGAAACCTTTGCTCCTACTTGTCGAATGACTACTGTTCGTAGCATCTTTGCACTTCCAGCTCATCATGGTTGGAATGTCTATCACTTGGACATTAAAACAACATTTTTGAATGGTGACTTGCATGAAGAAGTGTATGTTTTTAAGCCTCGTGGCTTTGTGCAGAAAGGGCATGAAAACCAAGTGTGCAGGTTAAAGAAGGCATTATATGGTTTAAAGCAAGCACCACGTGCTTGGTATGAAAAGATACATGCCTATCCCATTGCACATGGTTTTGAGAACAGTCCAACTGAAAGCACCTTATATGTTAAGCATGATAATGATGTGCTTATGATCATTGTGGTGTATGTTGATGACATGCTGCTCACTCGTCCTCATGACACACATATTGCTGATTTTAAGGCTGATTTGCATGCCTCATTTGAGATGTTTGATTTGGGGCATTTGCATCACTATTTGGGCATTCAGTTTATGCGAGTTGATGGTGGAATGGCTTTGTGTCAAATGAAATATATTGACACATTATTGCAGCGTTCCGAACTTGAAGATTGTAAGCCTATTGGCACTCCTATGGAGAAAGGTTAAAGATTGAGTCTTCATGATGCTCGAGATGCATTTGATGTTGTTTTCTATCAGCAGGTTGTTGGATGCTTGATTTACTTATGCATTACTCATGGCAAAGTCATCTATCATGACTTTCAGCCTTGTCTCGTAAACACTACCATGAAGCTTGACCAAGTTATGTGATTTAAATTGTGATGACCATAATGATTGAGTCAATCAACAAGTATGCTCTATGTCATCATGCATCACTTCCACCTCCTTGGAGCTAGAGCTGCCATGTATTGGAAGTGTATGCACAAGGTGGACCATCTTTTTGCCCTTGTTAGGGGGTTGTACTAGTCCCTAATACTTCTTTATTCTCTTCCCCCTTGTGAAGTGGACAATTCCATTGCACATGATTAGGAGGCCAAACAAGTATCATTTTCTAGTGAAATTTATTATTATTACATATCATCAATCATTAAAGCATTTATTACATACATGTAGATTCTGGAGACGTCTCTTATTGTTCTAAGAATTTGATCTTGTTATAGTGTATAGACCAGATAAAGAAAATGTCATGGCTTATCATCTACCCAGAGTTAGCCTAGAGAACCAAGATACTGCAAAGGAGAGAGCACAAGCATATGGTGCATATCAAAGATGTGGACCCAAGCCCAATAGTCAGAGACAACATTCATTGGTTGTCTCAACTTCATGGAAACCCTTTGAGAAATGGGGTTTGGATTTATAGGGCCTATTTATTGTCCATCTTTTCCCAAAAAGGAGAATTACTTTTTGGTCAGCATAGACTACACCACTAAATGGATTGAAGCTATTGCTTCTCTGGGTTGCGTTGTCCAAATAGTTATTGATTTCTTGTATAGAAACATCTTTTGCAAATTTGGGTGTCCATTAGAAATTTTTACTAATCAATGGACATATATTGTCAACGAAGTATTGTACAAAATTCTTAATAAGTACAAAGTTCTCTATGGCACTTCATGTGCTTACTATCCAAGGGAAAATGAGCAAGCATAGTCCACAACCAAGGTATTGATAGTCTTGCTTAGAAACTAATGTAGTCTAAGGCCTACTACTTGGGGTATTGCATATTTAGGTACATTATGGGCTTATAGTTTGGCATGTAACGAGGTCGTGAGTCACACGCCCCTTCAATTAGGGTATGGCATAATTGAAATTGAGCCTTTTAAGTTTCTACATGTTTCACCCAAGACAGACTCTGTACAAACAAAGAAAAATCCATTGGTTTCTACCAAACCCTTATGACTCAACAAGCTAGAAGGTGTTTGTATGGATGGAGAAAGGCACTTGCAAGAAAGAAAAGAAAAGAGAAAGGAATTTCATGAGATATTTTGTGGCAAAACAAATTATAGTTTTGAATGTTGGTTCTTCTACATAGACCACAATTAGAGATACAACTTCGAGGCAAATGGCTTCCTCATTGGAAGGTCCATGCAAAATCAAAGAGATGCTCAAGTGGGATGCAGTGCCATTGGAAACTCTATCAAAAGAGATGCTACCATTAATAAATGTTTCAAGGCTCAAAACCTATGGACAACAAAGCATTGAATTCTTTTTTGCTATTTTCGCATTTTGCACATCTTGGTGAGGTTGTAAATAGCCTTCTTGTTTGCTCTCTTTATTTCATTAGTTTGATAGTGAAAGTTATGTACGAAGCTTGTTTTTGGGTCATTTTATGGAAATCTTAATGTCATTCAATAGCTTGAATCTAGCGGATGTTGCTACTAATTTTCAACGTTTTTTTGTTTTTTTTTTTTTTTTGAACTTTTCATTATTTGCTTCATATTTTCTTAAGAATTTATAATAAGGATAGAAGTTCTCTAGTGTTTTGAGTGTGAAATATCCCTTTGAGGTGTGCAATAGTTTTCAATTTTATTTTTATTTTTTAGTTTTTTTTCACTTTATTTTCCTTATATTTTTAATTATGAAAAAAAGGTGAGTTTCCATCTCCCTCAATTTCCCCTTGAATGTAAAAAAAGAAAGCCCCACCAGGATGAACTTGCCCTTCCTTGTGTTCCACATCCACATTTTCTCTCTCTCCCTCTCCCCTTGTCTCTCTCCCTCTCTCCCCCTCCCCCCTAAATATTTTATACTATGCTCTATATATTTTTTATTTATTATAGCTCAAATGTTTATGGCTCTAGAATGTGCTTCAGCTGGCCATTTTTTTTTTTGGGGGTCAATTTCATGCTTTTGATATGTCTGGATTCATTTTTAGATTTTTTTTTCTCAAAATCCCAACTATTTTTTCTTCTCTTGGTCAAACCCTCTCACTTTTTTCCACATTGTACATGTGATTTTTCACTCATGCATGTCCCACATGGTCTATTCCCTCTCTTAATTCCTCATGCATCCATTTTATCATGCTCTTTTCTTGCTTTTTCTTCTGTTCAGAACCCTCTCAAGGCCCTTTCACCAACCTGTCGCATTCCTAACCCACCCCTACCCTACCCTAATAGCATATACCACACTTTCCCCTCCCCTCTCCCTCTTTCACCCATGATTCCCATCATCAAGTATCTTCATCCATTTTGGTTGATTTTAATGCATTTTTGGTTGAGTGTGGGATAAGAAAATTAGTGTATAGTGTCACATACGCATTAAAAAAAAAAAAAGGATTTACTAAAAGAAAGAATAGGTCTCTCATGGAAATGGTGAGGTGTATGATCAAAAGTCAGGCTTTATCACATAACTTCTTACTTGAGGTTGTTATGTGTGCAACATATGTACTTAACAGATGTCCTACCAAAGCACTATAATCGATCACTCCAAATGAGGTTGGCATGGTCACAAGCCATCTGTTGCTCATCTACATGTCTTTGGTTGTCAGGGATATGCATTAGTGCCTGAACAATAACACAAGAAACTAGATGATAAAGCACTGAAATGTATTTTTGTTGGGTACAATTAAAAAATCAAAGGCAATCGTCTATATCATCCACATAGTAAATGCATTTTGGTTAGTCCTGATGTTGTCATTGTGGAAGATGCAATTCAGCCCTTACTTTCATGTACCAAAGAGAAATATGTTAGCTCAAAGGATGTGTATGACACTTTGCTGTCCCTTTTTATGAATGCACAGTCAAGTGCTTTTCCAAATGAGGGGATTTCTCACTCTTTATAGGTTCCAAATCATGATGCATATCATTCCATTTCTAATGAGAATTTACATGATGCACTTGGATTCACATAAACCAGGATATAGATCTTCCTAAATGTCTCGTGTAGACCTTGAGACATAAATTAGATGCATCTTTATCATATTGTACTTGTTTAGGCTCTCATAGTGCTTCCTTTGCATTAGATTAATATGCAATGGATTGTTGATATATTTAGGTAGTGATGTGTGTGAACACACTAGGACCGCCCGGGCACTTTTTTCCCTCTTTAGGAGGTTTTTTTCCCTCGGCTTGTATATACGCCTATTGCCCTAATGGGCTACTTATCTTTGTACATTCTCTAGTAATACATTCAGTATTGTAAGTTGTGTTCCAAGCTTCTTCTTCTTCCTTGTGTTGTTTGCATGCTTCCGCAAACGTCTAACTCCAACAATTGGTATCAGAGTGGGTCGTCGCTTCATCTAGGGTGCCGTCGACACTCCTCCATTTGTAGTCTCAAAATCACACGAATTTTGGTGAGCATACTCAGCGTGTTTTCGAGATCAAAACTACTTCGCTTTGTGGTGCCGAAAGCACGATTTGAGCTCGTTTCGGCCTCCGAACGCACTATCGTAGTGCTTGTGCAAGCTATTTCATATTTTTGTGCCAAAGGTATATACCAGTTTCTGTTCGCCAGTATAAGCGTCTCGAAGTCTGCTACAGGTCTAGTGGAATTTGTCTGGGCAAAATTGTTCAAGTTTTTGAGATACAATCAATTTTCTACATCAAGGTATTTTAGTCACCGGCCATGGCTAAACGCAGTGATATATTCTGAATGTTGGCTGTTGAGGATAAGTTGGATGGTACCAACTACCTGTTATGGAATTATATGATGCGACATGTGTTGGTTGCAAAAGGAATGTGGAACATTGTGCAGGGTGTCGAAAAACGTCCTATCACACCTGCAACTATTACAACTGCAGGTACTAAAGCTGATGCAGAAGGTGTTGAAGATGGTGATATTCTGCATATTCATGTTGGTGTTGCAGTTTCTGTTGCACCTACTGCAGAGCAGATTCGTTGGGATGGCGGATATGCCCAGGCACATGCATTGATAGCTTTGTCTGTCAAATGTGCCATTATTCCTCATATTCACTCTTGCACAACAGCTAAGGATGCTTTGGATACACTTACCACATTGTAAAGCTAGGAATGAGGCTTGTGTTGCTTACCTCCTGAAACAGTTGGAGAGTGAGCACATGAATGAAGGTGATTCTATGGAGAGTTTCCTAACAAAGATCAAAGACTTGAAGGAATAGTTGATTTCTGCTCACTTGTTATATCGTTCTAAATGGTCTTCTTGATTCATATCAGAGTTTTGCTTCTACTCTTCGGTTGATGATGAAAGGCAATCCAAATGCCTTATCAGTTGAGGAGTTAGTCTCTGTTTTGTTGTAGGAAGATCAGTCCAGGCAGAACAGGTCCATTATGCGAGTTGTAGATCAAGCTTTCTTGGCTAGTAAGAAGGGCAAAGGAAAATGGAGCTCTTCAAGTAGTAAGCACAAATCTGCTAATTCTGCATATTCGAAGAAGGAAGATAAAGATGAGAAGAAATCAGAAAAGCAGAAATTGTTTTGTAAGTACTGTAAAGGGAATGATCATATCATAAAGAACTATCCAAAACTGGTTGCTAAAGAGGCAAAGAAGAAAGAGGCTGGAATGGTTATTGTAGAGGCCTCTACACCAAAAGGAGAGTCTGCTAATCTTATGCACGAAGAAGAATGGGCATTTACTACTGTCTGCAGTTTTGACCCATCTTCTCATGAGCAGTGCATGTCTGCAAGAGACTCAGATGTTTGGTATTTTGACAGTGGGATGACCAAACATATTACCTCGTAGCACAGTTTCTTCTCTTCACTCGAGCCTGCCCCTACAGGGAATACTGTTACATGCGCCAACAACTCCTCTTATCCTGTTATGGGGTGTTAGACGGCCGCCGGACAAGGACAATTGTACTTAGACAGAGGGCTTTAATGCGCGGTAAAGAAAGATTCGTGCAAACCTTGTAACAGATTTCTATTTAAAGCAATGAAAGGAAAGCGGTAAAGAGCCGCAGTTTTGGGAAGAGCCCGTTTTTGGGAATTGCAAGTGTAGTATTGTATGTGTATGTGTTCTGTTTTGTCTGTTCCAATGTCTCTGCTACGTATCTGTTTGTGTGCGTAGGCGTGTTATAATGCAGTGTTACGAATCGATTCTGTGTTGTAGAGAGTCAGTCCGGTACTGATTGAAGTGTTCCTGAACGTTGCTCAAGCTGGAACGCGTTGTTTGATAGTTCATATGTGGAGCTTGGAAGTGTAACGAATCAACACGGTTCGACTGTGTGTTACGAGTCTCTATAATTGACTGAGTCGGTATTATAATTTGTGTTAAGATTAGTACCTGTAATGTTCTGAATACGAGTAGAGTAATAAGAAGGTTTGCGACAAGTTACTGTCAGTAGGCATTTCGGCTTGAAGTCGGCACACGATAATCTGTAGAGTGACAAGAAGAACTGTGTGGTGTATGCGTGTGAAGTTACCCAGAGTGCGTCTTGTGTATTGACTGTTCGAATCCGTGTGACTTTAAGGCATAAGGTCTAGTTGGCACACCTATCTGCCTTGAAGAAGTACGGATTAGGTGATTTTGTTATTGAAGTATCTTTTGCGCATAGAATACGTAACTGGACGGCTAACCTCAGTCCTGAAGTTTGAGTTCCCATACACTGAACAGTCTTCCGTTGTTCAGGGATGGATACTGAGCTAAGGACGGAATGACATTAAGATTGTGTGTTAAATTGGGAAAATAGTACAGGGCCTCTGTTTAACAGACCCCTACCACTCCCAAGGACCCACGTGGCTAAGAGAACGATTGCGGTTAGAAGATTTGGAACCGGCTGAACTTGAAGCATTTGAATAGGAAGTAGAGTAACGATTAAATCAGTATCAGTCTAACATTTGGCGCCGTCTGTGGGAAGGTGGCATCAGGTTGCCAATTATCTGTGAACAGTAGCAGTAGCGTGCTGGCTGATTGTTCAGAATCAACACTACGTTTATCGTTCGATTGACTGACGGTAGCAACAGAACTAGATTGTTGCCAACTGCTCAGATAGTACTACTAAAGCAATGATACATGCCGGTTACTCGGTCTGGCGAAACGTATCCTAGGAACCATACGACCAGAACACGAAAAGTACTAAAGACAACCCCAGGAAAAGAAGGTATAACGCAACCTGACTGAGTGGTCGAGCAAGTTAAGGACGCTAGAATTAATTCCGGTCATATTCCGGTGGAACGATCAACGCCTTTGGTACATGCTGGTGTCACTTCGACCCAACCTAACCAAAATATAGCAATTCCTGAATCTACCAAGACGCCGTTGGAAACTAGTTTAACAATCTTGGATAAAGACTCAGAGTTATCCACGATTAGACAAACTCTAGGAAAAGAAATCAGTAAAAGCGGAAAAACACTACAGTCTGGTACACTGTCAGTTCATTCCGGTGATATTCCGGTGATAGAAACACCAACTGGCGGTCAAGGATTAGCATTTTTTGCGGAGTCCTCAGCCAGACCCGCGTGTCTGGAAGAAAGATTTCGGATATTGGATATCCAGAAGGAAGGAGAGCTATTCGAAGCTGAGGTCCGAAGTATCCTACGCAAAAACAGCACACCGGAAGGCACGCCATCCGGCGATCCAGATTCTGATAGTTCAACTAATCAACCTCAAGATACAGAAGAAGGACCGGAGACACCCACGATGAACGGACAACAACAACAACAACAGTTAGGTCAACCAAGGCCGCCTCCAACAGGGGTAACATACACGAAATTTGGTGGATTCCCAAGAGATGACCCAGATGCTCATGTACGCACTTTCGAGATCAGTTATGCAGTCCTCAACCATCCACGGGATCAGGCATACAAAGCCATTGTTTTTCAATCTACTCTGGTCAATGAAGCGGCTAGATGGCTTACGGAATACGACATTAATCATTTCGGTACCTATGATGCAGTACGAGATGCTTTTCTACAACGATTTAGGCTAAAGAAGAACCCCGCCGAAATCTTTGATTATCTACAGAACAACCGACAGAAGGCGAATCAGACTGTCCAAGAATATGCTACACTTTTTAGAACACACTTGCGACAGATACCACAGGCCCACGCCAACTTACCGGATGACGTCATCACTCAGTGGTTTATCAATGGCTTAAACCCGCAATTGAAGCAAATCATGATTATCAGATGTGTCGGAGCAATGACATTGGATGCAGTCATCGCCATGGCTTTGCAACTGGAATCCAAGGTTGGTGGATTTTCAGAAGACTTGGAATGGTTAAGGACAAACAAAAATATGACTGAAGACATAACCAGGCAAGTATACTGCACCACGTGCAAAAATTCAGGGCATACAAGTGCCAATTGTGCACTAAATCAAGCGTTTTGCGCTATCTACAACTCTGTCGGACACACCACCGGAAACTGTGTTTACAACGACAGAATATAAGGGGCAGCAACAGTCAATGCAGTCATCCAAGAACAGGTACAGCCGACGAATTACTATGTGCCTCCGCAACTAAGAAACAATCAACCCCCAGGATATCGGAACTACAGAGGACAAAGAAACAATAATTATAATGCCAACCGATGGCAGAACGGACTACCACCGGAAAATCCCAATTTACCACCGCCACGCTGTCATTTTTGTGGTGAATTCGGACACATTAGAAGATATTGCAAAGACGCAGCTGAGTATGATCAAAGGAAGAAGGAGCGGCAAAACCCAATGGCCAACATGGTACAAATTACACCGGTGGAAACGTAAACTGCTACAGTCCAGACCCGATCAGGTAAACAACTGCAACCAGCAGCAGAAGTATTTGAACCGGGGATACGAGAACAACATAGGATGTATAACAAGGCTAGTCACTGGACCGCCACAGAACCACCAGTGTTCCCAGAACCCATTCCGGTGACTCAGACCTCGTCGACAAAAGAAGGAACACAACAAGAGGAAGCAGCAGCAAAACAACCATCAGTAGTAGACATAACAGCAGATACTTTGGCAACAGCAGAGACCTCAAGTTCAAAGGAGCAGGATAACCAATCTCAGCAGGCCTGGGAAATTTTATCCAAGGCATCTATCACTCTGCCTCTCGGCCAACTACTGGCGTTAGTACCTGGCGTTCGACAACAGTTCCAGCAACAGTTCAGTCCGGTACCTTCTTGTATTCCGGCGACAGCAGCAGTTCAACCCGAACCTGATTCTACGGTTGATCATTCAGTCCCCTTGATTACAGTATGGTATACGAATCATAAAATTACGCAGGTATTGATTGATGGAGGCTCTGGTGTCAACATTGCAACCGCAGCATTATGTAAAAAGCTAGGTTGGACCGAAATCGAACCAGTTCAATTCTTTGTCAGAATGGCTGATCAATCTAGAGTCCATCCTGTAGGACTTGTACGGAATGTACCCATTACTCTACAAGGTACGACTTTCAAAATGACTTTTGTTATACTAGATCTGCCCCAATCCACTTTGGATTACAACCTTCTTTTCGGCTGACCTTGGCTGAAGCATGCAAAGGTAATACAGGACTGGTCTGCGCAAGAGCTCACATTCAAGGATGCAAATCGTAAATATGTGGTAAAACTAGATACTATACAACCCTGCGAACCTCACGCCAGACCCTATCTTGCTGAACCAGTTCATATGTTAGATGGACTATCAGATGATGAAGAAGAGCAATTTCTGAAGAGTAACGCCGATTTAATGTCTCTAGGAACTGTTGATTTACAGTCCGTCATCGATAACTGGAACACTTCAGTTTGTACAGTAGTAGCTATCACCGAAAAATCTGACCAAGCAGATACTGAATTACAACCACTATTCAAGCCAACAGAGGATACAGAGAACCCTCAACAATTTTATGTCCCTGAAGACCAGCTGATCACGTACAATCTAGGAGACAAGGATCATCCACGACCTGTACAGATAAGGCAAAACTTATCGGAATCATTTAAAGCTGATCTGATTCGACTACTTCACGAATTCTCAGATGTCTTTGCCTGGGAATACAAAGATATGAAAGGATTAGATCCGCGCATATATCAGCATAGAGTCATGCTGAAACCTGAAGCTAAACCGAATAGGCAGCCCAGCTATCGGATGAATCCCAATTATGCATCTCAGGTAAAAGCCGAACTTGACAGATTATTAAAGGTTGGATTCATCGTACCAGTAGAACATGCTGAATGGATTTCACCAATTGTGATTGTGCCAAAGAAAAATAAGCAACTACGAATCTGTGTAGACTATCGGAAATTGAACGCAGCAACAGTACCAGATCCTTTCTCGATCCCCTTTTTGGATACCATGCTTGATAGGGTAGCAGGCCACAAAATGTATTCATTGTTAGACGGCTACAGCGGTTACAATCAGGTTAGAATGGCTGAAGAAGATATACCAAAAACTGCTTTCATTACCAATTGGGGTGTCTTCGCCTGCACCGTAATGTGGTTCGGATTAAGAAATGCACCAAGCACATTTCAGCGATGTATGCAGGACATATTTTCTCCTTATCTCACTTCATTCATGCAAGTATATCTTGACGACTTCTCAATCTTTGGGAAGATGATAGCACATTTAAGTCATTTATGATGTTGTTTTCAGAAGTGTAGAGAATATAGACTCTGTCTTAACCCAAACAAATTCGTGTTTGCGGTTTCGTGTGGGAAACTACTTGGGCATATTGTATCTGCTCAAGGTATCCGAGTAGACCCAGATAAGATTTTGGCAATTTTAGAAGCCCCGGTACCCGCAACTCCAAAAGAAGTAATGCGTTTTATGGGTCAAATACGGTGGCATGGCAAACACTTACGGTGGCTTGCTCACCTAGCAGTACCACTAAACAGGCTAATCATAAAAACTCCCCGACAGTTTGAATGGACTGAAGAATGCCAAACTACATTTGATCGGCTCAAGTATCTCCTGACGCAAGCCCCAATTTTACAACCACCAGACTGGGACAATCCGTTCCATGTTTTTGTCGACGCTTCAGATATTGCAATTGGCAGTATTTTGATGCAGCAAACAGATAAGTGGTTTCGCCCTATTTATTACACCAGTAGAAGGCTTGCACCGGCAGAAAAGAACTATTCCACTACTGAAAGAGAATGTCTAGGATTGATTTACTCCATCAAAAAGTTCAGACATTATTTATTAGGCCGGAAGTTTACCTTTCATGTGGACCATGCTGCCCTTGTTTATCTAGTAAGACAGCAGCATTTAGGTGGACGATTAGCACGATGGGTACTACTTTTACAAGAATTCGACTATGACGTCATTCACCGACTCGGAAATGCACATGCCCTAGCAGATTTCTTATCTCGCCTAGATTCTGGTGAAGCTCCGATAGGCATAGATGATACGACTCCAGCAATTTATAGTTCTGAGCCAATGATTGATGAGGCTGTCGAATTACAAGCAACACCTACATATTATGATCAAATTTTAACTTTTCTCACCGAAGGATGCTTTCCATCTGAAACGGCCAAGGCAGTTCGAAGGAAATTGGCAGTCTTTAGCCGCTGATTCCGGTTGGTGGCAGGGGAACTATATTATGCAGATCATACCGGAATCCTACTTTGCTGTATTCCACCACATGAGGTTAATTCAGTTATCACTTTGGCTCACTCAATTCCTTCCGGTGGCCATTTTGCAGTAGACTTAACTCACCGGAAAATTCTGCAAGGAGGTCTCTGGTGGCCTACTATGTACCGAGATGTGGCCCAATTCGTAAAAAACTGTGATAACTGTCAAAGGTCTGGACAAGCACTGCAACGACACTTCTTTCCATTGTAGCCTATCATGCCACTCGAACCATTTCAGAAATGGGGATTAGATTTTATCGGTCCAATCACACCCCCAACAGTCTTCAGTAACAACAGATACATACTAACCTGTACAGACTATGCAACGAGATGGGCAGAAGCCTCGGCTTTACGGTCTGCTACAGCGGTTACGGTAGCAAAATGTCTACTCACGGATGTCTTCCCACGATTTGGCTTACCCCTGGAAATTGTCTCAGATCAAGGCACTCATTTTGTAAACAATCTAATGAAGGCCCTTACACAATCATTCCAGGTCACACATAAATTTAGCTCTCCTTATTATCCACGTGCCAATGGATTGGCCGAAAGTACAAACAAATCACTGTTGAATATCCTCCGGAAATTGATCATGGAAGCACCGGAAAGATGGGATCAACTACTACCTGCAGTATTATGGGCATACCGGACTACATATAAGGTAACAACAGGCTTGACACCTTTCAAACTAGCTTATGGCTTAGAAGCAATAGCACCCATGGAAATAGTCATCCCAAGTCTGCGTGTAGCAATCACTCAGAAGATGCTACCGGCATATTCGCTGACAGCACGAATGGACGCACTCAGAGAACTTGATGAGCACCCATGGCTCAGTTTCTTAACTATGCGCGAAGTACAACTAAGGCAAGCCAAGACACACGATCGATATTTGAAGACTCCAATCTTTTCGGTAGGCCAGCTTGTACTCTTCTATAAAGCAAAATCGGATAGAGCAGCAGGAAAATTCAAACTACGATGGTTCGGCCCTTTCAAGATCTCAAAACAAATCGGTCCGGCAACTTTTCGGTTGACTACGTTGACCGGAAATCCACTTCCAAAGGTAATCAATGGGTCGAAGCTGCGGCTGTATTATCCCACTACTAGTACGCATTAAATTATTCGGCGGCAAACCGCGTTTTGTATAAATTTTTGCGTTTTTCTTTTTCTCCCTTTTTAGTCGTGTTTTGTACAAATCTTTATGTTACCAACCGCCCCTCCCTACCGGTCACTCAACTACGCACGCCAGCATGCAAACAGTATCATTCCCGCACCGCACAATGATACCCCCCCCCTTCCCACCCCCACCGTGTTCTCCTTATTTAACCCCCTCGGTTGCGCCAAAAATGCTATTGTGTTCTCGAGAGTATACGTATTATCCCTGTCCCCTGTGTTGACTGTAAGTGTGCTCGTGAACACCATGGAAGCGCTAGCCAACTACGCTGCTTTCCGTGATGGTATCCCTACAGACGTAGGCGAATACCTGCGTTGCAGAGGGTTGGCTAACTTCGCTGAGTTGCCCTGGCACTCAGTGGAAGCCCATCCCTTCTCCGCGCAGATCATCCACTCCATCGCCCAATTCCCCATCACCGAACGACAGTGGGTCTTCCCTTCTCTCCCATATAGAACCGTCATCACCTTCCAAGCCTTCTCTGCAGCCTACCACCTCACCCCGCAAGGCCGCGAAAATGGCCCTAGCATCCCTGTTGCTCGCATGACCGAACTCTTCCCCCGCTCCTCCTCAAACGAATATGCCATTCTCTGCCGCCCGAAACCCGAACGCTCCGCTCTACAGTTCCTCGTAGCAATCCTCAACCTGCAAAAACGAACATACGGCATCTCTCGCCCCTTCTATTCCGCCGTGGAGTTAGCCGCCCGCGAACCCGTGAACTTTGCCTCTTACTTCTTCCAACGAATTCATAAGGAATGCGTAGCTATAGTAAAGCAACTCCAAAAGGGCACCTCTCCGCACTCTCGCCTTCCCCACATCATCTCGTTCCTCTTCCCAACCATTCTCGCCGCACAACCCCCACCCACAGGCCCAGCACTTAGGCACGAAGAATCAGCACAACCGCTCGATGAAACTGACGAAGAAGACGAAGAGATCAATCAACTCTTCCGCACTAAGCAAATCCGGATAAGCTCTTCAGAAAGCGAAGTCCAAGGATCCGCCGGAAAGAAACAAGACACCGAAGAGGACAAACAAGAAGAAACATACCACGACACCACCACTTCAATACACAACGACACCTCGACGGAGCAACAAGACCAGCAAAACCAAGCAGAGACAGAGATAGTGTCCACCGAAAAGGAATCCGAGCATCAACAAGACGAACCGGAATCCGCCACACAAGCACTGGATAAGCTCATCGCAGCCATCAATCATACAGAAACCGAACAACAGACAGTTGCCAAGGTAACCACGACTGACACTGTTCTTCCCACACCACCTGTCAACCCCGACCTTCCACCGGAACCACCCCGCCAACCCAGTTCTGAACCTACACCATCCTCCTCTTCCTCCCCTAACTACTCTCCGCCAAACTCCCAGAACCTGCTCACCGATACGTCCTCTCAGCCTCGTCAACCACCACCACCACACAACGTATTTTCGGAACTAGCCTCCATGGGGCAGTTCCTCATGCATTTATCACACAAGCTGCCAGCACAGTTTAAGGAAGCCACGGACAATCTGAAGGCAGAATACCAATATAAGGTCGACGTCCTGGAAGCCGACATCACCCCCCTCCAGGAAGAAATCGAAGCCATAAAGACTGAGAATCATCAGCTACAGACACAGTTAGCAGAACTCCAAGCAAAATTTTCGGCAGAACAGACTCTAGTACAGCAAAGAGATGCAGCCCTCGAGCAAGTTGCAGCCAAAGAACGACTCCTACACGCCGCACATGAAGAAATCTGAGCCCTGAAGACCACCCTCCACGAACACGAAGATATCAACGCCTCTCTCGAAGAGTTGGTCGCAGAGACAAAGATTCAATTGCAGGAGACCATCAAGAAGAATCAGAACCAACAGAAAGAAACCGATCAAGTCCAAGAACAGTTACGACGAGCCCAAGAATGCGCAGATGAGGTTAACAGTATCCTAAAATGCCAACTGATACGGGAAGGCCAATACCTAAAGGATATCGACAAGACGCGCAGAGACCGAGATGCGTTTAAGAAAACTCTCGATTTCCAAACCCAGCAGTTTGAATGCCTAGACAACCAAGTGCGCAACCAGAAGGAGTATATTACAGAGATGAAGACCAAACTGACCGAAATACAGACAGCCCGATATGCGGCATTAGCTAACGAATTTTATTTACAAGAGGCTTTCCTTCAAACCCAAACCGAAATTTTGTTAAATCAAGCCATAGCCCTTAGTGCAGTAAGAACCGATGCCCAATTACTAGAACCCACCACCTTAGTATAGATGTTAGAAACCCTCAAAAAGAAAATTACCCGAACATTTAGGCTCGCCCGAAGTATGTACTTAGAAGGTCTAGTATCCGAACCATAGGAACCTGCGGGTTCGAGTCCACCGTGCGTGCCAAGTGTTAGACGGCCGCCGGACAAGGACAATTGTACTTAGACAGAGGGCTTTAATGCGCGGTAAAGAAAGATTCGCGCAAACCTTGTAACAGATTTCTATTTAAAGCAATGAAAGGAAAGCGGTAAAGAGCCGCAGTTTTGGGAAGAGCCCGTTTTTGGGAATTGCAAGTGTAGTATTGTATGTGTATGTGTTCTGTTTCGTCTGCTCCAATGTCTCTACTACGTATCTGTTTGTGTGCGTAGGCGTGTTATAATGCAGTGTTACGAATCGATTCTGTGTTGTAGAGAGTCCGTCCGGTACTGATTGAAGTGTTCCTGAACGTTGCTCAAGCTGGAACGCGTTGTTTGATAGTTCATCTGTGGAGCTTGGAAGTGTAACGAATCAACACGGTTCGACTGTGTGTTAGGAGTCTCTATAATTGACTGAGTCGGTATTATAATTTGTGTTAAGATTAGTACCGGTAATGTTCTGAATACGAGTAGAGTAATAAGAAGGTTTGCGACAAGTTACTGTCAGTAGGCATTTCGGCTTGAAGTCGGCACACGATAATCTGTAGAGTGACAAGAAGAACTGCGTGGTGTATGCGTGTGAAGTTACCCAGAGTGCGTCTTGTGTATTGACTGTTCGAATCCGCGTGACTTTAAGGCATAAGGTCTAGTTGGCACACCTATCTGCCTTGAAGAAGTACGGATTAAGTGATTTTGTTATTGAAGTATCTTTTGCTCATAGAATACGTAACCGGACGGCTAACCTCAGTCCTGAAGTTTGAGTTCCCATACACTGAACAGTCTTCCGTTGTTCAGGGATGGAGACTGAGCTAAGGACGGAATGACATTAAGATTGTGTGTTAAATTGGGAAAATAGTACAGGGCCTCTGTTTAACAGACCCCTACCACTCCCAAGGACCCACGTGGCTAAGAGAATGATTGCGGTTAGAAGATTTGGAACCGGCTGAACTTGAAGCATTTGAATAGGAAGTAGAGTAACGATTAAATCAGTATCAGTCTAACAGGGGGTTGGTAAGATCATTTTGACTACTATTGATGGTAGTTCTTTCACTTTGTCAGATGCTTTATTTGTGCCAGGAATCAAGAAGAACCTGATATCAGTTTCTGCATTAGCTAAGATTGGCTTGGTTGTGAAATTTGTTGATGATAGGTGTACAGTACATGATCTGTCAAATGGCGATGTGATTATTGCTTCTAGCATTTTATGTCATGGGTTGTATAAGCTCATAGACTATGAAAGATCTGTAAATGATTTGGCATGTGCAGTAAATGATTCTCAGGCTATGTCAGATGCAAAGCTTTGGCATGCACGCTTTGGTCATCTAAATTTTCCAAGTTTGCTACGCCTACAAAAATCTGAAATGGTGTCCTCTTTGCCCAAACTTGAGGAACCTAGAAACATGTCTGTGAAGGCTGTATTTTGGGCAAAATGCAGCGTTCGTCCTTTCCAAAAGATGGTTCAGTTCGGGCTACTCAAAAATTGCAGCTTGTACATAGTGATGTCCGTGGTCCTATGCAGACACCTTCTTTCGGGAATTATCTTTACTTCATGACTTTCATCGATGATTTTTCTAGGCATGCATGAGTATATCCATTGAAGGCAAAGTCCGAAGTGTTCATGTGCTTCAAACAGTTTTTGCTTTTGGCTGAAAATCTGTCAGAGTGCAAAATGAGCACCCTCCGTTCTGATCGAGGGGGGGAATATATGTCTTCTGACTTTAATGCATTTCTGGTTGAACGTGGGATAAAACACCAGTGTACAGTGTCGTATACACCTCAACAGAATGGAGTTGTTGAATGAAAGAACAGGTCACTCATGGAGATGGCGAGGTGTACATGGAGAGGTTCTTTGCTAGAGAGATAATTTTGGTTTATGTGCCCACATATGATAATATTGAAGACCTTTTCACAAAGGCTTTGCCTAGGGAGAACTTTGAAGCTTTTCACAAAGCTTTGATCTTAAAAACATCCACGTTTTCATGGGCCATTGTGGATATTCCCATAGGTTCATCCACATGTATGAATCGTTGCTAGACACTATATGATTTGATTACAAAATTTGAATGGACTGAAGAGTGTGACAAAGCCTTTGAAGAGTTGAAACACATCTTGTCATAACTCCCATAATGAAAGTGCTAGATTAGAATAAGATCTTCCATGTTCATGTTGATGTTTCCAACTTTTCTATAGGTTGTATATTAGCATAGCCTATCACCGAAGGTAGGTTTGATTTTTCCATTGCATATGTTAGCAGATAGTTCAATAGCATTGAGAAAAAACTATACCACTACTAAAAGAGAAGCCCTCCTTTACCGTGCGAATAAACCTTGTCTTGCAATACAAGAAGATTGGTCATATGGTTTCTTCTTCTTATGGAATTTGACTCAAGTCATTGTCAAGAAAGGTAATGCACCCATGCATGTGGATCATCTTTATAGGTTGACGAATGGTGAACCACCAAATGGGATATCACATAAATTGCATGACACCTATTTTTTCAACTTAGAAGTAGTGCCAAATGGATAGAACCCCATGTTCATATGTCCTTTGTACCACTACCTTCCATTAGATAAAAAAAGAAATTAGAGAAGAGAGAAATCTTCATATCATGGTTGAAAGCATCTATAGAAAAGATGAACGAGGGATTTTGTCTTGTTGTCTGGAAGAAGACGAGAAGTGGGATCTTATCACACAAGGCCATATTGCTAGTTTGGGTTGGCATTTCCTCCAAATTAAGACTTTTTAAAACATGAAGCAAGTAGGAGCTTACTGGACACACATGGCTAAAGATGTTCATGATAATTGCTCAATTTGCTAGTTTTGGAGTGAAAGACTAGCTACTAAACATTAAGCTCTATATCAGGTAATGATAGCACCATAATTGAGTAAACTTATTATTGATTATCTTTGAGAAGGAATATTTGCAGAAGGTATTACTCCTGCTAGAAGAGAATCACTTGAGGAAGAATGTAAAGAATATTCTCTCATAGGAAACCAACTCTATAAGACAAATATGTGATTGTACATACATAAAAAGAAGTATTCTCTGATTCTAGAAATGGCTCACTAAGGAGTTTCAGGAGGAAATTTATCTCTTGAACACACTACCAAGCACGTTCTTTTTGCTAGCTTATGGTGGCCTATGTTGCACATGGATGCAAGATGTTATGTGTAAAAATTTGACATATGTTAGAAAACCAAATATCCTATCTACAAGGATCAAATGCTTCTCAAACTATGTTGAATGGTAGAGCATTTGCTAAATGGGAAATTCATTTTGTGGAGCTATTAGCCCCCCAACAAAAGGCAATAATGCAAAATACATTATATTGGAAATAAACTATTTGAAAAAAATAGGAGAATCAAGAGCTACTAGACTTTGTGATGCTCAAACCACGGCAAAATTTCTAATTGAAGAGATCTTCACTAGATATGGATTAGCTATCACAATAGTATGTGATAGGGGAGCCCATTTTATGAATCATTTCCATATCATCCTTAAGCTAATGTTCAAGATGAGAGTACTAACAATATACTATGCGCAATACTCACAAAACTAGTGAATAATAGTGCTTTTATTGTGACAAACAATTGCATCATGCAATTTGGGACATAGATTGAGGCGAAGAAGAAGGATCGTCTTCCACTTTTTTTATTACATAATTAAAAAAGAATATCCAAGAAACCTAATACAACAATACAACCAGTACAATATAAAAAAAGCAATACATAAAGAAACCCTTATTTTTTGTGAATGAGTGAGTTAGCAAAAAAAAAATGTCATCACTCTTGGTAGATAAATCTGGCAAAGCTCACTAAAAGTACCCCTGGAATATATTAGCTTAAACACTATACATATCAAAGAGATGAAAAAGTGATACATGTCATCCTCAATTATCAGATGTTGAGCTTGACATCTCAACACTCCCCCTCAAGCTCAACATCATTTCCTATAATCCAAGAATCTTTTGAAACTTATTCAGCTTCTCTATTCCAAGTGCTTTAGTGAAAATATGAGCAACCTGCTCATATTCCCTCACATAAAAAAGATCAATATCACATTCTAATACCTTTTCCTAATGAAGTGATAATGTACCTTGATATGCTTTGTTCTAGCATGAAAAACAAGATTTTGTGCTCATTTTATGCTGCTAAGATTATCAAAATAAATGATGATAGGCTTCTGCACTTCCACATCTAAATCTACAAGTAGTATTTTTAGCCATGATGCTTCACATGCTTCCATTGTAGTATCTCTATACTCAGCCTCTATACTCAAAAAAGCAACAGATGGTTGCTTCTTAATGCTCCATGCAATAGAAGCACTCCCAAGTGAGAATAGAAAGCCACTAATAGATCTTCTATCTCGAAAACTGCCAACCCAATCTGCATCTGTGTATCCATGAACTTGCAATTCTAACTAGCTTCATACAATAATGCATAATCCAAAGTAGCACTTACATAATGTAGAGTATGTCTCAAAGCATCTAAATTGGTTTCGTGGGAACCTACATAACTTGAATCTGAAGTCCTATAGTGTAGCTTGCACTACAACATATGAGCCTGATATCGGCCCTTATATTGGTACAAATACACACGGGGAATTTGGTTGCACCACCATATAATCATTGGTATGATAACGCTGGTATAAGTGTTAGTATGGGCTCTAGTATAAGCATTGTATGTATTAAATACCGCAAGTATAAGCATTGGTATGGACATCGATATCTTCCCATTGGTATACATGTTGGTATTGACCTGTAGGATCAATGGTATAAGCATCGATATGGATGCCGATATGAAAATCGTTGGTATAGGCATCGATATATCCTTGGACAAAATCATCGATATAAGCATGGTTATGGCCCTAGGCATACCGATACTCATACCAGTGCCTATATCGATGACCATATTTGCAATTTTTTTTTTGGGCAAAGTACAATGTCTCTTGTTGTGGCAACATGACAATGCTGATGTGTAGCAAAGGACAACACCCTCTGCCCAAAAAATACCGAGTACATGTCGTGACATGTACTCTAGTGGTTGTCGATTTAGGGTTTAGATGACCAACAACCAAAACAAGTTTTGATAAAGCAAAACACATTGTCGAACATAAAAAAGATATATAGGAGCAGAATGAACCATAAACCATGTACAAACGAGATATTCTATAAATGAACCATGTAAAAAAGAGATATTCCATAAATGAACCAATTGTGGCAAATCATTACTATATATGAGCCAAATACAAAATGTGGCAAACCACTGCCATATATGAGCCAAATACAAAATGTGGCAAACCACTACCGTACATGAACCAAATACAAAAATGTGGTGCACCACTGCCATATATGAGCGAAATACAAAACTGTGTCACACTACTGCCATACACAAAACTAGAGGGATCAAAACATGTATATATGCAGTCCTACAATAGAGCACATTCATGAAATCAGACAAATTGAAATGATGTTTATAAACAACAACTAAAAAACACTAAACCAAGTTTAAGCTCACCTCACGGTAGATGCTCCCATGAATTAACTGCACCGTGTCCTTCCAAGTCCTACAATAGTGCAACCAACCCATGATGATATCCATAAGCCTCCTCTGCTCGTGTCGGAAGATGACCCACTGCCAACTCCTACAATAAATATGCAAAACATGAGATCAACAACATGACATATTTAAAGTAAGCAAA
Source organism: Ceratopteris richardii (assembly GCA_020310875.1). NCBI lineage: Eukaryota > Viridiplantae > Streptophyta > Polypodiopsida > Polypodiales > Pteridaceae > Ceratopteris > Ceratopteris richardii. Next base: position 71,113,413 of record CM035433.1, on the reverse strand, counting down.
TTCATTCATCAAAATGATGCTTACAAACTCATGATGCATCGTGTCATAACCGTCGCTACCCAACTGTGACATTTCGACCATATCTAGACATGTGGCCACCACATCTTCATGTTGATGATATCGATAAGGAGTATCTTGTTGCTCATCGCTAATCATCTCCCACTTCTTAGCATCTAGCCATATAGGCTTCAGTAAGTCTCCTTTGAAAGCATTGACAACCTCTGATCATCAATGGGACATCTTCTCACGTGCCGTGTGCTGAATCCACTCTGAGCTGACAAGAGGGTGGCTAGGTCCTAGCTGATACTTGCGATAGATCACCTCTGTGATGTAATTTTTGTGGTACTTATCCTATTCACTCCATTTGACCATGATAGAGTGTCCAAACTGTATTGTGCACAATTGTCATATGTGTTGATGCATGGCCTTTTCGATTGCATCCATCAATACAGCTCCATCACATATATGATACACCTTGGATTTATCATGGTCATGAGCACCGAAGGTGTACATGGTGTATTGTGTGGCATACCTGCATCTGAGGTACTTGGTCTAGAAGTAGTTATGGGTGACACAATATCCTTTAACATCCACCTTCTCCTCGAAACCCACCCCTAGATCCACCTCTGGAACCTGCTCCTCCAAAATGTGACCTAGATGGACAAGACAAGTGAGCACTTGTATCCTGCTCTGGTGTCGAATTCTGGTGCACACATTGACTATTGGAGCGACTAAGGGATGGTTGCAAAGACAATCATGGTGGAGTCATAAAGCCAGGAGTGCCATTAGAAGGAATAGTCCTGCCAAAGGGAGTGTTGGCAATGGGATTAGTCCAATCAAAGGGAGTGTCCCCGATGGGAGTACTCCCACGAGAGATGTTGCAGTAAGATCAGTCTAGGCAGAACAGTTCCATCATGCATGTTGTAGATCAAGCTTTCCTGGCTAGTCAGAAGGGCAAAGGTAAATGGAGCTCTTCTACTAGTAAGTAGAAATCTGCAAATGCTCCACATTCGAAGAAGGAAGACAAAGATGAGAAGAAATAAGAAAAGTAGAAATTGTTTTGCAAATATTGTAAAGCAAATGATCATGTCAATAAGAGCTACCCAAAATTGGCTGCTAAAGAGGCAAATAAGAAAGAGGTTGGAATGGTTGTTGTAGAGGCCTCTACACCAAAAGTGGAGTCTGCTAATCGGATGAAGAATGGGCATTTACTATTGTTTGTAGTTTTGACCCATCTTCTCATGAGCAATGCATGTCTATAGTAGACTTAGATGTTTGGTACTTTGATAGTGGGACAACTAAACATATTACCTTGCAGTGCAGTTTCTTCTCTTCACTTGAGCCTGCCCCTACAGGGAATACTGTTACATGCACCAACAACTCCTCTTATCCTATTATGGGAGTTCGTAAGATCATTTTGACTACTGCTAATGGTAGTTCTTTCACTTTGTCAGATGCTTTATTTATGCAATGGATCAAGAAAAATAGGTTATCATTTTTTGCATTAGCCAAGGTTGGCTTGGTTGTGAAATTTGTTGACAACAGATGTACAGTTCATGATCTGTCAAATGGCAATGTCATTATTGCTTATGGCATTTTATATCGTGGGCTGTATAAGCTCATAGACTATGAAAGATCTGTAAAGGATTTGGCATGTGTAGTACATGATTCTCAGGCATTCTAGTGGTAATACATTCAGTATTGTGTGTTGTGCTCTAAGATTCTTCTTTCTCGTTGTGTTGTTCCCATGATTCCACAGACATCCAACTCCAACATTTATCGTGAAATTCTAATTTATATATATATTTGAGTATACATATTAATATTAAACCTAAAACCTTATATTTTATATATTTAATTATATTTATTTATTTCAATTTGAAAAAACTAACTCTTTTTATATAGAATTATGTATACTAATATTTATCATAGAACCGAGTTCTTTATATATATAATTATATATACTAATTTTAATATTAAAACCCTAATTTCGTACTACGAATTCCAAAACCCTAGTAATCTATATATCTAATTATATATACTTACATTAATCCTAGAGCAAAATTATTTATTTAATTAACTAAATGCACTATTTTTTTAATCCTAAAATCATAATATTTTGTACATTTGATTATACATACTAATTTTTTCTACTATTATTTTCTACTTAATTATATATAATAGTATTTATCTTGAAATCCAAATTTTAATATATATTTTATTATATATATTAATATATTACACCTAAAACCCTTGTTCTTTATATATTTAATTATTTGTACTAATTTTGTCCTAAAACCTTGGATTTTTCATTTAGTGAATTGTATATACTAATTTTAATCCTAAAAATGTAAAGTCCTAATCCTAAACCCTAACCCTAAAACATGTATATGTGTGTATGTGTGTATGTATATGTGATATGTGTATGTGTATGTGTATGTGTATCTGTATGTGACTTTCTGTGTTTGTATGTGAATGGGTTTGTATGTGTATGTGTATGTATGTATATATGTATGTATGTGTTTATGTATGTATGCATGTGTGTATGTGTGTAAAACCCTAAAACCCTAATCCTAAAACCCTAACCCTAAAACATGTATATGTTTGCATGTGTGTATGTATGTGTGTGTGTATATGTGTGTGTGCATGTGTGTATGCATGTTAAACCCTAAAACCCTAATCCACAAACTCTAACACTAAAACATGTATATGTGTGTATGTATATGTGACATGTGTGTGTATGTGTATGTATGTATATATGTATGTATGTATATATGTATGTATGTATATATGTATGTATGTATGTATGTATGTATGTATGTATGTATGTATATAAGTATGCATGTATGTATATATGTATGTATGTGTATATGTATATATGCATATGTGTAAACCCCTAAAACCCTAATCTTTAAACCCTAATCTTTAAACCCTAATCCTAAAACATATGTATGTGTGCATGTGTGTATGTATGTAAAACCCTAAAACCCTAATCCTAAAACCCTAACCCTAAACATGTATATGTGTGTATGTGTATATGACATGTATGTGTATGTGTGTATGTGACTTTATGTGTGTGTATGTGTATGTGTATGTATGTATATATGTGTGTATGTGTATATGTATGTATGCATGTGTGTAAACCCCTAAAACCCTAACCCTAAAACATTTGTATGTGTGCATGTGTGTATGTATATGTGTGCATGTGTGTATGTATGTAAATTCCTAAAACCCTAATCTTAAAAACCTAACCCTAAAACATTTATACATGTATGTGTGTATGTATATGTGACATGTGTGTGTATGTGACTTTATGTGTGCATTTGTATGTGTATGTATGTATGTATGTGTGTATGTGTATATGTATGTATGCATGTGTATAAACCACTAAAACCCTAACCCTAAAACATGTATATGTGTGCATGTGTGTATGTATATGTGACATGTGTGTATTTATGTAAACCCTAAAACCCTAATCCTAAAGTCCTAACCCTAAAACATGTATATGTGTGTATGTATATGTGACATGTGTGTGTATGTGTATGTATGTGCCTTTTTGTGTATCTGTATATGTGTGTATATGTATGTATGCATTCCAATAAAACCCTAAAACCCTAATCCTAAAACCCTAATCCTAAAACCCTAACCCTAAAAGATGTATATGTATGCATGTGTTTATGTATATGTGTGTGCATGCGTGTATGTATATGTGTATGCATGTGTGTATGTATGTAAAACCATAAAACACTAATCCTAAAACCCTAACCCTAAAACATGTATATGTGTGTATGTGTGTATGTATATGTGACGTGTGTGTGTATGTGTATGTGCATGTATGTATATATGTGTATATGTGTGTATGTATGTGTGCATGTGAGTGTGTGTATGTATATGTATGTGTGCATGTGAGTGTGTGTGTGTGTATGTATGTATCTATGTGTGTATGTGTGAAAAAGTGTGTGTATGTGTATATGTATATGTGACATGTGTGTATGTGTATGTGCATGTATGCATGTGTATATATATGTGTATGTGCATATGTGTGTATATATGTATATGTGTGTATGCATGTGTGTATGTATGTAAAAGCCAAAAACCCTAATGCTAAAACCTTAATCCTAAAACATGTATATGTGTGTATGTGTGTATGTATATGTGATGTGTGCGTATGTGTATGCATGTGTATATATGTGTGTATGTGTATATGTGTGTATGCATGTGTGTATGTATGTAAAACCCTAAAACCCTTACCCTAAAACATGTGTATGTGTGTATATATATGTGTGTGTATATGTGTCTATATGTGTATATGTGTGTATGCATGTGTGTATGTATGTAAAACCATAAAACCCTAACTCTAAAACATGTGTGTATGTATATGTGTGTGTATGTGTATATTTTTGTGCATGCATGTGTATATATATATATATCGATTATTTTAAGTAGTTATAACCACTATATGTATGGTTTTCATGGCATTTGTGATATCTCTAAACATTTGTGAAATGCTTACAAACACTCTAAAGAAGATTATCATGGTTTACTTATTTTCTTCTTTATGCAAACTTGCGTGTCACTCTAGCACAATGGGAATACCAACGTGAGGAGATCAACCTTGTAAATGTCAATCCGCAAAGAACTGAGGATGATATGATGACCGTGAGCAAGTGGAATGCACAAGTGCATGAGTGAGAAGCACACTAGCATGCACACGCATACACACACATGGACACAAGAACAAAGAGAATAACAATGGAATCTTCTATTCTCCAACTCAAGGTACAATGAAGTTCTTAAAAGCTCCAATCCCATGTGGCATAGTTTAGACCTAATTATGGTGTAGTTTAGACCTAGTGTCTAGCCTAGTTAAAAATTAGGTTCCAGAGCTCATTTGGAGGCTCCAATGTGCTCTCAAATTATGAAAACTAATATGTGGGTTCTCCTAATACTCCTCAAGCTCGAGCACTCCTCGACTTGGAGTTGAAACTATCAAAAACAAATATTTACAATGAGATGTGGTGATAAAAGTCATTGTTGATTACATGATTGTTTTGAAAAAAATGAGACTTGGTCTATTCCATACTTTATCTCGATTGGCTTCCTTGTCTGTTCAGTCCACCTTGGTGGTCTCTTTGATTGTCTCCTCCTTGAATCCCTTGCCTTAGCTTCCTTGTTGGCTCAGTCCTTGTTGACCACTAACACTCCCCCCCTCTCGCGTCTGTTGTTCCTGATAGACCCTTGTTGGAGATGTTATTATGTGTAGTATTGGAGAATGTGCACTACAAACTCATGTTCTTTTAAGCATAGTCCTCATGCTAGATTAATTTTGAGCACTCCCAATCAATGGAAATTGGAACTTTTGGATGCGACATCCTTAACTATTATGAAGGGATAGCTTGCTCCACAACAAAAAGTTGAGATAGACGAGTATGCCTAGAAATGAATACTTATGAGTGGTATTCCCAAAATCTTGTTGAGAACATCTCCTTGAAAGTCTATCTATAACAAGCTGGTAAGTACTTAATTCGCACATGCAATGCATAAATAGTCTTTAACTATAGCATGGTGCTCATGTCGAATATGAGATCATGGTTGCATTTGTTGAAGCTTGATGCTAATATATATAGTGCTTTTACCTTCTGGAAGGTCTTAAATCTAACTTTCATCAGCTCAAATATCTTCATAAATATTTGTGCTACTACATCGGGCATGTTTTTGAGATGTGGTGACCAGTGGTGGATAGTGGAAATCATGTATGTCACAGTTGGTGGTCCTTAGGGTGGAGCGAAATAAGGGCAATTCAGCTAGTCAACACACTTTGGGTTATTTGGATACCTTTCCATTTGCTTCTAGCAGTGTATTCTTTCTTCTTCAAGGGAAATTATCCCACATGATGTACTTTGGAGAGCTCCTTCAACTTTATATAGGGAGGGCCTCTCACTACAAGGAGTACGGGTGCATAATGAAAGTTAATGCAACACAATTTTGTTGCTATATAATTGCATAAAAAAGCATCAAGTGTGCAGCTTCAGTTAAACGATGAAAACTTCGATGTTCCTATCGACATGTGAAGCGACATGGATTGCAACAGTAAAACCAACCATTGCTAAAGCAATGATAATAAAACAATGTCACATAAGCGACGATAAATTATGTTGCATAAACGATGATAAAAACCATCGCTTATGCAATGCAATCTAGAGATGGATACACAAAGGTTTAGCATCGGTTACACGACGGTTTTTTGACCAAAAATAAAAACGTTGGAGGCTCTTTGATCGGCATCTACACGCATCTGATTGAAGAGCTCTCCAACACTCACAATTGCATTGTGTTTATGAGCTAAAACAATTGCGTGCTAAATTGTTCTTTTGTCTAATCTCTATCTTATTGTCTCTCTCTCGCTGTTTTTGTCCTTTCTACCTCTTTCCCTTTGAGTTCTCTCTCTCTCTCTCTCTCTCTCTCTCTCTCTCTTTCTTTCTCTCTCTCTTTATTGCAGGTTACTCAAGAAGTTAACCAAGCAAAAAATATGGCTAACTATTCTAAGTACAATCTTCATTCTCTGTATATCATTTGAATTGTGTTATTTTCATTAATTAGCATACTCACACTTATTGATATGCACATATACACTTATACATGAAGATGCACATTCACACATATACACATATACACATATACACATATACACATATACACATGCACATACACACACACACATATACACACACATACACACACACACACATATACACACACATACATATGCACATACACTTACACATACACACACATAAACGTATACACAAACATACACATGCATATGCACAAACATTTCTACAAACACATAAAAGGACTTGCATGCATGCATATTGCATATACACATACACATACACACATTAACACATATTTAAATACATGTATATGCACATTCACATGCATGCACGTATACATGGATGCAAATGGAAATGCATCCACATGCACATGCATGTTTCATACATATACACATGCATATACATACACTTGTATATGTTTATACACATACACATACATATGCACATACATACATATACACACACATACACATATATGCACATACGTACACACACATACACACACATACACACACATACACACATACACACACATATACATGCACATACATACATATACACATATACATGCACATACACACATATACACATACACTTACACATATACATGCACATACATACATATACACACACATACATTTGCACATACACATAAACATACATATGCATATACACTTACACATGCACATACATGCATATACATATGTACATACATACATATACACACACATACACACATATACATGCACATACATACACACACATGCACATATATACATATACACACATACATGCACATACACACATATACACATACACTTACATACATATACATGCACTTACATACATATACACACATACACATGCACATGCACATACACATACATATGCACATACACTTACGCATGCACATGCACATACATGCATATACACACATACATATGCACATACATGCATATACACACATACATATGCACATACATGCATATACACACATACATATGCACATACATAAATGCACATATATATACATACATATACATGCATATAGACACACTTACACAAATATAGATATATACCTACATGTGCATACATACATTTTATACACACACAAGAACACATAAATATGAATGAATTATATAATTAAAGTAATAAATCACATGCTAAATATAAACAATAATAAAAATGATTAGAACAAGACTTTTCATTACTTAATACCATAGACACATTTCAAAACATAATTGTGTGTGTGTGTGTGTAGATATATATCCAATGTCATAATCAAGAATCCTAATTATCATCATCGTCATGATCATCCTCATCATCACGATCATCCACATGATCTGATGTATCTGTAGTGGCATCATGGGTAGCAAAATACATACATTCATACAAAATACATGCATTTATCCCACAAGAATGTATATTTGTGTATATGTGAGTATGTGTGTATGTGTAAATGTGTATATGTGAATGTTTATGCATGTAAATAATCAAATTATTAATATCTAATACCATTATTTGCATATTTTGATCAATTAGATGGAATTTCACCACGGTCTCCTAATCATGCAAGGGCTATATACTGTAAGTATATCAAACTTTTAATTTAAAATATATTTGATAGATACATAACTGATATATGTTTTTTTATTGTTATAATCAGATTTTGATCAATCAGAGGGCACTCCACCACCTCCTATCCATCCAATGACTTCACATGTGTGCTCCTATAGGAATTATGATGAATTTTACTATCATGAGAATATTATATGTTGGTGTAAGTTTTGCTATGGCATGTATCGAAGACCTTGATTGGACTGTATTGAACATGAGGCAGAGTGTGGTACTTTTGAGCATGCACGACCACCTAGTCAACATGATAATGCTTGGGTATGTATTCTTTCTATATATTAATGTCATTATTTTATTTTAAAACCATATACAAAATCAAATTATTGTTGATATATAAGAATATTTGCTCGATGATGATGACAATGATAATAATACTCATACTCATAATGCTAATATACCCCGTACATGTTATGGACTTGTTGTTCATTGATTACAAGTAGAGGTTTCTAAAAATCCTCTACCTCCGAGTTTAGAGATTGAAACGGCTGGAGATTATCCATTGCCAACTCGTGATAGTTCTCTAGTATAAACATATGATAGAAGAAGATATGGAGCATGGAATAGAGGACCACTTCCTTTAGATGGAGAGGTTTTTAAGTTTTGGGGTAATCACTATATGATTGCTCCATCCACTATTACTAGTGCTAGTCATGATCTCTTTATTGTAGAGGATTTGTATGTGCCTATGGACTTTGACGTCACTCTTATGTCATTTTGTGGTCCTATATATGGATGGGGAGATTGGCATCGATTTGCACGTTATGCTCAAAGCACGAGTACTTATGGAATATGCTTGAATGTAGCATCCCTTACTAGTAGAGGGATTTCACATGCAGAAAATGAAAGATTATATATTGATGGAAGACCTTACACTCATGGAAATATAGCAGGTTTAATAAATAGTAGTCGAGGGTTACATAATAGTTCAAGGACTAATTTGATATTTAAGGAGCGTGAAAATAGTCACGAATCACCATACATGAGCAGAGATGTAGCAAGATACATAGTTGTCAATGCTATTACTTCATTACATGTTGGTGGTGAATTATTAGTTAGTTATGGATGGCATGGACATCCAAGAACACCTTTTAGCTAGAGAGAGAGAATGAAAACTTTCTATCCACATATCTTGTGTTGCATTGCAAAACTCTAATTTCAATCTCTTTTCAATATAACTTACATATTTAATTTTATGTTTAAACTTTACTTTTCATTCATTTATGGAATACTAATTATTTTTATTCATGTGTGTAGATTCCAACGTATGATGTTGATGATATTCCACCACACCATTCAGAGTTGCCAATAAGACCTTATTTATCAAAAGCTTCTATAAGGAGGCTATGCAAAAGTGATCCTGTGGAATATGCAAGGTTGAAAGACCTATATTCAAAAGAAGATAAAGTACAAGATCTGTCTGACAATGATGAAGATGATAACATGGAAGATTTTATTGAGGACTGGTATCAAAATGACAGTGAGAGCATTGATATTTCTAAAATTGAGAAATATCTTTGAGAGGAATGTCTAAAGCATGTATATGAAGAAAGTCGTTTGACACGACGAAGTGCAAGCTTACTTATTCTCAATCTTCAAAATCATTTTGGATGGAGTAATGTATTTGTTTCGGCACTATTAAGGTATAATTTTTAATTTTCTATCTATTTATATATATACATGCATACACATATACATATAAATACATACATACATACATACATACATACATACATACATACATACATACATAAACATACACATATACATGAATGTATACATACATACAAACATACACACACATATACATGCATACACATGTTATGAAAGTAAGGTCAAATTATACATACTTGTATTGAATGAAGATATTCCATTCATCTAGCCTTTGGAATTGTTCACACATCTGCTTCTCCTATTCTAGTTGACCTAATACCTGTGCTGCTAACTCTTTTATGAACTTTGTATACAAATATTAAGTATCAGTTACCTATGGAGGTATTAGGTTGTTTGGGAAATGGGAGAAGCAAATTTATCTGGAAGTTTTTGAAGGATGGAAGAATAATTCCTAGGACGGGCAGAAAGAAAGTGTCCATTCAATGCAGGTTCTTGTTCTTACCTTAGCTAAGGTAAGAAAAAGAACTTGTATTGAATGGACGCTTTCTATCTGCCCATCCTTTAAAACTATTCGTCCATCTTCCAAAATCTTCCAAATAATTTTTCTCCTCCTATTTTCCAAACTACCTAATACCTCCATAGTTAATTGATACTTTATATATGTAAACAAATATGTAAGCCTTAGTTAGTAAGGCAGGTAATTGATTGACTATAAAATGGGAGACAACCAAACGGTTCGATGGTCTAGATATCTATATGAAAGTCTGGATATCACAATAAACAAAAAGAAAATTAGAAACGAAATCAAATATACACACCTATACATACATACATACACATACATACATATATGCATACACATACACATATGTATATACATATATACACATATACATACATATACACACATACATACACATACACATACACATACACATACGCATACACATACACATACACATACGTATATGCATGCACATGCATATACACATCCACATACACATACTCATAAGCATACACATATACATACACATGTGCATATATATATATATATATATATATATATATATATATATATATATATATATATATATATATATATATATATATATATATATATATATATATATATATGTATGTATGTATGTATGTATGTATATATATATATGTGTGTGTGTGTGTATTTATTTATTTATTTTATTAATATGACTTTTTTTCATGAACTTACAGGTTATTATCTGAAAAGTTTTTACCAAGTCAGAATATTCTTCCTACCTCACATGATGAAATGAAGAAGATAATCAACAATCTTGGTATAGATTATCAATATATACATGCATCCCTAATGATCGTATTTTATATAGAGGTGAATATGTAGACTCTTTGACATGTCCGAAATGTCGATCTCCTCGATATAAGGACGAAGAAGGTAAAATCCCGCAAAAAGGTACTGAGAAATTTTCCATTGGCTCCACGGATTAGACATATGTTTCAAAGCACAAATTATCAAAGCTTTTGACATGAGGACATGATCATAAAAGTACTGATGGAATAATCAGAATTCCAATAGATAGTGCAGCTTTGGCCTGATTTTGCACAAAAACCACAGAATCTAAAGCTAGGAGTTGCATTAGATGGGGTTAATCCATTCTCCATGAAATATAGTAAATGGTCAACATGGCCAGTGGTAGTCATAAACTACAATCTTCCGCCATATATTAGCATTGAAAAGGACCATTTAATGCTTTCATTTTTAATCCTAGGAAAAAGACAAGTTAAAGATATGAATATATATCTTGCTCCTCTCATTGACGATCTCCAAGAGTTATGGAGAGGCATTAATGTCATTGATGTATTGAAAAGCATCAATGAAAGATATATTATGGTTCGTGGTATTGTGGCTTGGACTATTCACAATTTTCCAATATGTGGTGTTTGTTCAGGTATTGATGTAATTTTTTTATATGTGAGTTAATCGAATTATATTTTTATCGTTTTCATGATGCAAGAATATCTACTAAGGGTTATTAAGCTTGTCCACATTGTGGTGATTGGTTGAGATCAATTTATAGTAAGAATCTCAACAAAATTATTTTTCGACATCGATGATTCTTGCATGATGATCATCCATTAAGATGTAAAAGAGAAGCAATACATTTTAATGGAAAGCGTATTGAAGAGAGTAAAGGAAAATTGGCACTCACAGAGAATATATCGATATGGTATTCTTTGGAGTATTGGAAAGAGTTAAAGGTATGTCATCTTCTTGATCCTATGCATATATTCAAGAATATTGGTTATTCATTATGGAAGCATATATTCAAGTACATGTATGTATATGTATGTATATGTATGTATATGTATGTATATGTATGTATATGTATGTATATGTATGTATGTATGCATATGCATGTGCATTATGTATGCATATCTATGCATGTGTGTGTATGTGTGTCTCTATGTGTGTGTATGCATATTTATGTTTAGTGTGTGTATGTGTGTTTTCATATGTATGCATGTGTATGTGTGAGTATGTGTCTCTATCTGTGTGTGTATATATATATATGTGTGTGTGTATGTATGTATATATGTGTATGTATATGTATGTGTGTGTAGGTAAATTTATGTGTACAATTATGTGTCTGCTGGTATGTGCATGTCCAGGTATATACATGTATGTAACTATGTGTGTGTAAGTATATGCATATGTTTGTGGGCAGGTATGCATGTGACCTGATGTGCATATACATATATGCATGCATATGTATGTGTGTGTGTGTATGTATGTATATGTATATGTGTATGCATGTGCATGTGTGTATGCATGCGTATGTGTATATGCATGTGTGTAAGTATGTGTGTATGTGTGTGTATATGCATGTATGTATATGTGTGTATGTGTATGTAAGTACTTATGTGTATGTGTATGTAGGTGTATACGTGAGTGTGTGTATGTGTGTGTATGTGTATATATGTATGTGGGTGTGTGTATGCATGCATGCATGTATGTATGTATGTATGTATGTATGTATGTATGTATGTATGTATGTATGTATGCATGCATATGCATGTGCATTATGTATGCATATGTATGCATGTGTGTGTGTGTCTCTATGTGTGTGTATGCATATTTATGTTTAGTGTGTGTATGTGTGTTTTCATATGCGTGTATGTGTGTATGTATATGTGTATGCATGTGTATGTGTGAGTATGTGTCTCTATCTGTGTGTATATAAATATGTAAAATTATGTGTGTATATATATGTGTGTGTGTATGTATGTATATATGTGTATGTATATATATGTGTGTGCAAGTAAATTTATGTGTGCAATTATGTCTGGTGGTCTGTGCATGTCCAAGTATATACATGTATGTAACTATGTGCGTCTAAGTATATGCACATGTTTGTCAGCAGGTATGCATGTGACTTGATGTGTGTATACGTATATGTATGCATATGTATGTGTGTGTGTATATGTATGTATATGTATATGTGTATGCATGTGCATGTGTGTATGAATGCATATGTGTGTATGTATGTGTGTATGTGTGCATATGCATGTATGTATATGTGCGTATGTATATGTAAGTACATATATGTGTGTGTATGTGTATGTAGGTGTATATACAAAGGATTGTATGTGTGTATATGTGAATGTGAGTGTGTATGTGTGTGCATGCATGTAAGTATGTATATGTATGTCTATGTATGTGTATGTGTATACATGTATGTGAGTGTATGCATATGTGTGTGTATGTATGTATGTATAACAATATACATACATACACACACACACACACACACATATATATATATATATATATATATATATATATATATATATATATATATATGTGTGTGTGTGTGTGTGTGTGTGTGTTAGACTCAAGATATGACAAGTAGGAGATGGTTGAACCACACCCTAAGAGGAAGGATTAGGAGGTAATCTTCAACCATGGCTTTTGGGGAAAGTGGTTAGCCCATTATACTCGTAGCTGGTAGGTCATGAGTTCAAATCCCACAATTGGTATCAGAGCCTACGAAGTAGGCTTGGGCAAGTGGATGGAAGACGTGCACGTCGCTTTCAAAGGTAAGTCCAATATAGATTAGAGTGTATCTCTCAATCCGTAGGTCAGATTTAGACATATAAGATACCATTGGAAAGCTCTCGGAATGAACTTTCCAATGAAAGGAGTAGATTGAGGATCCAAGATACCTAGTATGGGTGATTCAAGATACTTAGGTTGAGAACAAGTGGCTCAAGAGACCAAGGTTGCAAACAAGGCAACTCCGTAGGCAAGTGGCCAATAAGCGGAAAGGCAAGGTTCAAGAGAATGTGCAAGGTTGAGATATCAATTCGACGGGAGATCAATGATTGATCATTGAGGACAATGAGCTCTAGAAGGGGAAGAGAGTGTTAGACTCAAGATATGGTAGGCAGGAGATGGCCGAACCACACCCTAAGAGGTAGGATTAGGAAATAATCCTCAACCATGGATTTTGGGGAGAGTGGTTAGCCCATCATACTCCTAGCTGGTAGGTCATGAGTTCAAATCCCACTATATATATATATATATATATATATATATATATATATATATATATATATATATATATATATATATATATATATATATATATATATATATATATATATGTATGTGTGTGTGTGTGTGTGTATATATATATATATATAAGTATATTAATATATATATATACATAATTTATTTATTTATATATATTTATATATTTACAATATAAATATGTGTGTATGTGTATATATGTGTGTATGCATGTGTATGTGTGTGTCTATGTGTGTATATACATGTGTATGTGTATATATGCATGTGTATGCATGTGTATGTGTGTGTGTATGTGTGTGTATGTGTGTGTATGTGTGTATGTGTGTATGTATGTATGTGTGTGTCTATGTGTGTATATATGTGTGTGTATGTGTATATGTGTGTGTATGCATGTGTATGTGTGTGTGTAAATGTATGTGTATGTGTGTGTGTGTGTCTATGTGTGTATGTGTGTGTCTATATGTGAATATGTGTGTGTGTGTATGTGTGTGTGTGTATGTGTGTGTATGCATGTGTATGTGTGTGAATGTGTGTGTATGTGTATGTGTGTGTATGTGTGTGTATGTGTGTATGTGTATGTGTGTGTATATGTGTGTGTATGTGTGCGTGTGTCTATGTGTGTGTGTCTATGTATGTATGCGTGTGTCTATGTGTGTGTATATATGTGTGTATGTGAATATATGTGTGTGTTTATGC
The DNA here is from genome assembly GCA_020310875.1 of Ceratopteris richardii. NCBI lineage: Eukaryota > Viridiplantae > Streptophyta > Polypodiopsida > Polypodiales > Pteridaceae > Ceratopteris > Ceratopteris richardii. The sequence continues at coordinate 71,098,272 of CM035433.1, read as the reverse complement.
ATGTGTATGTGTGTGTTTATGCATGTGTATGTGTGTGTAAATGTGTGTGTGTATGTGTGTGTGTGTTTTTACCTCGTCTCTTCTCTCCCTCTCTATCTTGCTTGTCAATGTGTGTGCCCATGCTCTCTCCCCCTCTCTCTCTCGTGTCTCAATCCTGGCACAAATGCGCCAGGAGAAAGCAAATTTTTTTTAATGAATCCACACTGTCACTTATGTGACTCTTTAGCATCACAAGCAGTGTGCCAACGTTGCTAATAGCATCGTTAATTAGGGACGATCATAGCAGCATTGCATATTTGACGCTGGCCATCGATTATTCGATGCTACATTTTTTTTATATAATTATGCGAGTCATCGCTTATGTGATGCTCTGGACAATGAGCATTGCATAAGCAATGAAACCCGCTTTTTTTCAATGGGGGGTGTCGCTACGCCCCCCGTTTCTAGTAGTGTCTCCCCCACTTTGTACTTGTTTAGAAGCTTGTAGAGCCTACTTCATGCTCTTGGAGAGCTCATTTTTAATCCATGTGAGTTTACCTATTTCTTGGCCTATTCAATTTGAGTCTCTCACACTCTTTAACTTTGTGAGTACAATCTTCTTTTCATTTTGCTTCTATGTGTGTTCTCTCTACAAAGGGTGTAACACAACTATGGCGAGGTCACAAAAATTCTTTGAATTTCTTCAAATTTCTTCAAATTTCTTCAGATTTCTTCAAATTTCTTCAAGTTTACTTTTTATTTTACACATTTTTAGATAGATAACACTTGTATTTTTATTTACCATTGTAGAAATCCCTTTAAATTTTGTAGCAATAAGAGTTGTATATGTTCAAGGCTTTGTTGTCATTTCTTTGTAATTCTAGTGAAGATTAGTTTTTAGGACCTTTTTCAAATAAAAAGGGAAGGGTCTTGGGAGAAGCCTATATAAAGACCAAGAACTCACTTGTAAAGTGGATTTTTGGTGGAATGAAGCCTATATAAAGACCACGAACTTACTTGTAAAGCAGCTTTCTGGTGGAATGAAATTGTGCTTTTTTGTACATTTGGACTAAGCATAGTAGGTGATTTTAGGTGTGTGACACTCATTTATGAGTTATGGAAGTATCATCTATCTTGTTTGCATCATTTTGAAGTGATTAAATGCAATTATACTTGATTAATGCTTGAGGAGAAGGAATTCAACATGCTTCTGAGCTCTATACATGGCTTCAAACCTCGTACTTCTGTATTTTTGCCTTGCAATTTTTAGTGCGTGTTGAGAGCTTTTAAATGAGTTAAGGCATGCATCAAATGGATTAGTATTGAGGGTAATAGGCATTTTGATGATTCAGACTTGTCTGAAGCATCAGACATCATTGCACCCATGGAAGCATTGAATAGCATACATACTTAATCCATAAGATAGCAAGGGCTTGGAATCATTGGATAGTGATCATGCGACTCCATCAAGGAGTCAGGACCTAGAGCTTGGAGAACATGCTTGTGTACCTTCTTAGAGGCTAGTGAATTGTTAGCGGCCGCCGGATTGGAAATGTATAACTGAAATCTTGTTTCACACGTGCAAAAGGTTGTTACGCAGACACGTTGTATTCTTTTATAAAGCAATGAAAAGAGATGCTGAGTTACGTTCGAGAGATCACCAGACTGTCTGTCTGGGTGATTTGTCTGTAGCGTTACTGTGTGTCGAGTTGATTAATTCAGAGTATCTTGTCTAATTTCTGAGTATTCTGTGTGTATTTGTGTTTCATCTTGTCTGTTATTTGTTGGTACCCATTGCGGTTGTGAGTATCAGTGAGTTCGCGTATCGTGTTGTCTCTTTTCTTGGAAGGTTCTGCAAGTGTGTGGCGAAGTCTGTGCAGTTGTGGTAGCGCTTCTGGTATTCGGGTTGTATTAAGTTGTCTTAGTATCGAGGTCCAGGTTCATACGACAAAGTTTAAGCTACAGTAGGATTTCTTGGGTTGCGTACTGAACCTTCAGTACAGTGTATCTGAACACTTGGACTTGGATTCTCTATGTCTTCGAACATTGGTAGGATTGTGGTACCCATTTGGTAAAGGTTGACGATTACTCTTGTTTCTGGTATTTTCAGTAAGTTATGTGCAGATGCAACATAGCATTTTAGCGAATTCGGTACATGTGGCTGAGCTAAACTGTGAACTGTAATATCTAAGTACAACAAATTCTTGATAGAGCTCTCAGCATCAGAATATTGTTGTGTGTAAGTGGTTAGTTTGGGAACTAAGTATGGGACCTCTGTCTAACAGACCCCTTCCACTCCCAAGAACCCAAGGATCGCTTAGACGCACTTCTGACAGATAGAATAACAGCGTTTAACACTGGCGCTGTCTGTGGGAAGGTGGCAACAGATCAGATTGTTGCAAACTAGTTGTGGAAACGTGACTGTAAATTGTAAATCGACAGTAATAGTACGCGATTAGTACAAAAGATGATACATGCCGGTTACTCGATCCGGTGAAACATATCCAAAGAACCGCCAGCCTGGGGTACTTAATTTACTAAGGACGACTTCGGGAGGTAGAAGTACAGCTAGGTCTAACCCAGTTGTCAAGAAAGTAAAGAACATTAGTAGTGATTCCGGTCATATTCTGGTGGAACGTGCTACGCCTCTGGTAAATTCCAGTACGATTTCGGCACAGTCTGTCGAAGATATAGTAACTCCAGAATCTACCAGGACGCAAGCTGAACTTAGTTTAACAACATTGGGTAAAGATTCAAATTTGTTTACGATTAGAAACACCTTAACCAAAGAGATTAGTGAAGGAGAAAAAGCACCTTGTTTTGGTGAAGATTTGACACATTCCGGTGATATTTCGGTAACAGTTGCTGAAAGATCGTAGTTTTTCGGCGACGATTTATCATTTTTTGGTGAATCTTCAGCCCAGTCACCGCTATTGGGAGTAAGCTTCCCTACATTTGACATCAAGCAGGAAGGTAGCTTGTTCGAAACCGAGATTCGAAACATACTGAACAAGATTATCGAACCGGAAAGTGCACAAGCCGACGATACACATTCCGATAGTTCAGATATTCAGCCTCGAGATACAGAAGATAGTCACGATACAACCATCAGCACGATGAATGGGCAACAACAACAACAGCAGAAGCAGCATCAGCAGCAACAACAACTATGCCCTCCCAGGTCGACTCCAACAGGAGTGACGTACACCAAATTTGGTGGATTCCCAAGAGATGACCCAGATGCTCATGTACGCACATTTGAGATAAGTTACGCAGTGCTCAACCATCCACCTGATCCGGCGTATAAGGCTATTGTTTTCCAATCGACATTGGTTAACGAAGCAGCTAGATGGCTTACAGAATATGATATTAACCATTTTGACACCTATGAAGCAGTAAGTGATGCCTTTTTGCAGAGATTCAGGCTAAAGAAGAATCCAGCCGAAATTTTTGACTACCTGCAAAACAATAGACAGAAGATAAATCAAACAGTACAGGAATACGCCACTCTATTCAAAACCCATTTGAGGCAGTTACCACCAGCACATGCCAACCTACCGGATGATGTTATTACTCAATGGTTTATCAATGGATTGACTCCACAACTCAAACAGTATATGATCATATGCTGTGTAGGAGCTATGACGCTAGATGTCGTGATTGCAATGGCTTTGCAGTTGGAAAACAAGGTTGGAGGATTTACAGAAGATCTGGAGTGGTTAAAAGCAAATAGAAATATTGCCGAAGACTCGACCAGACAGATGTATTGCACTACATGCAAGAATTCAGGCCATACTAGTGCCACTTGTGCACTTAATGAGTTGTTTTGTGCTATTTGTAACACTACCGGACACACAACCGAAAACTGCGCATATAACGCCAAAGTACAGGGACCAGCAACTGTCAATGCAATTATACAGGAACTAGGGCAGCCAGCCAATCACTATGTACCCCCGCAATTGAGAAACAACCAGCAACAAGGTTATCGAAATTACAGAGGACAGAGAAATAATAACTACAATGCAAACCGCTGGCAGGCCGGACAAGTACCGGAAAATCCCAATTTGCCACCACCACGCTGTCATTTTTGTGGTGAATTTGGTCACATTAGAAGATTTTGTAAGGATGCAGCTGAGTATGATCAAAGGAAGAAAGAACGTCAAAACCCAATGGCTAATATGGTACAAATCACACCAGTAGAAACGCACGCTGCAGTAATTCAGACCCGATCCGGTAAACAACTGCAACCAGCAGCAGAAATATTTGAACCAGGCATACATGAACAACAAAGGATGTATGATAAAGCTAGTCAATGGACCACCAGAACCTCCAGTGTTCCCAGATCCTATTCCGGTGACCCAGACTCCGTTAACCGAGGAAGGAACACAACAACAGGATTCTAATTCAGCAGCAAACACATCATCTTCAGCAGGCGCATCATCTTCAGAATCTATGGAAAATACAATCCAATCACAAAAGGCCTGGGAAATTTTATCTAAAGCATCCATCACTCTTCCTCTGGGCCAATTACTTGCACTAGTACCAGGAGTTCGACAACAATTCCAACAACAGTTCAGTCCTGTGCCTTCTTGCATTCAAGCAACAGCAACAGTGCAACCGGAACCTGATTCTACGGTCGATCATTTAGTTCCTTTAATTACGGTATGGTATAAAAATCATAAAATCACACAGGTACTAATTGATGGAGGATCTGGTGTCAACATTGCTACTTCTGCATTGTGTAAAAAGTTAGGATGGAACAAAATCGAACCACTTCAGTTTTTCGTCAGAATGGCCGACCAATCAAGAGTCCATCCCGTAGGACTTGTACGAAATGTACCAATAACTTTACAAGGTACAACATTTAAAATGACCTTTGTCATACTAGAATTACCGGAATCCACCCTTGATTATAATCTCCTTTTCGGTCGTCCTTGGCTGAAGCACGCTAAGGTGATACAAGATTGGTCTGCACAGGAACTCACTTTCAAAGATAATAATCGTAAATACATTGTAAAATTAGATGCTATGCAACACTGCGAGTTGCATGCTATACCGTATTTTGCAGAACCAGTCCATATGCTAGATGGGTTGTCAGATGATGAAGAAGAAGATTTTCTGAAAAATAACATTGACTTGATCTCCCTAGGAACTGTTGATCTACAATCTGTTGTAGATAATTGGAATCCTACAGTTTGTACGGTGATGATTGTAACAGAAAAAGATATGAAAGAAGATAAGGCTACCATAGATGACGCTGATCTACAACAACTTTTTAAGCCAGCTGAGGATACAGAGAAGCCTCGACAATTCTATGTTCCAGAAGATCAACTGACCACTTACAATTTAGGGGAGGAAGAAAATCCACGACCTGTTAAGATAAAGGAGAGCTTACCTGAGTTATTTCAAGCCAATTTAATCCAACTACTTCGAGAATTTTCTGATGTATTTGCTTGAGATTACAAAGATATGAAGGGTTTGGACCCGCGCATCTATCAACACAGGGTCATGCTGAAGCCGGAAGCAAAACCACTTAAGCAACCCAGCTACCGGATGAATCCAAACTATGCATCACAGGTAAAGGCAGAACTTGATAGGCTACTCAAAGTCGGATTTATTGTACTAGTGGAGCATGCTGAATGGATCTCACCAATTGTTATTGTCGCTAAAAAGAATAAGCAGTTACAAATATGTGTAGATTACCGGAAACTGAACGCAGCTATGGTGCCTGATCCATTTCCGCTACCTTTGCTTGACACAATGCTTGATAGAGTAGCAGGACATGAAATGTATTCATTCTTAAATGGGTACAGTGGGTATAATCAAGTTAGAATGGCTGAACAGGATATACCGAAGACCGCCTTCATTACCAACTGGTGTGTTTTTGCATGTACTGTTATGTGGTTTGGATTAAGAAATGCCCCGAGTACGTTCCAAAGGTGTATGCAGGTAATATTTTCTCCTTACCTTACCTCTTTTATGCAAGTATATCTTGATGATTTTTTGAGTTTCGGTAAGATGATAGCACACCTGTTCCATTTACGGTGCTGCTTTGAAAAGTGTAGAGAATACAGACTCTGTTTGAACCCAAACAAATCTATGTTTGCGGTTTCATGTGGAAAGCTACTTGGTCACATTGTATCTGCACAGGGTATACAGGTGGATCCAGATAAAATCACAGCTGTGTTAGAAGCACCTCTACCCACTACACTTAAGGAAGTAATGCGCTTCATGGGCCAAGTAAAATGGCATGGTCGACACTTACGGTGGCTTGCTCATTTGGCAATACCACTGAACCGATTGATAACCAAGACTCCTCGACAATTTGACTGGACCTCGGACTGTCAAACTGCTTTTGATCGTCTAAAGGGATTACTAACACAGGTTCCAATCTTACAGCCTCCTGACTGGGATCACCCATTTCATGTATTCGTTGATGCTTCAGATATAGCAATAGGGAGCGTGCTAATGCAACAAATCGATAAGTGGTTCAGACCAGTGTACTATGCAAGTCGAAGATTAGCCCCTGCTGAAAAGAATTATTCTGTAACAGAGAGAGAATGTCTAGGTCTAGTATATTCTGTCAAGAAATTCAGACATTATTTGCTGGGCCGTAAATTTACTTTTCATGTTGATCATGCTGCACTTGTCTATCTAGTTCGGCAACAGCATCTAGGTGGTCGATTAGCACGATGGGTTCTGCTTTTGCAAGAATTTGACTACGAAGTTATTGATCGGCCAGGCAGTTCACATGCCTTAGCAGATTTTCTCTCTCGCTTAGATTCCGGTGAAGCTCCGGTCGGTGTAGATGACACAACACCGTCCATTTATGTCTCTGAACCGACTAATGATGAAATTACAGACCCACCTATGCCATCTACATATTATGATCAGATCTTGACCTTCCTCACTGATGGATACCTTCCCTCTCAGACTTCTCCTGCAATACGAAGAAAAATTTCAGTTTTCAGTCGCCGATTTCGGTTGATTGCTGGGGAATTATACTATATGGATCACACTGGAGTTTTACTTCGTTGTATTCCACCACATGAAGTTAACTCAGTCATTAATCTGGCTCACTCAATTCCTTCCGGTGGCCATTTTGCTGCAGACTTAACACACCGGAAAATTCTGCAAAGTGGTCTTTGGTGGCCTACTATGTATAGGGATGTAACACAGTTTGTCAAACAATGTGATAATTGTCAGAGATCGGGATAGCCCCTGCAACGTCATCTTTTCCCTCTACAACCTGACTTACCATTAGAGCCTTTTCAGAAGTGGGGTCTAGATTTCATTGGCCCTATTACACCACCAGCAATCCTCAGTAATAATCGTTATATTTTGACATGTACTGATTATGCTACCAGATGGGCAGAAGCCTGGGCTTTACGGTCTGCCACAGTTGTTGCAGTAGCAAAATGTCTACTGAAAGATGTCTTTCCACGTTTTGGCTTATCGTTGGAACTTGTTACAGATCAAGGCACTCATTTTGTCAACAATTTAATGAAAGTACTCACACATTCGTTTCAGGTCACGCATAAATTTAGTTCACCATATTACCCTCATGCAAATGGTTTTGCTGATAGTACAAACAAGACTTTGTTGAATATGCTTCGAAAACTCAATTTGGAAGCACCGGAAAGATGGGATCAACCGTTACCTGCAGTATTATGGGCATACTGGACTACATACAAGGTAGCAACAGGACTAACCCCTTTCAAACTAGCTTATGGATTGGAAGCAATAGCACCGATGGAGATAGTTATGCCAAGTTTACGAGTAGTAATCGCTCAGAAACTGCTACCTGAAGAATCATTGTCATGTCGGTTGGATACACTCAGAGAATTAGACGAGAATTGATGGCACAGTTTTTTGACTATTCAGGAAGTACAGCTAAGACAAACTCGAACACATGATCGATATCTAAAGACCCCAATTTTTTCGGTGGGACAACTTGTACTCTTTTACAATGCAAAGTCGAATCGCTCTGCTGGTAAATTCAAGTTACGATGGTTTGGTCCCTACTTGGATTGCTGAACAAGTGGGCCCAGCAACTTTTCGGTTGACCACTTTGACCGGAATTCCTCTTCCAAAGGTGATAAATGGGTCAAAGTTGTGGCCGTATCAACAAGCATCTAATCCACACTGAAACGTTTCGTAGTTGGCCGCGTCTTTTGGCGTTCTCTTTTCTTTTATTTTCTTTTCTTTTCTTTTTTGGCGTGCTTAATAAAATAAGTCTATAAATATCCGCGTTTTGATACCTAATTATGTCCACAACCGCCCTGCCCTTTCCAGTTACTCATGCATGCACACCGAAGTTAAGAATTATCATCTCAATACTGCGCAATGATTAGTCATTCTTGATTGCTCTCCACTGCAACACATCTACTTAACCTTTTCTGTTTCGCCAAAAATCGCTATTGTGTTTGCGTGATTTGTGTTATTGTGCGTACCCTGTGCTCTGTGTACTTGTGATTGCTATCTCTGTGTGCGCCATGGAAGCTTTGGCTAACTATACCGCCTTCCGTGATGGACTCCCTGCCGATGTAGGAGAGTTCCTCCGCATTCGTTGGGCTATCCAATTTCGCTGAACTGCCTTGGCATTCAGTGGAATCCCACCCCTTCTTTGCCCAGATCATCTCCGCCATCGCCAACACACCTGCCACCGAGCAGAGTTGGCCGATCACCTCCCTACCATCCCGTACACTGATCACCTTCCCAACATTCGTTGAATCATTCCGACTCCCTTCGCAAGGTCGGGAAAATGGCCCGAACCTCCCCGTAGCAACAATGACCCAATTATTTCCTAGGTATCCGTCAAACGAATACGCGATCCTTTGTCGACCAGAACCTGAAAGATCAGCCCTCCAATTCTTAGTAGCTATTCTCAACCTACAGAAACGCACCTATGGAATATCACGTCCCTTCTACTCCGCCATAGACTTAGCCGCCCGAGAACCAGTAAATTTTGCATCCTATTTCTTCCACCGCATTCACAAAGAATGCATAGCAATCATCAAACAGGTAAACAAGGGAGGAATGCCAAGATCGAGACTCCCTCATAGCATATCATTCCTATTTCCGGCCATCCTTGCAGCACAACCACCACCCAAAGGCCCAGTCCTACGACATGAAGAATCTGTGCAATTATGGGACGATGATGAAGAAGATGAAGAGGAGCTAAACCAACTCTTTCGCCGGAAGAGAACCAGAATCAGTTCTTCTGAGAGTGAAGCACAGGGATCAACCGAAGCAAACAAAGATGATGACAAGGAAGAAGAAAAGCATGACGAAGAAACCTTCCACGACACCACCACATCGATGCAGCATGAATCCTCCGCGCAGTCATCTTCACAAGGGCAACAAGAACAGGAGGATCACACAAAAACCAACACAAGCTCGTCAGAAGAGGCATCACAGCAACAATCGAAGCCGGAAAAACAAACAGATGAAGAACAGGTAGCTAAGGATATTTTCGACGAACTGCTCAGAGCAGTAGAATCCACCATTGCTGAGACCGTCGACACTGCCCAACAAAACGTAGATAAGGTAACGCAATCTCATACTATCCTTCCCACTCCCCCACTGGAGCCGCCACTCGACCCCATTATCCCTATCCAACCCATCCAACCCAACGAACCCACTGACTCTTCATCCTCATCCCCCAACTACTCTCCACCAAACTCCCAGCAACTGCTCACCGCCTCCTCATCCCAACCACGACCTCAGCTGCCACTTCCTTCAATCCCTACAATCTCTGAACTTGCAAACATGGGCCAATTGTTAATACAATTATCACAGCAATTTCCAATCCAAATGAGAGAAGTCACCGATAATATTCGGAATGAGTTACAACACAAGGTGGACATCCTAGAAGCAGATATCACGCCTCTGCAAGAAGAAATAGATGTGGTCAAAGCAGAAACCATCAGCTGCACGCCGGAATTACCCATCTCCAAGCCCAGCTTGCAGAACAATAGAAAATTGCCGATCAAAGAGATATCGCACTGGCAGATCTCAACCAAAAGGACAAATTACTAAGCAAAGCACAGGCCGAAATCAGTCAGTTGAAGTTAGATCTACAGGATAAAGAAGACGCCACAGTAGCATTAGGTAATCTATTAGAAGAGACCAGAGTGCAACTCGATGAAGTGGTACAGAAAGGCCAAGAACGATATGGCAATGAAGACAGCGGAAGAACTACAAAGATACAAAGATCAATTAGCAGATGTAAATAACATGCTCAAACAGTATTTGTCAAAAGAAGCTCAAAAACAGAAGGTAATAACAGATCTACGCAGAGAAAGGGACGCATATTGCAGAACGATCCAGTTCCAGAATCAAGAGATCGAGAGATGGGAAAATCAATTGGACAATCAAAAAGAAAGAGTAAACAGTATGGAAAAGCAGGTTGCAAACATGAAGACATCCAGAGATGCGGCTTTGTCCAACGAATTCTACCTACAAGAAGCTTTTCTACAAACCCAAGCAGAGATTTTGCTCACCGAAGCCATAGCCTTAAGTTTTGTAAGAATAGATGCATAGCTAATAGAACCGGACACCCTCAAACAATTGTTAGAAACACTAAAGAAAAAGATCGCCCGCACCTTTAGATTAGCTAGAAATATGTACTTAGAAGGCATTATAGATGAGCAGTAGTTTTGTAAAACCTACGGGTTCGAGTCCACCGTGCATGCCAGAGTGTTAGCGGCCGCCGGATTGGAAATGTATAACTGAAATCTTGTTTCACACGTGCAAAAGGTTGTTACGCAGACACATTGTATTCTTTTATAAAGCAATGAAAAGAGATGCTGAGTGACGTTCGAGAGATCACCAGACTGTCTGTCTTGGTGATTTGTCTGTAGCGTTACTGTGTGTCGAGTTGATTAATTCAGAGTATCTTGTCTAATTTCTGAGTATTCTGTGTGTATCTGTGTTTCGTCTTGTCTGTTATCTGTTGGTACCCATTGCGGTTGTGAGTATCAGTGAGTTCGCGTATCGTGTTGTCTCTTTTCTTGGAGGGTTCTGCAAGTGTGTGGCGAAGTCTGTGCAGTTGTGGTAGCGCTTCTGGTATTCGGGTTGTATTAAGTTGTCTTAGTATCGAGGTCCAGGTTCATACGGCAAAGTTTAAGCTACAGTAGGATTTCTTGGGTTGCGTACTGAACCTTCAGTACGGTGTATCTGAACACTTGGACTTGGATTCTCTGTGTCTTCGAACATTGGTAGGATTGTGGTACCCATTCGGTAAAGGTTGACGATTACTCTTGTTTCTGGTATTTTCAGTAAGTTATGTGCAGATGCAACATAGCATCTTAGCGTATTCGGTACACGTGGGTGAGCTAAAACTGTGAACTATAATATCTAAGTACAACAAATTCTCGATAGAGCTCTTAGCATTAAAATATTGCTGTGTGTAAGTGGTTAGTTTGGGAACTAAGTATAGGGCCTCTGTCTAACAGACCCCTTCCACTCCCAAGAACCCAAGGATCGCTTAAACGCACTTCTGACAGATAGAATAACAACGTTTAACAGAACAAAGATACTTTCTTGATTCCATCCATCCCATCTACTTATGCCACCAATTGCAACTAGGTTGAGGTCTACCCTTTATGGATTGATAATTTGGAAGTGTTTGAGTGCACCCTACACTACAAGTCAACACCTTCTTAATAAAACCTAATATGCAAACAAAGATGGGGGGAAATCTTGAAGATCATTAAGGGACAACCACCCCCTATATTTAGGTAGTGATGTGCATGAACACACAAGGGCCGGTGGGGCACATTTTTCCCTCTTTAGGAGGTTTTTTCCCCCTAGCTTGTATATACGCCTATAGCCCTAATGGATTACTTATCTTTGTACATTCTAGTGGTAATACATTTAGTATTGTGTTTTGTGCTCCAAGCTTCTTCTTCTTCCTCGTGTTGTTTACGTGCTTCCGTAGACCTCAAACTCCAACAATTGGTATTAGAGCAGGTCGATACTTCAATCTAGGACATTGTCAACATGTCTCCGGTCATAATCTCAGAATCACACGAAATTTGGTGAACATACTCAATGTGATTAGGAGATCAAAACAGCTTTGCTATGTGGTCCTGAAATCACAATCTGAGCTCGTTTCGGCCTCCAAACGCATTATCACAGTGCTTGTGTAGGCTATTTCATCTTTTTGTGCCAAAGATATATATAGGTTTTGATTAGCCAGTATAAGCATCTTGAAGTCTGCTACATGTTCAACAGAACTCGTAAGGGTAGTTTTGTTCAACTTTTTCAGATACAATCATTTTTCTACATCAAGGTATTTTAATTAGTGGCCATGGCTGAAAATAGTGATGTATTTTGTATGTTGGCTATTGAGGATAAGTTGAATAATACGAATTACCCATTCTGGGCTTATATGATGCGTCATCTATTGGTTGCAGAAGTATTGTGGAATATTGTGTAGGGTATTGAAAAATGTCCTATTACACTTGCAAATATAGATACTGAAGCTGATGCAAATGGCATCGAAGATGGTGATATTCTGCAGATTCCTATTCGTGTTGTGGTTTTTGCTGCACATACTTCAATGCAAATTTGTTGGGATGGTAGAGATGCTCAAGCACATGCATTGATAACCTTTTCTGTCAAACATGCCATTATTCCTCACATTCACTCTTGTAGAACAACTAAGGATGCTTGGGATACACTAACCACATTGTACTAGGCTAGGAATGAGGCTCGTGTTGCTTACCTCGAAAAAAGTTGGAAAATGAGCATATGAATGAAGGTGATTCTATGGACAATTTTCTAACAAAGATCAAAGATTTGAAGGAACAATTAATTTTTGTTGATGGTCTTGCCTAACAGTTCACTTGTGCAGAGTGTCCTAAACGGTCTTCCCGATTCATACTAGAGTTTTGCTTCTACTCTTTGTTTGATAATGAAAGGCAATCCAAATGCCTTAACATTTGAGGAGTTAGTCTTTGTTCTGTTGGAGGAAGATTAGTCTAGGGAGAGCATGTCCATTATGCATGTTGTAGATCAAGCTTTCGTGGCTAATCAAAAGGGCAAAGGTAAATGGAGCTCTTCTACTAGTAAGCAAAAATCTGCTAATTCTGCACATCAAAGAAGGATGACAGAGAAGACAAGAAAATAGAAAACCAGAAAGTGTTTGCAAGTAATTGTTGATATATTTAGGTAGTGATGTGTGTGAACACACTAGGACCGTTAGGGCACTTTTTTCCCCTCTTTAGGAGGTTTTTTTCCCTCGGTTTGTATATACGCCTATAGCCCTAACATGTGACTTATCTTTGTACATTCTAGTGGTAATACACTCAGTATTGTGTGTTGTGCTCCAAGCTTCTTCTTCTTCCTTGTGCTATTCGCATGCTTCCGTAGACATCTAACTCCAACAATTCGTATCAGAGAAGGTCGCTGCTTCATCTAGGGCATCGTCGACACCCCTCCAGTCAGAGTCTCAAAATTGCATGAAATTTGGTGAGCATACTTAGGGTGATTAGGAGATCAAAACTTCTTGGCTTTGTGGTGCCCAAAATCGCTCTCAAAGCTTGTTTTGGCCTCTAAATGCACTATCATAATGCTTGTGTAGGCTATTTTATCTTTTTGTGCCAAAGATATATACAGGTTTTGGTTCACTTGTAGAAGCGTTTCAAAGTCTGCTACAGGTCTAGCAGAACTCATCCGGGAAATTCTGTTCAACTTTTTTAGATACAATCATTTTTCTGCATCAAGGTATTTCAGTCAGTGGTCATGGCTAAAAGCACTGATGTATTCCGTATGTTGGCTATTGAAGATAAGTTGGACGGTACCAATCACCCATTTTGGGCTTATATGATGCGACATGTATTGGTTGCAAAAAGACTATGGAACATTGTGCAGGGTGTTGAAAACGTCCTATTACACCTGCAAATATAAGTATTAAAGCTGATGCAGGCGTTGAAGATGCTGATATTCTTCAGATTCCTGTTCGTGTTGCGATTTCTGCTGCATCTATGGCAAAACAAATTTGTTGGGATGGTATAGATGCTTAGAAACATGCATTGATAGCCTTGTCTATCAAACATGCCATTATTCCTCACATTCGCTCTTGCAAAACAACTAAGGATGCTTGGGATACACTTACCATATTGTACCAAGATAGGAATGAGGCTCGTGTTGCTTATCTTCGAAAACAGTTGGAGAGTGAGCATATGAAAGAAGGTGATTCTATGGATAGTACTCTGACAAAGATCAAGGATTTGAAGGAACAATTGATTTTTGTTGATGAAGTTATACTAGATAGCTCACTTGTACAGACTGTTCTGAATGGTCTTCCTGATTCATATGAGAGTTTTGCTTCTACTCTTCGTTTGATGATGAAAGGTATCATAGCAAGTCGTCACTTCATCTAGGGCATCGTCAACACCTCTCTGGTTGCAGTCTCAGAATCGCACGAATTTTGGTGAGCATACTCAGCTCGTTTCGGCCTTCGAATGCACTATCGCAGCACTTATGTAGGCTATTTCATCTTTTTGTGCCAAAGGTATATACCAGTTTTGGTTCACCAGTATAAGCATCTCGAAGTCTGCTACAGGTTTAGCAAAATTTGTCTTGGCAGTTGTGTTCAACTTTTTGAGACACAATCAATTTTCTACATCAAGGTATTTTAGTCATCGGCCATGGCTGAAAGTAGTGATGTATTTCGTATGTTGGTTTTTGAGGATAAGTTGGATGGTACCAACTAGCCATTATGGGTTTATATAATGCGATATGTATTGGTTGCAAAAGGATTGTGGAACATTGTGCGAGGTGTTGAAAAACATTCTATCACACCTGCAACTGTTACAACTGTAGGTACTGAAGTTGATGTAGAAGATGTCGAAGATGATGATATTCTGCATATTCCTGTTCGTGCTACAGTTTTTGTTGCACCTACTGTAGAGCAAATTCGTTGGGATGGAAGAGATGCCCAGGCACATGCATTGATAGCTTTGTCTATCAAACGTGCCATTATTCCTCTTATTCGCTCTTGCAAAACAGCTAAGGATGCTTGGGATACACTTAGCACATTGTACCAAGCTAGGAATGAGGCTCGTGTTGCTTACCTCCAAAAACACTTGGAGAGTGAGCACATGAATGAAGGTGATACTATGGAAAGTTTTCTAACAAAGATCAAAGACTTGAAGGAACAATTGATTTCTGTTGATGAGGTTATACAAGATAGCTCACTTGTGCAGACCGTTCTCAATGGTCTTCCTGATTCATATCAGAGTTTTGCTTCTACCCTTCAGTTGATGATGAAAGGCAATCCAAATGCCTTTTCATTTGAGGAGTTAGTCTCTATTATGTTGCAAGAAGATCAGTCGAGGCAGAACAATTCCATTATGCATGTTGTGGATCAAGCTTTCCTGGCTAGTCAGAAGGGCAAAGGAAAATGGAGCTCTTCAACTAGTAAGCAAAAATCAGCTAATTCTGCACAATCAAAGAGGGAAGACAAAGATGAAACGATATAAATTTCAAAGTTATGTGTTCATAGTAGCATTACTATTGGATCAATCATCAATAGATGCTTGGACTTCAAACATAATTTTGATTGGTGAAATATGTTTAAAGGACTCTAGTAACATCTAAAGATTGACCAATAATAATGAATCTTGTATCAAACTCAAGAATGGGAGTCAATATCACATAAACTTTCATAGTGGCATGGGAAACCATATCCAAAAGGTGACATTTAGTCTCTAGTTTGATACTCAGGAAATGAATATAATTGAGTTAGTAAAGTTTCTGGATACTGTTTTAAAGAATCCAGCATTGCAAAAGATTCCATGATGAATCATTTGCTCAAGTTATTTGATTTCCTAGAAAGAATCTCAAGTCTTTGAAGAATAATGTTCTCCCAAGTAGTGAGAAGGAAATTCTTTAAACTCTTTAGTAAGTAAGTAGTTCCCTAGCAATCCCAAAGTGCAAGAAGTGATACTTAAAGTCCATATGGTTGATATCACTTGGATGTGTATCAAAGATTCTTAGATTTAGAATTTGAAAAGCATTAGAACATGTTTGGACTTAAGTTAGGGAAAGATCTCTAAAAATCCTGCAGGTAAGCCAAAAAAGCTTAGAAAAGCTCAAGAGATCTTAAATAATAAAGACAAAGTCTTTATTATTATTGCATGATAAAAAAGACTTGATCAGTCTTGGCCATGGTTGTACAAGATAATTGCGATTGGAACTATTGTGAAGTTTGCCCAAGTATTGGCAATCGAAATAGTAAGTTGTTCCAAGTTTGAACAGAGTAGATATTCCAAGTATGTAGTCTGCAACCATGTTGACGGTAATTAAGTCTGTGGAAGGTACAACATAATGTTTGCCTATCCTTAAAGGGATTTTGGTACAAATCCAAAGATCATGAGTGGATGCTTAAGACTTAACCAGTAGAGATATTCCTATATAAAGTCCCCGGGGTAGGTACCTAAAGCATCAGTAAGAAAGGTTCAGATTGATGTAGGAAAGATGGTATGGGACATCAGACCGTGGGAGGATAATTATCTTTTAGTCCTTGATTGGATGTTGAAGTTAGGTTTCATCCTCGAAGGAATAAGACTTCAAAGAAGGAGTTTAATTCAAGAAGGATAAAAATAGTATCTCAAGATACTTCAAGATAACTTCAAGATCAAGGAAATTGAAGATATGAAGTAAGTAACTTCCAAGATCTTCTTAGAACACTTCAAGCTTAAGTGTTATCGATCAGAAATATTTGATAAATTTCTAAAAAAGTTGGACTTTGAGTTGGTATTTTCAACCAAGGATTTGATTGACTAAGTCACACATCAAGTTCCTAGTGTAACTTGGTAAATTCACTCTTTTGACTCAAAGAAGTGCACAAGAATTGCATTCCCAGTAAGGAGTCAGAAAGATTGAATGTGACCTGAACTTAGCCTCAAGAAAAACATTATTTGAATACAAAACTCATCAACAGAAACTCAGTGGGTCGACACACTGATGTTGGTTACCACACTAGTATCCTGTGGTTGGATGATGTTTTCGAGTTGCCTGAATCTTTTTGAGAATCCAACTTATTTCTCTTAAAGATAGAAAAAATGCTTCAATACCCTGTTGAAATAGATCTTTGAGAAGTTAAAGTCGTGAGTCATCTAGACTTTGGCTCATAGCAAGTTTACGTATCTTCGAAGTTTGAATTGGTTGTACAGACTTTTAGTTATTTCTTTCTACTTTCTAAAACTTTTGGAATTGGCTCAGACATGGTATCTGATTCCTTTTGCAAAAGACCAGGGTTAGCCGGTTACAATTAGATAACTAAATTGAACATCCTAGATAGATGTTACGTACAAGAACCTTTTGAATCTTCAAAAGATAAGACTTATTTATTTGAGTTTGCTTCAAGTTATAGCACAACTAATTTCGTAGACTCCAGTATACTCTAGAATAGAGAAGTAAGGAATTGCTCATCAGAGTGATAATTCCCAAGAACTTTTAGCTAAAGTCTTTGAGAAAAGTGTCCTAAGTTGGACAATTTTTATTCTGAATTTGAATTGGTCAAGTTATAGTATGATTGACTCAAAGAAAATGGTAAACTATCTCTTACAGATTACATTGGATTTTTAAACTCATTAAGACAAAGTAGTCCTCTAGTCGGGTGAAACAATCAAGTAACTATTGGATAAGAGTAAACCATTAAACAAACATCCAAGTTAGATGTTTGGGACAACCAAACTCAAGTTATCAAAAACAAATTCGAGTGAATCAAGGGTTCTCAAAGTCTTCCAAGGGATAAGAATCCCACTTTCGTTACTAAGTCCATGCACCAGTCATGCCCAGAAATGGACTAGTAATTCAAATCCACCTAGTTCACATGTTTGTGCCTAGATCGCACATCGAGAAAATGTGAATTGGCCAGGGATGATTTTAGATCCACCCTTATTATTCATTCACTACTTTGACTAGTGTATCAAAGTGCAAAGCGAGATAGTGTTTTGAATCATTTGGGTAGGGATGCCACCACAGAGATGAGACATGTTCTTCTAGTTTTAGAACATGACCATGTTCTTCAAGTTTTAGAACATGAGGCTCGAGGGTTGCCTAGTGTAGATATATAGCTCTATTTTCGAGGACAAAATATTTTTCCAAGGGGGGAAGAATGTAATAAAGTAAGTCTATGATCTAAGGGTTCGGTCAGTTTAGACATATTTGAAATCGGACATCATTTGGTCTCTAGTTTGTATGACCAAAGATCTCGAGTATAGACTTAGTAGAAGGTCATTTACTCTTGTAACCAAGTGATGCACTTAGCCTAGTGGTTAAGACTCAAGGATGTGAAGCAAGAGGTCTTGGGTTCAACCCCCATGGGGTACATGGGGAGAGTGTTTTGCCCAAAGAGCTCTAGAGCCTTCTAGAAGCATCCACTTGACTTAACTCGAGTTAACTGGGACACTTGGCGCACATGCAGTTACATGACCGACACATTTCTGGTTAGTATCCACCTGCACAAGAAGGCAGTCCTCAAGAGCTATATATAGAGGCATTTGGTTGGGAGGAGAGTCACCTCTCTATCACGTGGTGGTCCTAATCCTTGTTCTCTTGCAGGTGACTTGCATGAAGAAGTGTATGATTTTCAGCCCTGTGGCTTTGTACAAAAAGGGCATGAAAACCAGGTGTGTAGGTTAAAGAAGGCATTATATGGTTTAAAGCAAGCACCACGTGCTTGGTATGAGAAGATACATGCCTATCTGATTGCACATGGTTTTGAGAACATTCCAACTGAAAGCATGTTTTATATTAAGCGTGCTAATGATGTGCTTCTGATCATTGTTGTCTATGTTGATGGAATGCTGCTCATTGGTCTTATTGAGAAGCATATTGCTGATTTTAAGGCTAACTTGTATGCCGCATTTTGGCCTTGAAGATTGTAAGTTTATTGCCACTCCTATGGAGAGAGGTTTACGATTGAGTCTTCATGATGTTGGAGATGCATTTGATGTTGTCCTATATCAGCAGGTTGTTGGATGCCTGATTTACTTATGCATTACTCGGCCAGATATTCAGTTTGTTGTCTCACAGATGAGCAGGTTTATGCATTGCCCAGGAGTCAAGCATTGGCAGGCGGTTAAGCGTAACTTTCGCTACTTGAGTGATACTCGGCTACTTGGGTTGTTTTATCCCAAGGGGGGATCACTGCCACCAGATTTGCATGCTTTTTCTGACTTAGACTGGGTTGGTTGCTATGACACTCATGTGTCCACTAGTGGCTTTTGCTTCATGCTTGGTAGCTCATGTATATCTTGGTTGAGAAAGAAGCAGCCTACCGTGGCCACTTCCAGTTGTGAGTCTGAGTATAGGGAAGCTTTCACAATGACTATTGAGTGCATTTGGTTGAGACGCCTTATGGCTGATTTGGGTGTTGGTCAATCTTCTGCCACCACCATCTTCACTGACACTTAGAGCACATTGGCATTTGCGGGGAACCCTGTGTTCCATGCTCACACTAAGCACATTGAGGTGCATTATCATTATGTTAGGGAGAGGTTCTCTCCTTGGGAGATCAGCTTGGCATATGTGCCCACGCAGGAGAACATTGCAGACCTTTTCATGAAGGCTCTACCTAGGGAGAAGTTTGAATCTTTCCACAAAGATTTGGGCTTACTTCCTTTTGTGGAGTGATTTCCACATAGCTTTGCACTTCCTTATACATGAGTGCCAACTACTTGTTTAACGCATCACTTCCAGGGGGGGATTTGTTGATATATTTAGGTAGTGGTGTGTGTGAACTGTTGATATATTTAGGTAGTGATGTGTGTGAACACTCTAGGACTACCGGGGCACTTTTTTCCCTCTTTAGGAGGTTTTTTCCCCCGGCTTGTATATACACCTATTGCCCTAATGGGCTACTTATCTTTGTACATTCTCTAGTAATACATTCAGTATTGTGTGTTTGTGCTCCAAGCTTCTTCTTCTTCCTTGTGCTGTTCGCGTGCTTCCGCAGACGTCTATCTCCAACAATTGGTATCAGAGCAGGTCGTCGCTTCTTCTAGGGTGCCGTCGACACTCCTCCGTTTGCAGTCTCAGATTCGCACGAAATTTGGTGAGCATACTCAGGGTGTTTCCGAGATCAAAACAGCTTTGCTGTGTGGTGCCGAAATCGCGATATGAGCTCGTTTAGGCCTCCGAACGCACTATCGCAGCGCTTGTGCAGGCTATTTCGTCCTTTTGTGCCAAAGGTATATACCAGTTTCTGTTCGCCAGTTTAAGCGTCTCAAAGTCTGCTACAGGTCTAGCAGAACTCATCTGGGTTGTTCCGTTCAACTTTTTGAGATACAGTCAATTTTCTGCATCAAGGTATTTTAGTCACCGGCCATGGCTGAAAGCAGTGATGTATTCCGTATGTTGGCTATTGAGGATAAGTTGGATGGTACCAACTACCCATTATGGGCTTATATGATGCGACATGTACTGGTTGCAAAAGGATTATGGAACATTGTACAGGGTGTTGAAAGACGTCATGTTACACCTGTAACGACAGGTACTGCAAATACAGGTGTTGGAGCTGATGAAGATGGTGTCGAAGATGATATTCCGCAGATTCCTGTTCGTGCTACTGTTTCTGTTGCACCTACTGTAGAGCAGATTCGTTGTGATGGCAGAGATGCCCAGGCACATGCATTGATAGCTTTGTCTGTCAAACGTGCCATTATTCCTCACATTCGCTCTTGCAGAACAGCAAAGGATGCTTGGGATACACTTACCACTTTGTACCAGGCTAGGAATGAGGCTCGTGTTGCTTACCTTCGAAAATAGTTGGAGAGTGAGCACATGAATGAATGTGATTCTATGGACAGTTTTCTTACAAAGATCAAAGACTTGAAGGAACAATTGATTTCTGTTGATGAGGTTATACGAGATAGCTCACTTGTGCAGACCGTTCTGAATGGTCTTCCTGATTCATATCCGAGTTTTGCCTCTACTCTTCGGTTGATGATGAAAGGCAATCCGAATGCCTTGTCATTTGAGGAATTAGTCTCTGTTCTGTTGCAGGAAGATCAGTCCAGGCAGAACAGGTCCATTATGCGTGTTGCAGATCAAGCTTTCCTGACTAATCAGAAGGGCAAAGGAAAATGGAGCTCTTCTACTAGTAAGCAGAAATCTGCAAATGCTGCACAATCGAAGAACCAGGATAAAGATGAGAAGAAATCAGAAAAGCAGAAATTGTTCTGCAAGTACTGTAAAGGAAATGATCATATTATAAAGAACTGTCCAAAACTGGCTGCTAAAGAGGCAAAGAAGAAAGAGGCTGGAATGAGTGTTGCAGAGGCCTCTACACCAAAAACAGAGTCTGCAAATCTTGTGCAGGAAGAAGAATGGGCGTTTACTACTGTCTGCAGTTTTGACCCATCTTCTCATGATCAGTGCATGTCTGCAATAGACACAGATGTTTGGTACTTTGACAGTGAGGCGACCAAACATATTACCTCGCAGCGCAGTTTCTTCTCTTCACTCTAGCCTGCCCCTACAGGGAATAGTGTCACATGCGCCAATAACTCCTCTTATCCTGTTATGGGAGTTGGTAAGATCATTCTGGCTACTGCTGATGGTAGTTCTTTCACTTTGTCAGATGCTTTATTTGTGCCAGGGATCAAAAAGAACCTGTTATCAGTTTCTGCATTAGCCAAGATTGGCTTGGTTGTGAAATTCGTTGATGACAGGTGTACAGTCCATGATCTCTCAAATGGCGATGTGATTATTGCTTCTGGCATTTTATGTCGTGGGCTGTATAAGCTCATAGACTATGAAAGATCTGTGAATGATTCGACATGTGCAGTTCATGATTCTCAGGCTATGTCAGATGCAAAGCTTTGGCATGCACGCTTTGGTCATCTAAATTTTGCTAGTTTGTTACGCCTGCAGAAATCTGAAATGGTGTCCTCTTTGCCCAAACTTGAGGCACCTAGAAAACATGTTTGTAAAGGCTGTATTTTGGGCAAAATGCAGCGTTCTTCCTTTCCAAAAGATGGTTCAGTTCGGGCTACGCAGAAATTGCAGCTTGTACATAGTGATGTCTGTGGTCCTATGCAGACACCCTCTTTTGGAAATTACATTTACTTCGTGACTTTCATTGATGATTTTTCCAGGCATGCATGGGTATATCCACTCAAAACAAAGTCCGAAGTGTTCATGTGCTTCAAACAGTTTTTGGTTTTGGTTGAAAATCTGTCAGCATATAAAATGGGCACCCTCCGTTCTGATCGAGGGGGGGAATATATGTCTTCAGATTTTAATGCATTTCTAGCTGAACGTGGGATAAAACACCAGTGTACAGTGCCGTATACACCTCAACAGAATGGAGTTGCTGAACGAAAGAACAGGTCACTCATGGAGATGGCGAGGTGCATGGTCAAAAGTCATGCTTTACCACATAGTTTCTGGCTTGAGGCTGTCATGTGTGCTGCATATGTACTGAACAGGTGTCCCACTAAAGCGTTGCAGTCTATCACTCCATATGAGGCTTGGCATGACCGCAAGCCATCTGTTGCTCATCTGCGTGTTTTTGGTTGTTTGGCATATGCATTAGTGCCTGAACAACATCGCAAAAAATTGGATGATAAGGCAGTAAAATGTATTTTTGTTGGGTACAGTTCTGAAAGTAAAGGCTATTGTCTGTATCATCCACAGACTAAACGCATTCTGGTTAGCCGTGATGTTGTCTTTGTGGAAGATGCTATTCAGCCATTGCTTTCATGTACTAAGGAGACATCTGTTAGCTCCAAAGACATGTATGATACTTTGATGCCTCTTTTTACAGGTGGACAGGCTAGTGCTGGTCCTAATGAGGCAACTTCTCAGCCTTTGCAGGTTTCATATGATGATGCAGATCATTCCATTTCTGATGCAGATTTACATGATGCACTTGTTGATGAGAGAGCTGATATTGAGCAGGCAAAAACTATGCCAAAATGGATGGTGCAGACTTTGCATGACAACAAATTAGATGCACCTTTGTCATATCGTACTCGTTCAGGCTCTCATAGTGCCTCCTTTGCATCAGATTGCTATGCTATGGCTGCATCTAGTCTCTGTGATGAGAATGAGCCTGTTTCTTTTGATGAAGCATAAAATTCAGAAAATTGGATGGCTGCTATGCAATCTGAATATGATGCTATAATGAAGAATGGTACATGGTCCTTATGTGACTTGCCTCCTGGCAAGAAGGCCATTGGCACTAAGTGGGTATACAAGCTGAAGCGTAAACCTAATGGTACAATTGACAGGTATAAGGCTAGGCTTGTTGCAAAGGGTTATGCACAGGAAAGAGGCATTGATTTTGATGAGACCTTTGCACCTACATGCCGTATGACTACTGTTCGGAGCATTTGTGCACTTGCAGCCCATCATGGTTGGAATGTACATCAGTTGGACATTAAAACAACATTTCTGAATGGTGACTTGCATGAAGAAGTGTATGTTTTTCAGCCCCGTGGCTTTGTGCAGAAAGGGCATGAAAACCAGGTTTGCAGGTTAAAGAAGGCATTATATGGTTTAAAGCAAGCACCACGTGCTTGGTATGAGAAGATACATGCCTATCTGATTGCACATGGTTTTGAGAACATTCCAATTGAAAGCACCTTATATGTTAAACGTGCTAATGATGTGCTTCTGATCATTGTTGTCTATGTTGATGACATGCTGCTCACTGGTCCTATTGAGACACATATTGTTGATTTTAAGGCTGATTTGCATGCCTCATTTGAGATGTTTGATTTGGGGCATTTGCATCACTATTTGGGCATTCAATTTATGCACGTTGATGGTGGAATGGCTTTGTGTCAAACGAAATATATTGACACATTATTGCAGCGTTTTGGCCTTGAAGACTGTAAGCCTATTGCCACTCCTATGGAGACAGGTTTACGATTGAGTCTTCATGATGCTGGAGATGCATTTGATGCTGTTCTCTATTAGCAGGCTATTGGATGCTTGATTTACTTATGCATTACTCGGCCAGACATTCAGTTTGCTGTCTCACAGATGAGAAGGTTTATGCATTGCCCAGGAGTCACGCATTGGAAAGCGGTTAAGCGCATCTTTCGCTACTTGAGTGGTACTCGGCTACTTGGGTTGTTTTATCCCAAGGGGGGATCACTACCGCCAGATTTGCATGCTTTTTTTGACTCAGATTGGGCTGGTTGCTATGACACTCGTGTGTCCACCAGTGGTTTTTGCTTCATGCTTGGTAGCTCATGTATATCTTGGTTGAGCAAGAAGCAGCCTACTGTGGCCACTTCCAGTTGTGAGGCTGAGTATAGGGCAGCTTTCACAGCGACTGTTGAGTGTGTGTGGCTCAGACGCCTTATGGCTGATTTGGGTGTTGGCCAGTCTTTTGCCACCACCATCTTCACTGACAGTCAGAGCGCATTGGCAGTTGCGAGGAACCCTGTGTTCCATGCTCGCACTAAGCACATTGAGGTGCATTATCACTATGTCAGGGAGAGGTTCTCTGCTGGGGAGATCAGCTTGGCATATGTGCCCACGTAGGAGAACATTGCAGACCTTTTCACGAAGGCTCTATCTAGGGAGAAGTTTGAAGCTTTTTGTGGAGTGATTTCCACATAGCTTGGCACTTCATTATACATGAGTGCGAGCTCCTTGTTCACCGCATCACTCCCAAGGGGGATTTGTTGATATATTTAGGTAGTGATGTGTGTGAACACTCTAGGACTGCCGGGGCACTTTTTTCCCTCTTTAGGAGGTTTTTTCCCCCGGCTTGTATATACGCCTATTGCCCTAATGGGCTACTTATCTTTGTACATTCTCTAGTAATACATTCAGTACTGTGTGTTTGTGCTCCAAACTTCTTCTTCTTCCTTGTGCTGTTCGCGTGCTTCTGCAGACGTCTATCTCCAACATGAACACTCTAGGACCACGAGGGCACTTTTTTCCCTCTTTAGGAGGTTTTTTTCTGTTGGAGATAGACGTCTACGGAAGCACGCGAACAACACAAGGAAGGAGAAGAAGCTTGGAGCACAACACACAATACTAAATGTATTACTAGAGAATGTACAAAGATAAGTAGCCCATTAGGGCAATAGGCGTATATACGAGTCGGGGGAAAAAAACCTCCTAAAGAGGGAAAAAAGTGCCCCGGCGGTCCTAGAGTGTTCACACACATCACTACCTAAATATATCAACAAATCCCCCCTGGAAGTGATGCGGTGAACAAGTAGCTGGCACTCATGTATAAGGAAGTGCCAAGCTATGTGGAAATCACTGCACAAAAGGAAGTAAGCCCAAAGCTTTGTGGAAAGCTTCAAACTTCTCCCTAGGTAGAGCCTTCGTGAAAAGATCTGCAATGTTCTCTTGTGTGGGCACATATGCCAAGCTGATCTCCCCAGTAGAGAACCTCTCCTTGACATAATGATAACGCACCTCAGTGTGCTTAGTGCGAGCATGGAACACAGGGTTCCTTGCAACTTCCAATGCACTCTGACTATCAGTGAAGATGGTGGTGGCAGAAGACTGACCAATACCCAAATCAGCCATAAGGCGTCTGAGCCACACACACTCAACAGTCGCTGTGAAAGCTTCCCTATACTCAACCTCATAACTGGAAGTGGCCACAGTAGGCTGCTTCTTGCTCAACCAAGATATACATGAGCTACCAAGCATGAAGCAAAAGCCACTAGTGGACACACGAGTGTCATAGCAACCAACCCAATCAGAGTCAGAAAAAAGCATGGAAATCTACCAATAGTGATCCCCCCTTGGGATAAAATAACCCAAGTAGCCGAGTATCACTCAAGTAGCGAAAGTTACGCTTAACCGCCTGCCAATGCTTGACTCTTGGGCAATGCATAAACTTGCTCATCTATGAGATAACAAAC
This sequence comes from Ceratopteris richardii, assembly GCA_020310875.1. Taxonomy (NCBI): domain Eukaryota; kingdom Viridiplantae; phylum Streptophyta; class Polypodiopsida; order Polypodiales; family Pteridaceae; genus Ceratopteris; species Ceratopteris richardii. The sequence goes on along the minus strand of CM035433.1, from coordinate 71,072,425 downwards.
TAAATATCTGGCTGAGTAATGCATAAGTAAATCAAGCATCCAATAGCCTGCTGATAGAGAACAACATCAAATGCATCTCCAACATCATGAAGACTCAATCGTAAACCTGTCTCCATAGGAGTGGCAATAGGCTTACAATCTTCAAGGCCAAAATGCTGCAATAATGTGTCAATATATTTCGTTTGACACAAAGCCATTCCATCATCAATGTGTATAAATTGAATTCCCAAATAATGATGCAAATGCCCCAAATCAGACATCTCAAATGAGGCATGCAAATCAGCCTTAAAATCAGCAATATGCCTCTCATGAGGACCAGCGAACAGCATGTCATCAACATAAACCACAATGATCATAAGTACATCATTAGCACGCTTAACATATAAGGTGCTTTTAGTTGGACTGTTCTCAAAACCATGTGCAATAAGATAGGCATGTATCTTTTCATACCAAGCACGTGGTGCTTGCTTTAAACCATATAATGCCTTCTTTAACCTGCACACCTAGTTCTCATGCCCTTTCTACACAAAGCCATGGGGCTGAAAAACATACACTTCTTCATGCAAGTCACCATTCAGAAATGCAGTTTTAATGTCCAACTGATGTACATTCCAACCATGATGGGCTGCAAGTGCACAGATGCTCCGAACAGTAGTCATATGGCATGTAGGTGCAAAGGTCTCATCAAAATCAATGCCTCTTTCTTGTGCATAACCCTTTGCAACAAGCCTAGCCTTATACCTGTTAACTGTACCATCAGGTTTACGTTTCAGCTTGTATACCCACTTAGTGCCAATGGCCTTCTTGCTAGGAGGCAAGTCACATAAAGAACAAGTAACATTCTTCATTATTGCATCATATTTAGATTGCATAGCAGCCATCCAATTTTCTGAATTTTGTGCTTCATCAAACAAAACAGGCTCAGTCTCATCACAGAGACTAGATGTAGCCATAGCATAGCAATCTGATGCAAAAGAGGCACTATGAGAGCCTGATCGAGTATGATATGATAGAGGTGCATCTAATTTGTTGTCACGCAAGGTCTGCACCAAACATTTTGGCATAGTTCTTGCCTGCTCAATATCAGCTCTCTCATCAATAAGTGTATCATGTAAATCTGCATCAGAATTGTAATGATCTGCATCATCACATGAAACCTGCAAAGGCTGGGAAGTTGCCTCATTAGGACCAACACTAGACTGTCCACCTGTAAAAAGAGGCAGCAAAGTATCATACATGTCTTTGGAGCTAACAGATGTCTCCTTAGTACATGAAAGCAATGGTTGAATAACATCCTCCACAAAAACAACATCACGGCTAACCAGAATGCGTTTAGTCTGTGGATGATATAGACGATACCCTTTACTTTCAGAACTGTACCCAACAAAAATACATTTTACTGCTTTATCATCCAATTTTCTGCGATGTTGTTCAGGCACTGATGCATATGCCAAACAACCAAAACCACGCAGATGAGCAACAGATGGCTTGCGATCATGCCAAGCCTCATATGGAGTGATAGACTGTAGCGCTTTAGTGGGATACCTGTTCAGTACATATGCTGCACACATGACAGCCTCTAGCCAGAAACTATGTGGTAAAGCATGACTCTTGACTATACACCTCGCCATCTCCATGAGAGACCTGTTCTTTCATTTAGCAACTCCATTATGTTGAGGTGTATATGGCACCATACACTAGTGTTTTATCCCACGTTCAACCAAAAATGCATTAAAATCAGAAGACATATATTCGTCCCCTCGATCTGAACGGAGGGTGCCCATTTTACATGCTGATAGATTTTCAGCCAAAACCAAAAACTATTTAAGCACATGAACACTTCGGACTTTGCTTTCAATGGATATACCCATGCATGCCTTGAAAAATCATCAATGAAAGTCATGAAGTAAAGATACTTTCCAAAAGAAGGTGTCTGCATAAGACCACAAACATCACTATGTACAAGCTGTAATTTCTGAGTAGCCCGAACTGAATCATCTTTTGGAAATGAGGAACGTTGCATTTTGCCCAAAATACAGCCTTCACAAATGTGTTTTCCAGGTGCCTCAAGTTTGGGCAAAGATGACACCATTTCAGATTTCGGCAGGCGTAGCAAACTATCAAAATTCAGATGACCAAAGCGTGCATGCCAAAGCTTTGCATCTGACGTAGCTTGAGAATGATGTACTGCACATGCCGAATCACTTATAGATCTTTCATAGTCTATGAGCTTATAGAGCCCATGACATAAAATGCTAGAAGCAATAATCACATTGCCATTTGATAGATCATGAACTATACACCTATCATCAACAAATTTCACAGCCAAGCCAATCGTGGCTAATGCAGAAACTGATAACATGTTCTTCTTGATCCGTGGCACAAATAAAGCATCTGACAAAGTGAAAGAACTACCATCACGAGTAGTCAAAATGATCTTACCAACTCCCATAACAGGATAAGAGGAGTTGTTGGCACATGTAACAGTATTCCCTGTAGGGGAAGCCTCGAGTGAAGAGAAGAAACTGTGTTGTGAGGTAATATGTTTGGTCGCCCCACTATCAAAATACCAAACATTTGAGTCTACTACAGACATGCACTGCTCATAAGAAGATGGGTCAAAACTGCAGACAATAGTAAACACCCATTCTTCTTCCTACACAAGATTAGCAGACTCTATTTTTGGTGTAGAGGCCTTTGCAACAACCATTCCAGCCTCTTTCTTCTTTGCCTCTTTAGCAGCCACTTTTGGACAGTTCTTTATGATATGATCATTCCCTTTACAGTACTTACAAAACAATTTATGCTTTTCTAATTTCTTCTCATCTTTATCTTCCTTCTTTGAATGTGCAAAATTAGTAGATTTCTGCTTACTAGTTGAAGAGCTCCATTTTCCTTTGCACTTCTGACTAGCCATGAAAGCTTGATCTGCAACTCACATAATGGACCTGTTCTGCCTGGACTGATCTTCCTGCAACAGAACAGAGACTAATTCCTCAAATGATAAGGCATTTGGATTGCCCTTCATCATCAACCGAAGAGTAGAAGCAAAACTCTGATATGAATCAGGAAGACCATTCAAAACGGTCTGCATAAGTGAGCTATCTGGTATAACCTCATCAGCAGAAATCAACTGTTCCTTCAAGTCTTTGATCTTCCTTAGGAAACTGTCCATAGAATCACCTTCATTCATGTGCTCACTCTCCAACTGTTTTCGGAGGATGAGCCTCATTCCTAGCTTGGTACAATGTGGTAAGTGTATCCCAAGCATCCTTAGCTGTTCTGCAAGAGCGAATGTGAGGAATAATCGCATGTTTGACAGACAAAGCTATCAATGCATGTGCCTGGGCATCTCTGCCATCCCAATGAATCTGCTTTGCAGTAGGTGCAGCAGAAACCGCAACACGAACAGGAATATGCACATCATCTTCGACACCTTTTGCATCAGCTTCAGTACCTGCAGCTGTAATAGTTGCAGGTGTGATAGGACGTTTTTCGACACCCTATACAATGTTCCACAGTCCTTTTGCAACCAACACATGTCGCATCATATAAGCCCATAATGGGTAGTTGGTACCATCCAACTTATCCTCAACAACCAACATACGGAATGAAGTATTTCTATGCCGTGCACCACACTGGATTCTCCTTCTCGAGAGCTCCACGACGATATGCTCAAAGTAGATAAACGAGCTCTGTCGGCACACACAGTACTCCGCACAGATGTTGTAGAATACGCAGAAAACGCAGTACACAGGGAGCACGAAGACAGACTTCTTAGGTCTTACAAATGCGGTCGAACTTACAGTCTGTGACTGACCAGGCCACTATATGTTTTATTAAAGAACATATACAAAGAAGTGTCCGGTGGCCATTTGGCCTTTCACATGGACACTAACGGTAACAATCTCCCACTAAAGGCCAATATGGCCAGAGTAACTATGGGAGAAAAAAGAAAGAATGATAAAGAATACCTGAGTGTAAGTATACAAACTATACCTCCCACCTGATGGGCATGTTACACAGTATACAAGTGACTGCGTAAGATCAAGAATCAAGTAACCCCCATCAAGTGACAACAGTGTCGAAAGCTATCCTGTGGTAGAGCTTTAGTCAAAGCATCTGCAGCATTATCTCGAGTGTGAACCTTCTCAAGAATAATGCTCTCAGTGGCTAAGCAATCTCTAATGAAGTGATACCTCACCTCAATGTGCTTGGTCTTTGCATGATAGACCGGATTCTTAGCCAAAGCAATGGCACTCTGACTATCACTGAGCAAGTGAGGTACATGCTGAGGCAAACCCATATCACAAGCAAGACGAGAAAGCCACAATGCTTCCTTACATGCCTCACTTGTTGCAACATACTCTGCTTCTGTGGTGGAAACAGCTGTACATTCTTGAAGACGAGATCTCCAAGAGATAGCACCTCCAGCAAAATGAAAAATGTACCCTGATGTAGACTTACGATTGTCTACACAACCAGCATAGTCAGAATCTGTGTAACCAATAATGGATGCTTTCCCTCTACCTAAGCATAGACACTTGTCCTTAGTGCCACTCAGATATCTCAAAATCATTTTGACCGCTTCCCAATGTTTCTTGCCAGGATTAGACATATATCTGCTCACAACTCCCACTGCAAATGCAATGTCTGGTCTCGTAGCTACCATAGCATACATGAGACTACCAACAGCAGACTGATAGGGAATTTTGGTCATGAATTCCTTTTCCTCATCTGATTTGGGGCAGTCATCCTTGCTCAATTTCACATATGTGGGTAAAGGTGTACTCAATGCCTTTCCACCCTGCATATTGAATCGATGAAGTACTTTGGATATGTACTCACTTTGAGACAAGTATATGCATCTTTTACTCCTATCACGAGTAATGCGCATGCCAAGAATATGTTTGGCATCCCCCAAATCCTTCATATCAAATGTCTGACTCAACTTCTCTTTGAGAATTGACAAATCATAAGAGGACTTCCCAGCAATCAACATATCATCGACGTAAAGTATCAAGCATATCAAGCTGCCATCAGAACATCTCTTTGTGTAGAGACAATGATCCTCATTGCTCCGAGAATAGCCTTGGGACTTCATAAAAGCATCAAACTTTTGGTACCATTGTCTAGGAGACTGTTTAAGTCCATACAAGCTCTTCTTGAGCTTACAAACTAGACTTTCCTTGCCAGGAACTACATAACCCTCTGGTTGTTCCATATAGATCTCATCTGTAAGATCTCCATGCAAGAAAGCTGTTTTCACATCCATTTGGACTAGCTCTAAGTCCTCCATTGCAACGAATCCAAGCAACATGCGCAAAGTAGTCATCTTGACCACTGGGGAGAAGATTTCCTCAAAATCAACACCATGTTGTTGCTTAAAACCCTTTGCAACAAGTCGTGCTTTATATTTTGGAGAAGCACTATCTGATGTGAATTTCAGCTTATATACCCATTTACATGGTAAAGCTTTCCTTCCCTTTGGCAAAGGTACTAAGTCCCAAGTACCATTCTTGTGAATAGAATCCAACTCACTCTTCATGGCACGCTCCCACTTGACATGATCCTCTGTCTGCATAGCCTCTTTGTAGCAAGAGGGCTCACCGGCATCTGTTAGCATAACAAAATCTAAACCTGGAACATATCTATCAGGTGGGTATGAGACACGTGCAGAACGTCTCAATGGTTGCTGAACAGGAACATGTGCAGACTGATCTGAATGGACATTCTCTTGAACATCCCTATGTGCAGCATTTTTATGCATGCTAACCGGAGGACTAGTATCCTCAAACACCACTCTTCTCACTTCAACCTCCTTAATCGGCTGTTTATGCATCTTAGACTCATTAAAAATGACATCACTACTTCTGATCACTGACCGTGTTTCAGGATCCCATAAGCGATATCCAAATTGTCCTTCTCGACCATATCCAAGAAAAATGCATTTCTTTGACTTATGGTCCAACTTCTGTCTAAGATTCTTGGGTATATGAACATATGCTTCACACCCAAAAACTCGAAGATGATCATAATATGGTGGTTTCCCTGTCCATAACTCTTGTGCCACTTTCAGACCTTTGGCAGTACTAGGTGAAAGGTTAATCACATGAACTGCAGTCAATACTGCTTCTGCCCAAAAACCTTGTGAGAGGTTTGCATGATGCAACATAGAGACTACTCTATCTTGAATAGTTCTATTCATCCTCTCAGCTACACCATTCTGTACTGGGGTATAAGGAGATGTAAACTCTCTACGAATCCCTCTACACTGACAGAAAAGGTTGAATTCATGTGAGGTATACTCACCCCCATTATCTGAACGTAAAGCCTTAAGCTTAGTTCCTTTTTCAGTCTCAACTGAAGCAAGCCATTTTCTGAAAGTAGGGAATACATCATCCTTCGATTTGATAGGATATACCCAGACTTTTCTAGTAGCATCATCTATGAAAGTAACAAAGTAAAGAGAACCACCTAAGGACCTAGTGGGCATAGGACCACACACATCTGTATGAACAAGATCTAAAGGCTGAATTGAAGAGTCAATGTGCGTTTTATGCACATTTCTGGTTTGCTTTCCATATTGACAATGCTCACAAAATGAAAAATTAGAGAAAGATAACACAGGTAAGTAGCCAGAACGAGAAAGATTTTCCATTCCACTACGAGATATATGGCCCAAACGACCATGCCAAATACAAGCCATAGGCTGTTCAGTAACAGCTAACAAGTGTTCTTTCTGTGATACAAATAAAGGGTAAAGTGAGCCAACTTTCCTTCCTTTTGCAATAACCATATTGCCCTTTGATATACGAAAGGACTGAGCATAGAAGACCACCTTGTAACCAAGGTCATCAAGTTGACCAACTGACATCAAACTGCGTGATAACTGAGGTACATGGCGTACATTATGCATAGTAAATTTTGAACCGTCAATGAACTGCACAACCACATCTCCAATCCCCACAACATCACACTGGTAAGAGTCACCAAGTCTCACGGTACCAAGAGACTTTGCTGCATAATTAGAGAACCATTCTCTATGTGGTGTCACATGGAAAGAAGCACCAGAATCTAGCAGCCAGGTGTGGGAAAGAGAATCAGCCATAAGTGCCTCAGATGGCACAGTACTATCAAGTGTCAACACATCAGCATCATCAGAAATAGCATTAATTTCTTCAATCTTCACAGTCGAAGTAGATGGTGCAGGTAACTGTTTAACATGCCCATCAACATTCTGTCCTTTGCCTTTAGCATTCTTTAATGCATAACAGTCTTTCTTCATGTGTCCTTTCTTATGACAATAATGGCATTCAATATCCCTCTTCCTTGATTTACTTCTGCTCTTATTCCGTTGACCATTCTTTTCCTTGTTCTTGCTCCTGCCACGTTGTTGATTCTTTCCTTGGTAAGAATCACGAACATTATATGCATCTCCACTCTGAGTGCCAACCATAGATTTTCTACGAATCTCCTCACTTAAGAGTGCTCCACATATGTCATCATAGACGAGTTTACCACCTGGTGCACTATTGCTAATAGCTGTGCAAAATGTATCCCATGATGATGGCAGGGTGCATAACAGCAATACTGCTTTCATTTCATTGTCCATATCCATTTTCTGAGCCTGTAACTGGGAGAATATGGCATCAAACTCATTTAGATGAGCAGCAACACTATCTGTGTCCTTCATACGAAGGTCGTATAATTTTCTCATCAGATATACTTTATTTGATGCCGTCTCTTTTTCATATGTATTGCATAACTTCTTCCAAAGCTCCTCTGCACTTTCACAATCTAATACTGTAAAGTAAACATTATCTGCTAGGTGCAAGCGAATGGTAGACCTGGCCATTTCATCTAACTCATCCCAATCATCTTCATCCATGTCAGCAGGCTTCTTTGAAATCCCATTTACTGGCTTCCATTGCCTTCTTTGAATCAGCACATCTTTAATCTGATTCTTCCATAGAGCAAAGTTTGTGCCATCAAATTTTCGGATCTCAAAATGGTCTTTGCCTTGCAAGTTATAGCTCCTCCTCGGAATGCTAGCACTAGACCCTGATCCACCGGATGTGCCTGAGACCTCTGATGCCATGATCGTAGAGAACTGAATAGAATGATAATGGAGCTAGAAGAGTCCAAACACCAACAAATAAGTGTATCAAGGAGTAAATCGACCACTATATAGTTGACTAAACCAGAAATCTGGAAAAATTTTGCCAGAGTATCCTCTGCAAAATTAGCATATGACCAGTGTCAAAGTATCATAAAACTGCAAGTACTAACATGTCTACCTGCATAGTGAATCACTGACTCCACTGCATATAATCAGTTACCCAATAGAAGCCAACTAGGCTTATCGAGCACCTATGAACAACTATCATACATCTCCTATGGCGAGGCTGGGTAAGTCTTCCACCTGCATCACCGAAGAGACCCCGACATCTGGGTGTCTCCCAGTTAAGAAAACCTCACCACGACCCTCTTTATCAAACGTAAAAGGCTTTATGCAAAGAACGTAACCGCTATATCAATGCCCACATGGACGTACATAAGCGGTATCCACAGAAGCGTACATGGTGTGTATGTGCTCAATATATGCAGTAAAATGACACTGAAAGGCTGAATACACAGCCCAAAAAACTAGCCAATAACACCTGCAAGTGTCTGTCAACTCTGATGTTTTAGGCTTTAAAAACCTGCATAAATTTGCAGCGACTGCTCCCACCAAAACTGAAAACCCCTCGAGAAACCTGTAGTTTTACGAGTGTGGCTGAAAATACAGCCCCAAAGGTTGATATTTATTGTCTGAGAAGTACAAGGAACACTCTTCTTGATGTTCTTGGACCTGTGTGAAGAGAACTACGTGCGAAAGTACTCCAAAATGGCTCCAAAAACACCCCAAAATTGCTTCAGAAATAGGCTTTAAAAGCAAAAATGAAGCTTTGAGGGACCAAAACTTGTTCAAGGTAATGCCAACCTTAGTCTTTCCCCTTCTTCAAACACCACAAGAGTGTAGCTTAGTGGCAAGAGATTGCCGCGGTTAAGCGAGCTCTGGGGGGAACAGTACTGGGATGGGTGACCTCCCGGGAAGTACCGGGAAACTCTATATTCCTTGATCGTTGAGGTCCTCCCTCGCGCGCAGCCAACGGCGCCAACGGTGACTTCGGTGACTCGGATGACAAGGTATGCCAAGGTCTATGCCTTAGTCGCCGCCTTAGTCGTAAGCCTTGGAGAAAACCTGGGGGGGGGGGGTTCGCTTCGCTCGCACAAAAGGAACAAAGCTTTTTCTTGCCTCGAACTGCTCTGATACCAGTGAAGTATTTCTATGCCGTGCACCACACTGGATTCTCCTTCTCGAGAGCTCCACGACGATATGCTCAAAGTAGATAAACGAGCTCTGTCGGCACACACAGTACTCCGCACAGATGTTGTAGAATACGCAGAAAACGCAGTACACAGGGAGCACGAAGACAAACTTCTTAGGTCTTACAAATGCGGTCGAACTTACAGTCTGTGACTGACCAGGCCACTATATGTTTTATTAAAGAACATATACAAAGAAGTGTCCGGTGGCCATTTGGCCTTTCACATGGACACTAACGGTAACACGGAATACCTCACTGCTTTCAGCCATGGCCGATGACTAAAATACCTTGATGCTGAAAATTGACTGTATCTCAAAAAGTTGAACAGTTGCCCCGACGGTCCTAGAGTGTTCACACACATCACTACCTAAATATATCAACATTTTCCCCCGGCTTGTATATATACCTATTGCCCTAATGGGCTACTTATCTTTGTACATTCTAGTGGTAATACATTCAATATTGTGTGTTGTGCTCCAAGCTTCTTCTTCTTCCTTGTGCTGTTCGCGTGCTTCCACAGACGTCTAATTCCAACAATCCTTGTAATATGCACTTTAGGAAGCCATCCCAAGAAACAAATACACACGATACTTGGGAGGTTATGATGTTATACATTTAAAAAAGCATACATTTCAATTTTCCATTATCCATTTCTTTACATTCTCAATCTTTTAAACATTATTAATTTAATAATCCATTTGCTTATATTACACAAAAAAGATTTGCATCTTATAAGCTTCTTCCACATTTTGATTGTTCCCATCTACTTGAACATGTATGTGTTTATGGAGCTTCTATTTTCAACTACTATCTAATCACATGGTGGAGTTAAATTCCATCATACAATCAAGCAGTTAAAGTCCCTATCATATTTTATGCCTTCTACTCCATTTGATGACATCCTTGCATTATTCAAGAAAATGTTGATTTTTTTATAAAATAAAAATCTTTTAAATATGAAAACAATTCAAACGATTTATAGGTGATGATTTTTTTAGATTTTACTCTATTATGAAATATCATCAAGCATTTTATCCATGTTACATACATTATTTATAAACTATATGATATATATGTAAATACTAAAATATTTTGTATGTGTATATATAAAAAGTTAAAAAAAAATTCACAAAAATTACAAAAAATAAACTCATAATTTTTACTTTTAAATCTAACGATTAAAATCAATAAAGCTAATAAAATGATTAAAATGTGATTTCTAATCATGATTTAAATCTCTCTTTTTGAACTATGCATCCTTGTGAGGGTGCCTTCCAAAGTTAGAACAAAACTTGCTCAAAGGGAATGCCTCATCCAATAACAATGTTATAAGATTGGCATCATAAAGTTCTTGTTTTTCCTAAATCAAGATATAGTTAAGAAAGCTTTAGTGGAGTCACACACACACAATATATATATAGAACAACGACTACATGAAAGATAATAACACACCACAAGAGCAACAAGATAAGAGTTCTACATTACAAAATGAATCATACATCATCACACATAAACACTCGGATTAATTCAAAACTATTCAAAGTTGACTTAAAATATGGAGAGTTGAACTCTAATCACAATAATTAAGTAGAAAGAGAAAGAATGCCGATCACCTATAGCACATACGTATACGTAAAAGAAACCACAAAATTTAGCGACACAAACGTGGGAAACAAGGCTTAAAAGTGCGAAAGTCGCTTTTGAAAAATAGCAACGATCTTCAAAGCTTGCAAAATGATCCCAAAAAGTGACTCTCGAGACGGCAAACGTGGAAAGCAAGGCTTTGAATATATGAGGATGCATCAATGCCATCATCAACGATCAACGCCATCATCGCTCCGACACTACCACCTTTGAACACTAGCGCGTGAGAGAGAGATGCATCTCCTAAACGCTTGGTTGCCACCTCCAGTAGCAGAGCAGACTCACCTGGAGATTGAAGCCTTCTCTAAGGCAGTGCGCCTCCTTCAACATGATTGCTCTCCAGTTCAGCTCGCAGACACTCCTTATGCTTCTCTGAAGTGGATCTCTGTATTCAACAAGTATGGATAATTGTCCGGCTGAGTGTGTGTGTGTGTGTGTGTGTGTGAGAGAGAGAGAGAGAGAGAGAGAGAGAGAGAGAGAGAGAGAGAGAGAGAGAGAGAGAGAGAGAGAGAGAGAGAGAGAGAGAGAGAGAGAGAGAGAGAGAGAGAGAGAGAGAGAGAGAGAGAGAGAGAGAGAGAGAGAGAGAGAGAGAGAGAGAGAGAGAGAGGGTTTTTTCAAGCAGATATGATATTGCTTCTTTGGTTGCAACAGCTTCCAGTATTTCCTTTTAGAGACATTCCTTTTTACGTGGATTGCATCCGGTTCCATGTACATGTTCACACGTCCAAGGCACCTATACAGCACACATCACAGAATTGCATGTGTAGAGGGTTAGCCGATGATGATTTTTTTTGATTGTAATTCCCTTAAAGCACAATCTCATGTATTATCTTGCATCTTTTGCAAGGTCCATTGACACCACAATCGGGGGAGCATTGCATGGGGATGTCTTCTCAACACATTTTCAACATAAAATAAACACTTAGTGGACGTTGTAGAAGGTTAAAAAGATGATGAAATGAGATATTTAAACATATCTTTTGCAAGTAAGTAAAAAAGAAAGAGAAGAAGTTTTGGCTACCCATAATGACTATATAGGGGAGGGGTACATTCAATGACACGATTGCCATTGAAGTGTGCCCAAAATTGGAGACAAGAGGTCTTATATATTGTATAGAGTACATCCACTTAACTGAATTAGATTAGCATTTGATAGGATAGATACATGGACCAGATTTGGATAAAATAAGATTGGATTTGGATTCGAATTTGATTCGATTGGATGAGATTACATTAGATCAGGATTGTAATAGAGTAGATTTGGATTTAAATTAGCCATTATTGGTTAGGTTTGATTAGTTTAGCATTGAATTGGATTAGAGTTGGATTTCTAGTAGCATTGAATTGGATTAGATTTGATTAGAGAAAATGTGGTTTTAGTTAGATCTCATAAAATTAGTATTGCATTAAGATTTAGGTTATCATCACATTGATTTCGATTAGAATCGTTTCGATTTAGCTTTGATTAGATTAGCATTGTGTAGGACCATATAAAATGACATAAACGTAGGGTTGGATAAGATCAAGTTTTAAATTAGCATGATTTTGTATTTGATTAAGATTCACATTAGCATTGGATTGGATTGGATTAGATTAGCATTGGGTTGAATCAAATTAAGGTTTAGATTAGCACTAGATTGATTTGTATTGTATTAGATTTGGGTAAGACTAAAATGGCATTGGATAAGATGTGATTAGAAGAATTTTAGATTATATCATATTTGACGAGATTAATTTTGGATTGGATAGGTTTGATTATATTAGCATTAGCTTACACAAAAGCTTGAAAACTTAAAGGCTGTTGTAAATACTCACAAAGATTTTTCTCTAGCCCAAGATCACATAACAAGACTCCAAGAAGAAGAAGAAGAAGTCCAATCAAGCAACGACATATAATACATAATGTATGGCTCTAATACTACACAATAGAGAACCGAAAGTGCAAAGGCCATCAAGAGGCCCTCCATTGAGCCTCCTTAGGAGGCACTCTTTGAAGTATCCATTGAGTTTGTGTCGAGGTGTGACACCATTATCAAGTGGGTATCCAAGATGACCCAAGATGATGCCCTTACAAACACAAAAGCTCTCCGAAGGAAGCATCTCAAAGTCATCTCAATCAATGTTGAAGCGTTTTGACTTTAAATATATTAGGTTGCAATTCAGAAGCCTCATGATAGTAATCTAAGATATGCATATAGGAAGTAATAAATGACACAGACGTGTGTAGAAGAGCTAAGTATCATGAGTAAAGCCTTCCCTTGTAATAGTCTGATCACCTAGGTATGAACTATGAAGTGCACTCTTGCATACATTGTCATCAAGACTAATATGACAACCATGAACGTAAATGGCCATAGAAGCTTGTTGGTAAATAAAGAAAATGAGATCTCTTAACTTGTGCCCAACGAAATCCAATGCATAACAAATAGATGATGTCTCAGTAAAGCATGTTGGAAGCATTGAAAAGTCAACCTGGAGCATGAGCATATTAAGGTGATGTTCTATACCATACTCGAACGAAAGCATGGCCAAAAGAACTTTGTTCTTAAATAGTGAGGCTATGCACAAATCCATACTAGGTTGGTGGATCATTGCCAATGGCCTTTGTGGGTGATAATACAATGCCTTACTAACAATTCTGTATAAAAATACAATGTAATAGACCATCATAGTGTATGAAGCTATTTAATGTTATGAAATAAATTGACCATCATGTAGATTCTAGAATACCAAGGGACGTGCACAATCCTCTCCACCCAAGTACAAGAGTGCACTCCAATGAGTCCATTCCACACTTGTGTCTTGGCACAATTCTTTATTCTTCCACACACACACACACACACACATACACACATACACACACACATACATACATACATACATACATACATACATACATACATACATACATACATACATACATACATACATACATACATACATACATACATACATAGATACATACATACATACATACATACATAAACACACACACACACACACACACACATATATATATATATATATATATATATATATATATATATATATATATATATATATATATATGTATGTATGTATGTATGTATGTATGTATGTATGTATGTATGTATGTATGTATGTATGTATGTATGTATGTATGTGCATTGTATATATATAAATATATATATACATATATATATATATATATATATATATATATATATATATATATATATATATATATATATATATATATATATATATATATGTATGTGTGTGTGTGTGTATAACTTTTATATATAATTTTTTAATGAATACACTTTACACACCTTACCTTGGGGTAATGTGCTTGAGAACAATTCCGACTACTCAAAAATCTTCATAGGCATCAACTTCATTGAAAAATCATGTCACTCATCCATCTTGCAAAACTTCAACTGATTCTCAATAAAACTTATTGGAAAGATCTTCAAGCAATTTGGATTACTTCATCATTGAAAAATCATCCATCTTGCAAAACTTTAACGGATTCTCAATAAAACTTATTGGAAAGATCTTCAAGCGATTTGGATTACTTTATGCAAGATACATTGTATTGGAAATCAAAGATTTAAAGAATTCATATTCCAATATTATTTAGGCATTCCTTTGCTAGAAAATCTCTTTCCCAAGATTAAAGTACATAGGAAAAATCTTATGTAGGTAATGATTATTGTATCGTGAAACTTTTAAATGTGAAACATTTGCGGTAACCATTCCATCGATGATAAAGTTTGAGTTCTAGGTATAAACTTTATATGCAAATAAATATCCTAACGATAGTTTAAGGGAGACCGTCACACTAACAAAAATTAAACTTCATTTATCTATTGTTTTGAACTTTTGAAGAACACGGTTGAAACAATAGATACCGAAGAGAATTGGAAGACGTAAAGATTTAGATGATAATTTACGAAGCTTTTGCACATACAACGGGGATTGTTTGCAAACATATAGCATAATCAATTCGAACCTTAGACCCCATAATATCGTCATTGATTATATCATGAAAGTATATTAAAAAAAGATCGATTTGAAATATATGGATGCAGAGATGGTGTAAATCGATAAAATGTCATGGACAAAGAAAACCATCATGAACCTCAGATTCCATGTGACTTCCTATATCTCATAATTGGTTCTGAATTCAGAGAAACTAATGCTTCCATTGCGTCTCGAATGTGCCAAAATCCTAAGATAGACTTACTATCTCTACTTGTTGGATTCTGACATTTGGAGGTCCTGTGTTGGATTGCGGACATCATCATGACATCATGAATTCATAACTGCCTTTATAACTGCCCTTGGTAACTGACCTCGAACTCCTATATGAGGAGGGCTTGGCCACATACATCCGCAATCTTGGCAATGCCAGTCTTGGGAGCTCAAGGAGTTGCAATCTCCAAGTAAGTACTTTCCAAGTTCCCGTTCGAGTTCGTCTTGCCTAGTCTAGTGTCTTGGACATCTTGCCTTGTCTTGTTGTAAACTTATAGTCCGAGATCCTGTCGAGTTATTTCTTGTATCTAGTTCATCTCCCCCAAGGGAGTTCTTGTAATTGAGATATCATGTTTCACACCTATGGTCTCGGGTTGTGGGATCTCTTGTATTCTATCTAGTCCAGTTATCCATACCTATTAGTCCCGGGTTGTGGGACCGCTTTTATAAGTTGCATATTCTTGTATTATTTTCCTTGCGTGGGTGATGTTGTAATAAGAAGTATAATTCAGAAATCTTGTCTAGTCTAGCCAGAGGGCACAATCTAGTGCTCCCCTGACATAAAACTCTCGGAGATGAATAACACAACATCGAACTTTCTCGCGCAACAAATAGATGAGTAATATCTATAAATTCAAAGGAGACTTATAGAGTTCAAGGATAAATAGTACACCACTCTTCACTTTGAGAGAATTCTTCCTCAATAGACGAATGCTTAAAATCACCTGACTCTGTAATGTCTTCTGCTCATGTAATCTCTCTCTTCAATTCTACGTAATCTCTCTCTTCAATTCTGGCTTCGAAGTCTCTTTTCTTGGCTTAATCTCCCGAAGATCCACTACAAACAATGACAAACAACTGAAGATTACTCCGGGTTTGTTCTCTGATCAAATAACTCCGAAGATATGCCTCAATGATAATTGGCTAGGTCTTCCTTAATACTGGATTAAATCCGATTCTCTGCCCTCCGTATGCTCTCTTCTACTGTTGATATAACCATTGAATTTTGCTTTATTTTCATGTTTTCGTCATTCTGCTCGTGATGATTTTGTTTTTATTCTTCTTCGCGTTTGTTTTTCGAGTTTGTATTTCGTTTGGCTTTTGTTTGACTTTAGATGTACGGTTTTTTTTGTTTTCTTTTGTTTTTCCGCAAAAAGATCCTTCTATTAGTAAGAAAAGAAACGCCAAACGGGCTCAATCCCAATCAGGGAACAAACGATGAATACAAGGGGGAGAATCACCCCAAAAATTGACCCACAACCACAACGAATCTATCTCCTAGAGGAGGCAATGTGGGGAGGGGAGGAGCAAGGCAAGTGGCCAGTAACTCCAACGGACAGAGTATCGCCCTGAATGGTAAAGAAGAGGCCTTTCTTCCCGAGTTGAAGGAAGGCCAAACGCTGGCAGAAGGTGCTATCGGAGTCCCCTTGAAGATAGTCAAGCTGCCTAGGCAAGGTGTGAACCAACTTCAGCCAAAAGTCTTGGACAATCCTAAATCGATGGATCGTAAGTGGCTCGAAGGTGTGCCGGCGTCTCGCCCACCTAATGAACCACATGGTGAGGCTTCCGATCAGCTCCCAATAGGGATCATCATCCCTGCTCCAAGTAGAGATGTGCAAGCCCTGAGTGGTATCAATCCATCCATCTTGAATCAGAATAACCGTATAATGCTCATAGCTAAGGGTCGGGCCCGAAAGAGAGCCCCATGTAGTCGCACCCCAAGTAATGGTATGTGGACCCGTCCGCCAAGTAAGAAGTCTCAAGATCCACCGCTAAATCTGGTGTGCTAGCGGGTAGTCCCAGAGACAATGCCGTTGTGACTCCCGGTGATAGCAACAACAAGTGAAGTCAAGAGGTCGACCCCCAAAGCTCAACGAGGTGGCAACAACAATGCTCTTGTGGGAAACCATCCACTGAAAGAGGACAACCCGACACGACTGCTGAGCGCTTCAAATCCGATGCCAGAAGGGATGAACTCCTTCATGAGCCCCCCTCCGGATGCAAGGACTCGGCCGTAGAAGGGACGACTTGCTGACGAGATTGGTTGATCCTTTGCCCGAGCCTAAGAGTACTGAAAGAAGGGGATAGTGTGGGCCTACGTCGAGGACAAAAGGTCGTGCCATTGCCATTCCCTTGGTCCCAGAGGAGGCGACTAAGCGGCCGGGCCTTCCATACCCAGATATGCTAGCTGAGAAGGGCTCGAATGTCGGATGGATCATGATCAATATGCCACTCCCGCCCACGCATGCCGACCACACGAATCCGTTGAACGGTACAATCGTAATGATGTCAGGCTCAATCGGTGAACTAATCATCCACCCCTCACCACCAATCTTGAATCACAGTCCCATCTTGATAGATACCTTGGGAAGCAATCAAAACCTCGGTCCGAGTAAACGCCCCAAGCCAGGCTGTCAAAGGCTGAGGACCAACCTGGTCCCCAGTCCCCTCGAATCGAAGCCGAAGCATCCCTAATCATCCCCATACATCGGTCCTTTTGCCACGCATCGGGAAGACTTTGAAAGCTGATCAAGTCATCTACACTGTGCCCATGGCCCCTGGCGAACTCCCCTAGGAAACATGCAGGAAGGAACCAACCATGAACCCTTTCTTAGAGAGGCTAAGAGGGTTCTAGGTGATAGGCTATCGGAGCTTCTCCTCGACAAAAGACCTAGCAAGTTGAACGAGAATGGGACGTAATTGCTCCCAAGATCTCAAGATGCTTCAAGCAAAAAGATCCTCACTGCGCCGTGAAAAGCCTTTCAGCCTCATCTCAACGAAAATCCATATGATCTCAAGCATCCAAGGCCCACCAATGGAAGGAGCAAAGATACCCAACCTGTGACTAAGAAAATCCTTTCAGGGCTTCGGGTCGGGAAGAAGACCACGAATAATAAACTTGCCCAAAAGGGATCTTCTCTGACAAGCAGGGTGAATGATCCCCAGGCCACCCGACTCCAAGGGAAGGGTGATGAAAGACCAAGCAACCTTAGCCCTAGCAGGGTTGCCATCTTGGCTAGACCAAAGAAAATTCCTTATTAGCTATTGGATTTGGCTAATACAAGAACTCAAAAAGATCCAATAGGAGATGACGTACCACATCGTAGCCAAGAGAACTTGGCTAGCCACCAAGCCGGTCGAGCCAAGGACAACCGGGTAGAGCTTCAATGCAAAAGCTTCCTCCTGATGGTCAAGAGGGGAGAGATCTGCTCAGGAGCAAGATCAAGACCAATTTGGCAACTAAGTTACTTGAGGGTCGTGCGAGGGGGAATCCACTGAAACTCCTCAAAGTAGCCATCTAGGCAAATTATCCAAACTAATCCAGAAACCAAACGACTTGTGCCAATTAGTCTTGGCACTGAAAGCAGCACAAAATAAATCAAGAGCATACGGAAATCTGAGCAAATTGGCCTCCCGGCCCTGTAGGTAAATGGCAATGTCATTAGCAAACTTAGCATCCAATAGATACTCATCCCTAATTGGAGCTTGATACCCTGCAACCCAGTGTCATGGGAAGTCAAGAAATGGCTCATGTCCTTAGCAAAGAAGAGAAAGAAAGTAGGGGCAAGAGGGAAGTCCAGCCAAACCGACCGCAAAATGCAACACCGCTCTCCATGGCCCCCCGCCACCAAGACCTAATTGAGAGCATATCGGTAAAGTGAAGCAAAACCCCTTATCCACCGCTCAGGGAAGCCCATACATAACACGGTGTCCTCGAGAAAATCCCAATCGACCCGATCATAGGCTTTCTCGAAATCTAGCAATAGCAGAGCAAGAGGCTCACCCCGCATCCGGGCCAGGGAGGAAGCTTCCCAAAAGGTAAATATCTTGTCAAGGATACTGCGACTCTTAACAAAGCTAGTCTGCTTCAGATGAATCAGTCTCAAGCAGCTGCTGCAGTCTCAAACTCATGACTTTCGCAAGGATTTTGTAGACCGAGTTGAGAAGCGTAATTGGCCACCTGTGTCTGATGTCATCCAGCTTCCCCCCTTCCTTGGGGATGAGGAATATCAAGCCCTCAGAGAGCGACTCAAGGAGGTGTCCCCCCTTCATGACCTCCTGAAAGGAAAGCCGAATCCCAGCCCCAAGGACCCCCCCAATATTTGATGAAAAAACTGGGGCCAAGACCATCAACACAAGGACAACCATTCCTAGCCAATCCATGTAAAACATAAAACATCTCACTATCAGTAAGAAGGGAGAGTAGCATAGGCTGCATCTCAACAATCACCGATCTCTGTACGTGCTGCAAGACGCACGTTCTGCAATCCTGCCAAGTCTCAGGTGGAGTCTTCTCAAACAAGAGGGTGAGGTAGAACTGAGTTGCCATCTCCCTTAGCTCCCCAGGCTGAGTAGCACAAGAACCATTCATCCGCCGAAGCTGTCTAATGCCACCCTGTGATTGGCGAGATTGGACAGTTGCAAAGAACTTTCCAGAAACAAGATCGCTAACCCGAGTCCAATGAGCAGCCTGTCTATGGTGGAAAAAGGCGGATCCTATCCTAAGTCACCCTAAGCTCCTCTTGAGCATGGGCAAGTTGCGAACCAGTCCGCTCACAATTTGGATGATGTTCTAAGAGCCGCTGCAGAGAGGCAATGCCCATGTGAAGGCAGCACTCACTCTCTCGGAGCCAAGCAAGCCGCTGGCTACTCTCCTCATATAAGAAGGAGCTAATCATCTGCAGACTAGTTGCAAGGGACTTAGCCCAACACCCCTCATCCCAAGACAATTGAGACGAGAGCGCCTGAATCTTATCAAAAGGCACCCATCAAACTGAACCTTCTCAAGAATCCTCAATATCATGGGACCTTTGCTATCATCCTCAGTAAATGAGGCAATCAATCAAAGGGGCATGATCCAGAAAACAAGAGCCCACTGAAATGCAAGTCCTACCACCACACTCAGTCAATACATCACTGACATATATGCGATCAATATGGGAGAGGTTCATCCCTCCAATCCTTCGGTTCGAATGAGAGAAACCTGTCCCTGTCCCTGTCCCTCCCCTGCCCAATCCGTCGGTTCGAATGAGAGAACCCTGCCCCTGCCCCTGCCCCTGCCCCTGCCCCTGCCCCTGCCCCTGCCCCTGCCCCTGCCCCTGCCCCTGCCCGCCCTGCCCCTGCCCCTGCCCCTGCCCCTGCCCCTGCCCCTGCCCCTGCCCCTGCCCCTGCCCCTGCCCCTGCCCCTGCCCCTGCCCCTGCCCCTGCCCCTGCCCCTGCCCTGCCCCTGCCCCTGCCCCTGCCCCTGCCCCTGCCCCTGCCCCTGCCCCTGCCCCTGCCCCTGCCCCTGCCCCTGCCCCTGCCCCTGCCCCCTGCCCCTGCCCCTGCCCCTGCCCCTGCCCCTGCCCCTGCCCCTGCCCCTGCCCCTGCCCCTGCCCCTGCCCCTGCCCCTGCCCCTGCCCCTGCCCCTGCCCCTGCCCCTGCCCCTGCCCCTGCCCCTGCCCCTGCCCCTGCCCCTGCCCCTGCCCCTGCCCCTGCCCCTGCCCCTGCCCCTGCCCCTGCCCCTGCCCCTGCCCCTGCCCCTGCCCCTGCCCCTGCCCCTGCCCCTGCCCCTGCCCCTGCCCCTGCCCCTGCCCCTGCCCCTGCCCCTGCCCCTAGTATGCCATACATCATGCAACCTCAAAGTCAAGAAGAATCGCTCCCGGGTCACAAGCTCCAACGCATGTATGATGGTCTGGCTACCCCTTTGTCAATCCTCAGGTGCCTCAAGCATGTTGAACATGTTGAAGTCACCCGCAACACACCAAGCATGAGTAGTCGGAACCTCATGAGTGATCTGAGACCAAAAAATGGCACGAGCATATAGAGTCAAGAATCCATATCGCTTTTCCCCATGAAGAATCATCCGTATGGCCTTGTCTTGGATAATCTCACCCCGATATACAATCATGGATTGCATGGACTCCCCAACAAAAATACATACACCACCCTGCGAGCCATTGGGCCCATACCCAACTGACCAACGCCGAGGCTGTTGCCAACCCACACGAGGGGGTGAAGGGTCGGATCGGGGAGCTGCAACACCAGTGGGATGCGAAGAGCCGTCCTCCGCCCGGGGTATGGAACTCGAAGGACCCGAGTGTGGTGGGGAAGGGGGACAGGGGGGTGCTCTTTCAGGTGGCCACTAATTACCCTTGTGTCTGGATCGGCATCGAGTCTGCAAGTGGCAAGCTTTCGCAAGGTGACCAACCTTGCGACAAGCAAAGTATTGGTTCTGGAGGCCTGAGTACTCAACCCTCTGAATCAACCATCCTCTCGAAAGGAGAGGGAGCTCAATCTCTTGTTTGACTTATGGTTCTTCCAGTGTATTCCTTTATACCATTGTCCTTCTAGGTTTGATATAACCACTTTGGCGTATTCCTCAAAAGTGGTGGAATCTTTTTTGGTTCTTCAGTATCTCTTTCTTTTCGAACTTTGGAACCTTCTCCAACTTAATAAGTCGGAACATCAAGGGGTACTAATGATGGACTAGGTACTCATGTAGGTAATGAAACTCTCTCTTCACCTTTATCAAGTGCATCTCTTAGGGTTTGAGAAGGTTCATCACCCCCCTTGCATGGCTGAATATAAGAATCCAAATTGCTTTTGAAAAATGCATAGTCAGAATTCTGGAATCTCTTCCTTATCATAAATCTGACTTTGTGCAATATATTGTGTGAGAGTAGGATATCACTTGTATCTGGAACATAGAATCTGTATCCTTTGCTTTCGATTGCATAACCAATAAAGACTGCTTTAATGGCTTTTATATCAAGCTTACCACGATCCTTCTCAATGTGAACATAAGTTGGGGAACCAAAAACTTTGAAATAGCTCATATTGGGTTTCTTCCCATAATAAGCTTCGTAAGGCATAATGACCTTCAAAGCTTTTGTGGAAGACCTATTTTAAAATTTGATTAGCTGTATGTACTACATAAAACCAAAACTTGAGAGAAAGCTTTTTGGATGACATCGTACTACACATCATCTTAACATGTATCCTATTCTTTCTCTCCGCAACACCACTCTGTTTTGGTGTGTAAGCAATAGTGAGTTGATGAGAGATACCTTTGTCTTCAAGAAAAGACTTAAAAGTCTTTACACATGTACTCTCCTCCTCTATCACTTGTCAACTTTGACTGAATTTCATTTTCAACCATAGCTAAGAACTTCTTGAAAGTACGAAAAACCTCTAACTTCACTTTAAGACCGTAAATCCATGAATATCTTGAGAAATCATCAATAAAAGTAACAAAGTATGTGAAACCTTGAATAGAATCTGTTCTCATCGGGCCATTCACATCTGAATGTATGATCTGTGTTCCTTGTGGCCTTAATGTATCCATGCTTTTTGAAAGGAAGTTCGTGAAGCTTTCCTTCAAGGCACCTTCACATGACTCTTCATTATTTGGTAAAGCAAAAGTAGGCAAACTCTCCACCATACCTTGATCTTTGATATTGTTGAGAGGTCTGTAACTGATTACACTGAGATGACCAAATCTAGCATGCCATAACTTCATATTCTCCTTAGGTGTAGAAGATCTAGCAACATTAGCATGACTAATTTTGGATAATACAAACATGCCACTTGCGTTTTCACCTTGAAGCAGACAATGCTCCTCATCAGGTGAGAGGATCTGACATGAATCTTTCTTAAAAATAACTTTATAACCATTTGACAAGAAAGTAGGGATAGAGAGCAAATTCTTTTTCATTTTTGGTATATAAAGAACATTAGGAATTGTGAAATTTCCACATCCTCTTGACTTAAGATTGACTTCTTCAACACGTACAACATCCAAATCATGACCATCTACAATGGTCACTCTTCTACCTGAAGAGTTAGAAAGGGAAGAAAATACCTTTCTGCAACTTGTCATATGCTTAGTCTCTCCAGAATAAAAAATCCAAGGATTATTTGAGATTGCATTTAATGCTGCCTGATCAAAATCTACCTCTTCAGTAGTAACACATGCATATGAATCTATGTTTGAAGATTTACGGTTTGGATCATCTTCATCACTATTACATGATGCTTTCTTTTTCTCGTTAAAAATCCTTGTTTCGCATTCTGCTATGAAATGACCTGGTTTCTTAGAGTAATGGCATACTCCTTTCTTTGAATTAGATGTAGTCGAAGACTTTTCTTTGGGTGTAGAGGAATCATTAGGGGTAGGCCTAGAAGACTTAGGATTAGAAGACTTACTTTCCTTCTTAGATTGCTGACTCTTCTTTTCTTTCTTTGTCTCCTTCGTCTTCTTTCCCTTCAACAATGATAACATGGCTTCATCATTCTCTTCCATACCTTTTTGTTGATCTTCATCTTGAAGTAACAAGAACTTCAACTCTTCAAATGAAAGTTCTTTATCTCTTGTAGAGAGAGATAAAGAAGTAAGAAAAGCACGATATGTAGATGGAAGTGAGTTTAGAAGTGTGTTTACCATGTCTTCATCTGAAATGTTGATTCTGATATTGAGTAACTGATCTTGTAAATCTTTGAGATTCAAAATGTGTGATTGAACTGACTCACCAACTTTCATCCTTGTGTTGGCTAGCTGTCTCCTTAGATGAGCTTTCCTAGTAGGGTTTCTCTAACTCCAACCAAGCCTGACGAGAGGTTCTCCATGACTTGATTTGAGGTATAATATTCCTCTTGACTCCCATAACAATATATGAAAGTGCTTGTGCGTCCTTTGAATCCCATATGGACTGCACTTCTGTAGGAAGTAATCTGATAGTAGTACGGACTTTTGATGATGAAAGAGTTTGTTCTTCTTCACTAACCTCCTGTTTAGGAACATGGGTTCTTCTTCACTAACCTCCTGCTGAGCAGAATTAGGAACATGGGTTCTTCTAGAAGACGAAGCAACATCTTCCCCCACTTGTCTTGGCCTTGGATAAGTGCCATTGACAATATTTTTTAAGTCCCTTGATGCTAACAGATTCATCATCATAAAACTCCACATTGGATAATTAGACATTCCCTCAAGCTTGTCTTCATTCTCAAGTCTATAATCACTCATCTTGTTAAGGGTGTATGTCAACTATGCTCTGATACCAAATGTTCGAAGTGGGGTGGGCCTCAATAACAATTAATCAAAGGTTTACATGATCTTCCAACACATGAACCTTAGCATACACACCTTAATACTAAAAAAGATGATTACTGAGAGATAGAGAGAGAATAAGTAAGATTTCAAAGTGTAACGGTGAGCTAGAATGCTCATCTACACTAACTGATAGTTGAATATCAAATTATAATGTGTGAGTATGATACAAATTGACAATATCTGAATCTAGGCTAAAATAGGAACTAGATACAAGAAATTTTGTGCCTAAGAGGTATGAAGAGTGTGTGTTTGAGAATATGGAGAATATGAATAGTTTAAAAATTGTTTTACAAAAAACCCGAATTTTGATTATCCTAAATAAGAAACTAGTGAATGAACAAGTGAGGACAAATGTAGACTTGTTACTCATAGTATATCAACCAGTGATGCTGATAATTGGCTGAAACGAACTTCTCCAAGTAATCACCAAGTGTAGAGCACACCTCCTCCAAACTCCTCTAGTTCGATCTTCACCACCAACGCTAGATACTTGTGTGATTGGATGATCCGACAATGAGCCTAGCTCTTCTTATATAGGATTGAACTATCCTTGAAAAGCAACTTTGAAAAACAAAACACAAAACTTTACGATCTCAATTTGAAAAGCAATCGCTAAGCGTGGAGGCATCAATTTTATCGTAATTCCAAAAAAGCATATCTAAAAAAATCATCCGCTGCGCTATGCCATTGTTGGGTTGAACCCTCGTGGGTAGTTTGGGAGGTAATTAACTTATTTATTACACCACGTGTTGTGCGTGTGAAGGGTTCTCTAAAGAAGACATATTATAGCTACACATGAGGATTATGGACATTGTTTCCAACAAGAATTGTACCTAAGTTGTAAGAATAATGTGTGGGTGCTGTAAAGTGATCAAAACTTGTACAAGGAATATACAGCCTATGTGCTATGCGTATGTGTGAAAAATGTGCTATCGAACCTGAAACTTGCCTACATCCAATAACTTCTCTACTTGAATTAGAAGGCTGGAATAACAGGGTACATCAGCAAATAGAGGAGTTGAACTGAATGTATGCAGCAAACTTACAGTAATCAGCATGCTACTCACTAGGATGTGTGTTTAGAAGAAGATGGAACGGCAAATAACCGCCAATCAGGAGAAAACCAGAAACTAGGAGCACCTCATACACTTGGGGAGTGTGTGCACATATAGAAGATAAGTTATGAGCCCCTAGTGAAATCTTTTGATAGCCTCAAAGCTACTTAGCAAAAATTTGACTAAGAGAAACTTCAAGTAGCGTTCTTTCTAATTAGTCGCATCCATTTATACTTGCTTTACTTATTTTTAATAGGATTTTGACAAGTGGCATATAAAAAGCAAGTTGGAAAGCAAAAATTAGGGTTTTAATTTTGAGAGTGACTTAGATGTTAGATGGAAAAGTTTTATATAGATTAGATAGATCTTGATGAGTACTTTAAGAATATGGTATAATAATCTTGACCATTTTTGACCAAAATCATTTTTTGGAAATAGTGACCAGAAATAGGGTTTGCTTGAATTTAAGGTTCCTATTTACAATGTGACATTCTTTCCAACATGTTGGCCATGATAGCAAAGGGTATAGACTCGTTGATCCTAAGACCAGAAAAACATATGTGACTAGAGATGTGATTTTTCTTGAAGATAAGTGTTTTGCTGATGATATAAAAGTTTAATTTGAAACTTTTAGTGCAAATCTACCTTAATTTGTGAATGGCAAAGAGAGTGTGAAAACAGAAACTTTCATACCACCATCTCCACTAGCTCAGGGTTCCCATCCATTACCTTCTAGTTCTACAACGATTTTTGAGCCTATGACATTGCCATCATCACTTGATTCTTATACTCGAGAATCGTCGAAAACATCGACAAAAACCTTGGCTGACATAAGCCTCTAGGAAGATTCTAGAATGGCTTTTGCTTACCCTTGGTGAATATGGCTTAGAAAGACCTCTTGAGGATCGAACTCGAAGAGAAGCTAGACTTACTAAAAAAAGAAGAGAAAATTATGTTTATGATGATTGTGTTAATGATTCCATTTTGAGTATTCTTGCGGATGAAGCAAAACTAGAATGTTAGAAAAAATGAGCAATCTTTCACTAGGGAGCTCAAATGGAAGTAGATTAAGTCATAAAGATTGAAGGTTACAAGATCAAGAATGGTCTCATTTCTAAGAAATGGTGGTAAAGAATTTTTATCGCATAATGTGATAGTACTCATTGAAAGCTATCCAACGATATATGGCACCTGAGTAATAGACAAAGATTGTGGGTCAAAAGGCAAAACCCTAATTTCAAGTTTTAGTGTGAAAAGCAATTTAAAAGTGAAAAGAAGACATTACAGATTTCAATTGCATATCAAATCTATAAAATATGATCCTATGGTCCATAATATGCCATGTGGCACTCAAAATAAGTAAGAAAAAAAAAAAAAAAGTAAGTCTCCACACAGATCACGGTTTTGGAGATTTTCTTGACTTGTTGAGCAAGGGATTGATAGTCTATATAAAGAGTATGCCTTGGATACTTAGACACATCACTTTTTGGAGCTCTTCAAGAGCTAGAGCTTGAAGAGGGTGTTTTCTTCTACTTGGAGAGATGCAATTTTGTTTTCTTCGTTATTTAATAGGTGTGCAATAGCTTGGAGCTTATCTATTTGGAGATCATCTTCAGCTTTGAAGATTCTGGAGTGATGGACAACTTGTATTTCTTTCATATTCTTTATGCTATCTTGTAACTTCATGTAACTTCGGCATAAAATATAATGAATATATTGGGAGCTTTTCTCCTTTTATCACTCTCATGTGTTGTCTATTCTCCATCTTGTCTCTATGTTCTCTTTGTCTCTATATTGATTCCAGGCCTAAAAACCTACAATTGTTATCAGAGCTGGAAAATCTAGAGTACACAGAGTTTTTGGCTACATGTAAGGAGATCAAGTCTTCATTTCAGATGAAGGCCAAACTCAGCTTTATATCGAGCTTTGATATGCAGATGATCAATCTTTATGAAGACCTTCATTTTAGTGTTGAAGAGTTATACACTCTAGGAGGGGTCACATAAAAAAAGAAGAACATGGAAGATTGTAGCTATTATAGCAGCAACATACAATTTATATTTGCTTGTATATTACATATTTGTTTGATTTGTTTGAATGAACAATCAAAGGAAGATTGGAGAGCATTGCTTTTTTATGTATTTATGAAGCGATGCTCAAACTTGTCAACTTTCTAGTGCTCCTTGAAGTTTGTCACTCAACCATGTATATAGGAGTTGGCATTGACAACTTGTTGGCCATGGAGGAAGATTTATGTGAGCAAGGAGTTTTATCTCTACATTCAGAATCTTATGGTGGAAATTTTAACACCTTCTTGTATTTGTCTTTAGTAAAACATATAGTGGCCTGTTCAGTCATTGACTGTAAGTTCGACCGCATTTGCAAGACCTAAGAAGTCTATCTTCGTGCTCCCTGTGTACTGTGTTTTCTGTGTATTCTGTTGCATCTGTTTGAAGAACTGTGTGCGGCCTCATGAGCTCGTTTTTCTACTTCGAGCATATCGTCGTTGAGCTCTTGAGAAGGAGAGCGCACTGTGGTGCATCGTCATCGAAATACTTCACTGATATCATAGCAGCTCGACGCAAAAGCTTTGTTCCTTTTGTGCGAGCGAAGCGAGCACATCCCCCCCTCCCCCCCTTGGCTTTCTCCAAGGCTTACGACTAAGGCGGCGACTAAGGCGGGGACCAAGGCATAGACCTTGGCATACCTTGTCATCTGAGTCACCGAAGTCATAGTTGGCAGCCGTTGGCTGCACGCGAGGGAGGACCTCAACGATCAAGGAATATAGAGGTTCCCGGTACTTCCCGGGAGGTCACCCATCCCAGTACTGTTTCCCACAGAGCTCGCTTAATCGTGGCAATCTTTCACTAAGCTACACTCTTGTGGTGTCTGAAGAAGGGGAAAGACTAAGGTTGACATTACCTTGAACATGTTTTGGTCCCTCAAAGCTTCATTTCTTGCTCTCAAAGCCTATTTTTGAAGCATTTTTGGGGTGTCTTTTGGAGCCATTTTGGAGTACTTCCGCACATAGTTATCTTCACACAGGTCGAAGAACATCAAGAAGAGTGTTCTTTGTACTTCTCCGACAATAAATATCAACCTTTGGGGCTGTGTTTTCAGCCACACTTGTAAAACTACAGGTTTCTTGAAAGGTGTCAGTTTTGGTGGGAGAAGCTCCTTCAAATTTATGAAGGTTTTTTGAGCCTAAAACATCAGAGTTGATAGACACTTGCAGGTGTTATTGGCTAGTTTTTGGGCTGTGTATTCAACCTTTAGCATCATTTTAATGCATATATTGAGCACATACATACCATGTACGCTTCTGTGGATACGGCTTGTGTACGTCCATGTGGTCATTGATATAGCGGTTAGGCTCTTTGCATAAAACCTTTTGCGTTTGATAAAGAGGGTCGTGGTGAGGTTTTCTTAATTGGGAGACACCCAGAGATATCAGGGTCTCTTCGGTGATGCAGGTGGAAGACTTACTCAACCTCGCCATAGGAGACATATAATAGTTGTTCATAGGTGCTCGATAAGCCTAGTTGGCTTCTATTGGGTAACTGATTATATGCAGTGGAGTCAGTGATTCACTATGCAGGAAAACATGCCAGTACTTGCAGTTTTATGATTGGTCATACACTCATTTTGCAGAGGATACTTTGGCAAAATTTTTCTAGATTTCTGGTTTTGTCAACTATACAGTGGTTGATTTACTCCTAGATACACTTATTCGTTGGTGTTCGGACTCTTCTAACTCTGTTATCATTCTATTCAGTTCTCTACCATCATGGCATCAGAGGTCTAAGGCACATCCGGTGGATCAGGGTCTAGTGCTAGTGTTCCGAGGAGGAGTTATAACTTGCAGGGCAAAGATCATTTTGAGATCCGAAAATTTGATGGCACAAACTTTGCTCTATGGAAGAATCAGATTAAAGATGTGCTGATTCAAAGAAGGCAATGGAAGCGCTTCAGTTGAGATTGAAAAAGGAACTAAGTTTAAGGCTTTATGTTCAGATAACGGGGGTGAGTATATCTCACATGAATTCAACCTTTTCTGTCAGTCTAGAGGGATTCGTAGGGAGTTTATAGCTCCTTATACCCGAGTACAGAATGGTGTAGCTGAGAGGAACTATTCAAGATAGAGTAGTCTCTATGTTGCATCATGCAAACCTCTCACAAGGCTTTTGGGAAGAAGGAGTATTGATTGAAGTTCATGTGATTAACCTTTCACTTAGTATTGCCAAAGGTCTGAAAGTGGCTCAAGAGTTGTGGACAGGGAAGCCGCCATATTATGATCATCGTGAAGCATATGTTCATATACCCAAGAATCTTAGACAAAAGTTGGACCATAAGTCAAAGAAATGCATTTTCCTTGGATATGGTCGAGAAGGACAATTTGGATATCGCTTATGGGATCCTGAAACACGGACACTGATCAGAAGTAGTGATGTCATTTTCAATGGGTCTAAGATGCATAAAAAGCCTATTAGGGAGGTTGAAGTGAGAAGAGTGGTGTTTGAGGATACTAGTCCTGCGGTTAGCATGCATAAAAATGCTGTACATAGGGATGTTCAAGAGAATGTCCATTCAGATGAGTCTGCACACGTTCCTGTTCAACAACCATTGAGACGTTCTGCACGAGTGTCACATCCACCTAATAGATATGTTCCAGGTTTAGATTTTGTTATGCTAACAAATGCCGGTGAGCCTTCTTGCTACAAAGAGGCTATGCAGACAGAGGATCATGTCAACTGGGAGCGTACCATGAAGAGTGAGTTGGATTCTATTCACAAGAATGGTACTTGGGATTTAGTAACTTTGCCAAAGGGAAGGAAAGCTTTACCATGTAAATGGGTATATAAGCTGAAATTCACATCAGATAGTGCTTCTCCAAAGTATAAAGCATGACTCATTGCAAAGGGTTTTAAGCAACAACATGGTGTTGATTTCGATTAAATCTTCTCTTCATTTGTCAAGATGACTACCTTGCCCATGTTGCTTGGATTCGTTGCAATGGAGGACTTAGAGATAGTCCAAATGGGATGTGAAAATTGCATTCTTGCATGGAGATCTTACAGATGAGATCTATATGGAACAATCGTAAGTCTACATCAGGGTTGTGTAGACAATCGTAAGTCTACATCAGGGTACATTTTTCATTTTGCTGGAGGTGCTATCTCTTGGAGATCTCGTCTTCAAGAATGTAGAGCTGTTTCCACCACAGAAGCAGAGTATGTTGCAGCAAGTGAGGCATGTAAGGAAGCATTGTGGCTTTCTCGTCTTGCTTGTGATATGGGTTTACCTCATCATGTACCTCGCTTGCTCAGTGATAGTCAGAGTGCCATTGCTTTGGCTAAGAATCCAGTCTATCATGCAAAGACCGAGCACATTCAGGTGAGGTATCACTTCATTAGAGATTGCTTAGCCATTGAGAAGGTTCACACTCGAGATAATGCTACAGATGCTTTGACTAAAACTCTACCAGAGGATAGCTTTCGACACTGTTGTCACTTGATGGGGGTTACTTGATTCTTGATCTTACAGAGTCACTTGTATACTATGTAACATGCCCATCAGGTGGGAGGCATAGTTTGTATATTTACACTGAGGTATTCTTTATCATTATTTATTTTTCTCCCATAGTTACTTTGGCCATATTGGCCTTTAGTGGGAGATTGTTACCGTTAATGTCCATGTGAAAGGCCAAATGGACACCGGACACTTCCTTGTATATGTTCTTTAATAAAACATATAGTGGCCTGCTCAGTCACAGACTTTAAGTTCTACCGCATTTGCAAGACCTAAGAAGTCTATCTTCGTGCTCCCTGTGTATTGTGTTTTCTGTGTATTCTGCTGCATCTGTTTGAAGAAGTGTGTGTGGCCTAAGGAGCTCGTTTTTCTACTCCGAGCATATTGTCGTGGAGCTCTCGAGAAGGAGAGCGCACTGTGGTGCATCGTTGTCGAAATACTTCATGTAGATGAGAGCATTTAACTTTGCTTTGACATAGCATCTTGTAGTTATCAGAGATCTCTATGCTTCCAAGTAGTTACTTGGTTTAGAAGAGTGGGGGATGTGTGAGTTCTCCTTGTGATGTGTGT
The DNA here is from genome assembly GCA_020310875.1 of Ceratopteris richardii. Taxonomy (NCBI): domain Eukaryota; kingdom Viridiplantae; phylum Streptophyta; class Polypodiopsida; order Polypodiales; family Pteridaceae; genus Ceratopteris; species Ceratopteris richardii. The sequence continues at coordinate 71,040,926 of CM035433.1, read as the reverse complement.
TATGGGAGTGCTTTTCACGACAAAGATCCTTGTGTGTGCTTGTAGGATACTTTGCATGGTATATGAAGAAGGTATCTAGAACTCATAAGTTATAACTACAAAAATAACAACCAATCTGGCATATTCCCTTGGTGTTAGGTTAGGAGGGGATTGTTAGAAAAAGTGCAGAACCTTCCATTAGGGAGCTTTGAAGTGAGTTAGTCCCAATAGTAATTCCACAAGAGCTTTCTAACACTTAAGCCCTAAGCGCAAACACACCTCAAACCAAATAAGGTGGATGAATGATTCTAAAAATAGACGAGAGGCAAGAGAAATGAAATAAATAGCTAAATGCTACTCTAAATAATAACTACTTGATGAAAGAATAACTATACAATGTGTGCAATATACAAATTTGGAATGAAAGGCTGAATATAGAAGGGTATTGGGTACAAATGTAAGAGTGACGTGAATGTGTGCTGGAATTAGAAGAAAATAGGATTGTCTATGAGAAAAATAGCCTATGTGTTGGAAATGGGTGAATTTTTGCAACCCTAACAGAATTCGGGGTTTATTCTTTGAAACAAGCAGCCACAGAGCTTCTCCTCTTGAGGTAGTAGGTAGTAAGACCTAGAACAACAGCAAGACTGGAAGAATAACTGAAAGTACAGGAGTTACTTACAATAATCAGCACACACACACAAAAGAAGAAAAGGGTAGCAGCAAATCACCAAAAATCAGCTCCAATAGAAGCTCACAATCTCCTAGGCAAACACCTCCACCTAGAGTCACTTGAGAAGTAATGAAGTGATACCTTTAGTGTGCCCTGGTAGGTGTTTATACAGCCATAAGCCCCAAAAACTAAAATCACAGCGAAAAGCTAAAAGAGCTTCCTATTTGCAATTAGTGAATGAATATGTACAAAAATTGCATTTTATCTTAAAAAACTTGCGGTTGCATCTTTTTAGGGTTAAATCTACTAATTTTCAGAAAATAGGTAGCTTTTTCTGATCAGGAGATTAAGCTCTACCATTTTGCATATTCACAGTTTTTGAAAAACACATCTCTCAAAATTAGGGTTTGTTTTTTGAAGGTCTTTTAGGTCACAGATGATGAAGTGTTATATATCATTAGATAGCTCTTGAAGAGTATTATCCAAAAATGCAATAAAAGTTTTTTAGCATTTTGGTTGTTTTGACCATTTCTGAAAATTAGGGGTACACCCTTCAATAAGACATTGTTTCCAACAATCTCAAATGGAAGCAGATTAAGACAAAAAGATTTAAGGTCACAAAATTATGAATTTTAAAAAATGGTCTCATTTATGAGATATGGTGGTAAATTTATTTTATTTTTAACATAATGTGAGAGTACTCATTGATATATTGGGTAATGGACAAAAGAAGTGTGGTTTAAAAGTAAAAACCTTAATTCCAAGCTTTAGTGTGAAAAGCAATTTAAAAGTGTACAACAGATAGCACACATGCCAATTTCATATATGATCCATATGCCATGTGGCATGCAAATAAAAAAAAAAGACTCCTTGTAAATCAGGACGGAATTTTCACCGGGATTTATGAAAAGCTGTTTTTTTTGGAGCTTTTTTTGATTTGTTGAGCAAGGGATTTTTAGTCTATCAAAGGTAAGTATATTCATATATCAATCATCGGTGACACATTGGAAAGCAGTAAAGAGAATTTTCAAATCTTTGAAAAAGGCAAAAGATTTTGTTCTTGAGTTTCCAAAGAAATAAAGTAATTTCACATTGACAGGATATGTAGATTCTGATGGGCATGTGATTTTGATGATAAGAAATCTGCAATAAGACATTGTTTCTTTCTTGGTGATTCACTCTTATCATTGTTAAGTAAGAAAAAAAACACAGTGGCTCTTCAACACGTGAAGAAGATTATAGAGCAGCTTACTGCATCTACAGAATGTATTTGGATACAAAAACTTTTGCAAGACTTACATTTTGAAGATTCTCTACTTACATGTATATTCACAAATAGTCAAAGTGCGATTAGTGGCTAAGAATCCAATGTTTCATTCCAGAGCAAAACATATTGAAGTTTATTACCACTACATAAGAGAGGATTGTTGAAAGAAAAAATGAAGTTCAATACATTCAAACCAAAGATAATGTTGTGGACATCTTTACCAAAGCGCTACTAACAGACAAATTTGAGCAAGACACAAAGAAGTTTAATATCAAAGCCAGAGATGAATAGAAACTAGAATTGTTGGAAAATTCATTTGTACATATTGTATGTACTTTAGACATGAAAGAGGCCGCGGAGAGCTACGTCGTGGTGTGCTCGGTTGCTCCAAACACCAAGGGAGTGGGCTGCCGCGTGAGGAGAGAGAAAGTAGAGAGAGAAACCTGCGCAAAAATTTGGAGAAGAAGATGGAGAAGCTGAAGTTGAAGAAGTCCCAATCAAGTTATGAGAGATTTGGGACCAAGTCTTATTGATAAGTGACTTTTAGGTCATTTGGGCATGTTCACACATGGCCAATGACCAAAAGTCATAAAAATAATGTAAATGCCTATAACTCCCCAATTTGGGGTCCAAAAAATACAACAAAAATATGTCTGGAAAGCTCTCGAAGAGAGCTTTCACATGGAAGGGTCAAAATATACAAAAGGAGAGTCCTTGGGGCCTTTATCCCCAACAACCTCCCACTTAAAGGACCAAGGAGGCTCCTTTAAGCTAAGTAACTCCCACCATCTGTATACATAGCTGATGTTGTGCCTTGGGTAGACACTTCGTGAGAGCATCTGCAAGATTTTGTGAAGTATTGACCTTGATCAAAGTGATCAGGCCATCCTCTAACACCTCCCTGATGAAGTGATATCTCACATCAATATGCTTTGTGCGAGCATGAAACATGGCATTCTTTGCCAAACATATGGCACTCTGGCTATCGCATCCAAGAAGAGGTGCCTTTTCAAGCATCCCAAACTCACTGCAGAGCCGAGCTAAACAAATGGCTTCTTTGGAAGCCTCTGTGGCTGAAATATATTCAGCCTCTGTAGTAGATAGTGCAACTATCCTCTGAAGTCTAGAGCACCATGAAATAACTCCACCTGCAAGGATGTATACATAGCCACTTGTGGACTTGCGTGTGTCCACATCACCTGCCATGTCTGAATCACAAAATCCTTTTAACTCCAATGGACCCTTTCCATAACATAAGCATTTACTTTTGGTCCCTTTCAAATATCTCAAGATAGATTTGACTGCCTCCCAATGAGCTCTACCAGGATTAGCCATGAACCTGCTAACAACTCCCACTGCATGAGCAATGTCTGGCCGAGTGGCAACCATAGCATACATAAGTGAACCACAAGCAGATGCATATGGAACACTCTTCATGTAACTGGCTGCATCATCATTTTTGGGACAGTCATCCTTGGAAAGCTTAACATGTGGCTGCAATGGCACTCCAAGAGGCTTAGCATCAGCCACATTAAATCTGTCCAGCACTTTTTCAATGTACTTTTCTTGGGATACCTGCAAAGTATGCTGCTGTCTATCCCTTTTTATACGCATACCAAGAATATGCTCAGCTTCCCCAAGGTCTTTCATTGAGAATGCAGAGTTCAGCTGCTGTTTTAGAGCATTCAGAGTGCTCTTTTTCTTCCCAGCCAGCAGCATATCATCTACATACAGTACAAGAATAATTGGGCTGCCATCTTCATCCTTTTTCGTGTACAAACAATGATCTGCATGGCTTCTTTTAAACCCATGTTTGAGCATAAATGCATCAAACTTCTTATACCATTGTCTGGGGGCCTGTTTCAGCCCATACAAGCTCCTTTTCAGTTTGCATACCAGATGCTCTTTTCCAGGAATGGCATATCCTTCTGGCTGTTTCATGTACAGCTCTTCATCTAAATCACCATGCAAAAAGGCTGTTTTAACATCCATTTGGAATAATTCCAAATCCAAGGCAGCTGTGAGAGCAAACAACACACGTAAAGTGGTCATTTTCACCACTGGAGAGAACACTTCTTGGAAATCAATGCCCTCTTTTTGGGCATATCCCTTAGCAACCAGCCTTGCCTTATACTTGGGTTTGCCATCAACAGTTTTGATTTTGTACACCCACTTGTTTGGAATGGCTTTCCTTCCTTTGGGTAACTCAACCAAATCCCAAGTATCATTTGCATGCAAGGCCTTTATCTCTTCCTGCATGGCTAACTCCCACTTCTTCTTGTGCTCACATAGCTTTGCCTCTTTATAAGTAAGAGGCTCACCCTCATCTGATAACATAATATAATGTATAGAGGGATCATATCTATTCACTCGCCTCCTAGGACGTATAGATCTTCTTACCCAATGATCCACATTACCAGGCAATGGATCTACATCAGGAGGTACATTAACTTCTTCATTGTTAACGGGCTGCTGTACATCATTTCCAGCCCTGTTTTCAGCATGAATAGGTGGCTGCATATGCCCTTCAGGAGCATCATTTTGCTGTCCAGCATCATCTGGCTCAATAACCACGGGCTCATTGTCATTTCCAGCCATATGTGGTGCATCCCGAGGGTCCATATCAGATTTAACTGGTGGCTGTACATGCTGAAATTTGACTCTTTTATGGTCATCTTTAGAGGCACAATTGTTTTTGAGCAGCCTTGCCTCATTAAATACAACATCTCGGCTGCGTATTACCTTCTTGAGTTGAGGTAGCCAAATCCTGTAGCCCATTTCACCTTCATCTCCATAACCCATGAAGATTCCTTTCATGGACTTTGCATCTAACTTGCTTCTCAACTCAGGCCTTATATGCACAAAAGCATCGCAACCAAAGATGCGTAGGTGGTCATATGAAGCTGGTTTGCCAGACCAAACCTCTTCTGGAATGCCACCTTTTAAGGACATATGAGGGGATCGATTGCAAACATGAACTGCAGTTTTCAAAGCCTCTCCCCAAAATCCATGAGGGAGATTAGCTGTGGACAGCATGCATCTCACCCTCTCACATAAAGTCCTATTATACCTTTCAGCCACACCGTTGGAAGCGGGGCTGTATGGGACTGTTAGCTCCCTCTTAATACCAAGATTTTCACAAAATCTATTGAATTCAGCACTTGTAAACTCACCCCCATTATCTGTACGTAAGCATTTCAGCTTTCTACCTGTTTGAGTGGTCACAAATGCATGAAATTTCTTAAATGCAGCAAAGGCTTCATCTTTAGATTTTAACAAATATACCCAAAGCTTCCTAGAGTAATCATCTACAAAAGAAACAAAGTAAAGAGCACCCCCCATAGATTTTGTGGGCATGCTACAAACATCAGAATAAACGAGATAAAGCACATTAGACTTACGAGAGACACCAGAGTAGTAAGAATTCTTTACTTGCTTACCATATTGGCATTCATTACAAAAATCAAGTTTTGAGCCTTTAGCATCAAACTTGTCCAAATTACATAGTTTATCAAGGCCTTTTTGACTCATGTGACCAAGCCTTTTATGCCATAATTCCATATGTGAATGGATTTCAGCCAAAGCAATAAACTTGCCCAGCAAGGCTTTACCGTGCAAGCAATAAAGAGTCCCTTTCTTTGTACCTTTAACAATCAGCCTAGAGCCTTTGATAAGCTTCCATGACCCCTTCTCAAAAAGGGTACTATATCCATGCATATCTATTTGCCCAACAGACAATAAGCTTTTCTTGATGCTTGGTACATACCTTACATCATGCAAAACAAGCTCATTCGTATCATCCACTGTGAGATGCACTGTGCCAATACCTTCAATAGAACAAGCATGGTTATTTCCAAGATATACATGTCCATGGCTGCCTCCATGAAAGGTAGTGAAACACTCCTTAATAGGAGTTACATGAAACGATGCACCTGAATCTACAATCCATGTTTGTGACAAAGCATCATTCACAGTAAGCAAGGCATCAATCAAATCCTCTTTGTGATCTGCATATCTTGTGCATGAATATTAATAGAAGGATCAATAACTTCAGCATGCTCTGCTTCCATAGTAGCACAAAGTATATCTTCTGCATCTGATAGCTCCTCAATGATGACACTAGAGGCCACATTGGCCTTCTCTTTGTCTTTGTCCTTTGAGGTATCATGTGCTTCATTCTTGGTGTCCTTTTTCTTCCTGTCACCTCTGTTCTTCTTTCTTTCTAGTTCAGCTTTATAGAATCTGCAATCAGGCTTCTTGTGACCTTTCCTACCACATTGATAACAAGTCACTTCAGCCTTGCCTTTGCTTTTGCTCCTGTTCCTCTGTACATTTCCACTTTTCTTTTCTGTTCTTCCTCTAGCCACATTGGCTGAACCACTGCCCTCTCCACTAGCTTTCCTCCTGATTTCCTCATTCAAAATAGAACCCCTTACACCATCAAAGGTAAGACTGGGGCTATTCGAAAGTGAAACAACCAATGTTTCCCACGAATAAGGTAAGGTCATCAACAAGAAGATGGCCTTAAGCTTATCATCAAATGGAGGTAATCCAGAGTCCTGCAATTGTGAAAGAGTACCTGTAAACAAAGATAAGTGCTCAGCCTCACTTTTTGACTCATCAAGCTGCATACACACTAGCTTACGCATAAGATGCACTTGATTTACAGGCGTGGTATTTTCATAAGTGGCTTTCAGCTTCTCCCATACCTCAAAAGCAGTTGTAAGGCCTTTCAAATCCACTAAGATTTCATCTGATACAGCCATCTTGATGTAAGTGATGGCCTTCTTGTTTAGGTTCATCCATGCTGCATCTGTCATATCTTCAGGCTTGACTTCCTTAAGAGCCCCTTCACAATCTTTAAGAAAGAGGATGCCCAACATTCTCTCTTTCCACAAATCGAAACCATTACCTTCAAATCTCTTGATCTCAAACAAGCTTTTGACATCAGAGGAGGTAGAGGCCATGTTTGCACACTAAGAGCTTCAAAATTTCACCAAAAAGGTAAAATTCACCTGCTGTGCTGTGCGCAATTACCTTAGGAGACTATAGCTGAGAAATTAAGCCCAAAAACTGTTCAAAACTTGCAAAAAACAATTTCTGAAATTTTCTGCAGAAAATTTCAGAAAATTCCAGCAAGCTGTAATTGCATCAAAAACAACAAATTTGTTGTTTTTCAACCACAAAAGGCATACATAGATGTAAAACCAAGGCAATGGGTGCTTGTTTTCACAAAAGCCCCAATTTTTGCAGCAATATGACCTGTAAAATCAGAGAAATGACCTACTGTAATAAGTTTCCAGCAAGTATGCACTTCCTCAATCTTTGTGCATGTCCTCCCACTTGAAAAATGAGAGAATTCCTGCCACAAAAGACCTGTAGATGAAAAAATCAGCAATGTGGATGCTGAAAAAGACCTGTGGGGATACAAAAAGAAGAATAGAAGAGATTCTTCGCGATGAAACTCTCTAAAAAGCACAAAATGTGCTTCAGCTTTGCTCCGGGCTGAAGTAATCCTCCAAAAACAGCACTTTTATCGCGAAAAAAGAAGGTTTTTCGCGATAAAATTCTCCCAAATGCAAGAAAACACTTTCAGCTCAACATAGGCTGAAGTAGAAAAGCACTTCGAGCAACTTTGTCGCAATGGAACAGCTCAAAGCTCTGATACCAGTTGAAAGAGGCCGCGAAGAGCTACGTCGTGGTGTGCTCGGTTGCTCCAAACACCAAGGGAGTGGGCTGCTGCGTGAAGAGAGAGAAAGTAGAGAGAGAAACCTGTGCAGAAATTTGGAGAAGAAGATGGAGAAGCTGAAGTTGAAGAAGTCCCAATCAAGTTATGAGAGATTTGGGACCAAGTCTTATTGATAAGTGACTTTTAGGTCATTTGGGCATGTTCACACATGGCCAATGACCAAAAGTCATAAAAATAATGTAAATGCCTATAACTCCCCAATTTGGGGTCCAAAAAATACAACAAAAATATGTCTGGAAAGCTCTCGAAGAGAGCTTTCACATGGAAGAGTCAAAATATACAAAAGGAGAGTCCTTGGGGCCTTTATCCCCAACAAGACATTCATCTATAACCTATATAGATCAATTTCTCTATTTTGGTAGGTTAGGTAAAAATAATCAATTTCTCTATTTTAGATAAACCATCTGGCCTAGAAAGCTTATTATTGCCCAATCTTTGCGAAGCTAAAGCTTCTCAAGATTATGGCATGATGAACAAACTGGCTGTACATAAAAAACTTGAAAGTAAGCACTGCCTAGCATCATGCTGAAGATGCAAAGATGGAAATTGTGCACCCAAAACATCCAAATCATAAGTAAAGCACAACTATAATAAAGTGGAAGGGTCAGAAATCCACTCATTATCAATAGAAAGAAAGTGGAGCAGGCTTAAGCTGCTTGAGCACACATTGGACAAAGATTGTTGAGAAGCATCCAATAGCATTGTGGTCATGACAGTGAGTGAGCATCTTTTTCCTTTGAAGGTAATAAAGCCTATGCAGATACAACAAAATCTGAGAGTAGTTTGAGTGATCAGCATGCTCTTGTGGAGTAAGAGAGTGCAACTCTGCAATGTGCAGAAGGGAAGATATATGCTCTTTAGTCATGACATCTTTTTATCTGTGAAGATGGGCAAAAAACTTTCCACAATTACGAACAATGTCCTGTCACCTGTTTATCTTATTTCTGACATTTGTGAGGGTTTGACAGTAGCAGTAATTGATAAAGGAGCAACAGCGAAGTTGACAAAGAACTACAACACCATGCAAGGATGAATCTCTAATAAATATCACGTCGGTAAAAGTGGTCCTTTCCATCAGAAAAAGCTGCCATTGATTGAACGTGATGAAAGAGGCCTTGGCGTTATCAGAAGAAAAATGAGAGAAGAAGTCTGTACGCAGCTCCTGCTGCAATAAGCTCAGATATAAAGCACATTGGTTGAAGATGATGAAAGTGATATTTCTGACTAGATGAAGGCATCTAGAGTTGCTTTGCTTAAAAATTGAGCTTATAGAGTTGCTTTATTGTGTAAAGTAAGGGTTTCATCTTTCTTTCTGTGCTTAAAAAGTTTTTGGGATTTCTAAAACTTAACAAAAAATAAATAATCAGTACAAAATAATAAAAGTATCTTGCGTGATGTATGTATGTATGTATTCAATGTTGAACAAATTCTATTTTTATAAACTTTGTTTTTACAATTACTTAATGAATTTACCGTATTATGATTATTATTATTATCTCTTTGTTTTTTTATTTTTGCTCTGATGCAGTTTGGAAAACCAACAGCTTCGTGCAATAATCACAGACTCTATAAAGTTGCCATGTTGAACTACTCAATTGAATCATCAAATAAAAAAGTGATTAATCAGGAGTTTCTAAATAGGTTTACATTAGTGTGCTTTTTGTCTAAAAAGTCAGGTGACAGATGAGGAAAAGCTCATGGTCAGCTTTGCATGAGTTATGTGAAAGTACTTGAGCATCTAGCTGTTTAAAGAATTTAATGAAAAAGCGTAGATGTCCTCGAACCTTCCTATGGTAATTTTATCTAAGTTTAGCTGGTTGTAGCAATCGGCAAATTTGGGGACAAAATTCTAATTCTGGTCCTTAGTGTAAACAGTCATAAACCCTAACGCTAAAGAGACAATTACATACGTCTCCAACACTGCTTCCTGATTCCTTTCATCTGCTTCGTATTTTGCTTTTTGTGCTATTTCCCATGTTTAAGTTATGTATCTTTTTTTAAAAGGTTAAATGTTTTTGGCCTCATGAAGGTAGATTATTGTAGCTCAGGTGAAGGTTCAAAGGAAGGTGCATTAGAGTCCCCTTAGAGAGATTTAAAGCTCATCTTTCAAATTCTACGTGGATTAATAAATTAGCAGTGTACTTTGCGTAGTCAGCATTGAAACAGTATATGCATTTCAGGGAATGCTTCAGGTTCTTAATGGATTTCATTGCTGATTTTGGATAGTCTGTCATTAAAAACTTTTTGGAGGTTGTGCATCATAATGAATACAGCTAAAATTTTATTGTTCTATTGCAGTTTTCTCAAATCGAAGAGTGATCTAGCTCTTTATGACATTGAGATCTTCATCACAGTTATTTTGAGGTTGTTCCTTCACAGAAAGGAGAATTATTACCTTCAAGTATGTCGAGAGTTTGTTTGGTGAAACATTTTTTTCTATGATCATGCATCATACGTATCTTAATGTACATTCTTACAGGTAAGATGGGGAAGAGTTCTGTACAAATATCTGAAGAAATTTTCAAAAAAGCTGTCGATTGTTCTTGATTGGAGATCATTTTATGATGCTTTCATGCATGCAGTGTTTTTGAGGTATTTACTTAGTTTTCCACAGTTGAAGTTCACTTTTCGACCTCTTTTTTGCATAACTAAGAGATGAAAACCACTGTTTAAACCACTGTATTTTCCAATTTTTTTTGAAATAAAAAATATGTTCAGATTTCATGCCATATTTCCTTGGCATTGTGCTTTCATACATTCATGCAATGTTTCATTAAGCAGCTCAATGCTCTATTCTGCAGGAAGCACACATTGCAGATACCTTACCTCAAATATTGATGAAGGTATATTAGATCAGGCACACTACTTCAAAAGGATAAGAAGAGCTAGTGTTACTACCTCATACATATCATATTTTTTAAGGCTGGAAAAGTAAGGTCTATGCATGTATGTACTAATTGGCTTCTGAGGAGAGTGATATCTGTACGTTATGATGGAATATGAAAGCCATTTAACTATTTCTCATGCTACCAGTGCTCGTGCTCATCTTTTTGTTCTTATATCTAGCTTTTTAGCCAGTACCCTTGATTTTGGATAATAAAGCTTGCTTTTGGGCATTAAAGTATACATGCTCATTAGAAGGCTGTATAAGAACCCTCTTCGATGCACGCCGAATAGTAGGAGCTGATCCTCAAGTGTCAAGCGCATATCAACATCATCAGGATATAGTCTACCTATGTATGAAGTCCATGCACTATCAAGCTCATGTTCCAACATCTGCCTCTCAGATCTCCATAAGGGGTGTAGAATGTGAGCCATGCCATGAATCGGTCGATGGAACCAAAACCCCATGGATCCCTCCATATAGATCTAATCTCATCAAGCCTATTTATCCAAGAGTCAAGAATCAAGAATCAATGTGAATGCATGTGACATGTCATTGGTAATATAAATAAGAATTATAAAATTTGAATGTAACATTATCAAAATGCATATGGCATACTTGTCTGAAGAAATAGAAGTGCATCGAGCAAGGGACTCCCCAATGCGGTCCATATACTCGTAGACAAGGCCTATAGTACTCCCCTCTCATACATGTAATGCGTACTGACTCTGCTTTCCTGCATGTATGGCCACTCCATGCAAGCCACTCCTGAGAAACAACTGTCTGCATAAGTGATTGCCTCACTCAGCAATCTCTCCATCACAATGCACATATAAGCAAATCTGGTCTTTGCAGGCCTAAGAAGCTCCAAATCACTCTATGATCTTAAAATGGAAAACAACTTTGGCCTCTTCGTGAACAAGGTGACCACTCTTTGACGTGTTGGAAAAATCTCATGTATCCAAGGGACCTTCCCAACATCCTCAATCAATAAGTCTATGCTATGAGCTGCACATGGAGTCCATACAATGGATGGGAACTCCTTCTCTAACATCCGCCCCATGGAAACACAATTACTTCTGTTGTTCGTTATGAGTTGGACAACATTCTCCACTCCAATCTCCAAGACTGCCTGTGTGATATGTCCAAAAATGTACTCCCCCCTGATGGATAGGCCTGGAGTAGATGCATCAATGGCACGTCACATCAAAGTGCAGCCATATTTCTTCCAAGTTTGTCATAGGCTTCAATTGCTTTTGCCAATTTCTTTCGTTCTTCTCAGCTCACTTCCTCTTAGCTCTTCATAAGAAGGCCCTTCCCACTCAACCCCAAGCCTACTCACCATTTTCATGGCCTCTTTCCATGTGGGAGTGCGCACTACATTAAAACTTAAACCACATTTAATGAAGAGCCTCATAATGCCTTGGGTGGCCTCCTTCTTCCCTTGCTTTTGCAAACTAGCCCGTATGGATGATGTATGTAGGCTGCCATGACCTGTAGGAATGCTCTGACTCTCCCGTGGTCTCTTTTGCCGATGCTCCGATGCATGTGCTACCTCCTCTGTCTCCAAGTCCTCAACAAGAGGGGCTGAAGGAAACTCCCCTTGAGATGCTTGGGATGAATGTCCTTGAGGAATAGAGCTCTGTGCACTACTAGGTGTTTGTGCTGATGCTCTAACCCCTCTTCTCATTTCCCGTGCTGCAACCCATTCCAAAAGCTCTTCTTTCATCTTCTGTGGCATTGGTTTAGAGAAATGACCAGCACTTATACCTCCAAAACGTGCTAAATGTGCTTTTATTCTATTTGCCCCTCCTGTCCCTTTGTACCCACACAATTTACAGGTCAATCTCTCACTACCTCTGTTCCAAACTTTCCTTGGCTCGTGACATATTGCCAACAGTCTTGTTTAGCTCTAGGCATGATGGTTGACTGCTGCAAACTTGTATGTGTGCGTAAAATTATCCTCTAGACTCTAGTCTCTAAGGCTCTCTCTCTCTATAATCGGCAGGTCACAGGTCTCTCTCTCTCTCTCATAGACCAAGCAGTGGAGCTAGGGAGATCTAGACGACCGAGAGTGAGAGGTGCTACACAGTATCGACGGAGACTACAACGGAGGATTCGAGCTGTACTTTTCAGACGCCCACAGTGCATATGAGGATAGATCTCCAGCCTTGTATATCAGCACATCCCTCCTATGTATCAGCCCTTTGTTGTATTAGTCTTGGTGTTAGCCTTTTCCCAGCTATTTTACATCTTTCATTTTCAATACCACTTCCTTTGGTACTCAGATTTTGTATCAGATTCACCAGTTTTGTAACTTTTGGTCTCATAGGTCATTTTGGCCTTCTGAAGACGTAAATATATCATTTCTCTCTATCAGAAGGTGAGTCGTGACAGATGAGTTGTGACAGGTCTCTCTCTCTCTCTCTCTCTCTCTCTCTCTCTCTCTCTCTCCCCCTCTCTCCCCCCCCGCTACTGTGCGCTACCCCCGTGCTGCTGCACGAAACCCTAGCCTCCTACCCGTGAGCTTTGTCTCGTCGCCCCGTCAAACCCTTACCGTTGGCCTCTGTTCTCTGCTCTGTCGTCATCTTCTCCATCATTCGTCAGCCTCTGCTCCGTCAGAACCCTAAGAGCAGGCCGTTCGTCAGATTTTGCTCAGTCCCGTCAGCCTCTGCCCCTCCCCATCAATGCCCGTCACCCTTTGCTCTGCCCCGTCGTCATCTGCTCTGCTCCTCAGCATCACTCATCCATCAACACCCGTAAGATCAGAACTGTCGGTGTCTCCCATCGGAACCCTAAGAGCAGGCCTCCTCGTCGCCCCCTATGCACAGCGCCGCCCAGCCCCATCTAGGCCCTGAACCTCGTTAGCTATGCCCCGTCGTTCATATGCCCCACCAAAGCCCTAAGCTTTGCTCCCCGAACACCCCCCAAAGCTCTGCCCTAGACATCGAAACCCTAACCCTAATTGGAAACTAACCCTAACCCTAATCCTAAAAACTAAGACCCAACCCTTGCCAAAATGCCTAATCTAATCTCCTAAACCAAACTAACCTTAACCCTAAGCCAAAACTCTAAATCCCAACCCCAACCTTAACTCGAACCTTAACCCTAACCCTAACCCTCTTCCCGAGCCCTAACCCTAATCCTCTCTCTCTCTCTCGTCCTTACCCTAAAAAATCCGAAAACCTAATCCTAATCTCTGAAATGGCTCCCATGGACCGAAGGGAAGTGGACGAACTTATCGCTAAAGCCCTCAAGGAAGCCAAAAAGGAAGCAGACCGCAACCTCAATATGGAGATACGAAAAATGATGGAAAAGTTCAAAGGTCTCGAAGAAAAAGTAATGGATAAAGTAAAAGGACTCGAAGAACAAGTAAAGACTCTCACAGAAGAACGATACAATTAGAGGACACCTTATGAGCACATGAAAGAAGAGGGGGAGATCTCCAACGTGGAGACACTCAAAGAAGAAATAAAGAAGGAAATCAAAACGGAGGTAGAATCTACTCGAGAGTCGTGGGTGGAAGTAGTACACAAAAGGGTTAAGAAGGAAGTTAGGGAAGACGTGCAGAAAGAAGAGCTCACACGAGTCCATGACACACTTGAGGAGGAGAGGCTTCGACACACTCGAAAACTTCACATTCAGATTACGGGCCTACCCGAAGGGCCATCACCGGAGGCAGCTGCCACTGACATTTGCCGTCGACTAGGATACGAGAGCATGCCCTTCACATGCGCATCGAGGGTTGGGAGGGATACATCACGTTTGCGAGCACTCATCCTTAAGATAAGCTCCGAGGAGGCACGGACCGCCTTCTTTAGACGTCGATCAATACTATGTGGACTACCCGGCAGTGCCCTCTACATGGATGAGGACTTCACATGGATGCAGGTAGCACACCGACGCGCTTGCATGCCACACATACTCCAGGCACGTCGCGAGGGGAGGAAGGCCTTTTACCATGATGGTAAGGCCTTCATAGATGGACTCCCTATCGAATAGGGCCACGTGGCCTATGAGACATCACTACACCAGGAAACACCACTCAAAGGAGCAGTGTGGAACTGCAACGGGGCACTCTGGACGCGACCAGACAGACTCGAGGAGATCCTTGCATCACATGACTTTGCATGCATCACATAGACACACGAGAGTCCAGAGAGAGGTCTACCATGCATTGCATGTTTTCATTGGGAATCGGCATTCAGGACCACGACGAGACAGAGTACAACGCGAGGGTCGGGAGGTGTGGCGATCGTATTTAGAAAGGAGATACAGAGTCGGATCCATATTATAGGAAGAGATGAGAAGGCACGATACATGTGGGTTCACATGGAGATAGCACAAGGGAGCTTGATTTACATTGCTATATGCTACTTCCCTCCAGGCGGATCTCGATACGCAGGACAGGATCTTAGGGGACCGATCCGAGATAGAGACTCACCATACACAGCACTTTCAGATGAGATACTACATTAAAGCACACTAGGTGAAGTCTTCCTTATGGGGGACTTCAATGGCCGCACTCAGTCACATCAGTGCGAGGCATACAACATGGATCACCACATCTGATGAGGGCCAGAGACCCAGATGAGATGAGTACTAGTAGAGTATCGATGGATATGGGTCAGGACACCACCGGGTATAGCAGACATCTACTTGAGCTAGGCAACCGACATGAGCTCGTTATATATAACGGGATGAATCGTTGGCCAGGTTCGGGAGGACTTACTTGCTTCCCTCACGGGGGAGGTGAGAGCACAATCGACTACATTTTAGGTACCATCTCTGGAGCTTCACTCATCCAGTCACTTAGTATTGGACGACGCCCACTTGGGGCTGACCATATATTTATCGCATTCACACTCTTATCTCCTATTCCATTAGACCCTTCCTCACCCACTCAGACACACACCACAATACACTTAACACACGAGCTCTTACACGTTTATGCACACCATTTACACACCCGCCTACTCTCCCTCGATCCACTCTCACCCTTGGACACACTTACATCACAGTTCACCACATCCATAGTTGTTTGCAACATTTTAGCAACGTCCAAGGCAACGTGTTGCTAACGCGTTAGCAACATAGCAACGTTTGGGCCTAGATGTTGCTAAAACGTTGCGAACGCGATTTTTTTCTTTCGGTTTTTTTTTCTCAATATTTTGGTGCCCTAAGCTTCCTATAGCTAATATATGATGAAGTGCTTACCTTTACACATATAAATAAATACACATATATAAATTATGAAATAAAAGTAGATATGCGACATGTCATATGCATATTATACACATACATACATACATATTACATACATACATGCATACATCATGCATGCATGCTTGCATACATATATATATACTTACATACATACATACAAGTAGATACATGCATATTACATACATAGATATACCAAGCATACATATATAGTATAGGACAAACATGGACATATATAGTATAGATTATTGAGTCTAAATTAGTCCCTATACAATTCAACATTCACGGTGATGTCGGTACCAAGTAATCATATCAATCATCATAGAAGAGTACCCTTGGATTTGAAGGGTCAAGGCTAAGGATGAAACTTTTGTACAAGATTTGTAAGTGCATTAGAAGGAGAACATGGGAAATCCCAAATATCTGGCTATCTCAAGGCAATAAGGTGCATTCAGAAAATCATACACAAATGAATCTCTATAGTTTTATAGCTTTTTATGTCTTCCTCACTCTCCATGCTTTTTTATTGCATGTATTGGACATTTTGGACAGGATTTTAAATAATTTCTAATCCCTCCTAAAGAAAATATACTTTTGAGTATTTTTTGGACTAAAAAAATTTGCATGCAAAGCAACGCGTTGCGAACGTAGCAACGTTGCGGTTGCGAAGTTGCTAACTGTTCGCAACGCATTGCGATGCAACTATGACCACATCCTACAGGACTCAGCTCTCTGCAGCTTCCCACACCGCACACATATACACCCTCCTCGCACAGGTTCCATGCCCCAGAACCGCTGGTATGATGAAGATTGTCGTTAGCTACGGAAGCACCTACGGATTTTAGAGCATAGAGGGGATATTACACATACACAGGCACAGCGTCGCATGCAGAGCCTTACTCGTCGAAAACGGCGAGATTGGGAGGAGAGACAATACTGGGATATTTATCATTTACTCATGAGTCGAGACAGTGCAATGGCATGGCGACATTTGAGAGAGAGGAGACAACAGACACCCATCCGAGACTCGAGCACTTGGCACAGCTATGCACGGAGCCTATACGAGATCCCAGACTAGCCCACCATTCCCAGACCACAGAGCTCACGTCCTACTACCTCTGACTTCTTCACACCCACTATGGTGGGACGTGCTATTGCGCATCTACAACATGGCAGGGCCCATGACCATTTCGGTTTACAGGAAGAGCACCTCATCTACGGAGGCACGAGCCTTGCACTGCTCATTGCCCACCTCTTCAACCGTGCATTGGTTGAAGGGTTCCTTGACTCATGGACTTAGCACACCATAGTGCCCATTCATAAGTAAGGAGATACTATGGATCCAACTACATACCGGATGATCATGATTGGTCCTTTATTGGCCAAGTTATATGGGGCGATACTAGAGACAGAGTTGAGTAAAGAGGAGATTGTATTGTTGCTTTGTGGAGTTCCGCAAAGCATTTGACACTGTTCCTAGGGAATGACTCTACATACGACTACTTGATATCGAAGCTCCGGAGGAGATGATATGGGGGATCTACGCCTTATATGAGAGAGTATCTGGTAGAGTCGGATGTTCGGGGGGCTTATCTCATCCACTTGCTAGCACTATCGGGGTGAAGCAAGGATGCCCTCTTTCACCCACCCTCTTTGGTCTCTACATTGATGAGATAGTGGACTACATACAACAACAGGGGGGTGATGGCATTGAGGTACGCGGGTCCACTGTCCATATTCTTTTATACGCTGATGATATTGTACTGGTTTCAGAGTCTGCAGAAGGTCTACAACATCGTCTACATGGCCTAGATGACTTTTACAGACACAGAGGGTTATCGGTGAACCTTAATAAAACCAAGGTCATGATCTTTCATATATCAGCACAGGTACGCAGACATAGTTTGTGCACAGCAGCATGTGGACCGATTGAGGTGGTCGGATCATATGTTTACTTGGGAGTGACATTTACAGTAGCATTAGGGGTCTTCTCTATGTCTCAGGCAGCCCGTGACTGCATCACACGTGGGTATGCAGCACTAGCTTTGATGGAGAGACAATACCACCAGGCATATTTTCAGGAGCCCCGCACAAAGGGATGGCTTTTCGATACTTTGGTTACGCCAGCGCTCATGTATGGGGCAGCCATATGGGGACCAGGATTAGCTACATCAATATGGACAACATTAGAGAGGCCACAAATCCTCATGATTGCCAGACTTATCCGCGGCAAGCCTTCAGTACCACATGATATCATTAGAGCAGAGCTCTCTGCACCACCGATGCTAGTTGAGGCACTATTCCAGACAGTATGCCTATTACACAGACTCCGGAGCATGGATACATAGCGCATTGCTTATCGTGCTTTCCAGGCATCACGTGATATGGCATTAGCAGGTGACACCTCCTCATGGTATGCACAGACACGACTGGCTGGCCCACCATGGCTTTGACATAGAGAGGCTACCACCACTACAACACGACTCACATGCACCCACCTACTCGCTCTCTCATAAGAGAGGAATAGGATCATTCGTCAGGAGATATGGCATACATACATACAGAGGACACGGGTGAGCCCTAGGGATACATTGCCACCGAAAATGCTCTATTACCGTGAGCATTTTCTACATATATCGGACGAGGGCTTCATCGAGATTCCGAGATACATGCAAACATACCTACCCCACCATCTCCGAGTCTTCATTGGATAGCTCAGGGTTTCATCACATGAGCTCGAGATTGAGAGGGGTCTGTCCAGGGGAGTCCCCCGTGAGGAGAGGTGGTGCCCAGTATGCGAGACATAGGTAGAGAGTGAGGAGCATTTTGTTATCAGATGCCCAGCATACTTAGACCTACGAGCACAGTTCCAGATAGAGGAGTCACTCCAGTTGTGCATGACTATGGGAGACCAGCGACGCTTGGGACGTTTCCTCACAGCAGCATACGAGAGGCGAGAGCGGTCACTACAGCCCACACATCAGCCACGGGTGAGTACCCAGTAAACCATTACCCAGTTCTTTCAGAGAGCTGAGCTACATCAGAGAGGTCCATCTATAGGGCTCACGCTCCACCAGGCAGTAGCACAGAGCACGGCGACGACCACGCATGGGGTGATATCGTCGACCACGACTATATCAGGATATCTCACGGATCAAGACAGCCTAGGACCACATGATGGAGCATAGGTGTACCAACACCCCCTAGGTTGTCTTCCTTCAGGAGGCACTTAGACCACCACCGATGTACCACATACTACACCCACCTCCACCCATCATGAGTAGCTAGGGTGTTTTACTCACATTATGGATCCCCCATGTATTAGGTGGCCACTATCTGCAGAGTCAGAGCCACGTCTCCCCAGCCTTTTCTAGGAAAGCAAACGAGGCAGCCATTCAAGAGGAGCAATTATATGGTTTTTGTCTCATAGGCCAAGTTTGGCTTCTAGAAGACGTTAATATGACTTTCTTTCTTTCTTTCTTTCTCTCTCTCTCTTTCTCTCTCTCTCTCGTCTCTCTAATGGAGGATGTGTGAAGCGCTGTCAGGACTTAGCTCAGTGCTCACGAGTGATGCTCTAGCGTCACTGGAATACTGTATACAATAAAGACTAAAGTTTAAACTGTAAAATTAAAAGGGCTCTCTCAGCGGGCTGTTTTCGGCCCTCTGGGGGGGCCCTTATTTTTTGGTGTAGCCAGGGTGTATTTGAACTTGGTCATTGGACTTGGTCAAGACAAGATGTTTCTTCCCTATTCCTGGGGTGCCATGGTCAGTCTTGGCAAAGGTCTATCGAGGAGCAATTGAACGAATTCTCTTGCAGTGGATCTATAGTGCTCTGAAAGTTTCTCAAGTCTCCCGTGCGGATTCTGTATAATTTTTGAGAACCAGTAGAAATGGTGAACAGTGGTATTTGTGTGTACTCTGCGGGGGTATCAACCAGAAACCGGATGCATTGGAATGATAAGTCTCCCATCAATAGTTTCTTCATTCCAGTGCTTTCATAAGAATAAGACTTAAAATACTTTTTTGTGTTCAGTAGATTTAGCAGCTGTATTCCTCTATTTCTTCAAAATAAATAGGCAGATAGAAAATCATCATCTCCAAGTGTTGAAATCCAAGAAGAAATGATAACCAGAGATAATATCAGTAGCAAAAAATTCTCCAGAAAAACTTGGCAGGCACTCAGAATTACAGTAGCACCAAGGTCTCTTTGAATTGCCTCCCAAATCAGCATTGAATCTTAATGCTGATATGAAGGTTCTTACAGCCGCGCAGCAGTAAACTGAATCTCAACAGCAATTTCCTTCAAGAGTGAATTATGGGTGCACAATAGATGGACAAACAGCCCAGTAGATAAAAGTCTATTCACTGCAGCACGGGTAACTGGAGTTTGTTCTAAAGCACATCAACTCAACACACAGACAGCCCCGATTCTCTTGAAAAAATGGAAAAATCTCTTGGCTTATACTGCTACTCAGCTTGATTTATTGACTCTTGAATCGGCATGTTTCCGATTACATGGATATGTATGAGCCTTCTGTAATGTTTGGGATTCGCTAAACATGGTGCTTAATTCAACTGTTATGCTGATTGATATCGAGGCCGTTCAATCCAGAGAATACCTGAGCTGCAACATTTCAAGGAGGATGTTGGCCATAACGAATTTTTCCATCTATGTAAATGCTAGAAAGTCTCCTTGGTTGGTCCTTATGTTTGTGATCTGGATGAATGCATTAAGAAAAGAAAAACCTTTCTTTTGTCATACTAATTAATCTGATGACTTAATGTTTGTTCTCTGTTTGCATGCATGCAGTGCAAAAGTGAGATTAGTTTTCAAGTGTATTTTCAATAGAAAATAACAAATTACCTTCATGCAGGCGAACTTCCTTTGAGGGATTTTATATGCAAGCACGTTATTCCAAGATTTTGTCAAATGTTGTGTGCAAGTGTAGGCGGTATTTCTCAGAAGGATCAGCTGCAGAAATCTGGGCACAGTTCAGGTCTGGAGAAATTCCTTTGATTTGTCTAAAGGAAATGGAAATATACTGGAGTTATGGAGTTTATTTTTACAGGCCTATGTTGAATGATCTTTCACACAATGCATCTCTTGAAGCTTTAGGATTCATTTCACTGTTCTTGCCAACAAATCCAGAACAAGAGCCACAATTCTTCACTAGGTATACCTTCAAATACATTATTCTGAACGCCTCCTTTTATCGAACACAAGCTTCTTTGTTCTCCCCCTCTTTTGATCTCAAAGTTTCTTGCCTCTCTTTCATTTCCAGTGAATGGTTTGCAGAATGCCTTAGATTGTGGGATGGAGTTACCTATTGTCAGTATTGGAATTCTCAATGGCTATCATTGGTTGGACGATGTATCCGAAATAATGTTTACATGCCCCACTTACATCTGGAACCTTTTGTTCCAGCACTTTTTTCACAGTTTTTAAGATCTTTTGAGGTACACATCTTTGAAACTGAAAGAGTAATCTAGATCATAATTTTGAGACTGAAATGTTAATCTAGATAGGTTTATTTTCAAATTTAGACCTGCTATATGAGCTTAGATGCTTCCCCATTCTTCGAAACTGAAAGAGGAGTCTAGATAACTTTGAAATTGAAAGGGTAATCTAGAGCCCTTAAATAATGTCTATGATTTATGATTGGTTG
Organism: Ceratopteris richardii; assembly: GCA_020310875.1. NCBI lineage: Eukaryota > Viridiplantae > Streptophyta > Polypodiopsida > Polypodiales > Pteridaceae > Ceratopteris > Ceratopteris richardii. The sequence continues at coordinate 71,019,485 of CM035433.1, read as the reverse complement.
TCACTGTTGTCGTCTGTATCAGTGATGGTTTGATCAGTGACAAGTCATTGTTTATCTATAGTGTGACAGCGACACAGCACATGTTTTTGTATGCTCTACTTAAAAAGACTTGTTTTACTGTTTTCTAGTTTATTTGTGTTCTAATAAGCTCACAAAATCATTATGAATGGTCTGCATTTAAAATTGGCCTTCAAATCAGCATATTTTGAGTGGCATCCCTGTTTGGCATTCTTGGTACGGTCCAGATCCCGTCCCTGACCCCAAGACATCATCGTTTTCAGGACACGTCACTGTCCTCCAGTGTCTATGCTCTGAGGTGCAAAACTAGCTTCATGTGTAGGGGATACAGAGCATCCAGATTGAAATTTACTATGTTTATCACATAAAAATGCCTTTTTATATATTACTGTAGTGAACTCATAACAATATTTGTCTTTGAGGGTTCTGCACCCTTCCCAATCAAAGGATAATTATTAGTCCCCTCTCCATTCACTCCATTTACTTGATTAACCTGATTGTTTTTAATGGGAATAATGGATGCTGATGGGGTGAACTGTTGCTCATGAGCTACTGGTTTGCTTTTATCTAAAGATTGAATCATTGGAGGCCTTGGTGCTGCTATAACTCCCGTGGATGAAAACTTTCGTTTACCAAAATCTGATCTTCTGGGACCAAAATTTTATTGCCTCGACAAGAAGGTATTAAGTGAATACCATCGAAATTGAGAGTGAAGCAATTTTTGTATTAGTGACCCAAATCACAACAGTCCAAACATGGTCCTGCCATGTTGCCTCATTTCAAATATATCTTCTACCCATAGGTTTTCCATACGTGAACCATACGGCAAACGCATACGGGTACGGAAGTATGAAAATCTTTTCAAAAATATCATACGTGATATCATACGTTTAGCACAAAAAATATTGAAATTTTGAAGTATTATCTATACAATACCATAATATTAAAGATCAAAATTTTGTTGGCTACTATAGCTTAGGGTGTAGTATATATGTATGGGTATAATGGAGTATATGAGAGTGAATTTGCATAAAAACAATATGAAATTGGTATGGATTTGTCCTCAAGTGGAATCAATGAGAGAAAAAAAGAAATTTTTTGAGGTAGGAAAAATTTCATACTCCAACCATACATACGCATGCGGGTACGGAAGTCATAGTGACAGGGGACGGGGGCAAAAATGGCCAGGGACATGCGTCCCGGTCGTCCGGGGACTGGACCCGTCTTGGCCAAGCGTCCGAGACAGGGGACGCGTCCCGGATTGTCCGGGACGCCCCGTCCCATGTCAGGGACGGCCCATCCAAAAAAGCGAATTTTTTTATTTATATCTGCCAGAAAATGAGAAGATTTAGATAGAATGTGACATATATTATATACCATGAGTCATATTAATTGAATGTTGATTCTTGACAATCAATAATCTGGAGTTAATCCTTCATGTAAGTTCAAAAATCATAGATGTAAAAGCTGAAAAACTCAAATGAATGTAGCATGTGAAACACCATACTCTATGATGTCCATTTTATATTTTAATGATTATTCTCTCTACTATTTAATGTCCCCCCTTCTCCTCCTCTTTGAGTTTCATACTCAGCCCCCTCCTCCCACCCCCCTTCCCGTCCCGGACCCCCGTCCCGGGCCCCGTTCCGGGACCCCTCTCATGAGCCGACCCCGTCCCGGGACCCGTCCCCATCCCGGAGCCCGTCCCCCGTCCCAGGTAACTATGACGGAAGTACATTATTTTTTCCATACGCGTCCGAAAATAACTATGATTCTACCTACTGCAGGAAGGTAAATCCCCAAAGTAATATGAAAGGGCTTGGATGTGTTCCATATCACACAAATCCTGTGCTTCTTTGGATAAAAAATTGGAGTGTAGAGGACCTTCCCTAGTGTCTTAGCTAGATACCCAATGTGAGGCTATAAGAAGGAATAAAGATCAACCAATTCACCCATACTCTACATTTGCATAAAAGCTCTTCCTTCATAACTTCTACAGGTTTCCATGGGAACACATGAGCCATGTGCCCACATATGAAAACTTTTTCTTGTTCTAAAAATTGAGACTTTGCTTTGATATCACTAAAAATAACTTCACATATCCTCAATAAAACACCTTGTCAACAACATCTGTACCTACATTTGCATGGATTGCCAAAGCAACATCTACTACCAAGGAAATTCTTCGGACGAAGAAAAGGAACACTCCCCTTTCATGGAACATAAAAACACAATCCCATACAACTTAGGTTAATCAGACAAGACAAGGTCAAGATCCACCCCACAACGAAACCCCCTCCCTAATTCGTTTTTGAGATCAATTAGAGATTTCTATTCCCCCCCTTCCAAGAGTAGTAGTAGAATAGTTACAAGGTCTTTTTGCCTCATGGATCATGGAAGGAAAATAGTTGAAGAAGACACAAAACAGGATAAAGGAAAAAACCAAAAGGGAAATAGAAAAAAGATGGGGAAAATGAAGAATAGCCGGGAGAGATGAACGTGAATGGAGCTTCGTGAAACGAAAATAGCAGTTTCCGGAAAACATGGAACTACAGGTCAATATCAATCGACAATATCAACAGGCAAATCACCTTTCACACTTTCCTGTTGTGTTAGAGAATCCTCCATTACTCACCTCAATTTATCTACATTCGCCACATCCTCTAATTGGTCTGTGGGACTGTTTCAACCTCCTATAAACCCACTGAGACAGGCGCAATATTGGGTACAGCAGTCTATGAAGTCCAAACATTAAAAAGCTAAGTCATATTGTTAACTTGGTCAGAAAGCAAGTTAATTAGGCGATCCAATTAAAACAAAAAGCTATTTTTTATGAGATCGCAATTTTAAAGGAAAAGCAAAATCATGCGCCAAAAAATTACGATAGAAGCTTTTTGAGTTAACGAATTAGCTTTTCAATCGTTGATCGCCATGCTTTATTGGTGGGAGGCTATTACAATATAAGAACCATGTTCGACACACTCTTGGACACAACTTGAGCCAGCTCTTGGAGTTTTGAAGCTTTGGAGGTGCAGTTTTGGTGAAGGAGAGGCTACTCTCTTGGAGCAAGAGGTCTTCTACAAGTTGGTGGCAGCTATCTTTTGTAAGTTAGCCTTATATTCTGTTTTTAGGGTTTTTGTACCCTAATTTCAGAATTAGGGTTTGCTGATTTTCAGATTTGTTGCACTATTTTGTGAGAATTAGGTTCACTTTGTTGCTCAATTACTTCACACACACTCAGATTATAACAGCATAATCTGAATTTTGTATCATCATTCTTCCATTAGTGAGTGCACCACATCATATGGTTGAGTAGTACTCCCATGTTGTAATTTGGACATCTATTTTTTAGTGAGTAAGCATCCAACTTACGTTCCCTATCCTTGTCTCAAGATCTCTTTCTTTCTATCTCTCACCTATCATCTTGATTAATTAAGTGTGTATGCTCAAAAGGTTTTAGTATTGGAATGATCTTGGGGCCCCAAATTCCAGCACTTGGTATCAGAGCATAATTGACATACACACTTGTTAAGATGAGTGAGATTAGAATTGAGATTGAGAACAAGTTGGATGGATCTTCTAATTATCTCATGTGGAGTTTCATGATGATGAATTTGTTAGTGACAAAGGTTTTATGGAGTATCGTCAATGGATCCTTAACAAGACCAAGAAGAAAAGGCGAAGAAGGAGCTACAACAACTTCAAGAGGTACTGGAATTACTATTAAAGAACCAACTGAAGAAGATGTAACCACTTCGACATCTAGAGTCACAGGTAGGACTTTACCTACAGTTCCTTCTACTAAAGATCGGGCAAGATGGGATGCTAGAGATGCTTTAGCACTCTCATACATTGCAATCAGTGTCAAAAAGCATATTCTACCACAGATCAAATCTTGCAGAAGTTCTAGACAAGCTTGGTTGAAGCTTGAGAATCTTTTTCAGAGCAAAAATCCTGCTAGGAAAGCTCACTCGAGGAGACAAATAGCAAATACAAGGATAAAGGCTGGTGAGTCAATTCAAGCCCACATTACAAGACTCGTTGACTTGAGAGATCAACTTCTAAATGTAGGAGTTGAGATATTTGATGAAGAAATGATAAATACGCTGATTAATTCACTTCCTATCTCATATCGGTCTTTCATAACCACTCTTACCCTTACCACAAGAGATAGAGAGGTTACATATAAAGAAGATGAAGATCAATTGAAAGGAATGGAAGAGAATGAAGAAGCAAGGAAAAGCAATCCATGAAGGAAAGTAAGTCCCTTTCACCTTCTACTTCAGATTCTGTTTCTACTACATCTAAAGAGAAGTCTTCTAAGAAGAAGGAAG
>CM035433.1:71005133-71010133 GCA_020310875.1 Ceratopteris richardii | reverse complement strand
AAGAGGGTGGGCGAGAGAGGGCATCCTTGCTTCACCCCGATAGTGCTAGCAAGTGGATCAGATAAGCCCCCTGGACATCTGACTCTACCAGATACTCTCTCGTATAAGGCGTAGATCCCCCATATCATCTCCTCCGGAGCTCCGATGTCAAGTAGTCGTCTGAAGAGTCGATCCCTAGGAACAGTGTCAAATGCTTTGCGGAAGTCCACAAAGCAACAATATAATCTCCTCTTCCTCACCCTGGCCTGGTCGATCAGGCATCTCAGAGTGAAGATGTGGTCAATGGTAGAGTAATCTCGTCTGAACCCTGCCTGTCCTAGAGCCCTGATGCCCTTCCTCTCGGCGAGAGTACTCAACTCTGTCTCTAGTACGGCCCCATATAACTTGGCCAATATAGGGCCAATCATGATCGTCCGGTATGTAGCTGGATCCATAGTGTCACCTTACTTATGAATGGGCACTATGGTGTGCTCAATCCATGAGTCTGGGAACCCTTCAACCAATGCATGGTTGAAGAGATGGGCAATGAGCGGTGCAAGAGTCGTGCCTCCATAAATGAGGTGCTCTGCCTGTAAACCGAAATGATCATGGGCCCTGCCATGCTGCAGCCGGGCAATAGCGCGTCCCACCATAGTGGGTGTGAAGAAGTGAGAGGTAGTAGGACGTGAGCTCTGCGGTCTGGGAATGGGAGGCTGGTCTGGGATCTCGTATAGGCTCCCTGCATAGCTATGCCAAGTGCTCGGGTCTCGGATAGGTGTCTGCTGGCTCCTCTCTCTCAAATGTCGCCATGCCACTACACTGTCTCGACTCATGAGCAAATGGTAAATATCCCAATACTGTCTCTCCTCCCAATCCCGCCGTTTGCGGCGAGTAAGGCTCTGCATGCGACGCTGTGCCTGTGTGTGTGTAATATCTCCTCTATGCTCTAAAATCCGTAGGTGCTTCCGCAGCTCGCGACACTCTGCATCATACCAACGGTTCTGGGGCATGGATCCTGTGCGTGGAGGGTGCATATGTGTGTGGTGTGGGAAGCTGCGGAGAGCTGAGTCCTGTAGGATGGTGGTGATATGTGATGTGAGTGTGTCCAAAGGTGAGCATGGATCGAGGGAGAGTAAGCGGGTGTGTAAATGGTGTGCATAAATGTGTGAGAGCTCGTGTGTGAAGTGTATCGTGGTATGTATCTCAGTGGGTGAGGGAGGGTCTAAGGGAATCGGAGATGAGAGTGTGAATGTGATAAATGTGTGGTCTGCACCGAGTGGGCGTCGTCCAATACTAAGTGAAGGGATGAGTGAAGCTCCAGAGGTAGTACCCAAAATGTAGTTGACTGTGCTCTCACCGCCCCCGTGAGGGAAGCAAGTAAATCCGCCTGAACCTGGCCAACGATTCATCCGTTGTATATAACGAGATGATGGCGGCTGCCTAGCTCGAGTAGATGTCTGCCATAGCCGGTGGTGTCCTGACCCGTATCTGCTGATACTCTGCTGGTGCTAATCTCAACCGGGTCTCTGGCCCTCATGAGATGTGGGTGATCCATGTCGTATGCCTCGCACTGATGCGACTGAGTGCGGCCATTGAAGTCCCCCATAAGGAAGACTTCACCTAGTGTGCTGTAATGTAGTATCTCATCTGAAAGCGCTGTGTATGGTGAGTCTCTATCTCGGATCGGTCCCCCAAGATCCTGTCCTGCGTATCGAGATCCGCCTGGTGGGAAGTAGCATATAGCAATGTAAATCGAGCTCCCCTGTGCTATCTCCATGCGAACCCACATGTATCGTGCCTCCTCATCTCTACATATAATATGGATCCGGCTCTGTATCTCCTGTCGGAATACGATGGCCACTCCTCCCGATCCTCGCGCTGTACTCTGTCTCGTCGTGGTCCTCAATGCAGATTCCCAATGAAAACCTGCAATGCGTGGTAGACCTCTCTCTGGGCTCTCGTGTGTCTCTGTGATGCACACAAAGTCATGTGATGCCAGAATCTCCTCGACTCTGTCTGGTCGTGTCCAAAGTGCCCCGTTGCAGTTCCACACTGCTCCTCTGAGTGGTGTCTCCTGGTGTAGTGATGTCTCATAGGCCGCATGGCCCTATTTGATAGGGCGTCCATCTATGAAGACCTTACCATCACGGTAAAAGGCCTTCCTCCCCTCTCGACGAGCCTGGAGTATCTGTGGCATGCAAGCGCGTCGGTGTGCCACTTGCATACGCGTGAGGTCCTCGTCCATGTAGAGGGTGCCGCCGGGTAGTCCACGTAGTACTGCTCGACGTCTAAAAAAGGCGGTCCGTGCCTCCTCAGAACTCATCTTGAGGATGAGTGCCCGCAAACGCGATGTATCCCTCCCAACCCTCCATGCGTCTGTGTAGGGCATGCTCTCGTATCCAAGTCGACGGCAAATGTCATTGGCGTCTGCCTCGGGTGATACCCCTTCGGGTAGGCCCGTAATCCGAATGTGAAGTCTTCGAGTGTGTCGAAGCCTCTCCTCCTCAAGTGTATCCTGGACTCGTGTGAGCTCTTCTTTCTGCACGTCTTCCCTAACTTCCTTCTTAACCCTTTTGTGTACTACTTCCACCCATGACTCTCGAGTAGATTCTACCTCCGTTTTGATTTCGTTCTTTATTTCTTCCTTGAGTATCTCCACGTTGGAGATCTCCCCCTCTTCTTTCATGTGCTCATAAGCTGTCCTCCAATGGTCTCTTTCTTCTGTGAGAGTCTTCACTTGTTCTTCCAGTCCTTTGACTTTATTCATGACTTGTTCTTCGAGCCCTTTGAACTTTTCCATCATCTTTCGTATCTCCATATTGAGGTTGCGGTCTGCTTCCTTTTTGGCCTCTTTGAGAGCTTTAGCAATAAGGTCGTCCACTTCCTTCCGGTCCATGGGAGCCATTTCAAGGTTTAGGATTAGGGCTCGGGTTAGGGTTAGGGTTAGGGTTAGGGTTTCAAGCTAGGTTCGGACTAGGATTAGGCTTGGCTAGGATTAGGATTTTGGGAAGGTCATAAGGAAGGGGGGGGGGGGGGGGGGGTGGTGTTTTCGGGCACGTTTGTGGAGAGGGTCATGGTTAAGGTTAGGATTAGGTTTTTTGTTTTAAGTTTAGGGTTTTTCTAGGGTTAGGTTTTTCGGGTTGAAGGCGGGCGGCATGGGCAAGACTGGCGCTGAGGGAGGCAACAGAGGCAACACGAAGGGGGTATTGCCGAGGGGGGGGGGGTCGAAGGGGTGGGTAGGGCGAAAGGGGGCAGGGGGAGGGTGGCGGGAACGGTGGAGGCCGAGCGAGTGGCAAGCGGGTTGCAGGCGAGAGAGAGAGAGAGAGAGAGAGAGAGAGAGAGAGAGAGAGAGAGAGAGAGAGAGAGAGAGAGAGAGAGAGAGAGAGAGAGAGAGAGAGAGAGAGAGAGAGAGAGAGAGAGAGAGAGAGAGAGAGAGAGAGAGAGAGAGAGAGAGAGAGAGAGAGAGAGAGAGAGAGAGAGAGAGAGAGAGAGAGAGAGAGAGAGAGAGAGAGAGAGAGAGAGAGAGAGAGAGAGAGAGAGAGAGAGAGAGAGAGAGAGAGAGAGAGAGACTTTTTAACGTCTATTAGAGGCCAAAATCGGCCTATGAGACAAAACATATACATCAGTATGATCCAATCCACTGTGATCCCAAAAGGAAAATAAAGTGTGAGTACTGCAAACGGGTATAAAAGGAGTGGATAGTAACTGGCATCAAGGGTGTGGGGTGCTATGGGTATGCACTCTATATGCTCAATGGGTGAGATACAAATATGATATGCATAGGGAGGGGAGGCTCGATAGTATCACAACCCACTAAATGTCTGGAGTGGGTGTAGGATATAATGCATCGGTGGGTAAGGCATCATGGCGATCCTCAAAATGCTCTGAATGTCCAAATCGATAGGGGTGCTCTGCTGACGTCTCCGTATCTCCATGTCATGGCGTGCGTGAATCGCTTGAATCTCTCTCTGATGTGGACGAGCTCTCTCTCTCTCTCTCATGTGGACGAGCTCTCCGGACAAGGGGTCTCGGTCGTCGACGCTGTCGTCTAAGCTCCTCTGCTCTGTGTAATGTGACACCCCGCATCGAGCTGCGTCCTCGAGTGGATGTGGGTCTGAAAAAATCTGTAATATAAGTCGAAGGGGGGGGGGGGAGGTGTATCTCCATCTGCTGGAGGAGTGATGCAGGGCGGTGCTGGAGCTCTACAAGGAAACAACCTAGAGGGCAGTGGTCCTGTGTCCCCAATAAAGCCCTGATCTCTCTCGGCCCCCTGAAGAGTTGTGGGTAGCGGTCTCTGATGTCCTCATATGCCTGGCATCTACATGTGTAGTGCTCCTCGTCCTCCACCTCCTCTCTACATATCCTGCATAATCGCTCATCCCTCGGGGTATGTGTGGCTCGCCCAATCTCAATCTCGAGCTTGTGTGATGATACTCTGAGCTGCCCAATGGTCACTCTCTCAGCTGGTGCCATATATGTATCCATGTATCGTGGTCTCTGAATGAAACCATCCGCTGTCACAGTCACGAAGTGCTCTCTGTAGTGTTGCCTCTTTGTGGGAAGAGGCTCCCGTGGTGCTATCCATGTCTCCGTGACGTGTATCTGTAGTAGGTCCTGACGGATGATCCTATTCCTCTCCGAACGAGAGAGGGTAATGTGGGGGGAAGAGAGGTCATACTGAAAGGGGGGGAGATCCGTAATGCTCATGCCATGGTCTGCTAACCATCGGGAAGTCTGTGCATACCATACTCTCTTATGCCCTGTCTCTGCCAAATGTCTAGAGCTCTCAAATGCAAGCCTGGTGAGTCGGCCGGTGGGGAGCCCTCTGACTCTCAGAATAAAGGTCACCAACTGGAAGAGGGCCTCCACTAGCATCGGTGGTGTGCCAAGCTCAGCTCGTATAATGTCATGTGGAACGGAGGGCTTGCTGCGCAGCAAGCGTGAGATCATGGTGATCTCGGGCCTCTCAATCCACGTCCACATCGCCTCTGTGATCCCTGGTGCCCATACTGTTGCTGCGT
>CM035433.1:70985133-70995133 GCA_020310875.1 Ceratopteris richardii | reverse complement strand
CCGGCTCACAACTCCCACTGAATGGGCAATGTCAGGCCTAGCTGCAACCATAGCATACATAAGTGAGCCACAAGCTGAAGCATAACTTATAAGGCACATTTTGCATGTCATTGATTGCTTCTTGTGTTTTGGGACAATCTTCCTTGGAAACTTTAACATATGGCTGCAATGGCACTCTAAGAGGCTTTGCATCAGCCATGTTAAATCTGTCCAGCACCTTTTCAATGTATTTTTCCTGCGACAAATGCAATATGTGCTGGTCCCTTTGTCTTCTAATCCTCACTCCAAGGACATGCTCTGCTGCCCCAAGGTCTTCGATTGAGAAAGCAGATTTCAGCTGCTGTTTAAGAGCATCAGTGGTGTCTCTTTTCTTACCAGCAATCAGCATATCGTCAACATATAAGACAAGAATAATAGGGCTGCCATCTACATCAGTTTTCGTATACAAACAGTGATCAGCATGGCTTCTTTTATACCCTTGTTTGAGCATGAAAGTATCAAACTTCTTGTACCATTGTCTAGAAGCTTGTTTCAGCCCATACAAGCTTCTATTGAGCTTACATACCAAATGTTCCTTTCCAGGAATAACAAACCCCTCTGGCTGTTTCATGTAAAGCTCTTCATCAACATCACCATGCAAGAAAGCTGTATGTACATCCATTTGGTCTAATTCCAAATCAAGAGCAACTACTATTGCAAATAACACTCGCAAAGTGGTCATCTTCACCACAGGAGAGAATACTTCTTGGAAATCTATACCTTTGGTTTGGGCATATCCCTTTGCAACCAGCCTTGCTTTGTACTTGGGTTTTCCATCAACTGTTTTGATTTTATACACCCATTTGTTAGGAATGGCTTTCCTTTCTTTGGGTAATTCAACCAAATCCCAAGTATCATTAGCATGCAATGCTTTAATCTCTTCCTGCATAGCAAGCTCCCACTTGCTACTGTGCTCACATGCCTTTGCCTCTTTGTATGTAAGAGGCTCACCTTCATCTGTCAACAAAATGTAATGCAATGAAGGATCAAATCTACTCACATTCCTTCTAAGACGAGTAGATCTTCTCACCCAATGATCCACATTGTCAGGCAATGGGTCTACATCAGGTGGTATGATCAAATCATTATTATTATGCTGCTGTCCATTGTTTCCAGCACCATTTTCAGCATTATTATTCGGCTGCATATGCCCTTCAGGAGCCTCATTTTGCTGTATAACATCTTCTGGCTCAAAAACCACTGGATCGTCAACATTTTCAGTCCTTTGTGGTGCATCCTGAGGGTCAAAATTGGGCCTAACAGGTGGTTGGTCATGCTGAAATCTTACCCTTTTATGGTCATCTTTTGAGGCACAATTGTTTTGAAGCAGCCTTGCCTCGTTAAAAACAACATCCGGGCTGCGTACGACCTTCTTGAGCTGAGGTATCCAAATCCTGTAGCCCATTTCACCTTCTTCACCATATCCCATGAAGAGGCCTTTAATGGACTTAGCATCAAGTTTGTTTCTCAGCTCAGGCCTTATATGCACAAACGCCTCGCAACCAAAGACACGTAAGTGATCATATGAAGCAGGTTTGCCAGACCAAGCCTCTTCAAGGATGTCACCTTTTAAAGACATGTGAGGGGATCTATTGCACACATGTACTGCAGTTTTGAGTGCCTCTCCCCAAAATCCATGAGGGAGATTAGCTTTGGACAGCATGCATCTCACCCTCTCACAAAGTGTCCTATTGTAGCGTTCAGCCACACCATTAGAAGAGGGGCTGTATGGAACACTAAGCTCCCTCTTAATGCCCAAATTTTCACAAAATTTCTTAAATTCAGCACTTGTGAACTCACCACCATTGTCCGTACGCAAGCATTTCAGCTTTCTACCTGTTTGGGTGGTCACAAATGCATGAAAACGCTTAAACGCAGCAAATGCTTCATCCTTTGATTTAAGCAATCGAACCCAAATTTTTCTAGAGAAATCATCAACAAAGGAAATGAAATACAAAGCACCCCCCATAGATTTGGTGGGCATGCTACATACATCGGAATGAACAAGATCAAGTACACAAGACTTACGAGACACACCAGAGTAAAAGGAACGTTTCACTTGCTTTCCATATTGACATTCATTACAAAAATCAAGCTATGTGCCTTTAGCATCAAGCTTCTTTAAGTTACAAAGCCTAGTGAGACCCTTTGGGCTCATATGGTCAAGTCTCTTATGCCACAACTCCATATGGGAGTGAACTTAAGCCAATGCAATAAACTTGCCTGATAAGGCCTTTCCATGCAAGCAATAGAGAGTTCCCTTCTTTGTGCCTTTCACAATCAGCCTTGAACCCTTAGTCATTTTCCATGATCCTTTCTCAAAGAGAATGCTATAACCATGCAAATCCATTTGACCCACAGAAAGCAAGCTCTTCTTGATCCCTGGTACATAACGCATATTATGCAAGACCAGCTCATTAGTGCCATTTGTAGTGAAATGCACTGTGCTAATACCCTCAATGGAACATGCATGATTGTTTCCAAGGTATACATGGCCATGGCTTCCTGCAATAAAAGTAGAAAAACACTCCTTGATAGGAGTCACATGGAATGAAGCACCAGAATCTACTATCCAAGTCTGGGCCAATGCATCATTGACGGTCATCTATGACATCACTCTTAGTGATTGATATGTCCTGTGCATGAACATTTAGAGAAGGATCAAATGCATGAGTGTCATCCGCTGATAAAGTAGCGCATAAAATGTCCTCTGCATCTGACAACTCTTCTATGACTACACTAGAAGCCACATTGGCCTTCTCTTTGTCCTTTTGGCTGTCCTGTGCATCAGTCTTGTCTTCTTTCCTGTCCTTCTTCTTATCTCCAGAATTCTTCTTCCTTTCAAGCTCTGCTTTGTAATAGCGGCAATCGGGTTTTTTGTGACCTTTCCTGCCACACTGATAGCATGTCACATCATTGCTTTTGCCTTTGCTGCTATTCCCCCTTTCCCTGCTTTTACTCTTATTCCTCTGTGCATAATTACTCTTCTTATCTGTCCTGCCTCTAACCATGTTGGCCGAGCTGCCTCCTTCTCCACCTGCTTTTCTCCTGATCTCTTCATTAAGAATAGAACCCCTAACACCATCAAAAGTCAAGTTGGGGTTATTGGACAATGAGACTACCAATGTCTCCCGAGAGTCAGGCAATGTCATAAGCAAGAAAATGGCTTTAAGCTTATCATCGAAAGGAGGCATTCCTGAGTCCTGCAACTGTGACAAAGTACCTGTAAACGATGACAAGTGTTCAGCTGCACTCTTGGACTCATCATGCTGCATGCCAACAAGCTTCTGCATCAGGTGTACTTGGTTAACAGGCGTAGTGTTTTCATACGCCGCCTTGAGTTTTGCCCATAACTCAAAAGCAGTGGTCAAACCTTTGAGATCTATTAGAATCTCATCGGAAACAGCCATTTTAATGTATATAATGGCCTTCTTGTTCAAAGTAACCATGCATCTTCCGACATGTCCTCTGGTTTCTCTGCCTCCAATGCCCTGTCACAATCCTTCAAGAAGAGGATTCCCTGAATTCTCTCCTTCCATAAGTCGAAACCTGTTCCCTCAAACAGTCGAATCTCAAATAGATTCTTCACATATGAGGAGGATGCTAAAAAACAACTAATTTTGTTGTTTTTAACCTCAAAGAATGTACATAAGGCTAATACTCAGCCTTTAGATGCATGTAGGAGCAAAAGCCCCAATTTTTTCCACTGTTTTACAAGAAATTATGGCAAAATACTCCACAACTTCTCATAGATGAGTCAATTTTGCTGAAACTATAGAAATTACAGCAAAATGTATCTCCCACTATGTATGCTCAGCAAGTTGAGAGTGAGAAGACCTTCAAAAACTGAGAAATTTGCTGGAAAATCTGATATTTTGCTGAAAACACCTGTTTTTGCTGGAAACTTTGAGATTTTTCTGAAAAACACCTGTTCTTCGCGATAAAATCAGAGAAAAATCACTTTCTTTGCGACGAAAAGCTGGAACATCACTGAAAATGATGATACAGCAGATTTTGGATCCTTTCTTCGCGATGAAACTTGATGATTTTGCCAAATGGTGAGTGTATGCTTCTGTAGAGAACCTGCGCAACAGATTTGAGGCCCAATATAGGCTCTGATACCAGTTGTTGAGCTGAGGAGATGTGCTCAGGTGATGCAGCAGCTGTGGTAATATCCTCTTTGGCTGAGTAGAAGGGCTGGAGGTGCAAGGAGCAGCCCAACAAATAAAGCAAACTGAAAAATTAAGCGATAAAAGTTTTTTAATCGTGAAAAGCAAGTTTTTAACGATCTTATTAAAACACTGATAGCTGTTTTTCGGCCCACGAGCAGCTTTTTTCGCAATTTCGATCGCTAGGCTTTATTTTGAGATCAAGGCTATATAAAGAAGACATTGGGAACACTTTAGGATAACTTGAGCTAGAGTTGATGCTTACTTTGTGGTCATTTTGGAGTTCTGAAGCTTTGGAGGTGAAGGAAAGGTGAAAGAGAGGCTACTCTCTTGGAGCAAGGAGTCTTCTACAAGTTAGTGACAACTATCTTTTGTAAGTTGATCCTATTTTCTGTTTTTAGGGTTTTGAACCCTAATTTCAAAATTAGGGTTTGCTGATTTTCAGATTTGTTGCACTATCTTGAGAGGTTAGGTTCACGTCCTTGCTCGTTTACTTCACACACACTCTGATTATAACAACATAATCTGAATTCTGTACATCATCATATTCTTGGCTATTCTTCCATCTAGTGAGTGCACAATTATATGGTCGAGTAGTAATCCCATGTTGTAATTCGGCCATCTATATTTAGTGAGTAAGCAATTTGCTTACGTTACTTATTCTTGTCTCAAGATCTCTTTCTATCTCTCTCTTATCATCTTGTTTAATTGACTGTGTATGTTGAAAGGTTTTTAGTATTGGAAGATCCTGGGGCCCCGAATTCCAATTTCCAACACTTGGTATGAGAGCATAATTGACATACACATTTAATTAAGATGAGTGAGTATAGAATTGATAGAATTGAGATTGAGGACAAGTTAGATGGATCTTCTAATTATCCTATGTGGAGTTTCATGATGATGAATTTGTTAGAGACAAAGGATTTATGGAGTATCGTCAATGGATCTTTAACAAGACCAAGACTAGAAGGCGAAGAAGAGGATACAACAATTCAAGAGGAACTGGTGTTGCAATCACAGAACCAACTGAAGAAGAGGTAACCACTTCTACATCCAGAGTCACATGTAGATCTTTACCCAGAGTTCCTCCTACTGAAGACAAGCAAGATGGGATTCTAGAGATGCTTTAGCACTCTCATTCATAGCAAAGAGTGTCGAAAAGCATATTCTACCAAAGATTAGATCTTGCAGAAGTTTTAGACGAGCTTGGTTGAAGCTTGAGAATCTTTTTCAGAGAAGAAGTCTTGCTAGGAAAGCTCACTTAAGGAGACAACTAGCAAATACAAGGATGAAGGTTGGTGAGTCAATGCAAACCCACATTACAAAGCTCGTTGACTTGAGAGATCAACTTCTAAATGTAGGAGTATGTGATGAAGAAATGGTAAATACGCTGATTAATTCACTTCCTATCTCATATCGGTCTTTTATAACCATTCATACGCTTACAACAAGAGATAGAGAGGTTACATTTGAAGAGTTAGAGTTCTTGTTACTTCAAGATGAAGATCCGTTGAAGGGAATGGAATAGAATGAAGAAGCACTTTTATCTTCATCAAAGGGTAAAAAGAAGAAGAAGGATAAGAAGGAAATTCAATCCAATACGGAAAGTAAGTCCTCTTTACCTTCTACTTCAGATTCTGTTTCTAGTACATCTAAAGAGAAGTCTTCTAAGAAGAAGGAATCATTATGTCACTATTGCAAGAAACCTAGACATTTCATAGCAGTTTGTCAGAAAAGGATTGCAACAGAAAAGAAAAAGGCATTAGGTAATGTTGCAGAAGATGATAAAAAAGGGAAATCTCAAGGTGATTCTTATGCCTGTATCACCATTGAGGAAGTTGCTTTTGATCAGGAAGCTTTACAAGTTCTTTGAGCAGATGCTTGGATATTTGATTCAAGTGCTACAAAGCATATGACAGGATGCAGAGAAGTATTTTCTTCTCTTTCATATTCTTCAGGTAGAAGAGTTACTATTGCAGATGGCAATGATTTGGATGTTGTAGGAATAGGTACTGTAACTCTAAAGTGAAGAGAAGGTGGTAATTTTCAGATTTCATATGTTCTATATGTACCTGACATGAAGAAGAATCTGCTATCTATATCTGCATTTTTAGGTGATGGTCACAAAGTTGTATTTGAGAAAGATCTTTGTAAGATCTTGTCACATAAAGAAGAGAAGTGTATTTGGCAAGTTGAGCACAAAGGAGGGATTTTTATTTTGTCAAAAACCAGTCAAGCATATGCTGTCAAATCTTCGTCACCGGTGGAAGATATAAAGTTATGGCATGAAAGATTTGGACATATTAGTTTTGGAGCTCTCAAGAGTATCAAAGACACAGGTATGGTTGAGAGTTTATCCTCATTCGAGCTACTAGATGATTCAGATACATGTGAAGGTTGTCTTGAAGGTAAGATGCATAAACTACCTTTCAAGAAATATGGTCATATTACAGCTACCAGGAAATTGTAGATTGTTCATTCAGATGTGAATGGACCTATGGGAGCAGACTCTATTCAAGGTTTTAGGTATTTTGTTTTATTTGTTGATGATTTTACGAGATACTCATGGATCTATGGTCTTAAGTTGAAGTCATAAGTCTTTCCTATGTTCATGAAATTTGTAGCTATGGTTGAAAATGAAAGTGAGGTAACTGGAGAAAAGCTATGCAAGAAGAGATTGATTCTATTCATAAGAATCAAACATGTCAGCTATGTGAGTTACCAGAGGGAAAGAAAGCTATAGGTGTAAAATGGATCTTCAAAATCAAACGGAAAGCGGATGGTACTATTGACAGGTACAAAGCCAGATTAGTTGTCAAAGGATATGCACAACAAAAAGGTATTGATTACGATGAGACATTTGCTCCTACGTCTAGGATGACAGTTATTAGGTCAATACTTGCTTTAGCAGCACATTTTGGTTGGAATGTATATCAACTTGACATAAAGACTGCTTTTCTAATTGGTGATTTACATGAAGATGTATATATTCAACAACCAGAAGGTTTTGAAGAAACAGGTAAAGCAGACTTAGTGTGTAAGCTTATAAAAGCTTTGTATGGATTAAAACAGGCACCTAGAGCATGGTATGAAAAGATACACATATATCTTTTATCCATTGGTTTCCATAACTCAGATGCATCTCCAACTCTTTATGTCAAAGCTGAAACAGGTATGATGATTATAGCAATCATTTATGTGGATGATATTATAGTCACATGTCCCAGAGATGAAGATTTGCAGATGTTCAAAGAAGAGTTGAAGCAAACATTTGATGTGAATGATTTAGGAATCTTGCATTATTATCTTGGGATTCAGTTTCTGTTTAAGGATGAGTGTATCTATATGACAACAGAAGTACATTGAGAAACTATTGGAAAGGTTTCATATGATTGATTTTAAACCTATGCAAACACCTATGGATCACAACGCGTCTTTACAAATAGTAGCATATGAAGAGTCATTTGATGCTACTTTATATTGTCAAGTAGTTGGATGCTTGATATATCTTTGTAATACAGGTCTAGATATATAATTTGCAGTTTCTCAAGTATCAAGGTTCATGCAGAACCCGACAACATTACATTGGAAAGCAGTAAAGCGGATCTTCAGATATTAGAAGGGAACTTCAAATTATGCTATGGTATTTTCGAAATCTACACATTTATTACTAAAAGGATTTTTAGATTTTGATTGGGCAGGCATAGTTGGTCAGGTACGATCTGTACGACAGGTCCGGTACGTAATAGTACCATGTCAGGTACGTACTAATCATGAGGTACGAATACGTACGATATTAGTACGAAATTTTTTTTTTCATCTTTTCATGTATATGGGAGTCTACACATATGAAGGGTATTTTTTGCCATGAAGGTGATTGTTCTCTAACTAGCATAGTTGCAAAACCAATGTATTTTCTTAATAAATTCAAGTCAAAATGGAAAATAAAACGCATTTAGTTTTTTCGTACGAATTGGTACGAATACGTACTAGTACGTACGGTACGAGAGGTACGTACGAATCTACTCGTACTGGTACTCGTACCAACTATGTGGGCAGGTGATAGAGACACAAGAAGTACTAGTGGATTTTGTTTTTATCTTGGAGATTGTCTTATCTCATGGCTTTCGAAGAGACAAGCCATTATTGAAACTTCATCATGTGAAGCTGAATATCGTGCAGCATTTACAACTACTTTGGAATCAGTTTGGTTGCTGAAGATTTTCAGTTATCTAGATGTAAGAGTACGTGAACGCATTCACATATTTTGAGATAGCCAGAGTGCAATAGCTATAGCAAAGAATCTAGTGCATCATGCAAGGACAAAGCATATAGAGGTACACTACCACTATATTCGAGAGCAGATAGCAAAGAAGCACATTGAGTGAGAATGTTGAAGATATATTTACCAAAGCATTGACGAGAGATAGTCATTGGAAGATGTGCATATTACTGAAGCTTGTACCAATATGACCTTAAGGAGAGGATTGTTGGAAATCAATGTACATATATTCCATCTCCAGCAATCCTAGTAAGGACTTAGCAATTTTTTGTACAGTTTGGGTAAAACTTTTTTAGGCTAGATAGATAGAGCTTGGCAAGAGCTATCTAGTAATATGGTTCATTCAATCATCAGAGGTCAGCCTTGGGAGAAAAGTCAAACCCTAATTCTGCCCTAAAATAGTGGATGAACATACTTGAGGTTCAAACTCTTGAAAAGCTAGGTCATTAGCCAAGGATGGCAAAAGCACTCAAAACTAAGCGATAAAAATTAAGCAAACTCAAAAATTAAGCGGTAGAAGTTTTTCAATCGTGAAAGCAAGTTTTTAACGATCTTATTAAAATAAAATAGCGATAGCTGTTTTTCGGCCCACGAGCAGCTTTTTTCGCAATTTTGATCGCTAGGCTTTATTTTGAGACTCAAGGCTATATAAAGAAGACCTTGGGCACACTTTTGGATAACTTGAGCTAGAGTTGATGGTTACTTTGTGTCAATTTTGGAGTTCTGAAGCTTTGGAGGTGAAGGAGAGGCTACTCTTCTTGGCTATTCTTCCATCTAGTGAGTGTATGGTTGAGTAGTACTCCCATGTTGTAATTCGGCCATCTATATTTAGTGAGTAAGCAATTTGCTTATGTCACTTATTCTTGTCTCAAGATCTCTTTCTATTTCTCTCTTATCATCTTGTTTAATTAAGTGCGTATGCTCAAAGGTTTTTAGTATTGGAAGATCCTGGGGCCCCAAATTCCAACAATACATACATACATACATGCATGCACGCATGCATACATACATACATACACACATACACACACACACACACACACATATATATACACACACACACACATACATACACACACACACACACACATATACATACACACATACACACACACACACACACACACACACACACACACACACACACACACACACACACACACACACACATACATACATGCATACATACATACATACATACAATCATACATACATACATACACACACACATATACATACATACATACATACATACATACATACATACATACATACATACACACACACACACACACACACACACACACACACATATACATACACACACACACACACACATATACATACACACATACACACACACACACACACACACACACACACACACACACACACACACACACACATACATACATGCATACATACATACATACATACAATCATACATACATACATACACACACACATATACATACATACATACATACATACATACATACATACATACATA
>CM035433.1:70926011-70973511 GCA_020310875.1 Ceratopteris richardii | reverse complement strand
TATACATGTATATATATATATATATATATACATGTATATATATATATATATACATATATATATATATATATATATATATATATATATGTATATATATATATATATATATATACATGTATGTGTGTGTATATGTATATGTATCTGTGTGTGTGTATGTATATTTGTATATACATATGATATTAATAGGGCTTGAGAACTTCTGATGCTGATATTAAAACCTGAACTAAAGCGCCTATGAATTTAGGCTGAATTGCCTGATGATGCATGTACATGTAGATTATGATTTATGCTGAAGCTGACCTGAACTGAGCTGGCAAGAGAGGAGTTAGCTAGGACAAATAACTTTGTCTGACATAAATAACAAGTGGTGCCTACAAAGTATAGATGCAAATTGAACCTGACACACACCCTTACCTGATAATGAGGAGATCTGATGCAAAGACTGACGAATGGCTGATGTGCATATGATGGAATGTGGAGATGTATGTTGCTTTGATACCAATTGTAGGTGTCAGACTGATATACAGAGAGAAAGTCGACACTAACCTGATGCAGAATATAATTTGATTATAACAGTATATTTATGATATGATGAACTCGTGTTTATTGATAAGATACAATAATGAAATCTCTTATTAAGAAAACAAAAGCAGAAGCACATACGAAACAATAAAAAAACAATAAACTTAAAGCAAAAAAAACACAAGACGTGGAAAAACCGTATAAAAATTAAAAGTAAATAGAGAAATATATCCTTCCTAGTGAAGGATCACACACACAAAAATAAACACAAATCAAAATACAGGATTACAGAACAGACATACAAAGACTTACAAGAAGATAGTAAACACGTATCACAGATACAAAGACACGTAATAAACACATAACAGAAATGTAAAAGCAGATATATATCCACAAGTACCAGCTTTCATTGCAATCCGATATCACTCCAAACAGATTTTGAAAATGTTCTATGCATGCTGCTGCAATCACATCTCGATTATTCAAAATGCCATCATCCTCTTGAATGGAAGTAATGGCAGAGGCTAGTCTTTTCATATGAAAGTAATCGTGAAAGCTTTTAGAGTTTGCATCAATATAATTAAGCTCAGCACATCTAGCTTTACTTTTTCTATTCTGTATTGGAAGAGCTTGTAATGATTGCAGACATTGGTATGCATTTGACAATTTACAATCTTCTTGCTCTGATAACACTACACCTGCATCAAAATTATTGCATGCCATATGATTGCCATTATTTTGTTGTTATTATAAGGATAGTACTATCTGATGTTTGCTATATGTTATATGATTTTCAGGTTCCTGTGGCAAAGACCAGTGGGGTGTTTCCTTATCAACGAGAAGTCACTAGGGAGATTATACTTGCATTTCCTTCAGAATGGTCTCATTCTATCCCAAAGAATGTGGCCAAGTCTATTGTAAGTTAGTAATTCAATCTAGAAGTTTCAATGGATTTTGTATTGCATAGCAAGCATTGATTCACCCCTAGACTCATTACCTAATAAAGAAGTTTATAATCTACGTTCATGAAGGTTTACCTGCTGCAACCGAATGGTTCTGCACAAAGGCATTTATCTTGCCTTGTCGATCTTCTGGAGCAGTATGTGTTTATTGTATGATTTCTGTATTTCTCAGTACATTTTTTTTGCTGTCTGTGTAATTCAATGGTAAGAAAGTAAACTTTACAGATATTATCATCCATCCAATGGAGGGCCATGGACAACTTCATTGGAGAGATTTCTGCGACACACAGTAGTGTTTTTTCTCAAGCGGCTTGCAGATGAAGATAGGTGCCAAGAATGAGAGTGAACTTTTGTGGTCACTCGTAAAGAGATGCCTTTCCTTATACGTATGTTATTGTTTGCAGAAAGCATTCTTATAATGTGGAAATAGAGCAAGGATTTTCACATTTCTTGACTGAAGAGGAACGGAAACGGTTTGTGGAAATTATACTGAGACTCATAAAAAGAGGACAGTACAGTAAAAGTTCTTCACTGGCATATACCTCTGCTAAGGCATTATCTGAATTGGCTTATTTTGAGCCAATCTTGGTTTTACCTACTAGCATCAGATGTTTCTATACAGCTTTAAGTAGTGTAAGTTGGTTGTACTTTCTTCCTTGGATGATTTTTTATTATTTTCAATTAATTAATTTATTTTTCTTTTGGGGGGGTGATTTATCTGCCATCTACATTGTGAAGGAATTTATTCCATTAAAACTAATGCACATATATAATCTGTTGAGGAGGCATGCTCCATTGCTTATGATGGATGAATAATCGGGTTTATGCGTGTATTTGAGACTACGATACAAAAGAACTTCATCTTCGTCATCTGGGGAATTATTTTCCGACTAGTACTTGTATAAACACATGTGCTTACTGGTCAGAGACTTATACAAATGGAAAAATCCAACAAAACCCATTGAATTGCGCACTAAGAGCTAGTACACGTTCACAATCTATTGGGGAGGCATCCTCATTGCTTATGAGGGAAGAAGTAAACTCCTATTAATTAGATTGATCATTGATGAGACTAATGTACAGAAGTCCTTCACATTCATCATTTGTGGAATTATTTATTGACTAGCAGTTGTACAGACACCTGCACGTGTGGGTGAAAGACTAACACACATGGAAAACCCCAATGAAACCCATTGACTTTGCACACTAGGAGGCAGAACAGAGATTGGCATGTTGGCACGGATCAACATATGGAGGAGAAGTTAATTGGTCCGTCTGAGTGAGAACATGAATAGATATGGATTAAACTCAAGAGAAACATTGTATGATTCTTAGGAGTTGAGAAACATCGTATGATTCTTAGGAGTATATATTAAATTACTTGCGTGAAATGCTGGCTTAGTGAATGGGTGAATGAGTGATTGTGCTAGGAGTCATTTGAGGTCAGTTAATGACTCTGGATGTAAGATGATTGAAAGATGGCACCTCAGATGAATGAGATGTTGGAAGTGAGGTAGGCCCGATAATAATTTGACATGATAATTATGAGAAATAGACAAGAGACAAGGGAATGGAAACATTCAAACAAGTAGCAAGAGACTACTTTTAAAGTAATATTTACTTGATGAATGAATAACAATACAATGTGTGTAACATACAAAATGTAATTATAAGGTATAAGAGGGTTATAGGTACAAACGTATGAGAGAAGAGTGCCTAAGAGTTTAGGAAAGTCTGAGTGTGCTGGAAATAGAAGAAGACAGGACTGCATGTGAGAAATACAACATATATGCTTGAAATATAATACAATCTGCAACCCTAACAGAATCTAGGATTTCTTCTCTGAAATAAACAGCTACAAAACTTTCGCTCTTGAAGCGATAGTTAATAGAACCTGGTACAATAGCAAGACTTGAAGAAAATCAGAAAGTACGGAGTCACTTACAATATTCAACATGTACACACTTCTAGGGTGTCTGTAGAACAGGAGAGCAGCAAATCATCAAGAAATCAGAAAATAACTCCTCCCATCAGCTCCCATGGAAGCTCTTCCACCTAGAGAGCACTTGTTGATGAATAAGTGTGTTTGAAATATCCTCCAAGTGTGTCCCATAGGTCCTATATATAGTTTTTGAAGTTCTAACATAGATTTTTGCGAAAACACGAAAGCAAAGGTCCAAAAAGCAGATTATCACAATTCAATTTATGAAAATAGCTTAGATGGGCAAAAAAATGTGGAACTCTAGAATATCATACATAGTGACATAATTTGATTACATAATATGGTTTTCCTTGATCCTCTCATCTTACTCTACAAGATGGTGTGTTTCATTTCTCAAAGGCATAAACTTGAGAATTAGGGTTAGGTTTTTGATGCCCTTTTAGGTTTCTGATGGTCAAGTGCTATATATCAATAGATAGTTCCTGATGAGAACTATAAGAATATGTTAAAACATTTATGACTATATTGACTATTTTGAGCATTTTTGAAAATGAGAGTTTGGCTGGAAATTAGTGTTAGCACCCCTCAACATGACATTGTTATTCCAACAATCCCCTCTCAATGTCATATTGGCATAAGATTCAATAATCTGCATAACTTCTTATATCTGTCCCTCGATAATATTATAGTAAAAATATCTCTCACAAATTTATAACCTTTGCTTTCAATATCATAACCAACAAAAACAGTTTTGGTAGTTTCTTTTTATCAAGTTTACGACGATCTTTTATTTCAATGTGAACATAAGAGGGTGAACCAAAATCTTTGAAGTAATTCATATTGAGTTTCTTACCATGATATGCTTCATAAGGTGTAATCACCTTTAAAGCTTTTATGGAAGACCGGTTAAGAATGTGATTAGTTGTGTGAATAACATCATACCAAAACTTGTGTGAAAGCTTTTTGACATCATACTACGTGCCATTTCAATAAGTGTCTTATTATTTCTCTCCGCAACAACATTTTGCTTTGGAGTGTAAGCAATATTGAGTTGATGAGAAATACGTTTGTCTTTTAAAAGTGACGTGAAGTCATTTGACATGTATTCTCCTCCACTGGTACTTCTTAACATCTGAATTTTAGACTGATTTTCATTTTCAATTATAGCAACAAACTTCTTGAAAGTAGCAAGAACTTCTAACTTTGCTTTTAAGTTTTAATCCACATACCCAAGAATATTTATCAAAATCATCAATTAAATCGACAAAATACCTATGATTATAAATAGAATCTGCTCTCATGGGTCCATTCACATGTGAATGAATGCTCTGCAACTTGTCCATGCTTCTTGAATGGGAGGTTACCTGATCTGAAATAATGTTTAATGATACTGTTCAACATAGAGAAACTGACGATGAAGCTGGCCACAGGTGAATCTGAAGAACACTAGCTTTACAGTACCATGTTCAGCGTTTCTATAATAATGTCCTGTAACATTTTGCCTGATTAGTCTCGATAGAGATTGAATATAGTGCAATTAAAAAGATGAATGTCAAGCTAAGGTGTGAATCTGGCAGAAACGGGCCCACTGTGAGCATAAACTGCTCTTAGTATACATCGTTATTTTCTACTCTTTCTGGAGAGGCTTTAAGCAGATTGAGAAATAGACTCAAGGAGCATAAAACTGCAATAACTGAAGAGTTAATTGCAACGGGCTTATCTTTCATGGAGAGCAGAATACACCTAGTAGCACCGTTTTCAACACAACTTCCCAGAATAATTGGTGTAAGCAGGCAGAATCCTAAAAATTCTGGCATGCTGACCTGAACTAAGGTGAAAAATGTAAATTGTTTGCTGTGGAAGGATCTTTTGTGCTCTAACAACACCTTGGCAGGATTATATAGTTGCATTGGTCATGGTACGCGATTAAATCAATACTAGCATTGGTCTTAGTGCTCGAGTATAAAGATTTCCTACAGTTTACATGATCTTTATATTTCTGGTACTTTTGCTGACTATTCAGCTGATGAAAAATTTCATTAAGGGCTTCGTTACTCTTTGATTTCTATTTCATAACTCTTTGCTTGAAGGAAAGATTGTCACTTTGTCAGTGAGGGATGATCTTGCCCTGATGAAGAGGGTGGCCTCTTAACCCATATGTCATTTAGAGGCATAGGACAAGGGCACTCTGTGAGAAGAAAGCTTTATTCGCTTCTTTTTATCATGCCATAGAGTGGGATGGCATATTATGTACGAAGTTGTTGGAATCACATTGAGAGTTCCACATTTTAAGGGCTAAACAATAGCAATATCAAAAGCCGCCTTATAATTTTTTATCAGTTACAATGTTGAAGGACAACATACTCTTTATTCAGTATCATTGAAAAAACCATTAACATATTTTTTATTCAGTATCATAGGAAAAACCTTAGGTTGCGATTAAGAAATAGAACAAAAGATAGAATTCAATTTAAAGCAATACTGAGAATCTACTTACTTCCAAAATGCCATTATTTTTAGATTTCTGAGATAATGCACTTTAGGGTGCCATTGTATTTAAGTAACTCACATGAAACATGTTGTATCATGGAAGGAAAGCAGAAAAAGGGTTTCTGTAACCTATAAATGCTTGTATACTTGGACAATGAATGGAGCAACAAATTACATAGAAAGTGTGCTGTTACGTAATAGGTAAATAAAAAATTGAGTGATTTTGGAACATGTGAGCATAACTGAAAAAATTGGCATGATTTTTCAAAATAAAAGTTGTAAAAATCTCTAGAACGTACTGGACGATTTTATTTATTCATAGTGGAACAATTTTTATTTTTTCTGGTTCAAAATCTATGTGGGTAAAGAAAACCCCATTCAGATCGTATTTTTTTGAGGGCTAGACTTTTTCAATGTTTTATTGGTGTCATATATGTAAAAGAGGTGCTAATATGTATTGGTACATTGTTTATTTGAAATAAAAAATCTCTCAAAGTTATAAAAACCTCGTAAAAAAAAACTTAATAAAAAAAAGATTTTAAACCTCTACAATTCAAACGATTTAAATTGCGATTTAGTCCTTGAATATATAGTTGAAATCTTCTCTAAATGTCTTCTTGCACCTTTTGGCAGGTGACAGCAACCCACCAACTTCATGCTGCAATAAAAATTTTGGCTCTTTCAGCTCGGACTTTGTTGATGGGTTCTGCAATAAACATTGAATTTCCTGTCACTTATCCAAACGATGAGCTTGTTCTAGATTGCAAAAGAATATTGGAGTCAGCAATGTTTGATTTATTGTCAGGCCTTGATGCGAATGATCCTCCTAAAACCACGGCGACTTTACAATTCTTTTGCTCGATATTTTCTAGTGTAAGTAGTACTGATCGTGCTATTTTTCTTCTTCCACCTAATTAAATCATCTTACCATGAATCTGCAATTTCCCAGCTTGAGATAATCAGAAGTGATGCCGATGATTCAAGTTCATTGTTGGTGATTGACTGGTCTAAATGGTTGGATGAATTTTTGGGGCGTCTGTTTTCCTTGCTTCTGCACTTGGAATCTGACAATCACATGTACGTGCAAATAGGAATGGTAACTTAAATATTCTGTTGAGCCTCTTTGAAAGTTTGATTTTTTGCTGGTTTACTTCGCTCATTTATCAAGGTATACTGAAATGTTATCTGTGTGTCTATCTTTGACTATATAGACATGCGGCAGTTGAAGGTGAGAAGCCCCTGTTTGGAAAGTCATTCCTTGTTCGAAATGACTCTTTCTATCAATCTGTACTTCAAGTTTTGTTTTCAAGATTGACACTGAATTTGTATAGACAGGTACGTTCTCCTTTTACAACATTGGCAATTATCTTTTGATGCATTTCATATTAAGCAGGAGTTAAAAGCTTACATTCTTCTGGTTTCTTAGAAGATCTGAATCTGACTAATGTGTAACTATATGTTATTCATTAGCATGGGATGCCACTGCTGTTACTAATGCCATGTGACGTTTCTGGAATCTTCTTTTTTGACTTTGGTATCATGATCTGTATGTATAAGCTGTGCATTAATTAATCTATGTTCAGTTTTTGGAACAATTAGTACTCACTTGTACACTTGTTCTTTCCATTAATTTGCTATCTGGGAGAGTAGCTTCGGCTGAACTTTCTTAAAAAAAAAAAATAAAAAAAAAAATTAGTATGCATCATTTATATACATGTGCATATGACAAGAAAATGATACCAGTTGTAGTAATCTCATTTTATCTAGATCTTACCAATTGAACATTCAAAGGCCATCAAGAGTTGTAAATGCATGTTTTTCGTACTATTTAAAATAATTTTGGTGACGATAAAAGATCCTGGAACAAAAGAAAGGTGAAACAATTGGCATATTCCAGTCATAATCATCTTTTTCAGACTTAATTGTACATCACGAAAACATTCTCAATCAGTGCCGGGAACATGATACATGAGGAATCAGTAGCGATTCTTTATTATTTCTTAAAGAATCAGAAGTATAGTAAGTAGAATAAATATCTTAGTGACCAAATTATTGATTGAGACTACAGGTTTTAGGAGTCTTTGGAACTTGTAAGTTAGAAGTTTACTTATCAGGTGAGGGCTTTTAATTATCCAGCCCTAGGGCAAGCATTAATGCCATGCCAGACATCCAAGGATGAAAACAGGCCTTAACCTAGAATTGATAGGCATTTGGGTTGCACACAACTAGTATGCATGGTCTTTAGGTGCAAGTGTGAACCATTTTAAGGGGCTGAAGAAATGTTCAGGTTGGGCTCTTGGCACCATATCATAGGCATCCAACATACTAAGGAGCATAATTTTTCCATATCTTGGCCGTTTGGCCATAGTTGTTTCTGACGGGTTTCTGATTTCTGATTTCGCACGTTTAACCAACATCTGATGGGTAAGGCAAATCGTTTCTAACATTTGACACCGCCAAAAAAATTTGGAGAAAACTAAAGAAAAAGGTATGTTGTGGAATCATTATGGTAAAATAGCATTAGATTCATAATTGAATCAATGAAAAATCATTATATTAATCACTATTCACGAATCACAATCATAGTTCAAAGGTGAGATTTAAATCGTAGATTTAAATCGGGATTTTAATCGTAGAGATTTAAAAAAATGAAAATAAAAATCGAGGTTTTCATTCATCGTGAGCGATTTTTATTTTATTATGTATTTTGTCATTCATCATGATATCTAAAAGCCTCTCCAAATCTCATTAGCAATAGCCATAATTGAAGAAATTTCCAACAAAAGAGTGCAGAATAGAACAAGATTTAGACAAAACTTATTTAAAAAAAAATAAATAAATAAAAAAAAAACGATTTTTATTAATAAAAATCGTTCCTAGAGATTTAAATCGAGATTGAGGTTTTTACGATTTTAAAAAAATAAAAATCATACGACTTTTTTAACTATGATCACAATGATACACCGACGGCATGACCATAGTATGATGGTCCATACACATTACCAAATTCCAATACATGAAAAAAGTGAGGGGTCAATACCAAAGGTGATGACTCTAGCAAAATAAAGACAAAACTTTAGTAGCCAATATGTAGATGATAGACCGTGGTCTGTAGGCAATAAAGACTCTAGTATGTGGCACATCATATAGAATTGAGGTGTTAGCTCCACTAGCTATGCAAATTTTTTCTTCTTCAAGTTAATGCAAATAAAATTTAAGGTGTTAACTCTTCTAGCTATGGAAATAGCAAGAGAGCTCACTTATTGAGCGATTGTTCTCAAAGCTTAGAAGCTTGCATGAGCAAGCAAGATTCTTTTTGAACTTCTTGAACTTGTTTTGACACCAAAATTGTTAGCTCAAGATGACACAAAAGAGATCTAACAACAATGTTAACGAACCATAACAAGAGAACAACAAGTAACAAAAAGTTCATGAATGAAACATATTATCTACAATACTCATGTGCAAAACAGCTCCTTCAGAAAAACGCTACTACGAGGTCAAGGATCATTACCCGTGGGACTGGCCACACAATTGCTTAATGTCCATTCATATGATTGCAGCCACTCCTCGAGAATGCACAGGTCCACAAATCTTAGCCTTATCTTTAGGGCTAAAGAGTAAGTTGACAAGAAGAGATCTCCTGGAGTCTTTAAGGAGATAGAGTCTTTCTTCAAGTGCCAATAAGATCTACTTCATTATCTTTAGGAAAGTGCACTAATCTTTCACCAAGGTTTTATGCATCTTGGAAGATACTTAAGAAGCTTAGTGATGTTGCATGCCAATTAGGGTTTCCTCTAAAGTGTAAAGTCCATCTAGTGTTTCATGTTAATAAACATAGAAAGTGTTCATTGATAATTGAGGACAATGAACTTTAGGAGGGGAAGAGAGTGTTAGACATCAGCCTAGAGGGGTCATTCTCATATGTTTATGGGACAAGGGCTAGCAGCCAAGGTCCCTAGCTCCAGGGTTATCTTAAGGTATTTAATGAATAGTGGGCATGGGCGTTGCATGATGGCGACATTCCCACACTAGGACATTCCAGAGGCTATCTATTTTAGGTACAAAGGATAAATAGGATGGGTGGAGAGGCATACACACAACTTTTTAGTTTGTTCTTTGAAAGGGCTTAGATAGAGTATTACATCAGGATATATTTTTTCTTCTCAGATCATAATCAGCCTTCATTGTGAGTCGTTATCTTTTAGTTCAGGTATTCTTTATGAGGTTTTTTTCTCTCAAATATCATTGAATCACACAGATTATTCTCAACTCCTCTAATATTATTTCAACCTATAAAATTCAGAGCTCTACCCATATTTTTCTCTCATTTCTCATCTCAACTTGATGTCATATAAGTTATATTCTAAAATTTTATACTATATCAGTCATGTTTCAGAATTCTCAGTCAGTTGAGTATTGTACTCAGGTCATATTCAAATTCTATGAAAATTCCTTATATTTCATTCATTCAAATTCATTCAAATTCATTCAAATGCTTATATTTACGATTGAGATGGTTATCATATTTCTCATTTCTTTTTGATAACAAAATCAAACTTCAAGGAAAGCTTTGGATTGCAGATAAAAAGATTACCAGAATAACAAAGTTTATAAAGACAAGGAACTTCAAGTCAACATCAGAAGCATGCCAGAAAAAGAAATGTATGCTCTTATCGGTGATCATATGTATCCATCCATACTAGAAGATATATCTTCAGATGAGAAGAGAATGATCTCATTCATCCCTTAGTTCCGATTAATGGGGAGTTTGTTAGATTTTGGTCTTTTGTTTATACACTTATTTTGTACAAAGTCTTTGCAACTTGCTCGGGGGAGGAGAACAAAAAAAGGGGGGGTTTAAAAGCCTCTAAAGGTCCATGTTTTTCATCCTTTTCTAACATAACAAGGTTTGACAGGTTTTAATTTGGGGTTGGTTACCCAGTCATGATGTATTAGCCCTTATTCATTGTTTAAGCAACGTTTGACCAGTCGTATTTTTGGATTTCTGCCTCAATAATGATGGGCTAGTATTTGCATTCAGGGGCTGAAGGCTGGCCAACAAAGAGCTTGAGAAAAGCCTCTCGTCGGCCATGGCTTCTTGGCTTTACAGTCTAAAGTCACATCAGGGTGTCCCTGTCCTGGTCTTTCTTCACCTGACTTCTTCAAACAATGAAGTGGCCTTTATGCTAGCAGATATTGCTATGTTTGTGTTTTATGGCCTTTCTGCATTTATGCCTTAGTCATAAACTGTATGTTACAGGAAAGTTGAAGACGCTAGAATGAATGGGTCTTTTCATTAGTATTTATTGCACTATCAAGTCTTGTTGCTTTGAATCTTGAACGTTCTTTGAGTTTTGAAATTTCTGCACTAGATCATGTATGTTTTCTATTTCTTTATGATTCCTCACAGAGATTACTGAATGCATAGAATCTTTGCAAGAAATTTCAGAGCTGTAAGCCTTACCACTCTGAACATTGCTCACTAGGATTTAATAGAGCGAAATTCAAGCATTTCGAACAATGTTTCCAGCCAGAGCATTCGATCATGCTCAGCACATTTTAATTAAGAAAATCAACTAGAGGATCTGGCTTGTTGTGGAAAAGCTTATGCTATTTTAATCCCTTTCAGTCATAGAAAATATGATTATCTGCATGTCCATTATAAGACAGAAGAATGTTAATGGGAGAGGATCTTTCCAGGCTTTAAGGAGCATTGCAAAGTTTGTGCATAATCACACTGTTAGTGGAGCTGCTGCAGAGATTGGTTTACTATGTTCGGCTATTGTATATGCAAATCCTTCTCACGGAATATCAGAGTTGATGAAACCCATAATGACATCCGTGTTGTCTTCACTTAAGGAGTGTACAAGCACAGGTGTTTATGGGATTCCTAGTGCACAAGCTGCCTCTCATGGAAAGGTAGGCAAGGACTTGTCTAATGTGATTGGAAATTGGAATGTGCATGTAAGTGTAAATGAGACTAAATTTTGCCACGTGACAGGCTTCCATATCACCAGCAATGGAGATGCTCATTGTTTATCAGCTGAATGTTATTTCATTGGGCCTCATGTATTCAGCGGAACATGTGATTCAGTACGAGGATCTTGTGAGAGACATAATGAACACTAGCTTTGCTGTTCCTTCTGGCAAGGTGAACCATTTTTATACTCAGGACACACTTTAATCTTTATTTTGAGAGTATCATCATTCTTTTAACTACTATCTATTAAAGACATTCAAATTTTTTCTCTTATTATAGTCTGAATTTGATTAACATTCATGAGCTCTAGCTATATCTATTGATTGTTGAACACTTGTTTATTGGTAAGATTTTCTGTTTGTAAGTCATTAGTGCTCAATCTTTTCAAGTTGCATAACCTTTTGGGATCACAGGTATTTAAATGTCATACACTTTTGGAGATACATCCAGTTGCCTATACCTGTGTCTTCACTTGTATTTCAGAAACAGTTTCTTATTATGCACTTATTCACTGATGTTGATGGCATATGCCTGCAACCAAAGTGCTGTTGTTATATCACTCTTATGTGCAAATATCCCCACCCCTTCCCCTTCCCGCCCTTTTTCCCTTCAACCCCCCAAAACAATTCTCCTTGGTTGAACATAGATGATAGTAGTCATCGATAACTTCTCTATGAAGATTCACAAGCTTGTGTGTTTCACTCGTGCTTTTGGCTAAACCTTCTCATATGAAGCTTTCTTCTTTCTTCTGCCAAGCGCTACGAGTACTTGACTAAAAGAAATCGATGTTACTTGATCTGTAATCCATGTTACTTGATCTGAAAAAACGTACTTGATCTGAAAAAACGTACTTGATCTTCAATCCATGTTATTGTAGGTTTGCGAAGGATTAAAGCCCGAACATGAATCTTCGTACTGAGATATGTCGGAGTATATGTTGTAGTCATTGTTTCAAATATTGTATCGTAGTACCAGAACAATTGTCCCATTTTTTGCCTTCATTCTCCACACCTTGGGCATGGAAATCAAAGTGTGATGTCTTGTCCCATAAACTGCCTGGTACTGAGAGTTTGAGACCACCCACCATAGCTCGCCATAGGAATAGACAAGAATGCAATGGAAATTTTAGCTTCAGCCTTCCATGTGTATGTACATTTCTCCATCGAGAAGGCTCTCCCAAAATATTCTCAAAGAAGCTTCAGGAGCTTCTCCAACCGGACACATCCCTTAAGGAGTTTGAGTCTTGTGCAAGCTGAGGTTGGTATTTGAACATGATTCAAGGGCTGTTGCAGGTGGATCCAGGAATGTTTGTATGCTGCACATACATTACAAACTAGACTTATCGCTGGATGGCCCAATTGTCGAAGCCTGAGTGAGAGGAACTTAATTCCTTTTTCACGAAGGTATGTAGTTGTCTATTCACAGTTCATTGACCACATTTGCAATGAGAGACTTCAACTGTTCGCACCAAAAAAAAAAAAAAGAAGAAAAGATAGCTCATCCAAATCTGGAGTCTTATTATCCTCCAATCCCTTGAGATGAAAAGTAAACTTTTCTTCATCGAAACATCCGAATTAGGCAAAAGGTTAGCATGCTGGGAGCTGTACATAAGGCAACAAATTATTCATGGGATCCTGTTGTAGTTGACATGGAGTAGATTGAGTACCCAAAACTTGAGAGTAATGAGAGAAACTTATTTGCAATAAAATCGGAGTATCTCTAACTCATTAATGGGAGTGAACTGTAGGTGCCAGCTTGGGCTCCTTCAAAACAAAATGAAAGAATGGCTCTGAGGAACAACTAACATTTCTATGTTCATAATGACAAATTTATCATTTGTTCCTCTGCAAATTATAAGGGTGATACAAAAGGGGGATTGGAGAACAAATTTGGTATTCTTTGAGTTCCAACGAGTCAAGTGTCGGGTCTTTTCAATGTTTTTTTTTAACAAACAACAGGGGGTGATTAGCCATAGTATCCTTCTGGGATAGCAGATTGGCAAAAAACTTTCGACGAGAATAACATTTTGCTGATTTGGTTGGGAAAATTTCCTTCTGTCTTCTTTCCATGATGACTGTACAGATGCCCATATGGTTGTATGATTTCGTCTTATGGGACAATGTGGCCCTTTTCAGATGTTAATTTATCTTTTTTTCTTTCTTGTGTTTTGGGTCTTTCATTGGTATATACTTTCACTGTCTGTTTGTGGAGGATCACAAAACAAGAGAAAAGAAAAGAAAACGAAGAAAAAAGATGTCAACTCACAGTTTCATGTCGATTGTATTTAGATTAGCTTGTATTTGTGGGCTGTTTTACACAGGTGAACGAGGCAGGAAGCCATTTTCTCAGTGCAATCCTTCAAACTGTCACAGTGTATTATCCGCTAAATCAATACAGGTTTGACCTTGTTTATGTTAAAAGAAAAACTTATATGGTATTTCAATCATAATCTGTTTTTGCTTTCTTGAGATTCTAGGATAAGCAAATCATATTCTGGTCTAGATGGCATAGAAGAGTGGATTAGCATGAAAGTGGACAGCGGCATTGAGGAGAAGGGTCCTTTGTGGCACTTGCCCAGCCAGAATGAGGTTTCATTTGCAAATGAACTCCTTGAGATGCACCTGAAGGCTGCATTGGTTCAATTACAAGCAGTTTGTTCGGAAAGCTACCAGGGTGACTCAGGTTAGGTTGGCTTTATCGTCTCTTCATAAGTTGGCTGTAGCGATATATGTCTTTCTTTGTTTATTTCTAGGCTATGAAGTTGATATGGTTGGTAGTACTTTGTATCTGAGTTATCACAAATGGATATGTCCAGGAGGTCATGATTCCATCTGACTAATATGCGTCTGACTCATTCACTCAGGAAATGAGAAAGAACAGTTAAGGGTACTTCTTTTGCGCATCAATGGGTCGCTACGAGGTGTTGGATCTTGTTTACCGGAATTCATGTGTTCCTCATCAAAGAGCTCAACTGACGAGGTGCAACCTCATTTCATGTCGGGTGCTGCTGGGGCTGCTGTTGGTTCTGCCTATTTAAGAGAAGCAGCAGCAGAAACTCTGCATTTAGCATGCAAGTATGGAAAATACATTCATTATTTCCAGAATTGCAGGATAAGATCCAGTTTAGTTTTCATAACCTGATTTACTAAAAATATTTGGGCAGTTACTTCCTGAGTAAATGGAGTGATGACATTTTCCTTCTTTCACTACTTGCTGATAGCATTGCAGCTGTTGGAAACCCTGGTACTTGATCTGCACGTAGTCCTACGTGTTGCTTTTAGGTGCAGTTTCACGTAAGTCAACATCCTCCCTCCTTTGTATGGCAGGATCTCTGGAGTACTCTGAATGGATATCCACAGAAGAGTCTATTAAAGCAGAACTGGAAAGTCTTTCAGAACACTCAAGTAATCATCTCACTGGTCATTTTGTGAAGGGACGTAAAAGGTATGTTCTTACCTATATTTATGTTAGAGCCGTACATTGTATTCTGATTTTCATACAACATGTATGATGTTGCCCTTTGCTTATGTTTTCAAACATCCTTGTCTTCAGACCAAAGTGGCTAATCATTGAAAGGGTTTTTAGCCATACTACATGGCGTGCATCACAATCCCAGTACAACCAGTACCGCATTTCTCATGAATCCAAGAGAGAACTCCCGAAGCACATTTTTCTTATCATGGAAGATCTAACCAGACTGTCACTACATAATTACGATGCAGTGAGAAAGTAAGTAAGATTTCATGTTAGCTCCCTTATTTATATCCGGGATGTGAATGCGCACTGGCATTTTCTCCTTTTAAGATGTAAATTCTTATCATCTCTAGACCAAAGGAGTTTAATAATTTTTTAATCAACGCTATTCCTACAGCCAGTTTGATGCTCATTTTGTGATGACTTTTCTTTTGTGTTATTCACTAAATGCAAAAGGATAACTTATATCATCAATGCTTTCAGCTGGCAGCGCAAGTTGGCAACCTAAAAGTAAGCTGTGCCTGTCATGCAGAAGAATGAAACTATTCTTGTAAACCTAGAGTGGGATTGATCTGGTAGGTATAATAAAAAAATTCAAACGTATGGTGAAGTTATGTCACCTAGCAATCAAACGGCCATGATGCATCTGCCATCTTTTAGATTTTGAAGCATATTCCTTCAAGGCAGTGTATTATGAACTTTTCAGGTCTGTTGTAGAGTTACTCTAACTCAAAAAGTGGCACACATACATACATGCATACATGATACATACATATGTACGTACTTACCTATGTACATGTGCATGTATGTATGTACATGCATATGTACGTACCTATGTACATACATACATGTATGCATACATGCATGCATGCATACATGCATGCATGCATGCATACATACATACATGCATGCATACAATTACATACATACATACATACATACATGCATACATACATATTACATCCATACTACATACATGTGTGTGTTTGTGCCCCCCCCCCCCCCCCCCCCCCCCCAAAAAAAAAAAAAAAAAAAACAACAACAACAACCCACACATACATGTGCGCGCGTGTGCACACACACACACACATGCATGTGTAGACAACAAAAGGGTTTATTTTTCTCTGAGGATGGAGAATGTCTAAGTGGTGGGCAACCTGTAGTGATACACCCTTCATATAATGTATTTTATGTTTGCTTTTCGAGATGCAGAAGCCAAGTATAGGAAAAGTTACCTTGATTTCGAGTAAGCGGAGAAGAAGAAGAACCAAAGAGCAATAAAATGAAGACAACGGGATGCAACTCATCAGTTCATGAAGAAGACAGAATCTCCAATCCACTAAGTCACATAATTTCCCACTTCACCAATTTCCTAAGTTGCCTAATTTCCCATTTCACCAATTACCTAAGTTGCCTAATTTCCGAGTTCACTAATTCTCTAAGTAGTCTAAATTCTTCACCAATTTCCTAAGTTGCCTAATTTCCCAGTCACTAATTCTCTAAGTAGTCTAAATTCCTAGGTTGATCAATTTCTCAAAGTAGTCTATTTTTTAGTCAATTTTTTACAAGCTAGTCGACTTATCTCAAAAGTTCACCATTTTTATGAAATTAGTCTTCTTACTTCAAAAGTAGTCTATGTTTCAAGAAAATGGTCTACTTTTGATTTAGTCAACTTTATCACTTGAGAAACGCGACTAAATTTCCCGAACGTACCACACGCGTACGGGACCTGTTCAAATGATCTTTTTTTTTTTTGGTTTGCTATTTGAAGCATCCCATCCATTCTTTGAAGAACATACATACAAAGATCCATAGTACATTGATGCATACAATTGCATAGATACATACATAGTACATACAATACACCATGCTCATAAAACACAGGTTAATATACATTACATACATAAAAGCATGTACATATACATATCAGCTTCTTGTAAGCACATACATATTATGTCATATATACATACACACATATGTCTCACACACACACATATATACATGCATATGTACATACATACATATGTACATACATACATATGTACATACATACATACATACATTATACATACATACACACACACATATATACATACCACACTCACAAGGGGACGCGTCCCGGGACCCTAAGGACGCCGAGACGCCGTCCCCGACCCCAAAACTCACGGGACGCATATAGGGGACGGAAAACGTCCCCAAGCATTGTTTTGAAACAGGCTCCCGTCCCTGGGACACGTTCCCGGGACGGCCATGTGTGGTAAACACAGTTCGGGACAGAACGGCTGAGAATGGTGAGCTCAAATTCGGGGGAAAACACTTTAAAAGTTTTTGAATTCCTCCACTAATGTTTGCACACTTTTTGGAGGGCTTCTTGCCACAAAGGTGGTTGCAACTTACCTACTCACACAGTTGGGTGACAAGTTTTTTATTTGACATTAATGATAAAGTGTTTCAACTTTTCTAGGTTTAGTGGGAGCTAAAGTTGATGATAAAAGGATAGATTGTTTATTAAAAGGGAAAAATTATGGAGCTTATTGTTGCAAAGAAGGAGAAGCTTTCCTCTCTTTCATTAATGGCTTCGAGAGGGGTTGTTAGTGCACCTATTAGATGGGTGCTAGCCTCTAGGGTACTGGCCTCTGAAGCAGTTTAGGAGGAGAATATTGAAGAGGAAAAGAAAGAGTTTGAGGAAGATTCCAATGAAGACATGGCATTCCATTTTTTTTTTTAAGAATTGCTCAATGATCTTTATTTTGTAACACTCTTGTAGGTGAAATGTTCAATTCCCAAAGATGGATATGGTCTCCATAGATGTTAACTCTCTTCATTTTTTATCCATGCATCACCATTGACTATGTGGAAGGGATGCCAATTTGTTAATAATTGTGGCTTGTGAGGTTTCTTTATTTGTATTGGATAATTATTGGTCAATATCAAGTCTTGATCCTAGGGGAATGTATATATGTATGCATAACAATTATTTAAGTTTCCATAACCCTTAGTTTGATGGTAGTACTGATCTATCCGTAGTTGGAAGAAGGCATTGCTTTGTACATTTATACTTAAAAAACATCTTTGTTCTATGGTTTTCTTGTTATAGGTCATTTCATATGCTAACAAATTCATTCTATATGACTACCATTTGATCATTTTCAAAATATTAGCATTTTTTTGGTGTCGTCCTCGGGACGCGTCCCCGGGACAGCCCAGGCTCCGTCCCCGTCCCGGGGACACCACCGTTCCCGGGACCCGTCCCCGTCCCCTGGTGACTTTGATACATACATACATTATACATACATACACACATATATATATGTGTGTGTATGTGTGTGTATATGTGTCAGACTTGCATGCATGCCGTGTGTCCTCCAGCCCGACAGGAGGGACATCGTGCCCTATACAAAGACGGTCGTGTCATCATCGATGGACGATCCATTGACTATGGATTTGCGGCCTATGAGACAACATAGCAGGAGGTGCGCATTGCAGTCTGGAAAAGCAATGGATCTTTGTGGACACATCGAGGGGCCTCGAGGAGGTGATGGAGGGCAGAGACATGATCTTCTTGATAGAGACACACGAGAGCCCAGGGAGGAGCCTACCGAGGATTGAGGGCTATAGGTGGGAGTCAGCTCACCGCCGACAGATGCGACAACACACTACACGAGGATCAGGTTGAGTAGCCGTGCTCTATAGAGGAGTAGCGGTGCTCTATAGATAGTCGCTACAACACAGGGTACAGGTGGTAGCCAGAGACCCAAAGGCACGTTTCATGTGGATTCGCCTCCACTATCAGAGGAGAGAGCACAGGAGAGAGCAACGTATTTCGCCGTTTGCTATATTGCAGCCATCGGCTTGTGCTTCACACATACCCCCGAGCAACCCTCAGAGGGGGGCGGACCAGACACCCCATCGCCATATGATTGCCTTAGTGACACCATTATGGAGTATATTGAGATGGACAAAGTCTTCCTTGTAGGCGACTTCAATGCCCACACTCATAACCGCCAGTGTGATATCTATGACTTTGACTACCCTGAGATGCTCCACACCATGGAGGAGATGTCTACACTCAGAGCTTCAGTTGACACCGCCACACCCATCTCATACGGCCGACACCTACTCAAGATGGGAGGAGAACAACGTCTCATTA
This sequence comes from Ceratopteris richardii, assembly GCA_020310875.1. NCBI lineage: Eukaryota > Viridiplantae > Streptophyta > Polypodiopsida > Polypodiales > Pteridaceae > Ceratopteris > Ceratopteris richardii. Next base: position 70,953,988 of record CM035433.1, on the reverse strand, counting down.
TCTATAATGGGATGCCAACTTGGCCCACCTTGGATGGTCTCACCTGCATTCCACCCACGACACCTCATGGAGGCAGTATAGTAGGCTATGTTATCAGATCCTCAGAGGAGACACATCTCAAAACCTCATTCACCATCCCACCCACACCGATTGGAGGCTATCCATACGCGGTTCACCATGCATACCGCACCCCACCACCATACAGCCACATGCCCATACCACCATTCACTTTAGACATGAGCTAGCACATATCTATAGCTCCCATGTTCGAGAGAGCATCTACTCCCTTGACCCCTTCGCCCCATTGGACACCCTCACCGCCCACTTCTCAATCCTCCACACATCCACAACTCTCAGCTTCCCATACACCACCAAAAGCACCGCACATTCGACACAGCTCGGGCATACACCCCATAATAGATTGTACGATGAGGAGTGTAGATGACTATACCGACATCTCAGAGCATAGACTATTTTGGGATCCATCACAGAGAGGGAGGCACGACGACAGATGCGAGCTCTCACATGCCGGAAGCGGCGAGCTTTCGAAGAGCGACAGCTGTTTGACCTTCTCATGAGTAGGGATCGTGCCACCGCGTGGAGGGCCCTACATGAGCCATGCCCACCTACACCCATAGCAGATCCTCATATTTGGCACACCCATACCGAGAGGTTATATGACTTCCGAGGACAGCTTCCATTGTCGATCTTTCCCACACCGGGTCCTTTGATATCCACCCTATTCAGGGGAGGCATAGTACGACATGCCATCCATAGGCTACAACATGGCCATTCAGCAGACCACACGGGACTATAGGGCCAGCTCTTTATATACGAAGCGGATGAAGTTTCCCACCCGATCGCCCACCTCTTCAACCGTGCTATGGTTGAGGGGTTACTTGACTCGTGGACTTCATACTATTGCGCCTATCCATAAGTTCGGCGATATGATGGACACGGGGAACTACAAGACTATTATGATAGGCCACATCTTGGCCAAGATCTATGGGGCAGTACTAGAGACAGAGCTCAGTACACACACGCTGGGGCAGCTGGGACCAGAGCACCCGGCCAGGCAGGCTTTCGCCGCACTTTCTCCGCCATCGACCACATCTTCGTACTTCGTTGCTTGATTGAGAGCGCGAAGGCGAGGAAGCGGAGACTCTACTGTTGCTTTGCGGATTTCTCCAAAGCCTTCGACATGGTCCCTCGAGAGAGACTACTACGGAGACTCGAGGAGTTACAACTACCATCATACATGTTATGGGCCATCCATGCTTTGTATGCACGAGTCGTAGGCAGGGTGCGTTGCCCCGGTGGCCTATGAGACAGCCTTGCTAGCACCATTGGTGTGAAACAAGGTTGCCCTCTCTCACCCACTCTCTTCGCTCTCTACATCGATGAGATCATGGAGTATATAAAGCGAGCAGGAGGGCTAGGGGGAGACGTCGGATGTACGCAGTAACACATCCTATTATATGCTGATAACATTATCTTGCTTTCAAAGTCATCGGAGGGGCTGCAGTCACATTTAGAGAGGACTCAAGTCTCACAATGAACCTTGGCAAGACGAAGGTCATGATCTTTCACACCTCTAGGAGTACGCCGTCATGCCTCTTTCACCGGAGCTGGAGGACAGATAGAGGTAGTGGAGTCCTACGTCTACTTAGGTGTCACCTTCTCACGCAGCACATGGGTATTCTCCATGGCACAAGCAGCGAGAGATAGATAAACACGAGCCTATGCGGCGCTTCCTTGATTGGAGAGATGCTGCTTTCAGGCATATTTTTAGGAGCCCCGAACTAAGGTGTGGCTCTTTGATACTCTAGTGAGAGAGTGGCAGTATGGGCACTGGGAATCACGGAGGCGATGTGGACATGGATTGAGAGGCCCTAGCTCACCATGATCTCAGAGTTGCTCTGCAGCAAGCCCTCTGTTCCACATGACATTATACGAGCTTAGCTTGGCACACTACCGATGCTAGTGGAGGCCCTCTTTCAGCTGGTGACATTTATTATGATAGTCAGAGAGCTCCCTACCAGTCGACTCACCAGGCTTGCATTTGAAAGCTCTGTACATTTGGGAGAGACAAGGCATGAGGGCCCGTCTCCACTAGAGAGAGATTGAGGCGATTCACGCACGCCATGACATGGAGATATGAAGGCGGATTTTGGCCTCTAATAGACGTTAAAAAGTCTTTCTTTCTTTCTTTCTTTCTCTCTCTCTCTCTGTATGTATATGTATATATATATATATATATATATATATATATATATATATATATATATATATATATATATATATATATATATATATATATATATATATATATATATATATATATATATACACATAGAGAGAGAGAGAGAGAGAGAGAGAGAGAGAGAGAGAGAGAGAGAGAGAGAGAGAGAAAGAAAGAAAGACTTTTTAACGTCTATTAGAGGCCAAAATCGGCCTATGAGACAAAACATATACATCAGTATGATCCAATCCACTTTGATCCCAAAAGGAAAATAAAGTGTGAGTACAAAAAACGGGTATAAAAGGAGTGGACAATAACTGGCATCAAGGGTGTGGGGTGCTATGGGTATGCACTCTATATGCTCAATGGGTGTGATACAAACATGATATGCATAGGGATGGGAGGCTCGATGGTATCACAACCCTATAAATGCCTGGAGTGGGTGTAGAATATAATGCATCGGTGGGTAAGGCATCACGGCGACCCTCAAAATGCTCTAAATGTCTAGATCGGCAGGGGTGCGTTGCTGACGTCTCCGTATCTCCATGTCATGGCGTGCGTGAATCGCCTGAATCTCTCTCTGGTGTGGACAGACTCTCCGGAGTGGGGGTCTCGGTCGTCGACACTGTCGTCCAAGCTCCTCTGCTCTGTGTAATGTGACACCCCGCATCGAGCTGGTCCCCGAGTGGATGTGGGTCTGAAAAATCTGTAATATGAGTCTGAGGGAGTGGGGCCAGGTGTATCCCCATCTGCTGCTGCTGGAGGAGTGATGCACGACGGTGCTTGAGCTCTACTAGGAAATGACCTAGAGGCCGTTGGTCCTCTGTCCCCAATAAAGCCCTGATCTCTCTGCCCCCCCTAAGAGCTGTGGGTAGCGGTCTCTCATGTCCTCATATGCGTGACATCTACATGTGTAGTGCTCCTCGCCTCCACCTCCTCTCTACATATCCTGCATAATCTCTCGTCCCTAGGGGTATGTGTCGCTCGCCCAACCTCAATCTCGAGCTGGTGTGATGATACTCTGAGCTGCCCAATGGCCACTCTCTCAGCTGGTGCCATGTATGTATCCATGTATCGTGGTCTCTGAATGAAACCATCCGCTGTCACAGTCAGGAAGTGCTCTCTGTAGTGTTGCCTCTTTGTGGGAAGAGGCTCCCGTGGTGCTATCCATGTCTCCCTGATGTGTATCTGTAGTAGGTCCTTACGGATGATCCTATTCCTCTCCGAACGAGAGAGGGTAATGTGGGGGGAAGAGAGGTCATACTGAAAGGGGGGAAGATTGGTAATGCTCATGCCATGGTCTGCTAACCATCAGTAAGTGTGTGCATACCATACTCTCTCATGCCCTGTCTCTGCTAAATGTCTGGAGCTCTCAAATGCAAGCCTGGTGAGTCGGCTGGTAAGGAGCTCTCTGACCCTCAGAGTAAAGGTCACCAACTGGAAGAGGGCCTCCACTAGCATCAGTGGTGTGCCAAGCTCAGCTCGTATAATGTCATGTGGAACGGAGGGCCTGCTGCGCAACAAGCGTGAGATCATGATGACCTGGGGCCTCTCAATCTGCGTCCACATCGCCTCCGTGATCCCAGGTGCCCAAACTGCTGCTGCATACATCAATGCGGGTGTCACTAGAGTGTCAAAGAGCCACCCCTTAGTCCGGGGCTCCTGAAAATGTGTCTGAAAGCAACGTCTCTCCAATCCTGCAAGTGCTGCATAGCCTCGCGTCAATCTATCTCTCGCTGCCTGTGCCATGGAGAATACCCCTCTGATGCTTGAGAAGGTGACACCTAGGTAGACATAGGAGTCCACTACCTCTATCTCTCCTCTAGCTGTAGTGAAACAGGCGCGATGGCGTACTGTCCTCGAGGTATGGAAGATCATGACCTTGGTCTTGCCAAGGTTCACTGTGAGTCCTCTCTCCATGCAGAAGGTATCGAGTGCCTGTAAATGTGACTCCAACCCCTCATGTGACTCTGAAAGCAAGACAATGTCATCAGCATATAATAGGATGTGTACTGGCATACCTCCGAGGTCTCCTCCTAGCCCTCCTGCTCATTGTATATACTCCGTGATCTCGTCGATGTAGAGACCGAAGAGAGTGGGTGAGAGAGGGCAACCTTGTTTCACACCAATGGTGCTAACAAGGTTGTCTGATAGGCCGCCGGGGCAGCGTACGCTGCCTGTGACTGGTGCATACAGAGCATGGATGGCCCATAGCATGTCTGATGGTAGCTCTAACTCCTGGAGCCTCCGTAGTAGTCTCTCTCGAGGAACCATGTCGAAGGCTTTGCGGAAATCCACAAAGCAACAATATAGTCTCTGCTTCCTCGCCTTTGCGCTCTCAATCAAGCAACAAGTACGAAGATGTGGTCGATGGTGGAGAAAGTGCGGCGGAAGCATGCCTGGCCAGGATATGGCCTATCATAATAGTCCTGTAGTTCCCTGGATCCATCATATTGCCGGACTTATGGATAGGCGTGATAGTATGCATAGTCCACGAGTCACGTAATCCCTCAACCAGGGCATGGTTGAAGAAATGGGCGATCAGGTGGGAAACTACATCGGCTGCGTATATAAAGTGCTCACCCTGTAGCCCCGTGTGGTCTGCTGAACGGCCATGCTGTAGCCTATGGATGGCCTGTTGTACCATGACTGCCGTGAAGAGGGTGGACATCACGGGACGTGGTGTGGGAGGGATCGGCAATGGTGGCTGTCCTCGGACGTCATATTACCTCCGGGCGTAGGTGTGCCAAGTCTGAGGATCTGCTATGGGTGTAGGTGGGCGTGGCTCTCCTAGTGCCCTCCACAAGGTGACACAATCCCTACTCATGAGAAGGTCGAACAACTCTGCTTCCTGTCTCTCCTCGAAAGCTCGTCGCTTCCGGCGTGTGAGGGCTCGCATCTGTCGTCGTGCCTCCCTCTCTGTGATGGAACCCAAGATACTATGTGCTCTGAGATGTCGGTATAGTCGCCTACACTCCTAATCGTACCATCTATTCTGGGGTGTATGCCCCAAGCGTGTCGAATGTGCGGTGCTGTGGGTGGTATATGGGAAGTTGAGAGTAGCGGATGTATGGAGGATCGAGGAGAAGTGGGCGGTGAGGGTGTCCAATGAGGCAGAGGGATCAAGGGACTAGATGCGCTCTCGAACATGGGAGCTATAGATATGTGCTAGCTCATGTCTAAAGTGAATGGTGGTATGGGCATGTGGCTGTATGGTGACGGGGTGTGATATGTATGGTGAGCCGCGTATGGATAGGGCAAGATATGCGTGGTGAGCTCGAATCGGTATGGGTGGGATAGTGAATGAGGTGATGAGATGCGTCCCCTCCTGGAGTCCTAGAGAGACTTTTTAGCGTCTATTAGAGGCCAAAATCGGCCTATGAGACAAAACATATACATCAGTATGATCCAATCCACTATGATCCCAAAATGAAAATAAAGTATGAGTAGAAAACAGAGAATAAAAGGAGTGGATAATAGCTTGCGTCGAGGGTGTGGGGTGCTATGTGTGTGTGTGTGTGTGTGTGTCAGAGAGAGAGAGAGAGAAAGAAAGAAAGAAAGAAAGACTTTTTAACGTCTATTAGAGGCCAAAATCGGCCTATGAGACAAAACATATACATCAGTATAATCCAATCCACTGTGATCCCTAAAGCAAAATAAAGTGAGTACAAAAGACGGGTATAAAAGGAGTGGACAATAACTCGCATCAAGGGTGTGGGGTGCTATGGGTATACACTCTATATGCTCAATGGGTGTGATACAAATATGATATGCATAGGGATGGGAGGCTCGATGGTATCACAACCCTCTAAATGCCTAGAGTGGGTGTAGAATATAATGCATCGGTGGGTAAGGCATCATGGTGATCCTCAAAATGCTCTGAATGTCCAGATTGATAGGGGTGCGCTACTGACGTCTTCGTATCTCCATGTCATGGCGTGCGTGAATCGCCTGAATCTCTCTCTGGTGTGGACGGACTCTCCGGAGTGGGGGTCTCGGTCGTCGATGCTGTCGTCTAAGCTCCTCTGCTCTGTGTAATGTGACACCCCGCATTGAGCTGGGTCCTCGAGTGGATGTGGGTCTGAGAAAATCTGTAATATGAGTCTGAGGGAGGGGGACCAGGTGTATCTCCATCTGCTGCTGGAGGAGTGATGTACGACGGTGCTAGAGCTCTACTAGGAAACGACCTAGAGGGCGCTCGTCCTCTGTCCCCAATAAAGCCCTTATCTCTCTGCCCCCCCCTGAAGAGATGTGGGTAGTGGTCTCTGATGTCCTTGTATGCGTGGCATCTACATGTTTAGTGCTTCTCGTCCTCCACCTCCTCTCTACATATCCTGCATAATCTCTCGTCCCTCCGGGTATGTGTCGCTCTCCCAACCTCAATCTCGAGCTCGTGTGATGATACTCTTGGCTGCCCAATGGCCACTCTCTCAGCTGGTGCCATGTATGTATCCATGTATCGTGGTCTTTGAATGAAACCATCCGTTGTCACAGTCAGGAAGTGCTCTCTGTAGTGTTGCCTCTTTGTGGGAAGAGGCTCCTGTGGTGCTATCCATGTCTCCCTGACGTGTATCTGTAGTAGATCCTGACGGATGATCCTATTCCTCTCCGAACGAGAGAGGGTAATGTGGGGGAGGAGAGGCCATACTGAAAGGTGGGAAGATCGGTCATGCTCATGCCATGGTCTGCTAACCAGCGGTAAGTCTGTGCATACCATACTCTCTCATGCCCTGTCTCTGCTAAATGTCTGGAGCTCTCAAATGCAAGCCTGGTGAGTCGGCTGGTGGGGAGCTCTCTGACCCTGAGAATAAAGGTCACCAACTGGAAGAGGGCCTCCACTAGCATCGGTGGTGTGCCAAGCTCAGCTCGTATAATGTCATGTGGAACGGAGGGCCTGCTGCGCAGCAAGCGTGAGATCATGATGACCTGGGGCCTCTCAATCTGCATCCACATCGCCTCTGTGATCCGAGGTGCCCAAACTGCTGCTCCATACATCAATGAGGGTGTCACTAGAGTGTCAAAGAGCCACCCCTTAGTTCGGGGCTCCTGAAAATGTGTCTGAAAGCAACGTCTCTCCAATCCTGCAAGTGCCGCATAGCCTCCCGTCAATCTATCTCTCGCTGCCTGTGCCATGGAGAATACCCCTGTGTTGCTTGAGAAGGTGACACCTAGGTAGACGTAGGAGTCCACTACCTCTATCTGTCCTCGAGCTGCAGTGAAAGAGGCGAAATGCCGTTCTGGAGGTATGGAAGATCATGACCTTGGTCTTGCCAAGGTTCACTGTGAGTCCTCTCTCCATGCAGAAGGTATCGAGTGCCTGTAAATGTGACTGCAACCCCTCCTGTGACTCTGAAAGCAAGACATTGTCATCAGCATATAATAGGATGTGTACTGGCGTACCTTCGAGGTCTCCTCCTAGCCCTCCTGCTCGCTGTATATACTCCGTGATCTCGTCGATGTAGAGACCGAAGAGAGTGGGTGAGAGAGGGCAACCTTGTTTCACACCAATTTTGCTAACAAGGCTGTCTGATAGGCGGCCAGGGCAGCGTACCCTGCCTGTGACTCGTGCATACAGAGCATGGATGGCCCATAGCATGTTTGATGGTAGCTCTAACTCCTGGAGCCTCAATAGTAGTCTCTCTCGAGCAACCATGTCGAAGGCTTTGCGGAAATCCACAAATCAACAGTATAGTCTCTGCTTCCTCGCCTTCGCACTCTCAATCAAGCAACGAAGAACGAAGATGTGGTCGATGGTGGAGAAAGTGCGGCGGAAGCCTGCATGGGCGGGTGCTCTGATCCGAGCTGCCTCAGCGTGTGTACTGAGCTCTGCCTCTAGTACTGCCCCATAGATCTTGGCCAGGATATGGCCTATCATAATAGTCCTGTAGTTCCCTAGATCCATCATATCGCGGGACTTTTGGATAGGCGTAATAGTATGCATAGTCCACGAGTCAGGTAATCCCTCAACCAAAGCACGGTTGAAGAGATGGGCGATCAGGTGGGAAACTACATCTGCTGCGTATATAAAGTGCTCACCCTGTAGCCCCGTGTGGTCTGCTGAACGGCCATGCTGTAGCCTATGGATGGCATGTCGTACCATGCCTGCCGTGAAGAGGGTGGATATCACAGGACGCGGTGTGGGAGGGATCTGCAATGGTGGCTGTCCTCGGACGTCATATAACCTCCGGGCGTAGGTGTGCCAAGTCTGAGGATCTGCTATGGGTGTAGGTGGGCGTGGCTCCCGTAGTGCCCTCCACGCGGTGGCACAATCCCTACTCATGAGAAGGTCAAACAACTCTGCCTCCTGTCTCTCCTCGAAAGCTCGTCGCTTCCGGTGTGTGAGGGCTCGCATCTGTCGTCGTGCCTCCCTCTCTGTAATGGATCCCAAGATACACTGTGCTCTGAGATGTCGGTATAGTCGCCTACACTCCTCATCATACCATCTATTTTGGGGTGTGTGCCCGAGCCGTGTCGAATGTGCGGTGCTGTGGGTGGTGTATGGGAAGCTGAGAGTAGCGGATGTATGGAGGATCGAGAAGTGGGCGGTGAGGGTGTCCAATGAGGCAAAGGGATGAAGGGAGTAGATGCGCTCTCTAACATGGGAGCTATAGATATGTGCTAGCTCATGTCTAAAGTGAATGGTGGTATGGGCATGTGGCTGTATGGTGACGGGGTGTGATATGCATGGTGAGCCGCGTATGGATAGGGCAAGATATGCGTGGTCAGCTCCAATCAGTATGGGTGGGATAGTGAATGAGGTGATGAGATGCGTCGCCTCCCGGGGTCCGATAACATAGTCTACCACACTACCCCCAGTGGTGTCGTGGGTGGCATGTAGGTGAGGCCACCCGAGGTGGGCCAGGTCCCTATCCGATTATATATAATGAGACGGTGTGCTGCTCCCATCTGGAGTAGGTATCTCCCGTATGAGGTGGGTGTGGCGTTGTCGGCTGAGGCTCTAAGTGTAGACATATCCTCTATGGTACGAAGCATCTCAGAGTCGTCAAAGTCATAGATATCACACTGAGTCCGGGCATTGAAGTCTCCTACAAGGAAGACTTCGCCCATCCCGGTATACTCCATAATGGTGTCACTGAGGCAGTCATATGGCGATGTGGTGTCTGTTCCCTCCCCTCCTAAGGGCTGCTCGGGGGAATGTGTGAAGTGCGAGCCCGTGGGTGCAATATAGCATACTGCGAGATATGCTGCTCTTTCCTCTGATAGCTGGAGGCGTATCCACATGAAACGTGCCTCTGGGTCTCTAGCTACCACCTGTACCCTGTGTTGTAGTGACTGTCTGTAGAGCACGGCTACTCCTCCTGATCCTCGTGTGGTGTGCTGTCTCATCTGTCGGCGCTGAGCTGACTCCCACATAAAGCCCTCAATCCTCGGTAGGCTCCTCCCCGGGCTCTCTTGTGTCTCTGTCAAGAAGATCATGTCTCCGTCCTCCATCACCTCCTCAAGGAGTCCTGGATGTGTCCACAAAGATCCATTGCAATTCCAGACTGCAAAGTGCACCTCCTGTTGTGCTCTCTCATACACAGAGAGACACACAGAGAGAGAGAGAGAGAGAGAGAGAGAGAGAGAGAGAGAGAGAGAGAGAGAGAGAGAGAAAGAAAGAAAGAAAGTCATATTAACGTCTTCTGGAGGCCAAACTTGGCCTATGAGACAAAAACCATGTACAAGTGTAGTAACCCTGTGTAGAAGATAAAATGAAATAAAAAGTATATCGCTACACAAAGCTATATAGGGCTGGAAAAGGCTGGGGAGATGTGGCTCTGACTCTGCAGATAGTGGCCACCTAATACATGGGGGGGGTCCAAAATGTGAGTAAAACGCCCTAGCTACTGGTGATGGGTGGAGGTGGGTGTAGTATGTGGTACATCGGTGGTCGTCTGAGTGCCTCCTGAAGGAAGACAACCCAGGGGGTGGTGGTACGCCTATGCTCCATCATGTGGTCGTAGGCAATCCTGATGCGTGAGATATCCTCCTGATATAGTCGTGGTCGACGATATCCGCCCATGCGTGGTCGGCGCTGTGCTCTCTGTGCTGCTGCCTGGTGGAGCGTGAGCCCTATAGATGGACCTCTCTGATGTAGCTCAACTCGCTGAAAGAACTGGGTAATGGTCTGCTGGGTACTCACCCGTGTCTGATGTATGGGCTGTAGTGACTGCTCTCGCCTCTCGTATGCTGCTGTGAGAAAGCGTCCCAAGCGTCTCTGGTCTCCCATAGTCATGCACAGCTGGAATGACTCCTCGATCTGGAACTGTGCTCGTAGGTCTATGTATGCTGGACATCTGATAACAAAATGCTCTTCACTCTCTACCTCTGTCTGGCATACTGAGCACCACCTCTCCTCACGGGGGACTCCCCTGGACCGACCCCTCTCAATCTCGAGCTGATGTGATGAAACCCGGAGCTGCCCAATGACGACTCGTGGGTGGTGGGGAAGGTAGGTCTGCATGTATCTCGGAATCTCGATGAAGCCCGTGCCCGATATATGTAGAAAATGCTCGCGGTAGTAGAGCATTTTCGGTGGCAATGTACCCCTAGGGCTCACCCATGTCCTCTGTATGTATGTATGCCATATCTCCTGACGAATGATCCTATTCCTCTCTTGATGAGAGAGCGAGTAGGTGGGTGCATGAGAGTCGTACTGTAGTGGTGGTAGCCTGTCTATGTCAAAGCCATGGTGGGCAAGCCAGTCTCGTGTCTGTGCATACCATGAGGAGGTGTCGCCTGCTAATGCCATATCACGTGATGCCTCGAAAGCACGATAAGCAATGCGCTCTGTATCCATGCCTCGAAGTCTGTGTAATAGGCATACCGTCTGGAATAGTGCCTCAACTAGCATCGGTGGTGCAGCGAGCTCTGCTCTAATGATATCATGTGGTACTGAAGGCTTGCTGCGGATAAGTCTGGCAATCATGAGGATCTGTGGCCTCTCTAATGCTGTCCATACTGATGTAGCTAATCCTGGTCCCCATATGGCTGCTCCATACATGAGCGCTGGCGTAACCAAAGTGTCAAAGAGCCACCCCTTTGTGCGTGGCTCCTGAAAATATGCCTGGTGGCACTGTCTCTCCATCAAAGCTAGTGCTGCGTACCCACGTGTGATGCGGTCACGGGCTGCCTGAGCCATAGAGAAGACCCCTGATGCTGCTGTAAATGTCACCCCCAAGTAAACATATGATCCGACCACCTCGATCGGTCCACCTGCTGCTGTGAACAAACTATGTCTGCGTACCTGTGCTGATGTATGAAAGATCAAGACCTTGGTTTTACCAAGGTTCACAGATAACCCTCCGTGTCTGCAAAAGTCATCTAGGCCGTGTAGATGATGCTGTAGACCTTCTGCAGACTCTGAAACCAATACAATATCATCAGCGTATAAAAGAATATGGACAGTGGACCCGTGTACCTCAATGCCATCTCCCCCCTGCTGCTGTATGAAATCCACTATCTCATCAATGTAGAGACCAAAGAGGGTGGGTGAGAGAGGGCATCCTTGCTTCACCCCGATAGTGCTAGTAAGTGGATCAGATAAGCCCCCTGGACATCTGACTCTACCGGATACTCCCTCGTATAAGGCGTAGATCCCCCATATCATCTCCTCCGGAGCTCCGATGTCAAGGAGTCGTCTGAAGAGTCGATCCCTGGGAATAGTGTCAAATGCTTTGCGAAAGTCCACAAAGCAACAATATAATCTCCTCTTCCTCACCCTGGCTTGGTCGATCAGGCATCTCAGAGTGAAGATGTGGTCAATGGTAGAGTAATCTCGTCTGAAACCTGCCTGTCCTGGAGCCCTGATGCCCTTCCTCTCAGCGAGAGTACTCAACTCTGTCTCTAGTACCGCCCCATATAACTTGGCCAATATAGGGCCAATCATGATCGTCCGGTATGTACCTGGATCCATAGTATCACCCGACTTATGAATGGGCACTATGGTGTGCTCAGTCCATGAGTCTGGGAACCCTTCAACCAATGCACGGTTGAAGAGATGGGCAATGAGCGGTGCGAGAGTCGTGCCTCCATGGATGAGGTGCTCTGCCTGTAAACCGAAATGATCATGGGCCCTGCCATGCTGCAGCCGGGCAATAGCGCGTCCCACCATAGTGGGTGTGAAGAAGTCAGAGGTAGTAGGACGTGAGCTCTGCGGTCTGGGAATGGGAGGCTGGCCTGGGATCTCGTATAGGCCCCGTGCATAGCTATGCCAAGTGCTCGGGTCTCGGATAGGTGTCTGCTGTCTCCTCTCTCTCAAATGTCGCCATGCCACTGCACTGTCTCGACTCATGAGCAAATGGTAAATATCCCAATACTGTCTCTCCTCCCAGTCCCGCCGTTTGCGGCGAGTAAGGCTCTGCATGCGACGCTGTGCCTGTGTGTGTGTAATATCTCCTCTATGCTCTAAAATCCGTAGGTGCTTCCGTAGCTCACGACAATCTGCATCATACCAGCGGTTCTGGGGCATGGATCCTGTGCGTGGAGGGTGCCTATGTGTGCGGTGTGGGAAGCTGCGGAGAGCTGAGTCCTGTAGGATGGAGGTGATATGTGATGTAAGTGTGTCCAAAGGTGAGAATGGATCAAGGGAGAGTAGGCGGGTTTGTAAATGGTGTGCATAAACATGTGAGAGCTCGTGTGTGAAGTGTATCGTGGTATGTATCTCAGTGGGTGAGGGAGGGTCTAATGGAATCGGAGATGAGAGTGTGAATGTGATAAATGTGTGGTCAGCACCGAGTGGGCGTCGTCCAATACTAAGTGAAGGGATGAGTGAAGCTCCAGAGGTAGTACCCAAAATGTAGTCGACTGTGCTCTCACCTCCCCCGTGAGGGAAGCAAGTAAATCCGCCTGAACCTGGCCAACGATTCATCCCGTTATATATAACGAGATGATGTCGGCTGCCTAGCTCGAGTAGATGTCTGCCATAGCCGGTGGTGTCTTGACCCGTATCTGCTGATACCCTGCTCGTGCTAATCTCATCGGGGTCTCTTGCCCTCATGATCTGTGGGTGGTCCATGTCGTATGCCTCGCACTGATGCGACTGAGTGCGGCCATTGAAGTCCCCCATAAGGAAGACTTCACCTAGTGTGCTGTAATGTAGTATCTCATCTCAAAGCGCTGTGTATGGTGAGTCTCTATCTCGGATCGGTCCCCCCAGATCCTGTCCTGCGTATCGAGATCCGCCTGGTGGGAAGTAGCATATAGCAATGTAAATCGAGCTCCCCTGTGCTATCTCCATGCGAACCCACATGTATCGTGCCTCCTCATCTCTACCTATAATATGGATCCGACTCTGTATCTCCTGTCGAAATACGATGGCCACTCCTCCCGATCCTCGTGCTGTACTCTGTCTCATCGTGGTCCTGAATGCAGATTCCCAATGAAAACCTGCAATGCGTGGTAGACCTCTCTCTGGGCTCTCGTGTGTCTCTGTGATGCACGCAAAGTCATGTGATGCGAGGATCTCCTCGACTCTGTCTGGTCGCGTCCAGAGTGCCCCGTTGCAGTTCCACACTGCTCCTCTGAGTGGTGTCTCCTGGTGTAGTGATGTCTCATAGGCCGCATGGCCCTATTTGATAGGGCGTCCATCTATGAAGACCTTACCATCACGGTAAAAGGCCTTCCTCCCCTCTCGACGTGCCTGGAGTATCTGTGGCATGCAAGCGCGTCGGTGTGCCACCTGCATACGCGTGAGGTCCTTGTCCATGTAGAGGGTGCCGCCGGGTAGTCCACGTAGTACTGATCGACGTCTAAAAAAGGCGGTCCGTGCCTCCTCGGAACTCATCTTGAGGATGAGTGCTCGCAAACGCGATGTATCCCTCCCCACCCTCCATGCGTCTGTGTAGGGCATGCTCTCGTATCCAAGTCGACGGCAAATGTCAGTGGCATCTGCCTCCGGTGATACCCCTTCGGGTAGGCCTGTAATCCGAATGTGAAGTCTTCGAGTGTGTCGAAGCCTCTCCTCCTCAAGTGTATCCTGGACTCGTGTGAGCTCTTCTTTTTGCACGTCTTCCCTTACTTCCTTCTTAACTCTTTTGTGTACTACTTCCACCCATGACTCTCGAGTAGATTCTACCTCCGTTTTGATTTCCTTCTTTATTTCTTCCTTGAGTATCTCCACGTTGGAGATCTCCCCCTCTTCTTTCATGTGCTCATAAGCTGTCCTCCAGTGGTCTCGTTCTTCTGTGAGAGTCTTCACTTGTTCTTCTAGTCCTTTAACTTTATTCATTACTTGTTCTTCGAGTCCTTTGAACTTTTCCATCATCTTTCGTATCTCCATATTGAGGTTGCGGTCTGCTTCCTTTTTGGCCTCTTTGAGAGCTTTAGCGATAAGGTCGTCCACTTCCTTTCGGTCCATGGGAGCCATTTCAATGTTTAGGATTAGAGAGAGAGAGAGAGAGAGAGAGAGAGAGAGAGAGAGAGAGAGAGAGAGAGAGAGAGAGAGAGAGAGAGAGAGAGAGAGAGAGAGAGAGAGAGAGAGAGAGAGAGAGAGAGAGAGAGAGAGAGAGAGAAAGAAAGAAAGAAAGTCATATTAACGTCTTCTGGAGGCCAAACTTGGCCTATGAGATAAAACCATGTACAAGTGTAGTAAGCTTGTGTAGAGGATGAAATGAAATAAAAGGTATATCCCGACACAAAGATATATATAAAGCTGGAAAAGGATGGGGAGATGTGGCTTTGACTCCGCAGATAGTGGCCACCTAATACATAGGGGACATGTGAGTAAATCACCCTAGCTACCGGTGAATGGGTGGAGGTGGGTGTAGTATGTGGTACATCGGGGGTGGTCTGAGTGCCTCCTGAAGGAAGACAACCCATGGGGTGGTGGTGCGCCTATGCTCCATCATGTGGTCGTAGGCTGTCCTGATGCATGAGATATCCTCCTGATATAGTCGTGGTCGATGATATCTGCCCATGCGTGGTCGGCGCCGCGCTCTCTGTGCTGCTCCCTGGTGGAGCGTGAGCCCTATAGATGGACGTCTCTGATGTAGCTCAGCTCGCTGAAGAAACTGGGTAATGGTTTGCTGGGTACTCACCCGTGGCTGATGTATGGGCTGTAGTGACCGCTCTCTCCTCTCGTATGCTGCTGTGAGAAAGCGTCCCAAGCGTCTCTGGTCTCCCATAGTCATGCACAGCTCGAATGACTCCTCGATCTGGAAATGTGCTCGTAGGTCTAAGTATGCTGGACATCAGATAACAAAATGCTCCTCACTCTCTACACTGGGCACCACCTCTCCTCACGGGGGACTCCCCTGGACCGACCCCTCTCAATCTCGAGCTGATGTGACGAAACCCGGAGCTGCCCAATGACGACTCGTAGGTGGTGGGGAAGGTAGGTCTGCATGTATCTCGGAATCTCGATGAAGCCCGTGCCCGATATATGTAGAAAATGCTCGCGGTAGTAGAGCATTTTCGGTGGCAATGTACCCCTAGGGCTCACCCATGTCCTCTGTATGTATGTATGCCATATCTCCTAACGAATGATCCTATTCCTCTGTTGATGAGAGAGCAAGTAGGTGGGTGCATGAGAGTCGTACTGTAGTGGTGGTAGCCTGTCAATGTCAAAGCCATGGTGGGCAAGGCAGTCTCGTGTCTGTGCATACCATGAGGAGGTGTCGCCTGCTAATGCCATATCACGTGATGCCTCGAAAGCACGATAAGCAATGCGCTCTGTATCCATGCTCCGAAGTCTGTGTAATAGGCATACTGTCTGGAATAGTGCCTCAACTAGCATCGGTGGTGCAGCGAGCTCTGCTCTAATGATATCATGTGGTACTGAAGGCTTGCTGCGGATAAGTCTGGCAATCATGAGGATCTGTGGCCTCTCTAATGCTGTCCATACTGATGTAGCTAATCCTGGTCCCCATATGGCTGCCCCATACATGAGCGTTGGCGTAACCAAAGTGTCAAAGAGCCACCCCTTTGTGCGGGGCTCCTGAAAATATGCCTGGTGGCACTGTCTCTCCATCAAAGCTAGTGCTGCGTACCCACGTGTGATGCGGTCACGGGCTGCCTGAGCCATAGAGAAGACCCCTGATGCTGCTGTAAATGTCACCCTCAAGTAAACATATGATCCGACCACCTCGATCGGTCCACGTGCTTCTGTGAACAAACTATATCTGCATACCTGTGCTGATGTATGAAAGATCAAGACCTTGTTTTACCAAGGTTCACAGATAACCCTCACCCTCTCTGTCTGCAAAAGTCATCTAGGCCGTGTAGATGATGCTGTAGACCTTCTGCGGACTCTGAAACCAATACAATGAGAGAGAGAGAGAGAGAGAGAGAGAGAGAGAGAGAGAGAGAGAGAGAGAGAGAGAGAGAGAGAGAGAGAGAGAGAGAGAGAGAGAGAGAGAGAGAGAGAGAGAGAGAGAGAGAGAGAGAGAGAGAGAGAGAGAAAGAAAGAAAGACGTTTTAACGTCTATTAGAGGCCAAAATCGGCCTATGAGACAAAACATATACATCAGTATGATCCAATCCACTGTGATCCAAAACGAAAATAAAGTGTGAGTACTGCAAACGGGTATAAAAGGAGGGATAGTAGCTGGTATCAAGGGTGTGGGGTGCTATGGGTATGCACTCTATATGCTCAATGGGTGAGATACAAATATGATATGCATAGGGAGGGGAGGCTCGATGGTATCACAACCCCCTAAATGCCTGGAGTGGGTGTAGGATATAATGTATCGGTGGGTAAGGCATCATGGCGATCCTCGAAATGCTCTAGGCGTCCAAATCGATAGGGGTGCGCTGCTGACGTCTCTGTATTTCCATGTCATGGCGTGCGTGAATCTCCTGAATCTCTCTCTGATGTGGACGAGCTCTCCGGACAAGGGGTCTCGGTCGTCGACGCTGTCGTCTAAGCTCCTCTGCTCTGTGTAATGTGACACCCCGCATCGAGCTGGGCCCTTGAGTGTATGTGGGTATGAAAAAATCTGTAATATAAGTCGGAGGGGGGGGGGGGGGGGGGTCAGGTGTATCTCCATCTGCTGCTGGAGGAGTGATGCGTGACGGTGCTGGAGCTCTACTAGGAAACGACCTAGAGGGCGTTGGTCCTCTGTCCCCAGTAAAGCCCTGATCTCTCTAGGCCCCCTGAAGAGCTGTGGGTAGCGGTCTCTGATGTCCTCATATGCCTGGCATCTACATGTGTAGTGCTCCTTGTCCTCCACCTCCTCTCTACATATCCTGCATAATCGCTCATCCCTGGGGGTATGTGTGGCTCGCCCAATCTCAATCTCGAGCTGGTGTGATGATACTCTGAGCTGCCCAATGGCCACTCTCTCAGCTGGTGCCATATATGTATCCATGTATCGTGGTCTCTGAATGAAACCATCCGCTGTCACAGTCAGGAAGTGCTCTCTGTAGTGTTGCCTCTTTGTGGGAAGAGGCCCCCGTGGTGCTATCCATGTCTCCCTGACGTGTATCTGTAGTAGGTCCTGACGGATGATCCTATTCCTCTCCGAACGAGAGAGGGTAATGTGGGGGGAAGAGAGGTCATACTGAAAAGGGGGTAGATCCGTAATGCTCATGCCATGGTCTGCTAACCATCGGTAAGTCTGTGCATACCATACTCTCTCATGCCCTGTCTCTTCCAAATGTCTAGAGCTCTCAAATGCAAGCCTGGTGAGTCGGCTAGTGGGGAGCTCTCTGACTCTCAGAATAAAGGTCACCAACTGGAAGAGGGCCTCCACTAGCATCGGTGGTGTGCCAAGCTCAGCTCGTATAATGTCATGTGGAACGGAGGGCTTGCTGCGCAGCAAGCGTGATATCATGGTGATCTGGGGCCTCTCAATCTGCGTCCACATCGCCTCTGTGATCCCTGGTGCCCATACTGCTGCTGCGTACATCAATGCGGGTGTCACTAGAGTGTCAAAGAGCCACCCCTTAGCCCGAGGCTCCTGAAAATGTGTCTGAAAGCAGCGTCTCTCCAATCCTGCAAGTGCCGCATAACCTCGCGTCAATCTATCTCTCGCAGCCTGTGCCATGGAGAATACCCCTGTGCTGCCCAAGAAGGTGATACCTAGGTAGACGTAGGAGTCCACTACCTCTATCTGTCCTCGAGCTGCTTGTGAAAGAGGCGTGATGGTGTACTGTCCTGGAGGTATGGAAGATCATGACCTTGGTCTTGCCAAGGTTCACTGTGAGTCCTCTCTCCATGCAAAAGGTATCGAGCGCCTGTAAATGTGATTGCAACCCCTCCTGTGACTCTGAGAGCAGGACAATGTCATCAGCATATAATAGGATATGTACTGGCGTACCTCCGAGGTCTCCTCCTCGCCCTCCTGCTCGATGTATATACTCCGTGATCTCGTCGATGTAGAGATCGAAGAGAGTGGGTGAGAGAGGGCAACCTTGTTTCACACCAATGGTGCTAACAAGGCTGATAGACCGCCGGGGCAGCGTACCCTGCCTGTGACTCACGCATACAAAGCGTGGATGGCCCATAGCATGTCTGATGGAAGCTGTAACTCCTGGAGCCTCCGTAGTAGTCTCTCTCGACGGACCATGTCGAAGGCTTTGCGGAAATCCACAAAGCAGCAGTATAGTCTCTGCTTCCTCGCCTTCGCGCTCTCAATCAAGCAACGAAGCACGAAGATGTGGTCGATGGTGGAGAAAGTGCGGCGGAAGCCAGCTTGGCCGGGTGCTCTGATCCCCGCTGCCTCAGTGTGTGTACTGAGCTCTGCCTCTAGTACTGCCCCATAGATCTTGGCCAGGATATGGCCTATCATAATAGTCCTGTAGTTCCCTGGGTCCATCATATCGCCGGACTTATGGATAGGCGTAATGGTATGCATAGTCCATGAGTCGAGTAATCCTTCAACCAAAGCACGGTTGAAGAGATGGGCGATCAAGTGGGAAACTACATCTGCTGCGTATATAAAGTGCTCTCCCTGTAGCCCCGTGTGGTCTGCTGAACGGCCATGCTGTAGCCTATGGATGGCCTGTCGTACCATGCCTGCTGTGAAGAGGGTGGATATCACCGGACGCGGTGTGGAAGGAATCGGTAATGGTGGCTGTCCTGGGACGTCATATAACCTCTGGGCGTAGGTGTGCCAAGTCGAAGGATCTGCTATGGGTGTAGGTGGACGTGGCTCACGTAGTGCCCTCCACACGGTGGCACAATCCCTACTCATGAGAAGGTCGATCAACTCTGCCTCCTGTCGCTCCTCGAAAGCTCGCGCTTCCGGCGTGTGAGGGCTCGCATCTGTCGTCGTGCCTCCCTGTCTGTGATGGATCCCAAGATACTCTGTGCTCTGAGATGTCGGTATAGTCGCCTACACTCCTCATCGTACCATCTATTCTGGGGTGTATGCCCCAGCCGTGTCGGATGTGCAGTGCTGTGGGTGGTGTATGGGAAGCTGAGAGTAGCGGATGTATGGAGGATCGAGGAGAAGTGGGCGGTGAGGGTGTCCAAGGAGGTAGAGGGATCAAGGGAGTAGATGCGCTCTCGAACATGGGAGCTATAGATATGTGCTAGCTCATGTCTAAAGTGAATGGTGGTACGAGCTCGTGGGTGTATGGTGACGGGGTGGGGTATGCATGGTGAGCCGCGAATGGATAGGGCAAGATATGCGTGATCAGCTACAATCGGTAATGGTGGGATAGTGAATGACGTGATCAGATGTGTCCCGTCCGGAGGTCCGATAACATAGTCTACCACGCTGCCCCCCTGTGGTGTCGTGGGTGGAATGCAGGTGAGACCGCGCGAGATGGGCCAGCTCTCCATCCCATTATATATAACGAGACGGTGTGCTGCTCCCATCTGGAGTAAGTGTCGGCCATATAAGGTGGGTGTGGCGGTGTCGGCTGAGGCTCTGAGTGTAGGCATGTCCTCTATGGTCAAAGCATCTCAGGGTCGTCAAAGTCGTAGATATCACACTGGTGGCTCTGAGTGCGGGCATTGAAGTCTCCTACAAGGAAGACTTCACCCATCCCTGTATACTCCATAATCGTGTCACTGAGACAGTCATATGGCGATGTGGTGTCTGGTCCCTCCCCTCCTGATAGCTGCTCAGGGAAATGTGTGAAGCGTGAACCAATGGGTGCAATATAGCATACGGCGAAGTACGCTGCTCTCTCCTCTGATAGCTGCAAGCGTATCCACATGAAACGTGCCTCTGGGTCTCTGGCTACCACTTGTACCCTGTGCTGTAACGACTGTCTATAGAGCACGGCTACTCCTCCTGATCCCCGTGTGGTGTGCTGTCTCATCTGGCGGCGGTGAGCTGACTCCCACATATAGCCCTCAATCCTCGGTAGGCTCCTCCCCGGGCTCTCGTGTGTCTCTGTCAAGAAGATAATGTCTCTGCCCTCCATCACCTCCTCGAGGCGCCCTGGATGTGTCCATAAAGATGCATTGCAGTTCCAGACTGCAATGTGCACCTCCTGGTGTGCTATCTCATAGGCCGCGAATTCCTAGTCAATGGGCCGTCCATCAACGATGATCCGACCGTCTCTGTAGAGGGCACGATGTCCCTCTCGTCTCGCCTGGAGGACACGTGGCATGCATGCCCGTCTGTGCTCTACCTGCATCCGTGTGAGGTCGTCATCCAAATAGATGGGGGTGCCGGTGTAGTGCGTAGTACCGCCCGTCGTCTAAGAAAGTCTCTCCTCCTGGCCTCATCTGAGAACTGAAGGATAAGTGCTCTTCTCCGTGTGGTTTCCCGTCCTTCTCTCCATACTCTGGTGAAAGGGAGAGGCTCATCCGCGCAGTATCCAAGTAATGTGCACAAGCGACGCCCGTCCTGCTCTGGTGATCCGTCTATCTCTGTGAGGCCGGAGACGCGAACATTGAGCCTGCGGGCCTGTCGCATCCGCTCCTCCTCAATGGTGGTATGCACTATGTGGATCTCCTCATGGTGGTTGTTCTTCTTTGCCTCCTGTCGAAGGTTCTTTTTGACAACCTCGACCCATCCATCTTTCTTAGTCTCAAGCTCGTTCTGCACCACCTCCATACACTCCTTGATAGTCACCCAAATGTCCTCTAGATGTGGAGCGATCTCCCCCTCCTCGTGCATGCTGTCCAGTTTCGTTTTCATATCAGTAAGCGCAGTGTGCAACTCCTCCAGGTCCCGTGAGTGCTGTTTGCGGGTAGCGAGAAGCTCTTCCCGAAGGGACTCGTTTTCCTTCTCCAAGGTTGCCACCTTGGCTTCGAGGGCGACAACTCTACGGGTAACCCCGTTCAGTGCAAAATCTCCTTCTTTCTTGTGTTTTCCTGTCAACTATCGGAGGGCATGCTCTAAGGTGGCCAACTGTTCCTCCAGGAGAGAGAGAGAGAGAGAGAGAGAGAGAGAGAGAGAGAGAGAGAGAGAGAGAGAGAGAGAGAGAGAGAGAGAGAGAGAGAGAGAGAGAGAGAGAGAGAGAGAGAGAGAGAGAGAGAGAGAGAGAGACTTTTTAACGTCTATTAGAGGCCAAAATCGGCCTCTGAGACAAAACATATACATCAGTATGATCCAATCCACTGTGATCCAAAACGAAAATAAAGTGTGAGTACTATAGACGGGTATAAAAGGAGGGATAGTAGCTGGCATCAAGGGTGTGGGGTGCTATGGGTATGCACTCTATATGCTCAATGGGTGAGATACAAACATGATATGCATAGGGAGGGGAGGCTCGATGGTGTCACAACCCCCTAAATGCCTGGAGTGGGTGTAGGATATAATGCATCGGTGGGTAAGGCATCATTGCGATCCTCAAAATGCTCTGGGCGTCCAAATCGATAGGGGTGCGCTGCTGACGTCTTTGTATCTCCATGTCATGGCGTGTGTGAATCGCCTGAATCTCTCTCTGATGTGGACGAGCTCTCCGGACAAGGGGTCTCGGTCGTCGACGCTGTCGTCTAAGCTCCTCTGCTCTCTGTAATGTGACACCCCGCATCGAGCTTGGCCCTCCAGTGTATGTGGGTCTGAAAAAATCTGTAATATGAGTCTGAGGGGGGGGGGGGGGGGGCAGGTGTATCTCCATCTGCTGCTGGAGGAGTGATGCGCGGTGGTGCTGGAGCTCTACTAAGAAACGACCTAGAGGGCGCTGGTCCTCTGTCCCCAATAAAGCCCTGATCTCTCTAGGCCCCCTGAAGAGCTGTGGGTAGTGGTCTCTGATGTCCTCATATGCCTGGCATCTACATGTGTAGTGCTCCTCGTCCTCCACCTCCTCTCTACATATCCTGCATAATCGCTCATCCCTGGAGGTATGTGTGGCTCGCCCAATCTCAATCTCGAGCTGGTGTGATGATACTCTGAGCTGCCCAATGGCCACTCTCTCTGCTGGTGCCATATATGTATCCATGTATCGTGGTCTCTGAATGAAACCATCCGCTGTCACAGTTAGGAAGTGCTCTCTGTAGTGTTGCCTCTTTGTGGGAAGAGGCTCCTGTGGTGCTATCCATGTCTCCCTGACGTGTATCTGTAGTAGGTCCTGACGGATGATCCTATTCCTCTCCGAACGAGAGAGGGTAATGTGGGGGGAAGAGAGGTCATACTGAAAAGAGGGGAGATCCGTAATGCTCATGCCATGGTCTGCTAACCATCGGTAAGTCTGTGCATACCATACTCTCTCATGCCCTGTCTCTGCCAAATGTCTAGAGCTCTCAAATGCAAGCCTGGTGAGTGGGCTAGTGGGGAGCTCTCTAACTCTCAGAATAAAGGTCACCAACTGGAAGAGGGCGTCCACTAGCATCGGTGGTGTGCCAAGCTCAGCTCGTATAATGTCATGTGGAACGGAGGGCTTGCTGCGCTGCAAGCGTGATATCATGGTGATCTGGGGCCTCTCAATCTGCGTCCACATCGCCTCTGTGATCCCTGGTGCCCATACTGCTGCTGCGTACATCAATGCGGGTGTCACTAGAGTGTCAAAGAGCCACCCCTTAGTCCGGGGCTCCTGAAAATGTGTCTGAAAGCAGCGTCTCTCCAATCCTGCAAGTGCCGCATAACCTCGCGTCAATCTATCTCTCGCAGCCTGTGCCATGGAGAATACCCCTGTGCTGCCCGAGAAGGTGATACCTAGGTAGACGTAGGAGTCCACTACCTCGATCTGTCCTCCAGCTGCTGTGAAAGAGGCGCGATGGCGTACTGTCCTGGAGGTATGGAAGATCATGACCTTGGTCTTGCCAAGGTTCACTATGAGTCCTCTCTCCATGCAAAAGGTATCGAGTGCCTGTAAATGTGACTGTAACCCCTCCTGTGACTCTGAGAGCGGGACAATGTCATCAGCATATAATAGGATATGTACTGGGGTACCTCCGATGTCTCCTCCTCTCCCTCCTGCTCGCTGTATATACTCCGTGATCTCGTCGATGTAGAGACCGAAGAGAGTGGGTGAGAGGGGGCAACCTTGTTTCACACCAATGGTGCTAACAAGGTTGTCTGATAGACCGCCGGGGCAGCGTACCCTGCCTGTGACTCGTGCATACAAAGCGTGGATGGCCCATAGCATGTCTGATGGAAGCTGTAACTCCTGGAGCCTCCGTAGTAGTCTCTCTCGAGGGACCATGTCGAAGGCTTTGCAGAAATCCACAAAGCAACAGTATAGTCTCTGCTTCCTCGCCTTCGCGCTCTCAATCAAGCAACGAAGCACGAAGATGTGGTCGATGGTGGAGAAAGTGCGGCGGAAGCCTGCCTGGCCGGGTGCTCTGATCCCCGCTGCCTCAGCGTGTGTACTGAGCTCTGCCTCTAGTACTGCCCCATAGATCTTGGCCAGGATATGGCCTATCATAATAGTCCTGTAGTTCCCTGGGTCCATCATATCGCCGGACTTATGGATAGGCGTAATGGTATGCATAGTCCATGAGTCGGGTAATCCCTCAACCAAAGCACAGTTGAAGAGATGGGCGATCAAGTGGGAAACTACATCTGCTGCGTATATAAGGTGCTCTCCCTGTAGCCCCGTGTGGTCTGCTGAACGGCCATGCTGTAGCCTATGGATGGCCTGTCGTACCATGCCTGCTGTGAAGAGGGTGGATATCACCGGACGCGGTGTGGAAGGAATCGGTAATGGTGGCTGTCCTTGGACGTCATATAACCTCTGGGCGTAGGTGTGCCAAGTCGAAGGAGTAGATGCGCTCTCGAACATTGGAGCTATAGATATGTGCTAGCTCATGTCTAAAGTGAATGGTGGTACGGGCTCGTGGCTGTGTGGTGATGGGGTGGGGTATGCATGGTGAGCCGCGAATGGATAGGGCAAGATATGCGTGATCAGCTCCAATCGGTAAGGGTGGGATAGTGAATGAGGTGATCAGATGTGTCGCCTCCGGGGGCCCGATAACATAGTCTACCACACTGCCCCCGTGTGGTGTCGTGGGTGGAATGCAGGTGAGACCGTGCGAGGTGGGCCAGCTCCCCATCCCATTATATATGACGAGACGGTGTGCTCCTCCCATCTGGAGTAAGTGTCGGCCATATAACGTGGGTGTGGCGGTGTTGGCTGAGGCTCTGAGTGTAGGCATGTCCTCTATGGTACGAAGCATCTCAGGGTCGTCAAAGTCGTAGATATCACACTGGTGGCTCTGAGTGCGGGCATTGAAGTCTCCTACAAGGAAGACTTCACCCATCCCGGTATACTCCATAATCATGTCACTGAGGCAGTCATATGGCGATGTGGTGTCTGGTCCCTCCCCTCCTGATGGCTGCTGAGGGGAATGTGTGAAGCGTGAACCAATGGGTGCAATATAGCATACGGCGAAGTACGCTGCTCTCTCCTCTGATAGCTGCAAGCGTATCCACATGAAACGTGCCTCTGGGTCTCTGGCTACCACCTGTACCCTGTGCTGTGACGACTGACTATAGAGCACGGCTACTCCTCCTGATCCTCGTGTGGTGTGCTGTCTCATATGACGGCGGTGAGCTGACTCCCACATATAGCCCTCAATCCTCGGTAGGCTCCTCCCCGGGCTCTCGTGTGTCTTTGTCAAGAAGATAATGTCTCTTCCCTCCATCACCTCCTCGAGGCGCCCTAGATGTGTCCATAAAGAAATGCTCTGGGCGTCCAAATCGATAGGGGTGCGCTGCTGACGTCTCTGTATCTCCATGTCATGGCGTGTGTGAATCGCCTGAATCTCTCTCTGATGTGGACGAGCTCTCCAGACAAGGGGTCTCGGTCGTCGACGCTGTCGTCTAAGCTCCTGTGCTCTGTGTAATGTGACACCCCGCATCGAGCTGGGCCCTCGAGTGTATGTGGGTCTAAAAAAATCTGTAATATGAGTCTGAGGGGGGGGGGGGGGGGGGGGCCAGGTGTATCTCCATCTGCTGCTGGAGGAGTGATGCGCGGTGGTGCTGGAGCTCTACTAGGAAACGACCTAGAGGGCGCTGGTCCTCTGTCCCCAATAAAGCCCTGATCTCTCTAGGCCCCCTGAAGAGCTGTGGGTAGCGGTCTCTGATGTCCTCATATGCCTGGCATCTACATGTGTAGTGCTCCTCGTCCTCCACCTCCTCTCTACATATCCTGCATAATCGCTCATCCCTGGGGGTATGTGTGGCTCGCCCAATCTCAATCTCGAGCTGGTGTGATGATACTCTGAGCTGCCCAATGGCCACTCTCTACTGGTGCCATATATGTATCCATGTATCGTAGTCTCTGAATGAAACCATCCGCTGTCACAGTTAGGAAGTGCTCTCTGTAGTGTTGCCTCTTTGTGGGAAGAGGTTCCCGTGGTGCTATCCATGTCTCCCTGAGGTGTATCTGTAGTAGGTCCTGACGGATGATCCTATTCCTCTCCGAACGAGAGAGGGTAATGTGGGGGGAAGAGAGGTCATACTGAAAAGGGGGGAGATCCGTAATGCTCATGCCATGGTCTGCTAACCATCGGTAAGTCTGTGCATACCATACTCTCTCATGCCCTGTCTCTGCCAAATGTCTAGACCTCTCAAATGCAAGCCTGGTGAGTCGGCTAGTGGGGAGCTCTCTGACTCTCAGAATAAAGGTCACCAACTGGAAGAGGGCCTCCACTAGCATCGGTGGTGTGCCAAGCTCAGCTCGTATAATGTCATGTGGAACGGAGGGCTTGCTGCACAGCAAGCGTGATATCATGGTGATCTGGGGCCTCTCAATCTGCGTCCACATCGCCTCTGTGATCCCTGGTGCCCATACTGCTGCTGCGTACATCAATGCGGGTGTCACTAGAGTGTCAAAGAGCCACCCCTTAGTCCGGGGCTCCTGAAAATGTGTCTGAAAGCAGCGTCTCTCCAATCCTGCAAGTGCCGCATAACCTCACGTCAATCTATCTCTCGCAGCCTGTGCCATGGAGAATACCCCTGTGCTGCCCGAGAAGGTGATACCTAGGTAGACGTAGGAGTCCACTACCTCTATCTGTCCTCCAGTCTCTGTGAAAGAGGCACGATGGCATACTGTCCTGGAGGTATGGAAGATCATGACCTTGGTCTTGCCAAGGTTCACTGTGAGTCCTCTCTCCATGCAAAAGGTATCGAGCGCCTGTAAATGTGACTGCAACCCCTCCTGTGACTCTGAGAGAAGGACAATGTCATCAGCATATAATAGGATATGTACTGGCGTACCTCCGATGTCTCCTCCTCTCCCTCCTGCTCGCTGTATATACTCCGTGATCTCGTCGATGTAGAGACCGAAGAGAGTGGGTGAGAGGGGGCAACCTTGTTTCACACCAATGGTGCTAACAAGGCTGTCTAATAGACCGCCGGGGCAGTGTACCCTGCCTGTGACTCGTGCATACAAAGCGTGGATGGCCCATAGCATGTCTGATGGAAGCTGTAACTCCTGGAGCCTCCGTAGTAGTCTCTCTCGAGGGACCATGTCGAAGGCTTTGCGGAAATCCACAAAGGAGCAATATAGTCTCTGCTTCCTCGCTTTCGCGCTCTCAATCAAGCAACGAAGCACAAAGATGTGGTCGATGGTGGAGAAAGTGCGGCGGAAGCCTGCCTGGCCGGGTGCTCTGATCCCCGCTGCCTCAGCGTGTGTACTGAGCTCTTTCTCTAGTACTGCCCCATAGATCTTGGCCAGGATATGGCCTATCATAATAGTCCTGTAGTTCCCTGGGTCCATCATATCGCCGGACTTATGGATAGGCGTAATGGTATGCATAGTCCATGAGTCGGGTAATCCCTCAACCAAAGCACGGTTGAAGAGATGGGCGATCAAGTGGGAAACTACATCTGGTGCGTATATAAAGTGCTCTCCCTGTAGCCCCGTGTGGTCTGCTGAACGGCCATGCTGTAGCCTATGGATGGCCTGTCGTACCATGTTTGCTGTGAAGAGGGTGGATATCACCGGACGCGGTGTGGAAGGAATCGGTAATGGTGGCTGTCCTTGGACGTCATATAACCTCTGGGCGTAGGTGTGCCAAGTCGAAGGATCCGCTAAGTGTGTAGGTGGACGTGGCTCACGTAGTGCCCTCCACGCGGTGGCACAATCCCTACTCATGAGAAGGTCGATCAACTGTGCCTCCTGTCGCTCCTCGAAAGCTCGCTGCTTCCGGCGTGTGAGGGCTCGCATCTGTCGTCGTGCCTCCCTCTCTGTGATGGATCCCAAGATACTCTGTGCTCTGAGATGTCGGTATAGTCGCCTACACTCCTCATCGTACCATCTATTCTGGGGTGTATGCCCCAACCGTGTCGGATGTGCAGTGCTGTGGGTGGTGTATGGGAAGCTGAGAGTAGCAGATGTATGGAGGATCGAGGAGAAGTGGGCGGTGAGGGTGTCCAAGGAGGCAGAGGGATCAAGGGAGTAGATGCGCTCTCGAACATGGGAGCTATAGATATGTGCTAGCTCG
>CM035433.1:70913511-70921011 GCA_020310875.1 Ceratopteris richardii | reverse complement strand
CGTGTGTCTCGTCATGTGTATGTCGGTGTATGTGCATTTAGGATACGATTGTGAGGTTTGTATGAACTTTGTAGCTCCACTCGATGAAAATTGGGCATGCCTAGTGGGACATGGCTTCGATTGTTTCCCTAATCCATGGACCTATCATTGGCCAATCTATCCAAGTCTAATGCCCTCTCCATGGCAACTATTCTATCCAATTTTCTCTTCTAGGCGATTTCACTTGTTTGTATCTCTTGGGCAACTTGGTCTAACAACATGGGCGACTTTCCATGCCTCTCTACCTAACTTGGGTGACTTACTATCCCAACAATTTCTCTATCCTGGGTGAGTATCCTAACCCTACTTGGGCAATTTTACGAGCCTTCTCTCTCTAGTTTGGCCAACATCCCACACTATCTTTTCTCTCATCAGAGCGAGTATCCCAACTTTACTTGGGGGACTTTACTAGCTCTCTCTCTCTCTCTAATGTGGGTGTCTTCCTATCTGAGCATTTTCTCTCTCCAAGTGAGTATCCCAACTTTCTTCTCTCACTTGGGCAACTATATTTAGGGGACCACCTCTTGTTCCTAATTAAAACTTTCATGGAAAATTGTCCATGACACACACTCTGACCAGGAAGGACAAGCAATTGAGCCCTAAGAAAATACCTACCAAAAGCTACCACGTAAGGAGGAAAGACCTTTATTCAACACCTGTCAAATGCTCATCCTCTTCTGGAAGATCGGAATTATTCTTCCATCTAGAAGAAGAAATCAAGTCTTAGGACACCTATGAGAAGAGGCTTGTTGTATTTTCCAAAGAAGAAAGCACTAAGCGAGACAACATGGTAAACGAAATCTAAGCCTCGGATCAACATCAGGTTCTCCTCCTTCCAAGGTGGTGCCCACAAAGACCCCAAAGAACACATGCAAAGATGCCTTTCAACATACAAGAGTAGAGGCCTACAACAAAGACAATGCATTTCTGTTCGTGTTTCCTTCCACACTTGAAGGATTAGCCGATAAGTGGTTTAGTTAGTATGCTGAAGACTATTTCCAGGGTTGGTAGATGTTCAAAAAGGAATTGAGAGAAGCATTTATGTCAGGTAACTCCACGAAACGGACCCTTGATGAATTTAATAATCGTCAAGGCCACTGATTGGAATTTTACCAGATGCATCGGATGACTTCATGATTAAGAAGTGGATGGAAAAAGTTATCCCAAGGATCACTCAACAAAAGCTTAAGGAGCTTTTGCGACTAGATGCCACCCTAAGAGAATTTGAAGTTCCAAGCACTAGGATAGAGGAAGCACGAGTTCACTTCGGAGCCTACGAAGGTAAGGGCTCTTCTTCAGATGAAGATGCTATAACAGATTTACGTAAAGAGCTCGAAGATCTGAAATTTCAAGAAGGCTTCAGAGAGGAGAGAAGCATTTCAGACAGCCTCACGTAGACACGACAACAAATATGGGCACTTTTAGAGTAAGTGCTCGTTACTCGAAGATGCACCCCCATGTAAGAATTACCTTGACTCTAAAGATCATTATACCAAAGAATGCCCAAAATTCGCTCTATGTACCAACAATCAAGGTGATTCATGTCCTTTGCATATGATCAAGTTAACAACTATTAATGAAAGCTCCTATGAATCCCCAAGCACTTGAGTGGTCCAAACGGAGGAGCTCCTTGGAGTTATGAATGACACATGCACAAAAGAAGAAGGAATCATTCATATTGTTTTTATGCGATTTCACTCTCAAATATTCTCTTTCGTTATACCCATACATAGATACTACACCCTATGCTATATTAGCCAACAAAATTCTGATCTCTAATTATATTATTGTATATACAATATTTTGAAATTTTTTAGTACTTTTTGTGCAAAACGTATGATATCACGTATGATATTTTTGAAAAAATTCCATACTTTTTTCATACTTCTGTACCCGTATGCATTTGTCGTATGGTTCCCATATGGAAAAACTATGGAGGTGACTACTTCCCAAGCCTACTGTCTCATTGCAATCAAGGTTTTGCAAAACACATACCAACATGTAACATTATGTGACTTATTGACTACGAGTTCTAGTTTTCGAAAGGAGGTAGTAGCTTCCATCAATGGATTAAGCCGCAAACTCACGTTAAGTGACGAGCAAGCCCTTATTCCTATTCCTTCCCATTTGCCGATAGCTCTAGCATATAGTTCAGATCTTGCACCTCATTGATCATAAGAGCCCTAGGTTAGCAATCAACATTAGCAACATTAAGCTATCTTGGGTAATAGTAGACAAAGGGTCACACATCAAGTTTATGGCAGAATATACATTAGTAGTCCAAAGAAAAGTGAGTCCTTTATGCATAGTAGAAAAATTGCAAGTGATGGTACAAGGATTCGTCTTTGTGATTATTGCTCTGCGAAGTGTTACATTAGTAGTCCAAAGAAAAGTAAGTCCTTTATGCATAGTAGAAAAAATGCAAGTGACAATACAAGGATTGGTCTTTGTGATTATTGCCTTACGAAGTGTGAAGGGTGGATTTCCTTCCCGCTCCCCCCCTCTCTCTCCTCCTAATGGGGTGGCCATGGGTGCGGCATAGTAAACTGGAAAGCTCTACATGACTCGAGAAGTGATACCATGTGGGTAGCTAGTCTAAATATAGCCATGATGCAGCTTTATTTGGAAGGAGGCATAGACAAAGCCTTGGGGATCTTATAGGTAATTCTTTACCAGCTTTCAAGAGCAGCATTCATCACACCAACAAAGAATATCTTTGACTGCTTACGACAACTAAAACTATATTTGGGCATTGTAGGGAAACAAGACTCAAGTTGAATCCTAACAAATGCCACTTCTTGGTAACTCAAGGAACACTGCTTGGACATGTCGTATTAGCCCAAGGTATGGCTATTGATCGTGATAGATCTTGTCCATCTTAAGGTTGCCAAGGCCCAAGACGAGTAAGTGCAAAGTTTTTTATGACACACAAGCTATCATAGGAAGTTCATCAACATATATGCTGAAATTGCACGACCACTGTCTACAGTGACCAATAAGAGTTTTCCCTTTCAATGGACCTTGAAGAGGCATCCTTCACATACTTAAAGACAAGGCTCCCATCTGCACCCATTATTGTTGGCCAAAATTGATTCAACACTTTTCATGTGCATGTAGATGCAAGCCTTTCTGCAGTAGGAGTGGTCCTAATCCAACCTGCACACAAATTGGATCAACTAGTACACTATGCACATCGGCTGTTGTCCAAACCTTGGCCATTGCTTTTTGCTTTGGAACAGTTTGAGCACTATCTTTTGGACACATCCTTCATGATTATCAACGGTCACCAAGCCTTGAAATATTTGTTGAACAAGCCAGAAGTAGCGCGTGGAGTTTGGAGGTGTTTACTCTTGTTGCATGAGTTTGACTTTGAAATTGTGTAGAGGAGTGCGGGGAAACATGTTATTGTAGACCATCTTTCTCAAATTGGGCACTCACAATCATCTAATGGTGTTAATGATGACTTCTCGGATAGCTCCATGTTCAAAGTAAATGTTGCACTTGCATGTTATGATGAGGAAATTCAATTTGTAGCAAGTGGACAATTTCCCCTACACTCTATCCCATGGAAAAGAAGAAGGATCTTAATTAAAAGTAAAGGCTTCATTTCGGAAAAATAACACTCTTTACAAGGTGGGATAGATGGGATGTACGGGAAGTGTGTATTGGCTCACGAGATTGCCAATGTCCTTGAGTTGGCATGTGGGGGAAAGTCTAGTGGGCACTTCTTGGGACACATGTAGAGCTCAGAGTCCTCAAAAGCGGGTTGTGGTGGCCATACTTTTTATGAGATGCAACTTTGACAAGGCATGTGATACATGCTAGAGATGTGCATTTAAGCCTACAAGACAAAGAAACCTTTAACCAACCCCTCAATATCTCCTTGGCATGACAACCATTTGAGCATTGGGGGCTAGACTTTGTGGTAGCTATCTACCTGGTTGCACGCGAATCAAATGTCAAGTATCTTTTACTAGCCCTTCACTATGCGACAAAATGAGCCGAGATACTAGCAACAAAAGAGTGTAGTGCAAAAACGATAGTGCCCTTCCTATGCCCACATATTTTGTAGATTTGGTTGCCCCATTGAGTTGATCAGAGACCAAGGTTCCCACTTCTTAATTCAGGTGTTGTTCCTAATCTTTTCTAGATACTAAATCTTCATAGAAAGTCATGTTCATACTATCCAAGAGCTCATGGCCAAGCAGAAGGCACTAGGTGCTTATATTATTGCTAAGGAAAACCTACCTTCAATTTCTCACCAGTTGGGGGAAGCCTTATTTGGGCACTCTATGGGCCTATAGAACATCTTTCAAAGCTACTACATGTCACACATTGCTCGAGCTTGTGTATGGCGTGCAGACAATAGCTATTTTTAAGTTTTTATAGGGATCTTCTAGCATTGGGAAAGCACGGATGCGAGGGTCCACTTCTACAATGGCATCCAACTTTATGAGAAAGCAACTCTTGGAAGAAAAAAGGAGGTTGGGTAATGATAATCTCACCATATGGTAGAAGAGAAGAGAAAGCGCAATCATGACGCTCACCTTTGGACTTCCAAAATTAAGAAGAATAGTCTAGTTTTACTAAACCTTTCAAGATTATTTGAGAAGAAGACTAAGAAGAAGCTCCTTCCATGATGGATTGACCCTTTTCCATTACTTGAAATACTTCCAGATAGTTTGCATGGCCACATTGGATGGGCAGAAACTCCCACTCTTCAACGAGTCCAAGTTAAGGCTCTACACAGAGCCATCTTAGTAGCTCCACTTAAAGTGAAGCATCACATGTATACACGTGTACAAAAGTTTGGTTTAAGAATGATTAAGTTGTTTTCTTTTTTTGTATAGAAATCCCTCTATATTCGGCATTCCAAGCTTTCAAAACTCCTTGAGCACTTTTTCAGTCAATTCTCATCCCACCACATCATTTCCCTCTCCTTCTCCTACCTTTGGAGTTGAACGACCACACCTTTTCTCTTCAGCGACGACTCCATAGCTTTGGCAACCAACGACAAGAAACGATATTGGCCAAGTGAACCTTTCTCCCTTAAAGTACCTCCCAACAAATTCCAAAGTACTCCATAGCTTTTCACCATACTCATGAATTCTTTCCTACGTTCCGCCTCTGAAGTCATGACCAAAGTCATCACCTTCTCATGTGGAGGTTTGAGGTTCGCTATCAACACAACATGGAGCATTGCATCATGGCCTTGCCCATAGGGGAGGGCTGACCTCTCTGGGATGCCACCCTTGCCCAAGAAGGCAGGGAACTTCTCTGGAAGGCCACCCTCGCCAAAGAACGAAATTCCACCCCCCTTGAGGGATTGCAATTCAACTATCCTCTACCCAATTGGAAGCTCTTTTGAGAAGAATGCCTCTTTCTCATATAAACCACCATTAACTTCTCATGGTAATGGACAAAACATCCCCCCCCCCCCCCCCATCCCCCTCTTTTTTTCCCCAACCCGTCTCTCTGTCTCTTCTATACTCGAAGATGGCCATATCTCTCGCTTCCCGATATAAATATAGGCATTCTCTTCTCCATCATAAGCAATCCACTCCCTTCAAGAGATCCCTGGTAATTTCCACTTCTCCTCTCAAGTAAGGAAACTCTTATCTTCACTCCATACTTTGAAGCATTCTGAGTTTCCTTGCATTCTTGATGATCCTTCTTGATCCTCTCCCTTAATATCTCTAATTCCCTTGTAACATTCCAACATTGATACATTGGCCATGATCACCTTCTTCACTCTTGTGTCCACACATCTGGCGAAGTAATCCTTTATGACTAATAGATACCTCACTCCCCAACTCTCTCTCCCTCGCGGGCAACTCCTAAGGTCACCCTCGCCCAAGGGAGGAGGGTGACCTCCCTCGCTTAAGGAACAGGGGTGACCTCTACAAGGTCACCCTCGTTGCATAATAGAGAGGGGCAAACTCTACAAGGTCATTGCTGCCCAACGGGGGACAGATGAACTCTAGAAGGTCACCTCGCCCAAGGAAGAAGGGAGACCTCCAAGCCCACCCTTGCCCAAGGGAGAGCGGGAATCTTTAGGAGGCCACCCTTGCCTAGGGAAGGAAGGCCACTCCTTGAAGGACCCTATATATAGGTTAAAGGCAACAATACGACATCAAAATCTGAGAAGATGGAGCATCCTGTAGAATATAGACCATGGAAATGAGGATCCACTCACTAACTCCCATTGTTACCCCTATAATACTTGTCTATGTTCTAGCATGCCCATAATGCATGACGCATAGTCTCTGCATAAGAAGCACAATGTGGACATCGCACTCCTTCCAATCCATGCTTGGAAAGAGAAGCCCTCATAGTAAAATGCCCTACGAAAATCCTCCACATGAAAATCTTCATCTTGAAGGAGAAAGAGGATTCCCAAATAGCCGAAAACCTAGCATGCCACCAAGATGGGACCTTCTTGAGATTCCAACACATATTACATTGAAGAGCAATATCATCCGAATCAACAAGTGCACAATAATAAGCATTAGCTTTTCCAACCCACCATCTAGTGTGCTTTGCAAAAAGCCAATGGCGCTCAGGATCCGAAGCATAAATAGAGAGTGGAACTTGATAACATTGCACAAAAAGAGCAATTTGCATTCATTTGGACCGATAAGTCAAACCTATCGCATAAGTTCTCCAAATAATTGGAAAGGAGAAAAGCTCCCATTTAGCATTATAGCACTTTGCAATAGTATCGATCC
The DNA here is from genome assembly GCA_020310875.1 of Ceratopteris richardii. NCBI lineage: Eukaryota > Viridiplantae > Streptophyta > Polypodiopsida > Polypodiales > Pteridaceae > Ceratopteris > Ceratopteris richardii. The sequence continues at coordinate 70,914,244 of CM035433.1, read as the reverse complement.
CTTTATTGTTAAAATACCGGGCTACCGCTCCTAAAGAATAGGCCAGCGGCGGGTTTGTCAAGAAGGACTTGTATGGAGACAGCAACGCAAAGGAATTCCCCACATAACGTTGTCTTCCGTTCCATGTCAACCGTGCTGCAACCTGCCCGAAGCTATGAAGCAAAAACTGTAATGTAAGCGAAGTAGTTTTCAACGGAGCATGAGACAAGAATTTGTTCCAAACATCCAATTTCCATCTTCCCTTATAATATACCACAACATTTTCCACAACCTTCCAAAACAAGTCAGTCCAAAGAGGTTTAAAAGAGGAAGTAACACGCATGATAAAAGCTGCTCGCCCCACCATTATATGGGAATGAAGATGCAGAATGCCAAGACCACCTTTACGCTTAGGTCGACACACGTAATCCCATGAAGAAGACACCACTGCACGGCTATGCTTTTATCCCACAAGAAACTTTTAACCAAGAGGTCAAAGATACGAAGATGACATTTTTTCCAATCCAAAAGCAATAAATAATACATCACATATGACTGCAAAAATGCTTGTACTATTCTTATTCTGGCATGCAGCGGCCACTTTCATAGCCTTTACCGGCTTCCAAGGAAAGATGTCTACCATTAACCCACAAAGAAAGATTGTCTGTTGCTCCAGATTGTGATTTGATACGATTATCATTGAAAATCACCTCGAAAAGGCCATGTCCTGAGTAAAAAACTTTGTCAACCACTT
>CM035433.1:70831011-70908511 GCA_020310875.1 Ceratopteris richardii | reverse complement strand
TATCTTGGATGTACCTCTCTAGGACAGAGGGACAATAGTGGCGGGCAAACTGTAGAACAAAAGTTTTTTTAAGGGACCAAGCTGATGACTAAGGCACTCTTGGAGGTGGCCATGCAAAGAATGAAACTTGTAGGCTTGCAACTGGCAGAAATCGCCTTGAACTTGGGTGCAAAAGTGGTCAAGAGTCCCTCTGCGACAAAGTAGTAAAGCCACCCTAGATGCGAAAGTGGCTAAGCCTCCTTGGGTGCCAAAGTGATCAATCTTGCTTGGGCGCCAAAGTGGTCAAGTCGATGAGCGACTATCTAGACCGGCAATGAGCCTCTTACCTCTATGCTAGGCGATTGGTACCGGGCTCCTCTGACAAGGCGGCTCAAGTCCCATTGTTAAGTGTAAAGGGAAGTGAAGTGATGATTGCTTGGATGTATGTTAGAGCTTTGGTGCTTAATGGGTATATAGGTATAGCTTCACCTTCTACCTGTGAGAAGATGGGAGACTCTGAACTGGCTCGTCGACTCCTCCTATGAGGTGATGCTTCGTTGTGGGGTATGGCGTTCCTTTTTTGGGAACACGTGGGGTAGGCAGTTTAGGAGGTTTGGAACTTGCTGCAATCATACTCGAGTTTCGTGTTCGGGGCATTAGGTGTCTCACCGCACTAATTCTTCGGGATCCGTTGACCAAAGCCTTGTGCCGGAAGATCGTGTATAAGTCCTCTTCGGAGGTTGAAGTGGGCGATGGATTCTACCTTTTGAGCGGATAAGCCTCATTGGGCCCCATCCTTGACTTCAAAAAAAAAAAACAAAAAAATCATGGCACAAGTAGTCAAGGCAAGGTGGAATCATAGCCTATTGGGCACCAACTTTTGATAAGTCCTGAAAACTTTGGCAAGTATAACTTCCCAGGTCGGGACAAATGTATCCATAAGTCCCCATTGCTCTTGTAATGGACTTCTAAATATCCTCCTACCTCTTGTCTATAAAAGGAACTCATTCAGAACATCAACGGGGGGGGGGGGGGGGGAGGGGGGGAGAACAAAGATACATAGAGATACAACCTCCTCAATAGATAAATATGACGACCTATTATGCAAGCAATCCTACTGGCAACCATATTAAATTACGAAGCAAACCAAGACAAAACAACCACAATAACCATCATGTGCTTAAAATGTGATGAGTATGGCCATTTCCAAAGTAGATGCTCCTTACTAGAGGATTCCCCTTCTTGTGGGGATTGTCTTGAAAACAAGGATGACTATACCAAGGCCTTTCCAAAAGCAGCCCCTTCTACTAAAGCTCAAGGTAACCCCTACCCGTTACACATGAATAGAGCTCTTGACCAAGCTCCCCTATTGATTGTAGACAATAGGTAAAGTAGGGATAAGTTGCCAAGTACGAGGTTGGTAGAACTTGAAGGGCCCTAGGTTCATAGGCGTTATGACCGGGGCTCAAAAGCATAAAGAGGCTAGCAAAAGAAGGAAGAACAACAATAGAATAAAGACCAATGTAACAATCTTTGTGTGTAGACTCCCACTAGAAACCATGCACCTGGGTAGGCTCCTATCGAGGCTCTCATGTGTCTCTATCAGCAGAATAATATCTCTATCTCTGTTCACCTCCTCAAGTGTCTCTGGATGTGAATGTTTGACACATTTACACTTCATTTCGTCTCAAGTCCAACTTTTTTATTTCACGATTGTCTCGATCTCGTCTTGTGCAAGATCTCTATGATGTTGAGTGGGAGTGCCTCCACTTCTTCTAGCTACTTGTTTTTGCCATTCTTTACTCCCATGTTCATGCCATGAGATGTTAGGATAACTTGGATAAATCATTGGCAAAGATGCTTGCAAATTTTATGCCCTTAAAATGTGTCAACTTAGAAGCAACTTGAGAGCTATCTCGATTCTCCGTGTCTACACACTCATCACCATCAAAGCTATATGATTACTGTTTCATAGGTATTTTACCCACTATTTAGTTTAATCCACAAATTTTAGGTGAATTCATTGATAGTGTGTTAGGTAGGGAACATTTCTCAATTCCTCCATCTGTCATACCAAAGAGTGAGGATTGAGCTTTAGGGCTAGTTGGAGTACCTATATAACATGCTAGCAACAATTGTGTTACCAATTATTTTCAAAAGTGTGTTCCACATGCATGTGAAATTTGAATGATAGTTGGAGTTATTTTTCTTTTATATGGTAAACTAAAAAGTTACATCTTCAGCTAAAGGTCAAGTAGGTGGCTCAAAAGAGGGTAAAGAAGATCTCTTTCTCTCTCTTTCTCTCTCTTTCTCTCTCTCTCTCTCTCAAACTTTCTTTTAAAAATATTGCTCTCAAAGATGCACTAATATTTTCATTGTGGCTGAAATCCTAATCCTTACTCATACAAGACTTCAAGAGCATGCAAAGTTGTTGCCAAACTGAAATGTAAGCCTTCAAAGAGTCAGGCTCTGACCTCTGTAAGCCTCCAAAGTTCAATGCTCACTTAGGACATGCTTGCATGAAATATTCCATTGGTTACTTGTGACAGGCTGTAAGATAAGAACAAAAAAGCAATTTATAAAGGATGCACCAAAGATTTAAATGGTTTAGATGATTCAAATGTTTTTGAATAAAATATAAAGTGCAATTTTCAATTGAGAAATCGCAAATACATAAAGGTGGATAGGATAATGCAATCTGTATATTTTATTAACATAAAATCATCAATGAATATATTGAACATAGTTCTACAAGCCAACACCTGCGAGCACTGACTAGCTGCCATATATATGCATGGTTCAGAATGTTCATAGCTTTGTAATTTGTAATATACACTAAGAGTACGGATGAGATGGTCAACATGTGTACAAAACATACATCGTACATACAAAATCATACCCAAACCGTGTATGTTGTATGTGTATTCATGTTCTCACTTATTTACTGTGTATATGTGCATTTGAAGTTGTGGGAGATCATGACTCATGCACAGAGAACACACGTCATACATACAAAATATATCAAGAGTGTGTATGCTGTATGTGTATTGATGTCGTCAATTATGTAATGGTATATGTGCATTATGAACATAGGTATATATGCATTATGAACTTGTGGGAGCCTCAAGCCCCGTAGTTGATGCAATGTATTGTGTATTGTGCAGAGTGTAAAATGTATATGCTTACTGATATTAATGATGATATGCATATGACACATGTCCATACTCATTTGGGGGGGTGTGTGTGTGTGTGTGTGTGTGTGTGTGTGTGTGTGTGTGTGTGCATATATCATAGTACATATAGGTTGTTGCTCATTGATAAGCACAATGCAAAACTTCTTTATAAGGACATAAACATAAATTATGGCAACATGAAAAATATGCAGGTATTGAGGACCATAATGGTTCTATCTTGATATTACTCATGATGTACCTTAAGGTGATTATGTATATACCTTGTGCATATCATATGCTATGTATTGCTCCACCTTGACTAGTAGGAATCTAAGTGATGTGAAAGAAAACATGATTTTTTTTTAATTATGTTACACTTTAGCATGAAAAAATACAAACCAAGAAGGAAGAAAAATAAAAACTTCTGGACAACTTAGAAAAGTGTTCATCTAAATAAGTTTTTTTAATTTCCCATCATCTCCTTTCACAACAAATCCACCACATGAATCCATTGTTGACCCTTGGTTTTGAACCATCACATTTATCTACTGAATTCTAATGCTTTTGAGAATTTATTTTTTTGGTTTCAAGCATATCAACATCAATTGCTCACCCATCTAAAAGCTTTTCAAGGAGGACTTAGGGTCTAACGAAAACAATCAAGAAAGAAGAAACAAAAAGAAAGGAACACAACATAATTTTATTTGTATACACACACAAAAAAGGAAAGTGACAAATTATCTTTCCATGACAACGTATGTGTTGTATTTTTGTCTTTATGTATGTATGAGTGGATGCATGCACGTACAGATGGACTATTTGTGCAGTCGTAATCGGGTGCTCATGCTTGCATTTGAATGTCTTTATGAATCATGCCGAGGACATTTGAGAGAAGCAGAGAAAGAATTGTAGGGGGATAAGAAGGGAGCAACATTGATGACTAAGGTGGGTGAAGGAACCAAGGAGCAAGGTAGGTTAGGTTTGGGGACAAGACAAACTGACGGTGGGGCTTATTTGGTGTGAATTTTTAACTTTATGCAAACTCTTCTACTGAAATAACTGAACATGAATGGAAACATTCAATTATGATTCTAAAATACATGCTGTTAACTGGTTTTGTTTTGTGAATTACAGTGCTCATCAAAAGAGTATGAAGGCACAAAGTGCAATAACAGAGGTATTTCATAGTTTTTATGATGCTTGCATGTTTTTATTATATTGACCATGCTGCTTAAATCTCATGAATGATATGCTAGTTTTAAATTTTTGACCAGGGATTCATCATTTAGTAGTTTACTAATCCCCCCTCCTCCCACCGCCCCTCCCAATCTCCTTAGTTTTTGGGACTGGGAGGAAAAATTAACAACAAAGAAGGTTGACAATGAAAGATCAGAAGGCCTTTGGAATTTATTCATGGCTCTCTAAGGGTAGGATGAGAAAAGGTTAATGGACTAACCAAGCAAGACATTCTAGAGTTCATCTAGTGGAAGAACTCAGGCTTAGAGCTGGAGAAACTGTGAAGGCTAATTAAATGAAAAGGAAGGATTACCATGACTAGCATCTTTGGAAAAGATCACTACAAGAAGGCTCCTTGATTCTTTTGTATCAACCCAATCTCACCAATGAGAAGGAGAGGAAGCTCTACACCAGCTGGAGAGGACCTTATCAGGTGCTAAGGTGGTCAAGCTGCTTCTCTAGGGTGCCATTCAGCTATCAACCTTGGAAGGGGTGTTCTTATCCTTAGTAAATGGCTCTAGAGTGAAACCCTATGAACGGTAGTGATTCAATTCCACCGACACATTGTACACATTGTAAATATTCTTGTCCTTAGTTTTTTATTGTCATCTTCTGATTAGCATGCCTCACCTAGTTTGAAAAGTTACTCTCCTCCAAAATTAGTTCCCTCCAAATTCATCTTGTATAAATTTGCCCAACTATTCCGGATTAGTCTCACTTTCCCAAAACCATACCTAGTTTCACCTTACCCTATTGGTCTTCTCACCTAAAGCTTGCTGGGATTGCCTATTGGAGAACCTGACTTGAACGAGATTCGCCCATAGGAGAACCGGATTTGGTCACCTTGATTTATAAGAATTCTTCTTAGTCCCACCTTGATTCATAACAATTTGTCTTTGAGGAAGCCCCTTTTCCATTCGCCCCATTGGATCACATAAAATCCAACCGACCTAAGAGGACGGATCTCATCCATATTTGTCCGAGCCATATCCCTAGCGTGCCAACACCTACCCATCCAATACATCCTCCTAATAATTCGTTCCATTCCACCCCGTCGATTCATCCCTAGCCATCTTACCCTCCATCCAGATTCACCACCTCCCCACTTACATATTCACTGTCTTACCCTCCTTCCAGCTTCAAAGCCTGACTCCAACCAACCGAATGGCCCTGATAGGAATCTGTCCCTTCTTCTAATTTGCTCGCCCTCGAAAAATTTGCCCCTACGAATAATTCACCTCACCTTGGTTCATGTGGAATTCGTCTCACATATTAAACCTCTCATTTTCTCCCACCTTCATAGCCAAATTTGTCTCACTAAGTAGAATTCGTCTCCTTGGAATAAGCCCCTCCCTAATTCGCCCCATCCGAATTTTGCCCACCTCCAATCGCCCCTACCCAATTCGCCCCATCGAGAGCCCATAATTCGTCTCACCACCAAAACCCATAATTTGTCTCGACTCTCACCACCAAAACCCACAATTCGTCGCACCACCCTCCCAAATCTGCCTCACCCTTAGATCCCATAATTCGTCTTACCACCAAAGCCATAATTCGTCTCACCATGCAGAGTTAGACCACCACCCACTTGGGCCACCACTCACGCGCACGTAGTACCTGCTTGGGGACCTCCTATGAGTAGTCACAACTACCAAGGATCACCAGTGGCAATACAAGTGTAACTACCCGGTTGAGGCCGCCACCCATCTCCTTCCCTAGGTGGCTGATGGACACAGAGCTACCCAAATATCTAATAATCCTCCCCCCCCCAAAACACAAAACCAAAAAAAAAAAACCCCAATCTACTCTGATTTTGTAAGCAAATCAATGCAGCTGCAATGTTTTTGTGGGGGGCAGGAGAGGGGGGGGGGGGGGGGGGGAAGTTTTATATGTATGTATGTATGAGTGCACTTATGATGCAGTGAACCTTGGCGATTAGATAAGTACTCGTAGTTAACATGCATTATATTAACTCTATATAGCGCATAGTGAATATTTTGAGAACAATATGTTTTCTAAGCATAAGCGTTGAATTTTTCAAATTCTAATGGTTTGGTTAGTCTGTTGTATCTTAGTTAAGGATTTCATCATAGCTTTAGCCTTTACAACATTGCACCAGTAGAAGATAACTATCTTCACTTTTTTATTCCCAAGGATATCTTAATGGCTCAAGCTCCTTAATCCACACCTTCAATTTCTTGTCTAATTTATTTTTCTCTGTGAAATTTCTTACCTTTGCATTGTGTCCTTGCTTTAATTCAATGACCTTCACTTTCTTCATCATCCTCTTGGTATCTCTTACATCTGCCTTTTGTTTCCTGTTCCCAATTTCCATGAACTTACACACCAATTATGTATGCAAGAGTGATTACTCTAATATCAGTGATCTCAAGAGAGGAGATTAAGATATGTATGTATGTATGAGTGCACTTATGATGCAGTGAACCTTGGCGATTAGATAAGTACTCGTAGTTAACATGCATTATATTAACTCTATATAGCGCATAGTGAATATTTTGAGAACAATATGTTTTCTAAGCATAAGCGTTGAATTTTTCAAATTCTAATGGTTTGGTTAGTCTGTTGTATCTTAGTTAAGGATTTCATCATAGCTTTAGCCTTTACAACATTGCACCAGTAGAAGATAACTATCTTCACTTTTTTATTCCCAAGGATATCTTAATGGCTCAAGCTCCTTAATCCACACCTTCAATTTCTTGTCTAATTTATTTTTCTCTGTGAAATTTCTTACCTTTGCATTGTGTCCTTGCTTTAATTCAATGACCTTCACTTTCTTCATCATCCTCTTGGTATCTCTTACATCTGCCTTTTGTTTCCTGTTTTCCAATTTCCATGAACTTACACACCAATTATGTATGCAAGAGTGATTACTCTAATATCAGTGATCTCAAGAGAGGAGATTAAGATATGTATGTATGTATGAGTGCACTTATGATGCAGTGAACCTTGGCGATTAGATAAGTACTCGTAGTTAACATGCATTATATTAACTCTATATAGCGCATAGTGAATATTTTGAGAACAATATGTTTTCTAAGCATAAGCGTTGAATTTTTCAAATTCTAATGGTTTGGTTAGTCTGTTGTATCTTAGTTAAGGATTTCATCATAGCTTTAGCCTTTACAACATTGCACCAGTAGAAGATAACTATCTTCACTTTTTTATTCCCAAGGATATCTTAATGGCTCAAGCTCCTTAATCCACACCTTCAAATTTCTTGTCTAATTTATTTTTCTCTGTGAAATTTCTTACCTTTGCATTGTGTCCTTGCTTTAATTCAATGACCTTCACTTTCTTCATCATCCTCTTGGTATCTCTTACATCTGCCTTTTGTTTCCTGTTCCCAATTTCCATGAACTTACACACCAATTATGTATGCAAGAGTGATTACTCTAATATCAGTGATCTCAAGAGAGGAGATTAAGATATGTATGTATGTATGAGTGCACTTATGATGCAGTGAACCTTGGCGATTAGATAAGTACTCGTAGTTAACATGCATTATATTAACTCTATATAGCGCATAGTGAATATTTTGAGAACAATATGTTTTCTAAGCATAAGCGTTGAATTTTTCAAATTCTAATGGTTTGGTTAGTCTGTTGTATCTTAGTTAAGGATTTCATCATAGCTTTAGCCTTTACAACATTGCACCAGTAGAAGATAACTATCTTCACTTTTTTATTCCCAAGGATATCTTAATGGCTCAAGCTCCTTAATCCACACCTTCAATTTCTTGTCTAATTTATTTTTCTCTGTGAAATTTCTTACCTTTGCATTGTGTCCTTGCTTTAATTCAATGACCTTCACTTTCTTCATCATCCTCTTGGTATCTCTTACATCTGCCTTTTGTTTCCTGTTTTCCAATTTCCATGAACTTACACACCAATTATGTATGCAAGAGTGATTACTCTAATATCAGTGATCTCAAGAGAGGAGATTAAGATATGTATGTATGTATGAGTGCACTTATGATGCAGTGAACCTTGGCGATTAGATAAGTACTCGTAGTTAACATGCATTATATTAACTCTATATAGCGCATAGTGAATATTTTGAGAACAATATGTTTTCTAAGCATAAGCGTTGAATTTTTCAAATTCTAATGGTTTGGTTAGTCTGTTGTATCTTAGTTAAGGATTTCATCATAGCTTTAGCCTTTACAACATTGCACCAGTAGAAGATAACTATCTTCACTTTTTTATTCCCAAGGATATCTTAATGGCTCAAGCTCCTTAATCCAGACCTTCAAATTATTTGTCTAATTTATTTTTCTCTGTGAAATTTCTTACCTTTGCATTGTGTCCTTGCTTTAATTCAATGACCTTCACTTTCTTCATCATCCTCTTGGTATCTCTTACATCTGCCTTTTGTTTCCTGTTCCCAATTTCCATGAACTTACACACCAATTATGTATGCAAGAGTGATTACTCTAATATCAGTGATCTCAAGAGAGGAGATTAAGATATGTATGTATGTATGAGTGCACTTATGATGCAGTGAACCTTGGCGATTAGATAAGTACTCGTAGTTAACATGCATTATATTAACTCTATATAGCGCATAGTGAATATTTTGAGAACAATATGTTTTCTAAGCATAAGCGTTGAATTTTTCAAATTCTAATGGTTTGGTTAGTCTGTTGTATCTTAGTTAAGGATTTCATCATAGCTTTAGCCTTTACAACATTGCACCAGTAGAAGATAACTATCTTCACTTTTTTATTCCCAAGGATATCTTAATGGCTCAAGCTCCTTAATCCACACCTTCAATTTCTTGTCTAATTTATTTTTCTCTGTGAAATTTCTTACCTTTGCATTGTGTCCTTGCTTTAATTCAATGACCTTCACTTTCTTCATCATCCTCTTGGTATCTCTTACATCTGCCTTTTGTTTCCTGTTCCCAATTTCCATGAACTTACACACCAATTATGTATGCAAGAGTGATTACTCTAATATCAGTGATCTCAAGAGAGGAGATTAAGATATGTATGTATGTATGAGTGCACTTATGATGCAGTGAACCTTGGCGATTAGATAAGTACTCGTAGTTAACATGCATTATATTAACTCTATATAGCGCATAGTGAATATTTTGAGAACAATATGTTTTCTAAGCATAAGCGTTGAATTTTTCAAATTCTAATGGTTTGGTTAGTCTGTTGTATCTTAGTTAAGGATTTCATCATAGCTTTAGCCTTTACAACATTGCACCCGTAGAAGATAACTATCTTCACTTTTTTATTCCCAAGGATATCTTAATGGCTCAAGCTCCTTAATCCACACCTTCAATTTCTTGTCTAATTTATTTTTCTCTGTGAAATTTCTTACCTTTGCATTGTGTCCTTGCTTTAATTCAATGACCTTCACTTTCTTCATCATCCTCTTGGTATCTCTTACATCTGCCTTTTGTTTCCTGTTCCAAATTTCCATGAACTTACACAACAATTATGTATGCAAGAGTGATTACTCTAATATCAGTGATCTCAAGAGAGGAGATTAAGATATGTATGTATGTATGAGTGCACTTATGATGCAGTGAACCTTGGCGATTAGATAAGTACTCGTAGTTAACATGCATTATATTAACTCTATATAGCGCATAGTGAATATTTTGAGAACAATATGTTTTCTAAGCATAAGCGTTGAATTTTTCAAATTCTAATGGTTTGGTTAGTCTGTTGTATCTTAGTTAAGGATTTCATCATAGCTTTAGCCTTTACAACATTGCACCCGTAGAAGATAACTATCTTCACTTTTTTATTCCCAAGGATATCTTAATGGCTCAAGCTCCTTAATCCACACCTTCAATTTCTTGTCTAATTTATTTTTCTCTGTGAAATTTCTTACCTTTGCATTGTGTCCTTGCTTTAATTCAATGACCTTCACTTTCTTCATCATCCTCTTGGTATCTCTTACATCTGCCTTTTGTTTCCTGTTCCCAATTTCCATGAACTTACACACCAATTATGTATGCAAGAGTGATTACTCTAATATCAGTGATCTCAAGAGAGGAGATTAAGATATGTATGTATGTATGAGTGCACTTATGATGCAGTGAACCTTGGCGATTAGATAAGTACTCGTAGTTAACATGCATTATATTAACTCTATATAGCGCATAGTGAATATTTTGAGAACAATATGTTTTCTAAGCATAAGCGTTGAATTTTTCAAATTCTAATGGTTTGGTTAGTCTGTTGTATCTTAGTTAAGGATTTCATCATAGCTTTAGCCTTTACAACATTGCACCAGTAGAAGATAACTATCTTCACTTTTTTATTCCCAAGGATATCTTAATGGCTCAAGCTCCTTAATCCACACCTTCAATTTCTTGTCTAATTTATTTTTCTCTGTGAAATTTCTTACCTTTGCATTGTGTCCTTGCTTTAATTCAATGACCTTCACTTTCTTCATCATCCTCTTGGTATCTCTTACATCTGCCTTTTGTTTCCTGTTCCCAATTTCCATGAACTTACACACCAATTATGTATGCAAGAGTGATTACTCTAATATCAGTGATCTCAAGAGAGGAGATTAAGATATGTATGTATGTATGAGTGCACTTATGATGCAGTGAACCTTGGCGATTAGATAAGTACTCGTAGTTAACATGCATTATATTAACTCTATATAGCGCATAGTGAATATTTTGAGAACAATATGTTTTCTAAGCATAAGCGTTGAATTTTTCAAATTCTAATGGTTTGGTTAGTCTGTTGTATCTTAGTTAAGGATTTCATCATAGCTTTAGCCTTTACAACATTGCACCAGTAGAAGATAACTATCTTCACTTTTTTATTCCCAAGGATATCTTAATGGCTCAAGCTCCTTAATCCACACCTTCAATTTCTTGTCTAATTTATTTTTCTCTGTGAAATTTCTTACCTTTGCATTGTGTCCTTGCTTTAATTCAATGACCTTCACTTTCTTCATCATCCTCTTGGTATCTCTTACATCTGCCTTTTGTTTCCTGTTTCCAATTTCCATGAACTTACACACCAATTATGTATGCAAGAGTGATTACTCTAATATCAGTGATCTCAAGAGAGGAGATTAAGATATGTATGTATGTATGAGTGCACTTATGATGCAGTGAACCTTGGCGATTAGATAAGTACTCGTAGTTAACATGCATTATATTAACTCTATATAGCGCATAGTGAATATTTTGAGAACAATATGTTTTCTAAGCATAAGCGTTGAATTTTTCAAATTCTAATGGTTTGGTTAGTCTGTTGTATCTTAGTTAAGGATTTCATCATAGCTTTAGCCTTTACAACATTGCACCAGTAGAAGATAACTATCTTCACTTTTTTATTCCCAAGGATATCTTAATGGCTCAAGCTCCTTAATCCACACCTTCAAATTATTTGTCTAATTTATTTTTCTCTGTGAAATTTCTTACCTTTGCATTGTGTCCTTGCTTTAATTCAATGACCTTCACTTTCTTCATCATCCTCTTGGTATCTCTTACATCTGCCTTTTGTTTCCTGTTCCCAATTTCCATGAACTTACACACCAATTATGTATGCAAGAGTGATTACTCTAATATCAGTGATCTCAAGAGAGGAGATTAAGATATGTATGTATGTATGAGTGCACTTATGATGCAGTGAACCTTGGCGATTAGATAAGTACTCGTAGTTAACATGCATTATATTAACTCTATATAGCGCATAGTGAATATTTTGAGAACAATATGTTTTCTAAGCATAAGCGTTGAATTTTTCAAATTCTAATGGTTTGGTTAGTCTGTTGTATCTTAGTTAAGGATTTCATCATAGCTTTAGCCTTTACAACATTGCACCAGTAGAAGATAACTATCTTCACTTTTTTATTCCCAAGGATATCTTAATGGCTCAAGCTCCTTAATCCACACCTTCAATTTCTTGTCTAATTTATTTTTCTTTGTGAAATTTCTTACCTTTCCATTGTGTCCTTGCTTTAATTCAATGACCTTCACTTTCTTCATCATCCTCTTGGTATCTCTTACATCTGCCTTTTGTTTCCTGTTCCCAATTTCCATGAACTTACACACCAATTATGTATGCAAGAGTGATTACTCTAATATCAGTGATCTCAAGAGAGGAGATTAAGATATGTATGTATGTATGAGTGCACTTATGATGCAGTGAACCTTGGCGATTAGATAAGTACTCGTAGTTAACATGCATTATATTAACTCTATATAGCGCATAGTGAATATTTTGAGAACAATATGTTTTCTAAGCATAAGCGTTGAATTTTTCAAATTCTAATGGTTTGGTTAGTCTGTTGTATCTTAGTTAAGGATTTCATCATAGCTTTAGCCTTTACAACATTGCACCAGTAGAAGATAACTATCTTCACTTTTTTATTCCCAAGGATATCTTAATGGCTCAAGCTCCTTAATCCACACCTTCGATTTCTTGTCTAATTTATTTTTCTCTGTGAAATTTCTTACCTTTGCATTGTGTCCTTGCTTTAATTCAATGACCTTCACTTTCTTCATCATCCTCTTGGTATCTCTTACATCTGCCTTTTGTTTCCTGTTCCCAATTTCCATGAACTTACACACCAATTATGTATGCAAGAGTGATTACTCTAATATCAGTGATCTCAAGAGAGGAGATTAAGATATGTATGTATGTATGAGTGCACTTATGATGCAGTGAACCTTGGCGATTAGATAAGTACTCGTAGTTAACATGCATTATATTAGCTCTATATAGCGCATAGTGAATATTTTGAGAACAATATGTTTTCTAAGCATAAGCGTTGAATTTTTCAAATTCTAATGGTTTGGTTAGTCTGTTGTATCTTAGTTAAGGATTTCATCATAGCTTTAGCCTTTACAACATTGCACCCGTAGAAGATAACTATCTTCACTTTTTTATTCCCAAGGATATCTTAATGGCTCAAGCTCCTTAATCCACACCTTCAATTTCTTGTCTAATTTATTTTTCTCTGTGAAATTTCTTACCTTTGCATTGTGTCCTTGCTTTAATTCAATGACCTTCACTTTCTTCATCATCCTCTTGGTATCTCTTACATCTGCCTTTTGTTTCCTGTTCCCAATTTCCATGAACTTACACAACAATTATGTATGCAAGAGTGATTACTCTAATATCAGTGATCTCAAGAGAGGAGATTAAGATATGTATGTATGTATGAGTGCACTTATGATGCAGTGAACCTTGGCGATTAGATAAGTACTCGTAGTTAACATGCATTATATTAACTCTATATAGCGCATAGTGAATATTTTGAGAACAATATGTTTTCTAAGCATAAGCGTTGAATTTTTCAAATTCTAATGGTTTGGTTAGTCTGTTGTATCTTAGTTAAGGATTTCATCATAGCTTTAGCCTTTACAACATTGCACCAGTAGAAGATAACTATCTTCACTTTTTTATTCCCAAGGATATCTTAATGGCTCAAGCTCCTTAATCCACACCTTCAATTTCTTGTCTAATTTATTTTTCTCTGTGAAATTTCTTACCTTTGCATTGTGTCCTTGCTTTAATTCAATGACCTTCACTTTCTTCATCATCCTCTTGGTATCTCTTACATCTGCCTTTTGTTTCCTGTTCCCAATTTCCATGAACTTACACACCAATTATGTATGCAAGAGTGATTACTCTAATATCAGTGATCTCAAGAGAGGAGATTAAGATATGTATGTATGTATGAGTGCACTTATGATGCAGTGAACCTCGGCGATTAGATAAGTACTCGTAGTTAACATGCATTATATTAACTCTATATAGCGCATAGTGAATATTTTGAGAACAATATGTTTTCTAAGCATAAGCGTTGAATTTTTCAAATTCTAATGGTTTGGTTAGTCTGTTGTATCTTAGTTAAGGATTTCATCATAGCTTTAGCCTTTACAACATTGCACCAGTAGAAGATAACTATCTTCACTTTTTTATTCCCAAGGATATCTTAATGGCTCAAGCTCCTTAATCCACACCTTCAATTTCTTGTCTAATTTATTTTTCTCTGTGAAATTTCTTACCTTTGCATTGTGTCCTTGCTTTAATTCAATGACCTTCACTTTCTTCATCATCCTCTTGGTATCTCTTACATCTGCCTTTTGTTTCCTGTTCCCAATTTCCATGAACTTACACACCAATTATGTATGCAAGAGTGATTACTCTAATATCAGTGATCTCAAGAGAGGAGATTAAGATATGTATGTATGTATGAGTGCACTTATGATGCAGTGAACCTTGGCGATTAGATAAGTACTCGTAGTTAACATGCATTATATTAACTCTATATAGCGCATAGTGAATATTTTGAGAACAATATGTTTTCTAAGCATAAGCGTTGAATTTTTCAAATTCTAATGGTTTGGTTAGTCTGTTGTATCTTAGTTAAGGATTTCATCATAGCTTTAGCCTTTACAACATTGCACCAGTAGAAGATAACTATCTTCACTTTTTTATTCCCAAGGATATCTTAATGGCTCAAGCTCCTTAATCCACACCTTCAATTTCTTGTCTAATTTATTTTTCTCTGTGAAATTTCTTACCTTTGCATTGTGTCCTTGCTTTAATTCAATGACCTTCACTTTCTTCATCATCCTCTTGGTATCTCTTACATCTGCCTTTTGTTTCCTGTTCCCAATTTCCATGAACTTACACACCAATTATGTATGCAAGAGTGATTACTCTAATATCAGTGATCTCAAGAGAGGAGATTAAGATATGTATGTATGTATGAGTGCACTTATGATGCAGTGAACCTTGGCGATTAGATAAGTACTCGTAGTTAACATGCATTATATTAACTCTATATAGCGCATAGTGAATATTTTGAGAACAATATGTTTTCTAAGCATAAGCGTTGAATTTTTCAAATTCTAATGGTTTGGTTAGTCTGTTGTATCTTAGTTAAGGATTTCATCATAGCTTTAGCCTTTACAACATTGCACCAGTAGAAGATAACTATCTTCACTTTTTTATTCCCAAGGATATCTTAATGGCTCAAGCTCCTTAATCCACACCTTCAATTTCTTGTCTAATTTATTTTTCTCTGTGAAATTTCTTACCTTTGCATTGTGTCCTTGCTTTAATTCAATGACCTTCACTTTCTTCATCATCCTCTTGGTATCTCTTACATCTGCCTTTTGTTTCCTGTTCCCAATTTCCATGAACTTACACACCAATTATGTATGCAAGAGTGATTACTCTAATATCAGTGATCTCAAGAGAGGAGATTAAGATATGTATGTATGTATGAGTGCACTTATGATGCAGTGAACCTTGGCGATTAGATAAGTACTCGTAGTTAACATGCATTATATTAACTCTATATAGCGCATAGTGAATATTTTGAGAACAATATGTTTTCTAAGCATAAGCGTTGAATTTTTCAAATTCTAATGGTTTGGTTAGTCTGTTGTATCTTAGTTAAGGATTTCATCATAGCTTTAGCCTTTACAACATTGCACCAGTAGAAGATAACTATCTTCACTTTTTTATTCCCAAGGATATCTTAATGGCTCAAGCTCCTTAATCCACACCTTCAATTTCTTGTCTAATTTATTTTTCTCTGTGAAATTTCTTACCTTTGCATTGTGTCCTTGCTTTAATTCAATGACCTTCACTTTCTTCATCATCCTCTTGGTATCTCTTACATCTGCCTTTTGTTTCCTGTTCCCAATTCCATGAACTTACACACCAATTATGTATGCAAGAGTGATTACTCTAATATCAGTGATCTCAAGAGAGGAGATTAAGATATGTATGTATGTATGAGTGCACTTATGATGCAGTGAACCTTGGCGATTAGATAAGTACTCGTAGTTAACATGCATTATATTAACTCTATATAGCGCATAGTGAATATTTTGAGAACAATATGTTTTCTAAGCATAAGCGTTGAATTTTTCAAATTCTAATGGTTTGGTTAGTCTGTTGTATCTTAGTTAAGGATTTCATCATAGCTTTAGCCTTTACAACATTGCACCAGTAGAAGATAACTATCTTCACTTTTTTATTCCCAAGGATATCTTAATGGCTCAAGCTCCTTAATCCACACCTTCAATTTCTTGTCTAATTTATTTTTCTCTGTGAAATTTCTTACCTTTGCATTGTGTCCTTGCTTTAATTCAATGACCTTCACTTTCTTCATCATCCTCTTGGTATCTCTTACATCTGCCTTTTGTTTCCTGTTCCCAATTTCCATGAACTTACACACCAATTATGTATGCAAGAGTGATTACTCTAATTATCAGTGATCTCAAGAGAGGAGATTAAGATATGTATGTATGTATGAGTGCACTTATGATGCAGTGAACCTTGGCGATTAGATAAGTACTCGTAGTTAACATGCATTATATTAACTCTATATAGAGCATAGTGAATATTTTGAGAACAATATGTTTTCTAAGCATAAGCGTTGAATTTTTCAAATTCTAATGGTTTGGTTAGTCTGTTGTATCTTAGTTAAGGATTTCATCATAGCTTTAGCCTTTACAACATTGCACCAGTAGAAGATAACTATCTTCACTTTTTTATTCCCAAGGATATCTTAATGGCTCAAGCTCCTTAATCCACACCTTCAATTTCTTGTCTAATTTATTTTTCTCTGTGAAATTTCTTACCTTTGCATTGTGTCCTTGCTTTAATTCAATGACCTTCACTTTCTTCATCATCCTCTTGGTATCTCTTACATCTGCCTTTTGTTTCCTGTTCCCAATTTCCATGAACTTACACACCAATTATGTATGCAAGAGTGATTACTCTAATATCAGTGATCTCAAGAGAGGAGATTAAGATATGTATGTATGTATGAGTGCACTTATGATGCAGTGAACCTTGGCGATTAGATAAGTACTCGTAGTTAACATGCATTATATTAACTCTATATAGCGCATAGTGAATATTTTGAGAACAATATGTTTTCTAAGCATAAGCGTTGAATTTTTCAAATTCTAATGGTTTGGTTAGTCTGTTGTATCTTAGTTGAGGATTTCATCATAGCTTTAGCCTTTACAACATTGCACCAGTAGAAGATAACTATCTTCACTTTTTTATTCCCAAGGATATCTTAATGGCTCAAGCTCCTTAATCCACACCTTCAATTTCTTGTCTAATTTATTTTTCTCTGTGAAATTTCTTACCTTTGCATTGTGTCCTTGCTTTAATTCAATGACCTTCACTTTCTTCATCATCCTCTTGGTATCTCTTACATCTGCCTTTTGTTTCCTGTTCCCAATTTCCATGAACTTACACACCAATTATGTATGCAAGAGTGATTACTCTAATATCAGTGATCTCAAGAGAGGAGATTAAGATATGTATGTATGTATGAGTGCACTTATGATGCAGTGAACCTTGGCGATTAGATAAGTACTCGTAGTTAACATGCATTATATTAACTCTATATAGCGCATAGTGAATATTTTGAGAACAATATGTTTTCTAAGCATAAGCGTTGAATTTTTCAAATTCTAATGGTTTGGTTAGTCTGTTGTATCTTAGTTGAGGATTTCATCATAGCTTTAGCCTTTACAACATTGCACCAGTAGAAGATAACTATCTTCACTTTTTTATTCCCAAGGATATCTTAATGGCTCAAGCTCCTTAATCCACACCTTCAATTTCTTGTCTAATTTATTTTTCTCTGTGAAATTTCTTACCTTTGCATTGTGTCCTTGCTTTAATTCAATGACCTTCACTTTCTTCATCATCCTCTTGGTATCTCTTACATCTGCCTTTTGTTTCCTGTTCCCAATTTCCATGAACTTACACACCAATTATGTATGCAAGAGTGATTACTCTAATATCAGTGATCTCAAGAGAGGAGATTAAGATATGTATGTATGTATGAGTGCACTTATGATGCAGTGAACCTTGGCGATTAGATAAGTACTCGTAGTTAACATGCATTATATTAACTCTATATAGCGCATAGTGAATATTTTGAGAACAATATGTTTTCTAAGCATAAGCGTTGAATTTTTCAAATTCTAATGGTTTGGTTAGTCTGTTGTATCTTAGTTAAGGATTTCATCATAGCTTTAGCCTTTACAACATTGCACCAGTAGAAGATAACTATCTTCACTTTTTTATTCCCAAGGATATCTTAATGGCTCAAGCTCCTTAATCCACACCTTCAATTTCTTGTCTAATTTATTTTTCTCTGTGAAATTTCTTACCTTTGCATTGTGTCCTTGCTTTAATTCAATGACCTTCACTTTCTTCATCATCCTCTTGGTATCTCTTACATCTGCCTTTTGTTTCCTGTTCCCAATTTCCATGAACTTACACACCAATTATGTATGCAAGAGTGATTACTCTAATATCAGTGATCTCAAGAGAGGAGATTAAGATATGTATGTATGTATGAGTGCACTTATGATGCAGTGAACCTTGGTGATTAGATAAGTACTCGTAGTTAACATGCATTATATTAACTCTATATAGCGCATAGTGAATATTTTGAGAACAATATGTTTTCTAAGCATAAGCGTTGAATTTTTCAAATTCTAATGGTTTGGTTAGTCTGTTGTATCTTAGTTGAGGATTTCATCATAGCTTTAGCCTTTACAACATTGCACCAGTAGAAGATAACTATCTTCACTTTTTTATTCCCAAGGATATCTTAATGGCTCAAGCTCCTTAATCCACACCTTCAATTTCTTGTCTAATTTATTTTTCTCTGTGAAATTTCTTACCTTTGCATTGTGTCCTTGCTTTAATTCAATGACCTTCACTTTCTTCATCATCCTCTTGGTATCTCTTACATCTGCCTTTTGTTTCCTGTTCCCAATTTCCATGAACTTACACACCAATTATGTATGCAAGAGTGATTACTCTAATATTAGTGATCTCAAGAGAGGAGATTAAGATATGTATGTATGTATGAGTGCACTTATGATGCAGTGAACCTTGGCGATTAGATAAGTACTCGTAGTTAACATGCATTATATTAACTCTATATAGCGCATAGTGAATATTTTGAGAACAATATGTTTTCTAAGCATAAGCGTTGAATTTTTCAAATTCTAATGGTTTGGTTAGTCTGTTGTATCTTAGTTAAGGATTTCATCATAGCTTTAGCCTTTACAACATTGCACCAGTAGAAGATAACTATCTTCACTTTTTTATTCCCAAGGATATCTTAATGGCTCAAGCTCCTTAATCCACACCTTCAATTTCTTGTCTAATTTATTTTTCTCTGTGAAATTTCTTACCTTTGCATTGTGTCCTTGCTTTAATTCAATGACCTTCACTTTCTTCATCATCCTCTTGGTATCTCTTACATCTGCCTTTTGTTTCCTGTTCCCAATTTCCATGAACTTACACACCAATTATGTATGCAAGAGTGATTACTCTAATATCAGTGATCTCAAGAGAGGAGATTAAGATATGTATGTATGTATGAGTGCACTTATGATGCAGTGAACCTTGGCGATTAGATAAGTACTCGTAGTTAACATGCATTATATTAACTCTATATAGCGCATAGTGAATATTTTGAGAACAATATGTTTTCTAAGCATAAGCGTTGAATTTTTCAAATTCTAATGGTTTGGTTAGTCTGTTGTATCTTAGTTAAGGATTTCATCATAGCTTTAGCCTTTACAACATTGCACCAGTAGAAGATAACTATCTTCACTTTTTTATTCCCAAGGATATCTTAATGGCTCAAGCTCCTTAATCCACACCTTCAATTTCTTGTCTAATTTATTTTTCTCTGTGAAATTTCTTACCTTTGCATTGTGTCCTTGCTTTAATTCAATGACCTTCACTTTCTTCATCATCCTCTTGGTATCTCTTACATCTGCCTTTTGTTTCCTGTTCCCAATTTCCATGAACTTACACACCAATTATGTATGCAAGAGTGATTACTCTAATATCAGTGATCTCAAGAGAGGAGATTAAGATATGTATGTATGTATGAGTGCACTTATGATGCAGTGAACCTTGGCGATTAGATAAGTACTCGTAGTTAACATGCATTATATTAACTCTATATAGCGCATAGTGAATATTTTGAGAACAATATGTTTTCTAAGCATAAGCGTTGAATTTTTCAAATTCTAATGGTTTGGTTAGTCTGTTGTATCTTAGTTAAGGATTTCATCATAGCTTTAGCCTTTACAACATTGCACCAGTAGAAGATAACTATCTTCACTTTTTTATTCCCAAGGATATCTTAATGGCTCAAGCTCCTTAATCCACACCTTCAATTTCTTGTCTAATTTATTTTTCTCTGTGAAATTTCTTACCTTTGCATTGTGTCCTTGCTTTAATTCAATGACCTTCACTTTCTTCATCATCCTCTTGGTATCTCTTACATCTGCCTTTTGTTTCCTGTTCCCAATTTCCATGAACTTACACACCAATTATGTATGCAAGAGTGATTACTCTAATATCAGTGATCTCAAGAGAGGAGATTAAGAAAAGTACTTGAGTCAAAATCACAAGATACAAACAAATTGGAAATGCATCAGATACACTTTTGATTATCTGCATTTTGCAATAGAGATCTAAATTGTGTTGGCGAAATTACAATGCAAGACCTTAAAACACCTTATGACTTTCGAACTTAATCACGTTCCCCATCTTCGTCATAGTATTAATCTCAATAGTGATAATAAATTTGATCATCTTTTGAAATATGCACTGGAGAAAAGGGAATCTCCAGCCTCAGAAACTTAGAACAATCTTGGAATCACCTAAAAAGGATCTTGAACAAAATAACTTAATGGAAGAACCTCCATCTCTATTTTTAAGTTTATAAAAAGGAAAAAAAGGATAAAATGACAAGAGCTGAGTTTCTTGAGGTTGTTTTTTCATAAAGATAGCAGTAAACAGCTGAAGTAACTTAGGCAATGTGTTATAAAAGAGAGGTGGGTGGGGGCATGTGCGCGCATGTGTGTGTGTGTGTGTGTGTGTGTGTGTGTGTGTGTGTGTGTGTGTGTGTGTGTGTGTGTGTGTGTGTGTGTGTGTGTGTGTGCGCGTGCGTGCGCGCATGTGCACGCATGCAGGTGGGCAAGCAGGCAGACAGCCAGAAAGCCAGGTAGGTGAGCAATAGTTATGGTATAGTTAAGCCATTTTGTCCACTCTTTTGGTTTCCAGTACATGAAATAACTTGCACAGAGATCAGTCACGTGCTTGTCATTGAGGCTTTGAGATTTATGCAAATAGCAAACGATATTTGATGCATGATTTTTTTTCCCCCTTTTTTTTTTTAATAATTTAAGTTGTTGAAATTTATTGAGACGTTTAGGGACCCTTGCGACAGCACAAATATCTTCTATTTGTTAGTTTTTACATTATTATTTTTATTTTCCAAGAGATAATTCTTTTAATATTACCTGTTTCAGCTTTTTCAAGGATTCATGCTTCGTTTTGCTGGTCTTCCCATGCATAATGATCAGAACATAACAGTTGGCTCTTCTGCTAGTTATGCAAGTCTTGTCACAGAAATTCAGGTTTTCTGCTCGAAGAATGATTTCACTCATTGGAGGTTGCTTCTTATATATGAATATGTGATTTTTTGATATATATACCCCCCCCCCCCCCCCCCCCCCCCCCCCCCCCAACACACACACAACACAAAAAAAAAAAAAAGAAAAATAAAAAGAAAAAAAAAAGTACCCCATGCATGATACTACATACAGAATTTATTTAACCTTTTTCTAGGTACAATATGATGGCACAAGGAATGCTTATTTTACTCTCAGCGCGTGGAAGTAGTTCAAACTGTTGTCAAGGAAACCATGATTTTCATGTGCAGAGCAGCATTCAGGGTATTAAAATTGAACTTCATAGCAATGTAAGTTGATGTGTTTTTATGTCTGCTCATGTGAAATATACATCTCAGGGCACTTCTTGCACAATCTGAAGAGTGACTTCCCACCTGTTCGTCTGATGTCATTGGGCATACTGCTCTTCCTGCTGCAAAAGAGTTCAAACAAACAAGAGTCTAACATTTGCTCTGAGGACAATAATACAATTTCAGAGGAGTCTTCAAGCTTAAAACAGTCGGTCATTACATTGTTTTCACAAGAAAAGTTTGGAAATACTGTTTTTCGAAACATTTCTGTGGATCATCATTTTACAGATGAACACTCAAAATCTCATCAGATTACTACGGCAAGTGCTGCTGCATTATTTGGTGACAGCTCAATGTCTATAGTCAAGGTTCTTGGACAAGTGAGATCATGGCCAAGAACACGGACTGCAGATGTAATAGCAAAAGGAGAAGGATTCTCACCAAATTTTGCAAAATTTTTCAAACGTCTTGTTCAAACTGGTGGTTCAACAGTGCTAAATTCGTTTCGTGCTCCTTTGGAAGAAGCTACGAGGGATCCTGATGATCGGGGAATACAGTGTGCTGCTGCTGAAGCCATTGCAGGATTTCTTCATTCAGATGTGGACTGTGTACTAAAATCATGGGATGACTGGCTGCAACCTTTATTCAAACAACTTACTTCTAGTTGCTCTGTTGAGACAACTACTGAATGGGCTGCATGCATCAGATTTGCAGCTACAGGCAAATGTAAGTTAGGGAAAAGATCTCCTCTTATTAGACCCATGTTGCTACGCTGTCTTCTGGAGCCATTGCCTGCCTCAGCATCTTCGAATACAGTAGTTAAACATTTCACATTTGCTTCTGCTGCACTTTGGGAAATCCCACCTTCTGAAGAAAGTTTAGATGAGATTCCATACAATCAGTGTTTGCTTGAAGAGGCTCTCAAGTTTGTTCGGCACTCTGCCCCTCAGGTATTGCATATAACTTTCAAGCCTTTTCTATCAGTAAGCCTTGTCTTAAAAAGTTCTTGTATGGGAAACATCTTAATGTACAGGGACTGTCTAGTTCATAGAATACTTTCTAAATCAGATGGCTTATAGCAAACATGTGACTCATGACTGGTGTCTCTTTGAGCATGGACCAGTTCCATAGTGAATATATTCCATAAACTCAGGAGAGGGAACGACACAGTTCTTGGGCAGCGAATCTGCATGTATATGCAAGCTGACGTATGTGGCAAGAAAGTTAACTGGACTGAACCATTCCTGTTGTGGCTCGAGCAAACGATGTAATTTATAGTTTTCAGAAAACTTCCTGGAATGATTGCAGGAACATGAGGAAATATTCTCCAGGTGCTTTTTCAATAAAAAAAGAAGGATCAGCCTTGCTCACCACAAATCCTTTGTTCAGTAGGTGAATAACTAGGCTATGATTCCAATCTCATGGAGTTTGCTTTAGTCCATACAAAGCTCTTTTGTCTGGTTAGGTACATTTTTGATGGCCCATGAAGCACGTGATTGGGTCACTCCTGGATATGCAACACTAGCATTGATGGAGAGGCAATGTCATGATGCACACTTTTAGAAGAGGGATCGCTTTTTGATACACCAATCACACCCTCATTGATGTATGGATCATTCGTTTGGGGGCCAAGACTTGGAGACCATACATGGACACTGGTGGAGAGTCCCAGGATACTCATGATTTCTACGCTTATACGTAGAAAGCCTTTTTTTGTCAGTGCTACATGACATCATTCGAGCAGAGCTTGCTTCACCCCCAATGATAATCGAGGCTTTGTTCGAGGGAGTATGTTTTCTCCATAGGCTCGAGGATATGGTTAGTAATGCACATAGGGCTTTTCAAGCATCGTGTGATCTTTCCCTAGCAAGGTATACTTCATGTTCGTATGCCCGGACTAGAGATTGATTGGCTTGTTATGGATTTGACATGGACTGAATAGCGCCCCTAGAGTATGATACACATGCTCCCACCTATTGACTCTCTCTACATGAGAGGAATAGGATCATACGTGAGGAGCTATGATACATATATATACAGAGGACGTGTATCCAACATAGGGAGACGCTACCAGTGAAAAGGCTTCATTATCGTGAGCTTTTTCTACAAATTTTAGACCAAGGGTTTATTGAGATGGCCTCAGTACATGTAGATCTATATGCCACATCACATACAAGTTGCTATCAGGAAGCTTCGAGTATCTTCACACCGGTTGGAGATTGAGAGAGGTCGGGCTAGCAAGATACCTTGAGAGGATCGCATATGCAAGATTTGCTAAATAGAGGTGGAGAGTGAGGAGCATTTTGTTATATGATGCCCTACATATGCTAAGCTTAGGTTACAATTCCAGATAGAGGGATCCTTACAACAGTGCATGAGGAGAGAGGATCACTGTTGTTTTGGACGATTTCTCATAACTGCATACCATAGACACACGACTCTGATAAAGTTGACACACGCAATGGGTAAGGGTGTTCGGTAAAGGATTACTGATTTCTTTCAAAGGATCGAGCCACGGCCGATCCCCAATGGTCGAGGGCTCACTCTTGAGGAGGCACAGACTCAAAGAGCTAGGAGACAACCGCATGTCCATGGGTAAAGGAGACTTTGTCTCTACCAGCTTGAGATATTGAAAATACGATTACTTCATGAGCAACAGTTGCAGCGGAGATGACTATCCACACTTTGGCATGTCATTTTCTAGAGGTCACTTCATCCAACACCTATGTATCAGATCCTTCATCCACTCCACCCCATACTACATTCTTACTTCTATTCATTTTAGTTGCTTCCTTTGCAACCCACACACATGGTATCATGGTAGTCCTTTCTTGTACTATGTGGTCATTTTCTGTGGTGCCAGAACCACATCATATTCAGCACATTGTTAGGCTTTGAGTTTAGTTCATTTTAGATGTTTTTTTTCATATTATTATTTTTTTGTCTACAGATACTTGGTATATCACAGTTGTACATCATTTTGTCTCATAGGCCAATTTTGGCCTTTTGAAGACGTTAATATAACTTTCTTTCTTTTTTTTTTTCCTTTCTCTCTCTTGGCACTAGATAGTAAGAGTAGGCAATTTTGAATCGACTCTCGGACTGAGAAAGGCTAGAGCTCAAGAGTCACGGGTGTGTGTGTGGCTGAGGCAAACGGTTGAAGGGCCAAGACTGAGGCGAAATCAATGGGGCTAAGCTATGGAAGGTTCAAGGGTGTCAATGGGGCTGAGCTATGGAAGGTTCAAGGCTGAGCAAATCGGCAAAGTTTGCAAATTTAAGGGATGTCCATTGCTCAATGCTAGGTTAACATTCAATATCGAACTTCAAAATTTATACCTATAATGCCAAATTTATAGCACTGAATGGCACCAAATGCATCGAATGCCATGAATGGAAAAATTTTGTGGTAGTACACACCAAATCTGCTATGCTTTTGGCTTGCTCCAATGCATTCAAGCTAATAATTCAAATGTTTATGAATTTCGCATCTATAGTTTCAACAAGTAGTCATATTGAAATCCAATTTGAGAGCAATGTAGTATTTGGCCATGGAAGCGGAGAATGAGTTCTTCAAACTTCTTGGTATTTGTTGCAAAAATGTCATAACCATGAGGATCTTTAAGTTGTTCCTTGTAGGTAGTGAATTTTTGTTTGGGTGCAAGAAATGCAAAATGCACTTCTCTTAGAATGAATACTCAAGGGATGTCACAAAACGAGAAGCTTACTAAGTCCTCTTGCATACCTTGAATTAATACAATAGTGGTGCACTCTTAAGACACTCAACTCAAGGTTACCCTCTAGCCATGGCCTCTTGGAAGGGACTTCCTTGTAGGGAGACAAGGGGTTGAGGGTAACAAGGAGTTGGTACCTCCAAGATTGAAGTAGACCAAGCTGAGCTCCAAGGGCATAGTGTAGGGAGATGGTAGCAACTCTCTTTGGGTATCTCTCTCTCTCTATCCATATGTTTGTGTGTCTTGGATGGTTCCCTTTTGTAGACAAAGGAATCTACATATATTTGGGAGGAACCATAGTTGCATCACTACACATTGCAAATAGTCTGCAACTTCGCAAAAATTGCGACATTCACAATGTGTTGCTTTGCATTTTTCTCTTTTTTTGGCAAAAATACCAAGAAAAATACATTTTCCTTAGGGAGGACAAGAAATAATTTAAAACCTTGTCCAAAATATCCAATTTATTGCAGTACAAAAAAAATGGAGAATGAAGAAGCATATAAAGCTAGAAAAGAGTAGAGGTTCACTGATGTATGATTTTCTTTTTGGGCCTTAACTCCTTGAGATAGATTGATATGTTGGATTTCCCATGTTCTCCTTGTAATGCACTTTCATAGCTTGGACAAAAGTTTCATCCTTGTCCTTCAAAGTCAAGCATACTCTTTTATGATGATTGATCTGACTATTGGCGTGAACACGAATGGTGAATTGTGTAATCATTAGTTTGGACTCGATAATTTATATGACATATGTCTTATACTATGGTTTATGGTATATTTAGTCATATCCCACCTTACATATGTAAAAAAAAACTAAAATATCAAAAATTGTATGTATACAAATTTTGAAAAATAAATCCCTTTATTGCAACGCCTGGCTTCAAATGGTGCTGTGTTCCTAACATGATGCTGTTGCCAAAATTTTGCTTTCGACTATGATAGGAACCGAGATACTAGGAATGAGTGGGACTCGGAAACTCAAAAAAAGAGTGGTGGCCAAGAGTTAGGGAGTTATTCTTGCAGGTGTCCATGCAGCTACACTTTTGACACGGGCTCTCAAGTGTAGGGCAGCTAGGTTCCCATCTTTTGCCCTTGCTGCAAGTGTCAGGATGTGCACATTACATGGAGTTTCCATGGCAGAGAAGTGGGTCACTAAGCAAAAGTATCTCCCAAAGAATAAGTCACATAGGGTGGGTGTCGCTTGTCACCTAGGCAAAAATGAGGTATTCCTTTTTGCCGGGCGTGGTTGTCTTTATCGTAGCCTTAGCTTCTATCTCATAGCTGCCAACAATTGTTGTTTGTCGTAGAACTTGGAGATGAAAGTGCAATGTTTTGCATGATGTAGACCCTTCAGTTGTACCCCTTATTTGCTTTCTTCAAGAAGTGATGTGGACCCTTGATTTGTAAAGCTTATTTTCTTTCATAAGTGCAAAATTAGTGTCTCTCTTGCAATGGAAATAAAAGAATGTCAATAAAGACAATAGAAGATGACACATTAAAGATAGTAGGAAGCAAGATAGACCAAAACTAACTTGATAGATGGACAATGGAAGGTGGACCATGGACAAGCAGTGAACCATGGTTTAGCAAGTAGACCATGGTCTTGCAAGTGGACCATTATCCAGAAAGTGACCATGATCTAGCAAGTAGATCATGGTCTAGTAGGTGGACCATGGACCATGGTCTACCAAGTGGGCAATATGTCAACCAAGGATGAGATCCATAAACTGAAACCATGGGCCCTACTATTTGAGTCGAGGATCTACTACTAAATGGACCCTTCCTAGTTACTTATGACCGTTTCCAAGACAGGGACGGGTATGAGGAGAAGGTCAGCCGATAAGGGAGGTCATGGGTTGGTGCAAGGGGAGGGGAGGGAAAAGAGGGGCAGAGTGGACTCAAAAGAGGGAAGAGAAGGGGCAATAGTGAGTAGATAATAGGAGAGAAAATTCAATAGAAGTGTTGCATGTGCCACATTCATGATTGATTTTAGAGCTCACACTTTGAAGCTCAGGTTCTCTCTCTCTCTCTCTCTCTCTCTCTCTCTCTCTCTCTCTCTCTCTCTCTCTCTCTCTCTCTCTCTCTCTCTCTCTCTCTCTCTCTCTCTCTCTCTCTCTCTCTCTCTCTCTCTCTCTCTCTCTCTCTCTCTCTCTCTCTCTCTGTCTCTCGCGTCAGGGCACAGCTCGTCAGGGCGGGGTACAGCAGATCTCGCGCAGGTCGTCAGGGCGGACGCTGCCACAGTACCTCTCTCAGCTCTCGCGCAGCTCGTCAGGGCGGGGTATAGTAGCTCTCGCGTAGGTCGTCAGGGCGGACGCTGCCACAATACAGTAGCTCGTTGAGGGCAGCTATCAGAGCAGACGATGTCACAGTGTTCACGGGCCCCTCTACCCGCAGCTTGCACCTAAACAACCGTCACATACAACAGAAACCCTAAATCTGAGTTGCCTCCCGAAACCCTAAATCTGACGAAACCCTAAATCTGACAAAACCCTAAATCTGAGTTGCCTCCCGAAACCCTATAATCTGTCAAAACCTTAAATCTCTAAGCCATGGAGGTAGAGTGTCCCTGCCCCTAAATCTTAGTTGCCTCCCGAAACCCTAAATCTGACGAAACCCTAAATCTCTGAGCCATTGAGATAGAGTGTCCTTGCCCCGGACTAATAACTGTTGCATACAGTTATTAGCCACTCCCACCCTTGCTCCATCGCGCATCGGGCGCGTTCCCGTCTTCCTCGCAAGTCTTTGGGCTCAGCACACTGAGCATTTTTCCATCTTTGAACACCATGACCACTACGGCTAAGAAGGACGATTTGACGAAAATGGAGGACAAATTGACCATAGCTATCAAAGAAAACAAGAAGACGGTGGACTCCACTATCACGACCATCATCAACCGCCTCTCAAAGCTCAAGAAAGAAGTAGAAACATATCATAAGGAGAGGGAAACATGGAAGAAAGAGAAAGAAGAGTGAGAGAGTGAGAGAGAGAAAGAGAAAGAAGAATGGGCTAAAGAGAGGGCGAACATGAAAGAGCAATTGGAGCTCCTCAAAGCTTCAATGGTCTCTCTCACATCGGAAGAGGGAGAGATTAATATGAACAAGACAAAAGCTCTCAAAGAAGAACTCACCAAAGTTTTGACCGCGAGCATGGAAAACAAGTTAGAAGCTACCAAAGAAGGGTGGATCGACATAGTGAAGAAGAATATCAAAAAACAAGCCAAAGAGGAAGCACAAAAGGAAGAAGCCTTCCTAGTGCAAACCACCATTGATAAAGAAAAGATGAGACATGCCCGACGTCTCAATGTACGTATCACAGGCATTGTAGAAAAAGAAGGCTCTACCCCCGAGTCCGATGGGAAGACACTATGCAAGCTACTCGGCTACAAAGAGGAGTCCCTCCCACTCATCACTGGACAGTGCTACAGCATGGCGTACCCTACGAGAGCCATGCCCGACCACACCTATTGGGGATCTACACACATGGCATGATTATGCTCAGAGATTATATGAGGTACCTTGGCAGCCTTCCATTCCCCGACCACTCTCCTACTAGTTCTTCTCTCTTCACAGCAAAGATGGTTGAGAGGGCCATAGGACAACTGCGACATGGACGTTCAACAGACCACACGGGATTGCAGAGCGAGCATCTCATATATGTAGCCTCCACTATAGCCCCGTTGATTGCACTTGTCTTCAAGCAGACTATAGGGGAGGGCTTCCCAAGGGAGTGGACTAGGCACACCATTGTACCTATCCACAAATCTGGCAACACCCTGGACCAAGGGAACTACAGGACCATCATGATTGGTCACACCATGGCCAAACTATACGGTGCCATACCTAAGGCATAGCTCGGCTCATATGCAGAGATTGAGGGGCTACGAGCACGAGGCCAGGCAGGTTTTCGACAACCTTTCTCTACTATTGATCACATCTTCATTTTGCGTCGCCTCATTGACGGGGCAAGGATGCGAAAGAAGAGACTATATTGCTGCTTTGTAGACTTCTGCAAAGCTTTCGATACAGTGCCACGAGAGAGGCTCTTCCAATGCCTCCAGAGCTTGGAAGTACCATCAGAGATGATTTGGGTCATCTATGCACTCTATGAGCGGGTGACTGGGATGATACAGTGTCAAGGAGATATGTCTGAGGCCATTGTTAGCACCATCGCTGTTAAGTAAGGCTGCCCACTCTCTCCCACTCTATTTGGTCTCTACATCGACAAGATTGAGGACTACATTCTCCGAGCTGGAGGAGAGGGTGCAGACCTCGCAAGTACACATGTTCACATTTTATTATATGCCGATGACATTGTCTTGATTTTAGAGTCATTCGAGGGATTACAGCGCCACTTGGATGCCTTGGATGAGTTTTGTACATAGAGGGTCTTGACAGTAAACCTTTGCAAGACCAAGGTCATGATCTTCCACACCTCCCCCACGGTGAGGAATGGCACAGGATTCACAACTGGCGATGGACACATTGAGGTGGTCACTTCCTATGTCTACCTCGGAGTCACATTCACGAGCTTGTAGGGCCTCTTCAGCATGAGACAGGCAGCCACCGATAGACTCACACGAGGATATGCAGCTTCAGCCATGTTAGAGCGGAGATGTCACCAGGCATACTTCTAGGAGCCCCGCACGAAGGGGTGGCTATTTGACACTAGTCTCGATTATTTTGCGGGAAACATTCGGTACCACATGACATCATCAGGGAAGAGCTAGCTGCACCACCCATGGTAATAGATGCACTATTCCAGACTATCCTCTTTATTCAGAGGATGAGGGTGCTCCCTACAGAAAGACTCACACACATAGCTTTTGAGGCATCCGTAGTTTTTCCATACGTGAACCATACGGCAAACGCATACGGGTACGGAAGTATGAAAAAAGTATGGAATCTTTTCAAAAATATCATACGTGATATCATACGTCTAGCACAAAAATATTAAAAAATTGAAGTATTATATATATAATAATATAATATTAAAGATTAGAATTTTGTTGGCTACTATAGCTTAGGGTGTAGTATATATGTATGGGTATAATGGAGGAGAGTATATGAGAGTGAATTTGCATAAAAACAACATGAAATTGCTATGGATTTGTCCTCGACTGGAATCAATGAGAGAAGAGAAAAATTTGAGGTACGAAAAATTTCATACTCAATCATACGCATACGGGTATGGAAGTACGGTATTTTTTCCATACGAGTCCGAAAATAACTATGGAGGCATCTATACAGATATCAGAGTCAGGATATGAGAGAGCTTGGTACACTCAGGTTAGAGTTTGGTTTGATAGTCATGGACTTGATATGGACAGATTGCCGCCTTTTCAGTATGACCTTGACTCACCTCACATCCACCTCTCTCGTCGTGAGAGGAATGTTGTGCTCAGACAGGATCTCTGGCAGCTCTACATTGGTTAGGCATGGCACACACCATACATGGGATCGAGACTATCGCACTACCAAGACCAGTTCTTAGGCATACTAGCGGACGGTTTCATCCAGCGACCACGCTACATGGATACTTACATGCCTCATAGCTCAAGGGTAGCGATTGGCCAGTTGAGAGTCTCATCACACCGACTAGAGATTGAGACGGGAAGAGCCGAAGACATTCCCCAAAGAGGAGCGGATATGTAGAGACTTGACCATATGAGCCAAAAGGGTCTCACTAGGCTTTGTAACTTAAAGAAGCTTGATGCTAGAGGCACAAAGCTTGATTTTTGTAATGAATGTGAATATGGAAAGCAAGTGAAACGTTCTTTTACTCTGGTGTGTCTCCTAAGTCTTGTGTACTTGATCTTGTTCATTCTGATGTATGTAGCATGCCTACCAAATCTATAGGGGGTGCTTTGTATTTCATTTCTTTTGTTGATGATTTCTCTAGAAAAATTTGGGTTCAATTGCTTAAGTCTAAGGATGAAGCATTTGCTGCATTTAAGCGTTTTCATGCATTTGTGACCACCCAAACAGGTAAAAGGCTGAAACGCCTACGTACAGATAATGGGGGTGAGTACACAAGTGCTGAATTTAAGAAATATTGTGAAAATTTGGGCACTAAGAGGGAGCTTACCGTTCCATACAGCCCCTCTTCTAATGGTGTGGCTGAACGCTATAATAGAACACTTTGTCAGAGGATGAGATGCATGCTGTTCATAGCTAATCTCCCTCATGGATTTTGGGGAGAGGCACTCAAAACTGCAGTACATATATGCAATAGATCCACTCACATGTCTTTGAAAGGTGACATCCCTGAAGAGGTTTGGTCTGGCAAACCTGTTTCATATGATCACTTATGTGTCTTTGGTTGCGAGGCATTTGTGCACATAAGGCCTGAGCTGAGAAACAAACTTGATGCTAAGTCCATAAAAGGCCTCTTCATGGGATATGGTGAAGAAGGTGAGATGGGCTACAGAATTTGGATACCTCCGCTCAAGAAAGTTGTACGCAGCTAGGATGTTGTTTTTAATGAGGAGAGGCTACTTCAAAACAATAGTGCCTCAACAGATGACCATAAAAGGGTCAGATTTCAACATGATCAGCCACTTGTAAGGCCCAATTTTGACCTTCAGGATGCACCACAAAGGATTGAAAATATTGATGATCCAATGCTTTTTGAGCCAGAAGATAATGGACATCAAGATGAGGCTTCTGAAGGGCATATGGAGCCACCTATTCATGTTGAAAACAGGGCTGGAAATAATGTACAGCAGCCCGTTAACAATGAAGAAGTTAATGTACCTCTTGATGTAGATCCATTGCCTGGTAATGTGGATCATTGGGTAAGAAGATCTATACGTCCTAGGAGGCCAGTGAATAAATATGATCCCTCTATACATTATATTATGTTATAAGATGAGGGTGAGCCTCTTACTTATAAAGAGGCAAAGCTATGTGAGCACAAGAAGAAGTGGGAGTTAGCCATCCAGGAAGAGATAAAGACCTTGCATGCAAATGATACTTGGGATTTGGTTGAGTTCCCCAAAGGAAGGAAGGCCATTCCCAATAAGTGGGTGTACAAGATCAAAACTGTTGATGGCAAACCCAAGTATAAGGGAAGGCTGGTTGCTAAGTGATATGCCCAAAAAGAGGGCATTGTATAAGGCAAGGCTGGTTTAAGTGATATGCCCAAAAAGAGGGCATTGATTTCCTAGAAGTATTCTCTCCAGTGGTGAAAATGACCACTTTACGTGTGTTGTTTGCTCTCACAGTTGCCTTGGATTCGGAATTATTCCAAATGGATGTTAAAACAGCTTTTTTGCATGGTGATTTAGATGAAGAGCTGCACATGAAACAGCCAGAAGGATATGCCATTCCTAGAAAAGAGCATCTGGTATGCAAACTGAAAAGGAGCTTATATGGGCTGAAACAGGCCCCTAGACAAAGGTATAAGAAGTTTGATGCATTTATTTAAACATGGGTTTAAAACAAGCCATGCAGATCACTGTTTGTACACCAAAAAGGATGAAGATGACAGCCCCATTATTCTTGTACTGTATGTAGATGATATGCTGTTGGTTGGGAAGAAAAAGAGCACTCTGAATGCTCTAAAACAGCAACTGAACTCTGCATTCTCAATGAAAGACCTTGGGGAAGCTGAGCATATTCTTGGTATGCGTATAAAAAGGGATAGGCAGCAGCATACTTTGCAGATATCCCAAGAAAAGTACATTGAAAAAGTGTTGGACAGATTTAATGTTGTTGATGCTAAGCCTCTTGGAGTGCCATTGCAGCCACATGTTAAGCTTTCCAAGGATGACTGTCCCAAAGATGATGATGCATTTTTTTACATGAAGAGTGTTGCATATGCATCAGCTTGTGGTTCACTTATGTATGCTATGGTTGCTACTCGGCCAAACATTGCTCATGCAGTGGGAGTTGTTAGCATGTTCATGGCTAATCCTGGTAGAGCTCATTGGGACGCAGTCAAATCGATCTTGAGATATTTGAAAGGGACCAAACGTAAATGCTTATGTTATGGAAAGGGTCCATTGGAGTTAAAAGGATTTCGTGATTCAGACATGGCAGGTGATGTGGACACACGAAAGTCCACAAGTGGCTATATATACATCCTTGCAGGTGGAGCTATTTCATGGTGCTCTAAACTTCAGAGGATAGTTGCACTATCTACTACAGAGGCTGAATATATTTCAGCCACAGAGCCTTCCAAAGAAGCCATTTGGTTAGCCCGCCTCTGCAGTGAATTTGGGATGCCTGAAAAGGCACCTGTTCTTGGATGCGATAGCCAGAGTGCCATATGTTTGGCAAAGAATGCCATGTTTCATGCTCGCACAAAGCATATTGATGTGAGATACCACTTCATCAGAGAGGTGTTATAGGATGGCCTGATCACTTTGATCAAGGTCAATACTTCACAGAATCCCGCTGATGCTCTCACGAAGTGTCTACCCAATGCACAACATCAGCTATGTATACAGATGGTGGGAGTTACTTAGCTTAAAGGAGCCTCCTTGGTCCTTAAAGTGGGAGGTTGTTGGGAATAAAGGCCCCAAGGACTCTCCTTTTGTATATTTTGACCCTTCCATGTGAAAGCTCTCTTTGAGAGCTTTCCAAACATATTTTTTTTATATTTTTTGGACCCCAAATTGGGGAGTTATCGGCATTTACATTATTTTTATGACTTTTGGTCATTGGCCATGTGTGAACATGTCCAAGTGACCTAAAAGTCACTTATCAATAAGACTTGGTCCCAAATCTCTCATAACTTGATTGGGACTTCTTCAACTTCAGCTTCTCAATCTTCTTCTCTAAATTTCTACGCAGGTTTCTCTCTCTACTTTCTTTCTCCTCACACCACGACGTAGCTCTCCGCGGACTCTTTCAATCTCGGGGTGAAGATGTGGTCAATAGTAATCTCGTCTGAAACCTGCCTGTCCTGGGACCTTGATACCCTTCCTCTCAGCGAGAGTACTCAACTCTGTCTCTAGTAC
Organism: Ceratopteris richardii; assembly: GCA_020310875.1. Classification (NCBI taxonomy): domain Eukaryota; kingdom Viridiplantae; phylum Streptophyta; class Polypodiopsida; order Polypodiales; family Pteridaceae; genus Ceratopteris; species Ceratopteris richardii. The sequence goes on along the minus strand of CM035433.1, from coordinate 70,873,624 downwards.
TGTCCCATATAACTTGGCCAATATAGGGCCAATCATGATCGTCCGGTATGTAGCTGGATCCATAGTATCACCTGACTTATGAATGGGCACTATGGTGTGCCCAGTCCATGAGTCAGGGAACTCTTCAACCAATGCACAGTTGAAGAGGTGGGCAATGAGCGGTGCGAGAGTCGTGCCTCCGTAGATGAGGTGCTTTGCCTGTACACCGAAATGGTCATGAGCCCTGCCATGCTGTAGACGAGCAATAGCATGTCCCACCATAGAGAGAGAGAGAGAGAGAGAGAGAGAGAGAGAGAAAATGAAAATGAAATGATATATTTACGTCTTCAAAAGGCCAAAATGACCTATGAGACCAGAAGTTACAAAACTGGTGAATCTGATACAAAATCTGAGTACCAAAGGAAGTGGTATTGAAAATGAAAGATGTAAAATAGCTGGGAAAAGGCTAACACCAAGACTAATACAACAAAGGGCTGATACATAGGAGGGATGTGCTGAGAGAGAGAGAGAGAGAGAGAGAGAGAGACGCATGCATGCACTCATGCATGTCTTAAAGAGCTCATGGTGAAAGCTTTGCGCTTCAGTTTTTTGAGCAATAGGATAAAGAATTTTATGCATTTGTTTATAAAAGTAATGTTAAGTTCTATACTATTTTTTCTTTATCCTTTGCGTGATATGATTGAAGTCAAAAAATTGTTGGACTGGTACAATATAGTAGCAGTTTCCATTAGTTGAACAAGAAGCGTTTTACCAACTCGGATCACATGCCAATATAATTTTCATGGGCACAGTTTTGGGAAGCTACGTTTGCCTTGTATTATTCAACAGTCTACTATTATCTGACTATTGAAAGTTTGATGATGCAGGTACGTGAAGTGATCGGTTTGGCTCTCTGTGTAACCGGTACAAATATCGAATCACTTAATTCCTTGAGAGAATTCTCAAGGCTAGGAGAGTTTAGCTCAAAGGGTATCAACTCAATTGACATGACTGATTGGAAAGCTTCAATAATAAGTCAGACGCTTTCAGAGGTTCTCAAATGTCAGAGATGTGTGATTGAAGCAAAAGAAGTTGAGTCAATTAACAATATTTCATTAGTGATGAATGGCCAGAGCGTGAGTGAAGAAACTGTTGAAATGGAAGATGCTGTACGGCTCACAGAAACGGTAAATTTCAGCATCTATTTCTGATCACTAGAATCTTTTTCGTTCCTTTATCATTTAATATATAAAGTCCATTAGAGCATTACTTTCCAATTTACCCCTGACATATGACATTTTAGTAGTAAAAAGACGTTATAAAATGATTTGTCAACCTTTTTCCGTATTCTCCTTCAACAAGGAATGCTTTGCACATGCACTGTCTATTTGACAGTAACTTGATTTATGACATTGTGACCAGGTTTTGTACTTGATTATTTCGACAATGAAATCTGGTCGATCCAAAATGTTGATGGATATCATCACTGAGTTACTGCATCCTGTGCTCTCTTTACAGGTTTGAAGTTAAATCTGTTACTTAACCTGAAATAACTTTAAAGTTTGGGAGTTCGAGATTCTGTTACAGTCATTCAGTTATATTCTCATGTTGAAGTCGAATCTCATTCTGGATCTTTCATGCAGCCTATCATTGTTTTCATTGAACAAGGTCTTTGTTTTACTAAAATGTCAAATCATGTCATTTGGACTATTGCAGCAAAAGGATAATCATATACATCGATACACTTTCTTCCCTTTTTTGGTTGAGGGGAGGGAGGGTGTGCTTCCTTATTGCAAAACATGTACAATGTTGGAATTTGGGGCCCCAAGATCTTCCAATACTAAAAACCTTTGAGCATACACACCTAATTAAACAAGATGATAAGAGAGATAGAAAGAGATCTTGAGACAAGAGTAAGTAATGTAAGCAAAGTGCTTACTCACTAAATATAGATGGCCGAATTACAACATGGGAGTACTACTCGACCATATAATTGTGCACTCACTAGCTGGAAGAATAGCCAAGAAGATGATGATGTACAGAATTCAGATTATGCTGTGATAATCTGAGTGTGTGTGAAGTAATTGAGCAACGAAGTGAACCTAACCTCTCAAGAAAGTGCAACAAATCTGAAAATCAGCAAACCCTAATTCTGAAATTAGGGTTCAGAAACCCTAAAAACAGAAAATAAGGTTAACTTACAAAAGATAGCTGCCACAAACTTGTAGAAGACTCCTTGCTCCAAGAGAGTAGCCTGTCCTTCACCTCCAAAGCTTCAGAACTCCAAAATTGACACAAGTAAGCATCAACTCTAACTCCAAGATTGTCCAAGAGTGCCTCCATAGTTGTGGTCCTCCAAATAAAGCCAAGCGACAATTTTTACAAAAAAAGCTATTCGTGGGCTAAAAAATCTGTCATCGCAAATTTATAATGGGATCGCAATATTTTGCTTTTTATGACTTAAAAATAACTTTGATCGCTAATTTTGGTTGGTGCTTTATTTTTATCGCTGAAATTGACATGCTTTATGCCATCTTGACTTAATAACCTAGCTTTTCAAGAGTTTGGTCCTTAAAAATGTTCATCCTCCATTTTGGGCTGAATTAGGGTTTGACTTTTCTCCCAACTCTGACGTCTGATGAAGAAATGAAGCATATCACTAGATAGCTCTCGCCAAGCTCTATCTATCTAGCCTAAGAAAGTTTTACCCAAACTGAACAAAAAATGCTAAGTCCAAAATGTGAATTGCTGGAAATGGACCATATGTACATTGACTTCCAACATACAAGGCAACATTGTCGTAGTGGATTTACTATACAAGAGGCTTTATCTCAGCCTTTAAAGAGTCGTATGAAACATAGGAGTATTTGCAAAGACATGGGCCCCACGAATCTTCTTCTTTGCAAAAAGATTACAGTGGGGGAGGTTCATTGATTGGAGTTTCACCTTTCTCAACTGTGGTGTGTGTTGCATTAATTTGATGGTGTGGTTGATGCTACAAGGGAGCATCCAAAGATTGGCAAGTGCATCCAAAGACTTGATCACATGGGGCTTGAACTGAGTTTCGAGGATAGGCAGGAGCCATCTGAATTTTTCACCATGTAGGGTGGGGCAAAATCTTGAGAAATGCCCAAGCTTGTCACAGTGGAAGCAAGCGCATGAGAGGTTACCCCATTTGACATGTACAAGAGTTTCACCAACTCTTTCGAGCGCACTAGTCATGGAGTTCGCAAAAGATCTATGAACCTCCCACATGACACATACTCATGTCTGTTAGGTGCTAACTTGGGGGAGCATCAAGGATCTTCCCTAATCCTTGGCCCACTTCGGCTACATGATTCCAAAGATAGCATGGAGGATGATAAAAATCAACTCAAACTAGACATGCACACAGTAATTTCTCACAGATATATCTAATAGGCTTTCATGGAAAAACAAAACGTAAGTTAATCCTTCGAAGAGAGAGATTGCACAATGATCTATTAAAACATCTCTATATGCAGCAGGTTTAAGTATCACTTCATAGCTTGACTAGAGAACCAAACCTTTGTATAGAACCACACCTCTCTCATGGAATGTGAGTACTCTGTACGCTACCTTCTCTGGTTTAATCGTGACTTAAACATCACAGATAACTTCAGGGTTTTAATTGAGTCATCTGTAAGGATATCATGCATAGCCGAAAGCAGTCGATTACAGGATTGTGCACCATGAAATTGAGAATGATGCAAAGTGGAAGGTGAATCATACCGGTTTTAAAGTGAACAAAATCTAACATGGAAATGAACTTCGCAGTTACTGCGAAATGCCTGGACTCAAGTCTAGAAAACATAGAGGAATAGAATAGAATCAATCTAGACAATAATAGGACAAAACAAGTATGTATGCATTCATCATGCACAGGCACACACAGCAATATGTTCCAATATGCTAAGCTAAGTATCTACAGATCTATGGCTACTGTCAAACTCAGACAGAGCTCTTTCTTCTTCTTCTTCTCCTTCTCTCCATCAAATGCGCTCAGCCTCTTTTATACACTTCTTCCTTTGTGCTAGGGTCTCTGTCACTGTGATCTGTGATTTGTGGGGCTACAAGCTCCAGGCTCCTGCACCATAAGTCGTAACACCTTGGGATGTGCCACGTTTGTTGTTTTTTTCTGTTCAGTATTTGTCGGCACTATGTCCACGTTTATTTTTTGAATTACGAATTTCATTAGAGCTAGTTCACACTAGCTGCAGCCTAACCATAGCATCATGGTCAAAAGCCTCTTTAGTTGTGTCCATATGTATGAGGGAAACCCCGTGCCCAAAATCTATCTACATATATGAGGGCATGGTACCTTTCGTACTTGTATGATTGCCAAACTAGATGAATATGAGTGCAGAAATCTTGTATTGAGCTTCTTAGAGTTTGGTTTTTGAAAGTTCAATAGTATCTAACATCAATTTATGCCACATGTCATGTGTAGTGAAATTGTTTAAAACCTTGGTGAAAGCATATGTTAGCCACTCATTCTTTTTGCATGAACAACAGGTGATCTTCAAATTATAATGTACAACAGATTTCGAATGGCCATAATTTTGCATGTCATATGTAGATTTTAGTATGTACACTTCATAAATAAATATTATAATTTGAAGTAGTTGTAATATGATGCCATAGAGACATTGTCCATATGTGCAATAAAGATAGTACAAGGTGTACATATGAGCCAACCACCACAACCTGTCCTATGAGCATAGACGTACATCTATTTCTCACTTCGGTAAGACAGTTAATCTTAATATTGCTGAGGCTCATCACAAGCCCACGCTGCAAGTAGAAGGATTTTGAGAGAATTTTTCTACTTCGAGGTGCAAAAGATCAATTTCATTTCTTATTCACTTTAGTAACCCAATCCTTTGCAGAGTTTCGTCGTACATTCCAACTTTCTTTTCTCTGGCCTCTGGTGGCTTCAAGGTCGATGGGTTTATTCTAATTCGATCTGGTCTAGATGTATTTATTTTCTATTCTTCGACAGCATGATTTTTTGAATGAGAGAACTGATTTGGGATATGATTGTATAAAGGTCATGATTGTTCGGGTATGGTTTGTATGATTTGTACAGTACGATATGATTACTAAGTGCCTTAAGAATCGAAGTTTTCTGTACGTAATTAGTACACTGATCCCATATGATATATGCACACATACATACATGTATATGTATGTATGTATTTATGTGCATATGTATGTAGAACTTACTTTATATTGTATATCACCGAAGTAGTAGTGAGTATGGTGCAACTTGTGACCCAAGCTTTATTGATTTGAAGAGGTCTCGTAGCCCTATTTGTGTACTGCATCCCATTATTTGCAAGTTCAATGATGAAGTTGGACTTCTTTGTAGATTGTCTTTCAATACATAAATACAATATAGATCAAATGCTTCATGTTTTTCTCACACCATGGTGATTGAGGGAGGAAGAGAAGTTAAAGCTTGAATGACGAAAGGGTGATGATGGAGAGCGGCTGGAGTTTGATGTAGGAAAGGAGAGAGCTTGAGGTGGGAGAACTTGAGTAATGAATAGCAGAGCTAAATAGGAGAGAGGCTAGATCTTGAGATAGGAAAGATTGATGCTTGAGTAATGAGCAAAGTAAGTGATAATTGACTAGTCATCAGACTACCACTGTATAATACCCGACAAACACCTAGAAAGCCCTGCAGTTTTCAATTGTCCGAGCAAAATAAAACAAAGGCTCTTTTTTGGTGATAAAAAGAACGTACAGTACAGTGTTTTAGGTGTGTACAAATGGATTTGTACTGATACGAATAGCAACTAAGATAAGGATACTGATTTCATTCTGGAGTTTTTCTTGCTAGAGATAGTATGTTGCTTCAAGCATTGCATTGCTGCATGGGAGGGTTGTCTTGCATGAAATTGATTCTCAGTCTTCATCCATTGTTTTATCACTATCAACAGTCTAACTGTTCCCTTAGCTCTTCCAACCGTAATAAAGCAGCAGCCTCCACTTTTAGTATTTTTTTCACAGTTGTAATGTAGTCTTTCAAGAAGTTTGATGCACATGGCATGTTTCAAGAAGTTGATGGACAAAGCTTAATAGGATACTCCTTTCTTATGCTGTGACCATGGCATTCAGTGCGTATTTCTCATGGACAGCGAATGGTTTAGTGAGCATCTGTAACATTATACTAGATCACCTTGCAACCGATTTCTATCAGCGCTTGTCTATCAGTAGAGCCATCTATTGTGATTGCTAGGACCATTGTGTCATCAATTTTTCATATTTTTAATGTATCTTTTGGAGAGAGATTAAATGTCTACCACAATTCATGCTTCCTATCATTTTTATAAATATTAATTGTGCTGATCAAGGCCAGTCGAGATATTTGGGAATATTATGAACTCAAATTTGTCGAACTGAAGGAATGTGCTGGTTGTTGCAGGAGACTTCACACAAAGATCTATCAGCATTGGCAAAGGTTGCAATGCAATTCTTGAAGTTCCAAGTATTTCCACAAACTCACATCTCAAAATCAGTATCTGCTATCCTAGCAGCAGCAAATGACAGTAACTGGCACACACGTATCGCAAGTTTGAATTTCATACAGGCTTTTGTGTACAGGTAGCCGGTTTATTCTCATTTCTTGTAGCTGGCCTCTCACTGTGTGATGAATTCTAGATTTTTCCTATTTTCCTTTAGGCATACTTTTCTATTGCCAGTGGAAAGCTCAACCAACATATGGAACACTGTGAAAGCTTTACTTTCTGATCCTCAAGTAGAGGTTAGTGCCTCAGAACAGTTTTATTGTTGTCATGTAAAATGATGGACACGCTAAGCAACTTTCCTCATGCTTGCAGGTGAAGGAGTTGGCTTCAATTACTTTGACTGGCATAATGAAAGGCTTCGATGAGCAGTTATTTTGTGGCTTTTGTGATAGTCAACTTGAGGCTGCATCAAAGTATCTTAATGAGTTGAAAAGGCAACTATAGAACTCATTTATTGTCATTGTCAAAAGAATGATGACATGCTTTACTTTTATCTTTTCTACCTTGGATATAGGATTTTCTCGGTAGGATGAACTGACGGGAGGGTGATAAATTTGTTTCCTTTTGTGCAGAGGTAGAAAATCAGTGAATGTGTCTGAAACTGGGACTGATGTTCATGCTGTAGTGCTAGGCATGAGTTCATGCATACAATCAGTTCCCTACGATATGCCAAGGTAGGGGACGTAAATCACTTGTAATGTTAACTCAACAGAGGTGCAATAAAACACTGGGACTAATTATCCTTGCTCTTAATCTTGTATCTGGCAGCTGGTTACCTAAAATGGTCACTACACTTCTAAGGTTCTCCAAAGAGAATTCGGCCGCCATCAGAGCAACTGTCAGAAAGTGTCTTTCAGAATTCCGACGAACACATTCAGATGCTTGGTCATCTCAAAAGCATATGTTTAATGAAGAAGAATTGGAGGTATGGAATAAACTTCACCTGAACTCTGCATGTTTATATCTTTTATAAAATTTGCATTCGTCGTACTATTTGAGGCATTGCCTGTTGTTTTGACCTTGCAGCTTCTAGCAGACACATCATCACCAGCCTCATATTTTGCTTAATGGATCGAGTCAATTTCCTTTGCATCAGACTACGTTCAATTGACTGCAGGAACCAGAAATCTAAGCTCCTGCTCATCTACATTTTCTTTCTGCAGAATCGCGTTTAATGTAACAACCACATCAAACGAAGGAATATTTATTTCAAAGCTGCAAAATGATGATCAGTAGCTAAACCATGCATTGTAATATAAGTGTAAAATCATATTTCGCAATCTCTCTCTCTCTCTCTCTCTCTCTCTCTCTCTCTCTCTCTCTCTCTCTCTCTCTCTCTCTCTCTCTCTCTCTCTCATCCTCATATGGAGTGATAGACTAGAGTGCTTTGGTGGGACACATGTTAAGTACATATGATGCATATATATCTGCCTCAAGCCAAAAGCTGTGTGGTAAAGCTTGACTTTTGATGATACACCTCGCCATGTCCATGAGAGACATGTTCTTTGTTTCAGCAACTCCATTTTGTTAAGGTGTACACTGATGTTTTATTCCATGTTCAGTCAGAAATGCATTAAAATCAGAAGACATGTATTCCCCCTTGATTAGAATAGAGGGTGCTCATTTTACGTGCTGACAGATTTTCAGCCAAATGAGAAACTATTTGAAGCACATAAACACTTCCAACTTTGCTTTCAGTGGATCCACCCATGAAGACCATTAAGAACAGCCTGCACAAGTGAACTATTCGATAAGACTTCATTAGTAGAAATCAAGTGCTCCTTCAAATCTTTGATCTTTTTAAAAAATTGTCCATGTAATTTCCTTTATTCATGTGCTCACTCTCCAACTGTTTTCAGAGGTAAACAGCACCAGTCTCATTTCTTGCTTACTATAAAGTGGTAAGTGCATCCCAAGCATCCTTTGTTGTTTTGCAAGATTGAATGTGACGAATAATGGCATGTTCGTATCTCACATCAACCTGATAGATATTTCCCAGGTTTAGATTTTGTTATGTTAACAAATGTCGGTGAGTCTTCTTGCTACAAAGAGGCTATGCAAACAGAGGATCATGTTAAGTGAGAGCATGCCATGAAGAGTGAGTTGGATTCTATTCACAAGAATGGTACTTGGGATTTGGTATCTTTGCCAAAGGGAAGGAAGGATTTACCATGTAAATGGGTATATAAGCTGAAATTCGCATCAGATAGTGCTTCTCCAAAGTATAAAACACAACTTGTTGCAAAGGGTTTTCAACAACAACATGGTCTTGATTTCAAGGAAATCTTCTCTCTAGTGGTCAAGATGACTACCTTGTGCATGTTGCTTGGATTCGTTGTAATGGAGGACTTAGAGCTAGTCCAAATGGATGTGAAAACTGCCTTCTTGCATGGAGATCTTACAAATGAGATCTATATGGAACAACCAAAGGGTTATGTAGTTCCTGGCAAGGAAAGTCTAGTTTGTAAGATCAAGAAGAGCTTGTATGGACTTAAAGAGTCCCCTAGACAATGGTACCAAAAGTTTGATGCTTTATGAAGTCTCAAAGCTATTCTCGAAGCAATGAGGATCATTGTCTCTACACAAAGAGATGTTTAGATGGCAGCTTGATATGTTGAATCATTGTTAGATTTTGCATAGTCTATGAGCTTATATAGCCCACGACATAAAACGTCGAAAGAAAAAATAACATCGCCATTTGAAAGATCATGAAATGTACATTTATCAATAAATTTGACAACCAAGCCGATCTTGGCTAATGCTAAAACTGACAATAGATTTTTCTTGATTCTTGGCAAAAACAAAACATCCGATAATGTAAAAGAACTATTATCAGCAATAGTCAGAATGATCTTACTAACTCCCATGATTGGATAAGAGAAGTTATTGCCGCATGTGATAATATTCTATGTAGGAGCAGGCTCAAGTCCAGTAAAGAAATTGTGCTACAAGATAATATGTTTGGTTGCCCCACTATCAAAGTACCAAATATCTAACTCTACTACAAATAAACATTGTTCATGAGCAAATGGGTCATAATTGCAAACAGTAGTAAATGCCCATTCTTCATTCTGCACAACATTAGCAGACTCTATTTTAGGTGTAGAGGCCTTTGTAATAACCATTTCAGCCTCTTTTTTCTTTGCCTCTTTTGTCGGACAACTCTTTATGATATGATCATTTCCTTTACAATATTTGCGAAAAAAATTTTAACTTTTCTGATTTCTTCTCGTCTTTGTCTTTCTTTTTCAACTGTGTAAAATTAGCAAATTTTTGCTACTAGTAGTTGAGCTCCATTTGCCCTTCTGACTAGCTAAGAAACCTTGATATGCTACATGCATAATGGACCTATTCTACCTAGACTGATCTTCTTGTAACAAAACAGAGACTAACTCCTCAAATGTTAAGGGATTTTGATTGCCTTTCATCATCAACCGAAGACTAGAAGCAAAACTCTTATATGAATCTAGAAGATCATTGAGAACAAGTTGCACAAGTGAACTGTCTAGCAAGACTTCATCCATAGAAATCAATTGCTATTTCAATTCTTTGATCTTTGTCAAAAAATTATCCATAGAATCTCCTTTATTTATATGCTCACTTTCTAACTGTTTTCGGAGGTAAGCAACATAAGCCTCCATTCTTGCCTGGTATAAGGTGGTGAGTTTATCCCAAGCATCCTTTGTTTTGCAAGAGCAAATATGAGGAATAATGGCACCTTTGATAGGAAAAGCTATCAATGCATGTGCTTGAGCATCTTCACCATCCCATCAAAGTTTCTTTGTAGTAGGTGTAGCAAGAACCGTAGTAGGAATATGAATTTGAAGATCGTCATCTTCAATGCCATCTACATCACCTTCAATAACTATATTTGAAGGTGTAGTAAGTCGTTTTTCAATACCTTGTACAATATTCCACAGTCCTTTTGTGATCAATAAATGATGCATCATATATGCCCACAATGGGTAATTGGTACCATCCAATTTATCGTCAACAACTAATATATGGAATATATCATTGCTTGTAGCGATGGCCATCGAATAAAATTCAATGATGCAAAAAAATGATTGTATCTCAAAAAGTTAATTAGAACTACCATGTCAAGCTCCATTAAACCTTTGGCAGACTTCCACACACTTGTACTAACGAATCGAAACCTGTACATATATTCGGCACAAAAGAAAAAAAGAATTTGCGTAAGCACTGCCATAGTGCATTTGGAGGCCAAAACGAGCTCAAATCCATTTTGGCACCATAGAGCGAAGTAGTTATGAACTCCTAATTACCTTGAGTATGCTCGTCAATTTTCGTGCGATTATGAGACTATGACTAGAGAGGTGTCGATGATACCCTAGATGAAGCAGCCTACAAGCCAAGGGGAAAAGCCTCCAAAAGAGGAAAAAAAGTACCCCGATGGTCCTACGTGTGTTCACATATATCAATACCAAAATATATCAACAGAAACATTCACAATAGCCTTGCCATTTACTTTCTTTAAAAGCTCTAGGTTTGCTTTCCTCAGTCTTTGAATGTCTTCAAGGACGATAGCTTGTTCTGACATAAGATTCTTCTCCTCATCAGACTCTATTGCATTTCTTGTCATGTGTTCATGAGAAGGGATCTCTTCAATTTTTACTATAGATGGCTTAAGTTTTCTTATTGGAGGAATATTGAGAATATCAAAGAATTTCTTATCATTGATATCAAGAGTATAATGGCTTTATCAAATTTTACCTTAGCTTGGACACAACAACATAGTCCTTGGCCATAAGTGTCACCCTGTGACAATGTGCAGCGCATAAATAAGCATCATTCATGAATTCAATTGTAAAATATCCCCCTGTCTCTTGCAAGCATAGAACAGCTTGGGTTTACCATTTGACATTCACGAATGAGGTTGTCCTCATCATTGAGCAAAGCTTGGCAAAGATCTCTTTTATGACTCTCATGAATGGAAGCCTTGGGATGAGGAGTCCCATAGACTTTTGAGCTTTTCTGATTTCCCTCAATGACTTGACATGGTACTTCACCCTCTTCTTTGTATATTCCTTTTGTGGATCACCCTGGTTCTAGATATTTGTGGTCTGACCCTCATTTCTTTGGCTCTCTAGAGTGGGTCCCCCATGATTTTGCTCTTCAGTAGTGCACAACTTTCTAGTTGTCTTCTTTGTTTTGGTCATGATCTATTGACAAAAGGAATGACAAGAGGATCAAACATATGAATATGAGAGTCAAAGTAAGAAAATCAAAGAAATCAAGACACGACCAATTCAAGCAATTAGGAAAACTTCAAAAATCTCAGACTGCTCTAATCGCTTGAATCGATCATGTCAAACAATTCAAGCTATGAAGTGCTTTCATGTGTATTCCATGGCAATTTTGAAATAATCTCTCTTTAATACCATGAAAAATATAATAAAATTTCAAATATTGGTTTCGATGCGCATAACTGATTCAAGCAATTAGATCCATCTAAAAATCTCTGATTCTCGTAATTGTTTGAATCTTTCGTGTAAAAAACTCGAAGCTCTGAAGTTCTTTCATGTGGATTCCATGATAACTTTCAAATAATCTATCTACTAAAAGTTCAATAATTGGTTGCAATGCACATGACCAATTCAAGTGATTAGGCCCATCTAAATATCTCTGATTCCCCTAATCGCTTGAATCGGTCATGTCAAGAATTAGAAGCTTTGAAGTTCTTTCATCATATACTTACTCTTTGGACATCAATGATTCAAGAAATTAGGGCCATCCAAGCTTCTTCAATGAACTCAATCGCTTGAATCAGTTGTGTCGAAGAGAAGTATCAATTTTTTTAAATTTTGAATAACTTCAAAAACCCATATATTACCTTGCAGACCAAGAGACTTCAACAAGGAATGACTTGCAAAAGAGGCTTGAAGAAGGATTGCAAAAGAAAACTATGGCAATTAAGATACAGAAGGAAGATCATAAAAAAATGGCACAAATGAAGTGAGGAGCTTATATAGGTCTCTAGGTTGTATTGACCATTGATGTCATGTGGCACCCTTTAATTGGTCCAGATCATTCGACTATTGCGAATTCCAATGTACATTGGTACATGTCATCTTCTCACTAGTCCATGTCATTTGACTATTGAAAATTTCAACATAGGGTTGCGATGTGTCACACTCATTAGTCCATATCATTTGACCATTTTTATTCTCTCTCCCTATAAATATCAGGTCCCTTGGCTCTTGCTCATTTTCTACTCCAATTAATTTGTGCATCCATACTCTAGCACTCCTACCTCGAATTCTATACACAGCCAATTCAAGTGATAGCACCTGTTTGACCATCTTTGAGTGCATCTATTTTCTTGCATCGATCGTCTTTGCATTAATAAGAGCCCTTAAGGATTTTGAGATGGAAAAGAAGAATGCAATTCTTAGTTTCTCTTCATATGAGAAACTACTAGATTTCATGATTAAAGAGGGCTTGAGAGTTAACCACTTTCCAGATGCAATAAAAATGTTTAATCCCACTTTTGATTTTGAAGCGCTTGTGCAGAAAAGTAAGCCATTTCTTATGGATGAATGGAAAAGCTTCTTGACCATACTCAGAATAAGTAGAAATAGAAGGAAGGCTTCCCCCTTGCCTGACAAGATAGACTTTTGCCCACAACATGAAGATGATTGTTGTTTACTTCCATTGAACATGGGGTTTTTTATTTGGCTTGATCATAGAGCAAGTGATAAGAATGAAGAAAAGAACTTTGATGAAGAGAAAGAAGCATCTCTAGATCTTTATCTCGAGAAATATTCAAAAATTGATGTTAAAGAAATTGTTGAAGAGATTAACATTCACGCAGAACAAGAAGAGGTTAAGAATTTTGATGTGGTAACTTTCAGAGCAGAGACAACATAAGAGAGCTAGGAGAAGATGTAAACACCTCAAAGAAATCACTTCTTCTCCCAGACCTTCCATATTACTTTATCTTTGGAAGGACTTTATTGCACTCAAGAGCTCTCCAACCTTAGAGAAGACCTTTGTTCCTCTAGACATTTATCTTCAGAAATATTCAAAAATTGATGTTAAAGAAATTGTCGAAGAGATTAACCTTCAAGTAGAACAAGAAGAGGTTAAGAATTTTGATCTAGCAACTTTTAGAGTAGAGACAACCATAAGAGAGCTAGCAGAAGATGTAAAGATCTTAAAAAAATCACTTCTTTTCCTAGATCTTCCATAGTACTTTATCTCTGAGAAGGACTTTGTTCCTTTGTATTGCATTCAAGAGCTCATCAACTTTAGAGAAAACTATTGTCTTGTTGCAATAGTTGAATTTGAAGAAACTGCAAGGAAGTTTATAAATGACAAAGAACAAAGTAAAGAGGAATTTCTAAGCCTTGACTTGAGCTTGTCAAATGATGCATCTAAAGATTCATCCAAAGCTCTTTCTCGTTGCTATGAAAGAGTACTTGTGAAGAAGCCAATATTTGTAGATGAAGATTTTCATGAGATTTTTGGATTTCTCATTATGCAATACCTTATTTCTCATCTTTTATACATGTTGACATCAAACACAGGCAAATTTACCTCTATTTGTAATGATAATGATCATTTAAGAGACGTGATCAATTCAAGCGACTAGACCCATCTGAGACTTTTTGATGAGCTTATTCGCTTGAATTGGTCGTATGAGTTTTTTTACTTGCTCCTTATGCAATATCCGTATTCCTCACCGTTTATAGATGTTGACATCAAATATAGGAAAATTTACCTCTATATGTGATAATTATGATATACAATTGATTCAAGTGATTAGGTCCATCCAAGATTTTTTTATGAGCTTAGCCACTTGAATTGGTTGTGTCGTAGATTCATTTCAAGAATTGTGCTTTTTCACTTTTTCCATATACAACTCAATGCTTCCTCATCATTCATAGGTTATTGTTATATAATTAGGAAAAATATCTATGACTTCTCGAGATTTTGAAGGGCGGATGATTCAAGTGATTAAGTCATCTAAGATCTTCCGATATGCCTTATTGCTTGAATTGTCAATGTGCTCCGATTCATTTCATTTGTTGAGTTTCTAATGTTTTACAATTTTTTTACATCATGATTCATTTTTGTCAATACATACTAATCTTTCTTTGTCATTATTTTTGCAATTATCTATATTAGATGAAGATAATTTTCTAGGCAAGGGAAGGGTACAAGAAAAGCTTTAGAGAATAAAGGAAAACTTTAAAGGGTATATCCAATTATTCACTATCTTCCAAAGTTGAATCCAGATTTATCTTGTGTTGTACATAAGCATTATATGAGGACCTTGATTTTGCATTGTTCTCTCTAAAAACCCTATCTAAATATATGGACTATTTCTCGTTGCAATTTAATGCATATAAGGTGTTACTTCTTGAGAGAATAGCAGCATTCAAGATATTTGCCTATGCCTTAGGGTTCAATGCTTCTAGAGTTGGTTATTTCCTCTATTATTCTAGCTATGCATCGGTTGTAGAGGTCTCAGATGTAGAAACTATTGCTAGTTATAGGAGGAAAGAGTATCTCAAATATAGAGGAGATTTTCCGGAGTCAAGTTCATTCAAAAGACTAAAAAAATAATAATGGCATTTTATCTCACCAATATCATGGTTTCAAAACTTGTATATACATCCATATGTATTTCTTGGCCAGAACAATACGTAAAGATATTCCAAATACTGTAGCATCACATTGGAATGAAATGTCAGTCTTTTTTTATTTAATATGTCTGCGCGAAAAGGATTTTTCTCCTTTCAGTGATATTTTAATGACATGATTTTTATAGTTTATATGTTGATAATATTTGGTATTTGCTCCTTTGAAATTGTCTTCTAAAGAATCAATCAAAAAGCTCTTTGAGTGGAATACTTTTTGTGACGACTCCTTTTCTTGTGCATCTGAAAAATATTTTTCTTGATTGATAATGAGACTTCTTCATGCCCTAAGTGTTCCATGTGGAAAGTGTTCCCTTTTCTGCAAAGAATGGACCATGCAGAAGAAGAATATGTTGTAGAAACATAAAGATTAAGATCATGAGATGTTTATTTCAAAAATTAATGATGGACTAAATAATCTCTTTGAGACTCACCAAATAGTAAGTTATGTCTTTGACACTCCAAGCTTTTGTGATGGTTTCTATAAGCTCTATGATTGCCCTTCTGAATTCAGTCACATAACATATCAAAAGTTACTTGTTGCCTCATAATCTTCAAAATTTTATCTAGTCTAACCCATGCCTCCATTCTTTTTTTTTTTGCTATTTTTTTATTGCTTTTTATATTTTTTGCAACCTTGCATAATTTTTTCCAATGGTACCACATTGCATTTGGTTGTTTTCCATCGTTCTTGTTGAATATTCTTGCTTTTGCACCTCTCATTGACACATCATGTAGTACATCACTTGTATTTTCTGAAAGCTTTCGATCTTTTCTTAGATGAACATCACCGTCATGAAATCCCATTTTTGAAAGTAGAGCTTCACATGTTTTTATGCATTCATCTGCAAGAGTTGTAGGTTTGATGGAATATGCATAATCCAAGTGAAGACGAACCAACATGTCAATGATCCTTAACCCTGCATGCAATGTATGTATGCGTACATTAGTCAATTCTATTGGAAGTATGGGATCCCAAATCATGGCAGAAGATGAGTAACTATATAGACTAACATTTTTTTCCTAGAAGGAGCTTCCCGAGCCTTAGTTCTAGCAATCCACCCTCTTTGTACCTGGACTTTGCATGCAATACAAACAAGGGTAGTTACAATTTGCACCCTTGCTTATACCAAACATGCAGTTTAGAATCTTTAGGTCTCCACTCAAATATCAATCAATTTTAAACTTTCCATAGTAGTTGACAATCAACAATTCTCTTGAATGTTGCCTTTGGATAACATTTGGAATTTCTGTCTATAAGAACAACCACTTAAGTGTTTTATGATTCTTAGATGGAACTTGAGTACACCTAACCCACCATAACTCTAATTCTGATTGTACTTTGAGAGATGGAGTATCCAGTTTACCAAGGCTATAGTCCAAAGCTCTATTCATTAGTGCAATGCTTATTCTGTTCATCTTTTGATGCTTGTTAATTTTAGTTTCATCAAGTTTTATTACAAATTTCCAAAGTCTAGAACATTCATGTTCTTTTATATCATAGAACTAAACTATGTATGTTTAAAGTCTTATAATATCTATCTATATATTGTTAAACGTACTGTAAGTGAAATGTAAAGTTTGTTTTCCTACCTCATAATGCATGTTATTGTGAATATATTTATAATCGCCAAATATAAACATGATTTTCTTATTCAAGTAGAGCCGACACTTTCTTGCATGATGAGATCTAGGCAATCCAAAGCTTTCTACTTTATTAAATTTAAGAAATTCACACCAAACTTTTGAAATTTCTCTATAACCGTTACTCACACCAAAGCCGTCATGAACCTCTTGAATTTGAGATGGTTCTAACAACAAATTCATTTCTTTCATAAGTTTTTGAAAAATAAGCCATTTTAAGCATGCATTTTCATTCAGTTTCAATAGTTTTAAAACATCATGTTCACTCATAATTTCATTATAAAAATGTATGCACTCAAAGTTTCTCAACATGTTTAAACCTACCACATTTTTTACATGATCTTTTACAATTTTCAATCTCGTTTTATTCTGTCAAGAGAGTTTACTCATTTTGGATACATTCTTAATCCTATAGGAGTTTCTTTAGTTTGTTTAAAAGCTTCTAATTGAGAAGACAAATGCAACAACTTTTTTTCTAGATCCTTATTATGTAAATACCTCTAATGTGTATATTTTGTAGATAGTTTATGGTTTGCATATAGTTTTTTGAAAACTCCCAGAACCTTGAACAATATCCATATAAACTATCATCACCATATCCTATAAATCTAATGAGTTCATGAATATTATAAAAAGGTGGATACCTTTCACTTTGTGGATCAATTGGATAAACAACTCCATCTGTCCATATGTCAATATGTTTTCTGCCTTCTTTGCGTAATCTTCACAAGATTGTAGAGCTCTTTGGAATACCTTTCTTGTTGTTGCATAGTCATGATTGATTGAAATATTGATATGGAACTTATCACATAGAGTCCATTATTATGAGAAAGAGAGAAGCAAGTCTACTTTGGAGAGTAGAGTAAAAAAGTACAGAACATCCTAAACATACATTATGTAGGTCGGAGAACAGGAGGGAAAAGTTCAAATTTTCCGAAGACCTGAGGGGCACAAACTTTGAGGCATGTCACTTTTCATGATTTTCACACGATCTTTCTCTCTCTTCCAAAACTAATATATTTGTGTAAGATACATTTTAAATGAGCCTACACAAATTTTTTTAAATGATTTAACAACATTAATCTATATTAAGCACAACTAATTGAAATCTGTTGAAGAATCACTCACAAATTTGACATACAGACAGACATAAAGTCGAAGAAAGACAAAGAGAAACAGAAACAAAACATTCAGAAAATCAAGCCTTAGTGAAGGGACAAATTCACGCCTGTAATATAAGGTGTAGAAGCTTCCAGAATTACGAGTTTGAATCTCGGATCAAAAATTGTATATAAGAGAGCTGAGAGATAGAAGAATAAGAATGGAGATGAGAAGAGAAGAGGTGAGAAGAGTGCATATAGAGAAAGAAGAAGACGCCAGGGATTGCATATATAGAGATGAATAATAGAACCTGAATTGTCGGGTATTCATCTGAGAGAGATGGTAAGGAATAACTACTCAGAGTAGGAGAGTTTTCCATAGCTATGAGCAAAGTGAGGCCAAGCTATTTTGTACACATCTTCTCTAATAGAAAACACATGTTCATGTGGAAGATTGAGTGCATTCTTCATATGCGAAGAAATCTGAGTAATTTCATGTTACTGTGAAAGTTAATTAACAGTTACAGTTTTCTCAATAAACATTTTCCGATACTTCTGAGAGTTAGATCTCGTAATACAGTGTAAAGTTTTTTATGAGTGATAGCTCATCTTGAAGCTAGGAGTCTCAACTATAAGTTGATCAAAAAAGTTTTGTGAAACGGGACAAGTACACAGTACAAAGTCTGACCATAAAAAGGCATCCTGAAGTGGTGAAGTTTTTCCTTAAACTTCAGAAAGAGTTCAATTACTGAAGGAAGCTCAGGTATTACTTCTTTACTTCATCAACAATCATTTGAAGTAATCACAAACAGAATTGCAGTTGATTACGGTAAGATTCCAATAAGATTACGGTGACATTCCGGTAACAGTTCGGTGAAGTTCCAGTGAAATTCTGGTGAGTTCAAAACATAGTTTTGGCATAGTTAAGTAACGAAAAGATTATCTAACTGTAAGCAAACGCAGTAGTGTAAAGTCTGAAGTAAATAAGTTCAGAATTGAAGCTTGAAGGAAACGCGAAGCTTTTTGTAAAGTGAATTTTCAGTTTTCACTAAATACAGTTATAAAATTTTCAGTTTCAGAAGGTTGCTAAGCTACTAATGATTATAGAGGTGTTCTAATATCACTCTACCTTAGTTCTAGTTGAGTCGTGGCAATTTTCCGCAGTCTTGTTAGTGAACAAGCTTTTGTCACAAAATCAACAAGTGGTATTATAGCAGAAAGGTTCTGAAAAGTAGAAAAGGTTTCTCAGAAGTAGAAACGGAAGTAAAGATACAAGAGAATTCGAAGAACTTTCACAAGAAAGATGAAAGATGAAGTGATCAATAACAAATGGCGTCAAGAAACTTTCCGAAGTAATTCTCAAGGGTAAAGGTTTGTAAAAGGTAAAACCTTTTAACATTACACTCACCGGAAGTAACAGAATCAAGAAGATTATGGCAGATCATATCTCTATTGACAAATTGGACAGAGATAATTATCCCGCATGGGTAATGCACATGGAAGCCTTACTTATGAGTAAGGACTTAATGATACATGTGACAGGAGAAGAAAAGAAGCTGAATTTCGAAGATGACAGTCAACCGAAGAAAGAAGAGTTAGAAGCCTTGAAGCTGTGGCAGAAGAAAGATGCAATGGAAAGAGCTTATATCTACAATACTGTTACAGATCATCTACTACCGCATATTAGAGGTCTGGAGAAAGCAGAAGATATATGGAGTGCTTTGGAAGATCATTTCCAAAATACAATGAAAGCTAGAAAGGCTAGCTTATGGTCAGAGTTTACAATGTTCAAGAAAAAGCAAAGTCAAAGCATTAGTGATTATGTCACTAAAATGAAGGACTTGGCGGATAGTCTTGGATCTATTGATGAAGATATCGAAGATCACAGGTTGATAGCACAAGTGCTTGCCGGTTTGAGAGGAGATGAAAGGTGGAAACCTTTCGTACTCTCAACTGAACTTTCTTTAAATCATTTTGTACCAGACTTAAATCAGTTGCTTGGACTAATGCTAACATTTGAGCAAGATTTGAAGACAGATGGAGAAAAAGGACATATTTCTGCTATGTATACAAAGAATAAGAAGAAAGGTGATAAAGGTAAAGAAAAAGATGAAGAAGAAGTGACTGCTCAAGCAAATTATGCAAGAGGAAGAGGTAATGTCAGAAAAAGAGGTAAAGGAAGAGGTAATCAGACTAACAACAAGAAGACTTGTTGGATCTGTGGATTAAGCAATCATTTGGCTCATGATTGCTGGCATAATTCTCAAGGATCAAGTCGGAATCACAACAATAATAGTAGAGGCGGAAGCGGAAGATATCAAAGAGGTAGACAAAGCCAAAGAGGCGGATATGGTAGAGGTGGATCAAGAAGTTGGGGACAGAATCAGTCTCACAACACTACCTACTACAACTATGCAAATGATACGCAGAATGATGATCATACGACGTTGATGATGAACTCGATAAGTGTGTCAGAAAATGAAGACATCAAGGTATTCTATATTGACTCTGGTTGTTCAAATCATTTGTCAAGAAATATAGAATTGTTATCAAAACTGGAAGGAGGTATTTCGAATCATACAGTACAGACAGATGATAACACAAAACATAATGTAAGGTCAATTGGAAAGGTAAAGTGTAAGAATGGAGCTGACCTACTAACAAATGTTTTGTATGTTCCAACAATTCTGAAAAATCTGATTAGTGTGGGTCAGATAGTAGAAAAAGGTTTTCAAGTCAGGTTTACAAATGAAGGAGTATTTGTTGAAGATCCAGAGAATGGATACAATCAGATTGTCCATGGTAAAAAGGAAGGTAGACTTTTTACTTTGAAGGTACAAGGGAATGTTGGTCAAGCCTTGATCACACATGGTGATGAGGTATTTAGAGAGCTAGACCTCTGGCATAAGAGGTTAGGACATTTTAATGAAACAGGAATCAAAACTATGGTAGAGAAACAATCCGTGAGAGGATTACCAAATATGAAGAATCAACATATGATTCACAAATGTGAAGCCTGTCAGATGGGAAAAGCCCACAGGTTACCATTTCAGAAGAAAGGGTACAAACACGATGGTGTGTTAGAGCTCATACATACAGATGTATGGGGACCAACAAAAGAAGGATCTATCAGCGGCTCAAGGTATTATGTTCTTTTTATTGATGATGCAACAAGATGGATAACTCTTTATGTTTTGAAAGAGAAGTCAGAAGTATTTGAAGCTTTCAGGCATTTTCATGCATATGCTGAAAGACTTACAGGACAGAAACTCAAAAGACTAAGGTCTGATGAAATCTGAGTTATGTTGAATTGATTAAATAAGAAATTATCAAATTCTCCTTCATGATTTCTCAATATCGAGATTTATGAATTTTTATTTGCAACATTATATCTCTCTTTATAGTGCTGTAAAGAAGTGAGGCTCTACTTAAATCCTTCTAAGTATGTTTTTGCAATCAGTTATGGAAAAATCTTGGATCATATTATTTCTAAAGTAGGGATTGTTGTAGATCCTGAGAAGTTATGGCTATTCAAGAAGCCCTTGCCATAGGGCACATTTGATGGCATTGTAGACATCCATGAAATTTGAATCATATTTCTGTTCTGCTTAATGAATTGATCCATGTTTCTCTAAGTCAATTTAATTAGACTGAGGAATGTGGAGTTACTTTTCTCCGACTAATGGCACTCCTTATTTAGGCACCCATCATGCAAGCTCCAAATAGGATCAACATTTTCATGACTTTGAGGATGCTTTTGGATTAGCGATAGAAAGTGTACTAATGCAGATTATAGATATATGATGATACCAAGCTATTTATTATGCAAGTGCAGATTATGTGCAACTGAACGTAACTATTTTATTATTGAGTGAAAATCTTTGGGATTAACTTATTATATTAAAAATTTTCGACACTATCTCTTAGGCAAAAAATTCAAATTCCACATAGATCAATTAGGTTTAATTTATTTGGTATGCTAGCAAGCATTGATTGGATGCCTCACTTAATGGATTCTCATTAGGATGAAAAATGACAAAAAATAGGCCATGTAAAGATTTTGTTGATTTCGTGACAAAAGCTTGTTCACTAACAAGACTACGGAAAATTGCCACGACTCAACTAGAACTAAGCTAGAGTGATATTAGAACACCTCTATAATCCTCAGTAGCTTAGCAACCTTTTGAAACTGAAAATTTTATAACTGTATTTAGTGAAAACTGAAAATTCACTTTACAGAAAGCTTCACGTTTCCTTCAAGCTTCAATTCTGAACTTATTTACTTCAGACTTTACACTATTAAGTTTGCTTACAGTTAGATAATCTTTTCGTTACTTAACTGTGCCAAAACTATGTTTTGAACTCACCAAAATTTCACTGGAACTTCACCGGACTGTTATCGGAATGTCACCGTAATCTTACCGAAATCAACTGCAATTCTGTTTGTGATTACTTCAAATGATTGTTGATGAAGTAAAGAAGTAATACCTGAGCTTCCTTCAGTAATTGAACTCTTTCTGAAGTTTAAGAAAAAACTTCACCAGTTCAGGATGCCTTTTTATGGTCAGACTTTGTACTGTGTACTTGTCCCGTTTCACAAAACTCTTTTGATCAACTTATAGTTGAGACTCCTAGCTTCAAGATGAGCTATCACTCATGAAAAACTTTACACTGTGTTACGAGATCTAACTCTCAGAAGTACCGGAAAATGTTTATTGAGAAAACTGTAACTGTTAACTAACTTTCACAGTAACATGAAATTACTCAGATTTCTTTGCATACGAAGAATGCGCTCAATCTTCCACATGAACATGTGTTTTCTATTAGAGAAGATGTGTACAAAATAGCTTGGCCTCACTTTGCTCATAGCTATGGAAAACTCTCCTACTCTGAGTAGTTATTCCTTACCATCTCTCTCAGATGAATACCCGATAATTCAGGTTCTATTATTCATCTCTACATATGCAATCTCTGGCGTCTTCTTCTTTCTCTATATGCGCTCTTCTCACCTCTTCTCTTCTCATCTCCATTCTTATTCTTCTATCTCTCAGCTCTCTTATATACAATTTTTGATCCGAGATTCAAACTCGTAATTCTGGAAGTTTCTACACCTTATATTACAGGCGTGAATTTGTCCCTTCACTAAGGCTTGATTTTCTGAATGTTTTGTTTCTACTTCTCTTTGTCTTTCTTCGTCTTTATGTCTGTCTGTATGTCAAATTTGTGAGTGATTCTTCAACAGCTCCCCCTCAATCACTAATTTGCATTCTCTGATCTTTCATATATTCTTCTTTTCTTTTATACCTGCCATTTCTTTGAATCTGCTTGTCTTTACTCCATCCAAGCTCTTTGTCAGAATATCTGCAATCTGATCTTTTGTAGGAGTGAATACTAATTCAATCTCCTTGTCCATTACCTTTTCCCTCAGGAAATGATATTGAATCTCTATGTGTTTTGTTCTTGCATGAAATACTAGATTTGCTGCAAGATACAACGAGCTCATATTATCTCCATGTATGATAGGTATACCTTGATCAATACCCATGCTTTTGAACAAGGTCTGCATCCATATCACTTCTTTAGCTGCTTCCAAAAGTCCTTTATATTTTGCTTCTGTTGACGATAAAGCCACTGTGTGTTGCTTCTTTGAACACCGACTTACAAGCTTATCTCCTAGGTATATCATATACCCATGTGTTGACCTTCTATCATCTTGACTTCCTGCCCAGTCTGAGTCACTGTATGCTCTCAGCTTTATATCTGACGTATAAGGATAATATAATCCTTTCTTTATAGTTCTTTTGATATATCTAAGAACTCTTTGTCCTGCAACCCAATGTTGATCCTTCAGACAATGCATGAACTGTGAGAGAACTCCCACTGCATAACTGAGATCAGGTCTTGTTAGCGTAGCATAAATCAAGCTTCCCACTAACGACTGATACTTCCTCATATCTTTAAACTCTGCACCACCATATTTGCTAAGTTTATGATTTACTTCAAGCGGTGTTGAAGCTTCTCTACAATTCTCCATGTTAAACTTTCTTGTGAAACATATACACCATGATCTGTATATGTAACTTCCATTCCAAGAACATATGATAATTTTCCTAGATCACTGATCTTGAACTCTTTTTCAAGAAATCTCTTTACCTCTTTGATTCCTTCATCTGAGGTTCCTGTGATTATTATGTCATCTACATAAATACAAATGTAGATCATACCTTCATCTGTTCTCTTAACGAGTAGACTTGCATCAGCCTTCGAGCTTTGGTATCCAAGGTCATTGAGATACTTCACAAGTCTATAATTCCAAGCTCTTGGAGCTTGCTTCAATCCATAGAGAGCTCTTCTTAATCTGCAAACATGATCTGGGTAATTGGAACTTACAAACCCTTCAGGCTGTTCCATGTAGACTTCATCTGATATATATCCATTCAAAAATGCATTCTTTATATCCAGCTGACTTAGCTTCCATCCTTTTGATGCTGCTATAGCAATCAATGTCCTTATGGTTGACATCTTTGCCACCGGACTAAACGTCTCATCATAATCTATTCCATACGTCTGAGCATAGCCTTTGACTACCAGTCTAGCTTTGTATCTGGCTATCCTTCCATCTGCAAGTTTCTTAACTTTGTAAACCCATTTATTTCCAATCACTTTCTTACCATTTGGTTTTGGAACAAGTTCCCAAGTCTTGTTGATGAGCATCATCACGTTCTTCAACAAAGTGAACTAGTTCTAGCATAGTCATATTGGTGATAGAGAGTTACATGTGGGGATACCTGGTCATTATACAATAGACATTAATGACACCGAGAGTGATGAAATCTTGGTTGGCCTTCAAGAATGTTTGTTCCTCATCTTCTATGAATTCATCTACTTAAATGAGTAGGTTATGAAATTTGGAGTATGGCATTGTTAGCACTTATTGACTTCATCAAAGGTGATTGTGTACTTTTGATTCACCTGTGAGAAGATAGTCGATTACTTGAACAATTTTGTACTAATTTTTTTTGTTTAAGTCATGGGCACCTAATGAGCAGATTTTAATCAACTTATGATATTGTGAGATTGAGAACATAAAAAGTTAATTTAAAAATAGCACCCTACATAGTATTGGGATATCCTTGATAATTCCTAATGTTTATACTCTGGATTGGTCTATCATACTAACAAAGAAAGGTGTTGGTTTCACATTTTGAGTTGATTACAAATACTAAGAGTGGCAATACTGACATCGGAGCCTCCATCAATAAGAATTTCTTTGATTAATTTCTTTCAATACCAGATAATGATAAAAAAAAATTGTGATCAACAAAACCAATATCTATGTGCATGAGATTCTTTATAGGTGCTAGAGAAATCTTATTTTCTAACTTTTAGAGGATTTCTTGACTAAAAAATGGATAGAAAGAAAGGAGTTCACCTAAAGGAATCAAAATAGTTACCTAAATTGCAATATTCATACATTTTGAAACTAATTGTAGCTTAGTCTGAGTTCAACCATTACAATTTGAAATAATATGCAATGACACTTTGATGTCCACCCGAATAAGTCTAGGGATCCTCTAGTAGAGTCCAAAACAACGTTGGAAGGTGCTTCAAGGTTTTATAGAATAGAGTCCAAAATTAGCCTGGGGTTGTTCAAGGTAGGTTTCAGGGTCACTCGAGGGTCATTCATATTATTGGGAATTATTTCCTAGTCATTTTTCGTCCTTCCTGAGAGTGTTCACCTAACTCTTGTACTTGTTGATTAAACTATGGAGGTTTGTTCTACAACCATTTTTCTACATCCTAAATTCTTCTTCCTCTTATAGGGAAGTTTGTAATTGGTGCTCCTTAGGTTGAGTAGTCCTATGTGATTGAGTTTGTACTATGGTGACTTCAGGTTCCAAATAGGTTATTTTTACTATATTGGCCTTAGGATCTTGCTACTATCGTCGTTGATCAAGTTCACAAACATGGGGGAAATTAGCTCAAATATGACCTTCTAAACAAAATTTCCATTGTGGAGACCTTCAGTATTGTTTTTTCTTTATTTTTCATTATATAAATTTAATTGAATTATATGTATGTAAAAACCCTAAAACCATCATCCTAAAGATCTAGACCTAAAATATGTATATGTGTGTATGCATGAACGTTCATATACATTTATATATGTATATGTATTAAATGTGTATATGTGTATATATGTTATGCATGTGTTAAAACCCTAAAACCCTAATCGTAAAGACCTAGACCCAAAACATGTATATATGTGTATGTATGTGTATATATATGTGTATGTATATGGGTCTTCTCTATGTCAAAAATCTTGATTGCATTGATTCCAAAAGTAGTGGTATTGAAAATTGGGTCATTGTGCTTGAGGTGCTTGTTGGTTCCATTGAGGTTGCGATGGTTAACTGCCTATTGAATTGCATATCGCAAAGGAGAATAATGTTGTGGTGGATGAGGATACTACTGAAAGATATTTTGAGAATATGGAAGTTCTAGGGCGTGGTGGGGTTGGAACAAAGGGGTAGTATGTAGATAAGGGGGGGATATAGTAATTTGTGCTTACCTAGTGCATTAATGAAGTCTGAGTTTGAAGTCTATCATTGTGTATACAATTTTTTAAAGTATAATCAGTAACATTGAAAATTGCACAATACATCTGATTTAAAGAATAATTAGCTTAACGAGATGAAGGTACCGTTATATTATTGGATTGAAGCTACCACAACTTTCATTTACTTGTTGAATAGGTGCACAACATCAAGAATACATAACTTGACACTAGAGGAGGTATATTCCGATAAGAAACCTGATCTTACACACCTCAAAGTTTTTGGGTGTGTTTGCTTTATTCACATTCCACAAGAAATTAGAACAAAGATGGAACCAAGGTACGTGCACTCCCACTATGGAGCTTAAATGGCAATATAGATAAAATCTAGACAATCTTGGTCTTTTTACAAAATTGGTCCTTCTAGCATTCGTCCACTTACAAACTAGACTGGTCTTTTTAAAATTCAGCTTGGAAGACAAATTGGCAAATTGGTCTTTTTACTGATGGTGGGATCTATCTCTCAGTTCGTCCTTTAAATCTTACGAGAGAATGAAGTGAAAATCAAAGAGTTATAGAGTGGGCAGCTTGGCAGAGTACCGAACTTGGCAGGTGAGAGAGTACCGGACTCGACAGGTTACAGCGAGCCTGACTAGCCAGAGTACCAGAAAAGTGGAAGGAGTGGAGGAGTAAAGGAGTGGTGGAGTAACCGCTCGTGATAGCAGCCTATATAAAGAACCCTTTTGGATACACTTGGACAGGAGAGAATAGGAGGATATACGATATAGGAGAGATAGAAGACATAAACAAGTGAAGGTACTGGGAAAGGGCATCTAACCTTTGTGGAGCAGCTCAGTGGACAAGAGGCTTTGGTCTTGTCACCGAGGACAAGCAGAGTAAGTCACTAGTCTGAGTGCTCGAAGAGGCTAGTATACTTCCATTACTTTGAGAAGCCTTAGTATTTGAGAGCCAGTTTGTTGTTAGTCACAGAAAAGTGAGTGAAGTGGTTATTTGTCCACTTAAATGGTCTTTCTTGTACACTTTCATGCTGCCATTAATGGAGAGATGCTTATGTGAGCTTGTAGTCTATTTTTGCCACGACTTATGTGACTTATTGACTTATTTACCTTGTGAACTAGTGGTCTATCTACAAATTCTGAACTCAAGGCATCATTTGTTTGAAAAGTGCATTATCATCTCTAGATATTGCAAGATTATCTACATAGAGTACAAGCACAATTGTCTTCCCTCCTTTCTTCAGAACATAAAAATTAGCATCAGAAGCATATCTTTTGAATCCTATATTCAAAAGCTATCTATCTATTCGTTGGTACCATGCTCTCGGGGCTTTTTTCAGCCCCTACAATGTCTTCTTCAGCTTACATATTTTGTTCTCTGAATGCGAAACCTCAAAATCTAGTGGCTGAGACACATATACCTCCTCCTTGAGGTCTCCATTCAAGAACATTGATTTGACATCCATGTGATATACTAACCATCATTTATGTGTAGCCACAGCTAGTACTAGCCAAATAGTTTTGATTCTTGTTGTTGGGGCAAACGATTCACCGAAGTCAATGCCTTCGACTTGGGAATAGCCTTGTGCAACAAATCTAGCTTTGTACTTCTTTAAAGTACCATCTGCTTTGTATTTTAGCTTCTAGATCCACTTGGTGCCGATGAGCATCTACTTTGGAGGTCTCTCCCAAGTTCCATTCTTCATGATATTTTTGTATTTTGTTTGCATAACAGCTCTCCAGTCTAGATTTCAAAGTGCTTCTTCCACACTTGTTGGCTCCTTTGTTTATTTGCTGATAATCTCAACCATCAATGTTGAGTTTACAATATGGGCCTCTACCCGTTTTTGTTCCTCTATTCTTTGTGATCACCTTGGACCATCTGCAATTTGTTCAATTGACTGTGGAATGGGATTTGCAGAATCATAGAGCTTCCTCACCCACCGCAGTAATGGCTTTTCCACTTGAGTGACAGCAGGTTGGTGAATTACACTCCCATCATCTGAAGATGATGCTTCCTTCTCTTCCATAGAAGGGCTAGCTCTTAGTTTAGGTTCATAGTGGATTACTTCTTTGTGATAGAGTGGAAGCTTTCTTTTCTTCTTCCACCGCATGTGGTTGCTCCTCTTGAACACCACATCGTGACTCACTATGATCTTCTTTGCCTCTGGGTCATAAAGCTTGTAATCTTTCTTCTCTCCATTATAGCATATGAAGATACATTTGGTGCTTTTTGGTTGAAACTTGTTTCTCTCTTTGTCTAGAATGTGTACATAACACTCACTTCCAAACACCTTGAAATGGGAAATAGAAGGATTTCGACTAGTGTAGCCTTCATGTGGAGTTTTTCCATCAAGTGCTTTGTGTAGCTATGATCAAGATATAAATACCTGTGTTAAGTTACGGCCTCTGCCCAAAAATGATTTGGGTCCTTTTCCCTTCAATACACACCTTGCCATTTCCATAATGGATCGATTCTGACATTCAGCAACACCATTCTGTTGAGGCTTATGTGCCATTGTGAGTCTGTGTTTGATTCCTTTGCCCTTGCAGAAATCATCAAAATCAGTTGACATGAACTCACCTCCACCATCCATCCTAAACTTCTTCATCTTTTTCCTAGTTTCTAATTCAACAAGCTGAAGCCATTCTTTGGACTACCAAGATCTTGAGCCTTATCATGAAGAAAATACACCCACATCTTATGTTGTAGTCGACAACAAGTAACATAAAGCAGGAAGATCCTCCCAAGGCTTGTGTAGGAAGTTTTTCGCACAAGTCAGCATGCACCAACTCAAGAGGACTGCTTGCTCTATTCTTGCTTGCTTGTGGAAATGCCTTCCTCTGCTGCTTGCCCATCATGCAAGCTTCACACGGTTCTTTCATTTCTGCAATTGGAGGGAGGTGAGGAACCATACCTTTCCGGTGCATCTCTTTCCGTACCAAGTGTCCAATGTGGTCGAATATTTCATGCCAAGGCTTACTTGTGCCCACACTGATCGTGGTTGTAAGAGCACTCAACTCGTGTAGGTTGTTCCTCCTTATTCCGATCGTGACAACATTATTGTTTTGATCCAAAATCTCATCTCCTATCTTACTAAAGACACCTGATAACCTTGATCAATTATAGAAGCTACTGAAATTAAATTTCCTTTGATTTGTGGAACACACAAAACGTCTATAAGCTTTCTAATATCCCCTTCCCTATTAATGAAAGGCATCATACCTTTGCCCTTTTGTGGGACATCTTGCATTGTTGCCTACCTTTACCATGATGGGTTCCTCTAGAGGTTGTAGGGAACTGTAAAGGTCTTTTCTGCTTGTGATATGATGAGAGGCACCATTAATTGTCCAAAACCCATGAGTCATCCGTGGCTAAATCTTCAGCTGAGGAGCACATTTCCTCTATCGTAAGGAACAGCTCAAGCTTAGGTTTGGTAGTGTTAGCAACCTCCTTGCCCTTACCACTTTTGGAAGAGCCACTCTTCTCCTCTGCCTCCTTAATGTGACGGTCTTGGATTTTGTGGCCTTTCTTCTTACTAGTGGAAACACTCTCCCTTGAACTTCTTCTTGTCTTTCTTCTTTTTGTCCCTATCTTTTGAAGAATTGACTTTAGTAACTTTGTCATTTACCATGAATGCAGCTTCTCCTTTACTGTTGTCATTCCCTGCCTTGAGCCGCAACTCCTCCTCCATGAGTAAGGCACTGAATTCTTCAAAGGTTAGTGGTTGCGGTCTGATTTGAGTATTAAGGGAATCTACTAAACTGTCAAACTTCGGTAGACGAATTCAAAGAAAACGATGAGCTAGCTCCTCACTTGACTTTGGTACACCTGCTCTCGCCATTTGATCCTATAGATTCTTTATGCAAGTGATAAACGCTTCAACAGCCTCCCCAATAGCAAACCTCTCTACTGCTAGCTGATTCTCCAAGTTTTGAATCCATGTCTGATTTCGAGTTTCATATTGATTTTTCAATATGTTCCAAGCCTCACACACCTTTGTGGTTTGTTGAATAAGAGTCAGATTACTATCAGAGGTACTTGTGACTAGAGTACAGAGTGCATCTGCATTCCTTCGCTTCCAAGCACATAAAAGATGAATCATCCAACCAAGATTATTTGAGTCAGGGGTTTCTTGGGGTTCACAGTCACTCCCAAGTATAGTATTGAGCAGCTCATAGGAGTGAAGGATAGAAGTGATCTTAAATCTCCATGAGGTGTAATTACTACCATCAAGTTTAACTTGTGTGAATGTTGCTGGTCGTATCCACAAAGTTTTCACAATCGGCATTATTTCTTCTCCAGTTTGTGTTCCCCATGCTCCTATTGATGAATCACCTTGATTCCCAAGACTAGATGAAGACACACCACTTGATATCTTCTCTCTTAAGTCATTTGACGACCTTTGTGACTTTTGCATTTTTGCTTCTGCGATACTCAAAACCTCATTAGCTCTGATACCATGTTAAAAAAATATATAACAATCAAGAATAATGCATCGGAATTGGATTGTCAGGTAGAGTAATGAGAAGCAGAAAACAAACTAACAGAAAATGTACACAGATAGAGAGATGGAGAATTGAGCTTCTCTAATTACCAATAGTAATATACAACGATCATACTGTCCACCCATGCACTCCCACTATAGAGCTTAAATGGCGATATAGATAGAATCTAGATGAAGGGCTTTATAGTGTGTGTATCCATGATTTCTCCTTAGTGATTGGTCCTGCCTAACCCTCTGATTTAGGCATGATCTCTGAGACCGCCTAATGCTATGTTTTAGGCGTAACCATCGGGATCACCTCTAATTTCAAAACAACCCAAATTACGTAATTACCAGATTGATTAAACCTCCTGACTGAACACCCACAAAATTGGACTTCCTCCAGGCTGGACTTCCTTGGACCGGAATTCCTCCAGACTGGACTTCCATTGGACTCGACTTCCTTTGGACTACCCAACTAGTTACTAGACATTGAAATTCTAGAACCAACACTATAATTTTGGATTGGTTGACTACTGTACTAACATACCTTTGGAATTCTAGTGTGATTGAAGGATATGCCCTGGATAGCCTTCTAACTAGACCCACATAGATCATCTAGAACTATTGCTGGTCTCATGTAGACCTTATCATAAATGTTTGGACTCTCATACTGGCTCCTCCTCATAATGAGGATTGTACAACTTAGAGTATCATGGATCATTTGCGGGCACTTGTGGGTGGAGTATTGAGTCTATCTAACAGTATACATGAGTCAACCAGTTGGATATGAAGATGAAAACCATCTAAAATTTGTTTGCAAGTTGAAAAAGTGTGGAGAGAGAATGAAGCAAAAAAAGAAGATGAAGAAAATCAAAGAAAAAGGTAACAAATTATTAATCTTACACTCTACCTAGAGCACCACACGGGTATGCATTAGGCTAAAGGAGAGTTAAGAGAAGAAAAGACACAAGTTGAATAAATGAATCAGACCCCAATGGACGCAAGTAAAGAAATACAAACGTGAAAAATTCACACATCAGCCAGAAGACTACGAATTGGAAAGGGGCAATGAGGATAAAAACCCTTTCCAGATAAGTCTTGAATGTTTCCTAAACTACTAGTTCTATGCATGGCTTACAAAGCATAACAAGGATGCATGAGAGACCTGATGTACCCCAGGTTCAACCACGAGTGGAGTGACAAATAAGCACTGCAAAAATCATGTCAAAGGATGATAGAGGATGAGTGGGGGAGAGTGTTGTAGAGGACTAAAGGCACAAAAAAGAAGGAAGTGGGAAGAAGAAGAAAAGAAGAGCTTGACTAGGACTCTAGGGAGTACTCCCATAAGCCTTACTATGCTTTGGTCTGCCAATATTACTGTGAAGTTGGCAGGTCTTGAAGGTTGTAGTCCAATCTTTTTCATGGTATGTCTAGGCATCAAGTTAATGTCAGAACCACCATCTACAATAACTCCTTGAAACTCATGTCTTCTGATAATGATTGTTGGCCAAGGGCTCTTATAATATGTGAGGGGGGCTTCCCCTACAATTCTATCTTTATGCATAGAAGTAGTCTTTGCCACTAAAGTAGTTGTGGAAGCCTCATCAATTGTGTGCAAGAGCTCTAACCTGAATTTCACATCCATCTTTATTAAATAAAAATACTGATCTCCTTTTTCATGGATTTGAGCAGTCTTGAAGCTTCTGATTCCTTAAGAGCATGGGCTCTACTTGGCTGGATTTGAGTAGTCTTGAAGCTTCCAAGTCCTTAAGAGCATGGGATCTACTTGACTTATCAAACTCCTCATGAGCCCTACTAAATGCATGCCCAATTACATCACTAATACTTGCAACCTCTTCTTTTTGTCTTGTGTCTTCAACTATAGTGGATTTTTCCTCCTTTTCCCCATTCTCCTTGTTCATTCCATTAGTACTTGACTCTCGATTGATGTCTAGTTGAGACTTCCCTTTGATTCTTGTCTGCATTACAAAGGAGTCAATTTCTTCTAACTGCACTACTTTGGTAGACAGTGATGGCACATTGACTTGTTCTGCAACCCTTTCTTCGCTCACAGAAATCATTTGAATGTGTGGCCCAAATGTAGATGTTTAGCTCTTAGAATAACAATTGGTATAATGGTCCCTGGGCTCTAGGCAGTTCTTGTAAGGGGGGGCATTTTCTAGTAGAGTGCACCTACTTTGGTAATGCCCACATTCTCCACATCTGAAACAAATGATTGGCCTCCTTGGCCCATTTCCAAAGCAATCCCTAGGTTGACGGTTATAAGAGTTACCTTGACTAGGTGTAGTCGCCATCACATTAATTGGTGGTAGGGCTCCTCCTTGTACCTAATATGTTTGTGCAGACATCCCTCTTGATTGACATTCTTGGCCCTCATGACCAACTTTCCTGCATAACTGGCAAGTTATACTTAAAAGTGGACACTCACTTACCACATGACCATGTTTGCTGTACATGGTGCACCACAATCTATTTTTGATGGCACCTCCACAGAGTTCTTGTAACTACTATTGAAGTTGTGCCAACTGTAGCTTTACGGCCTCAAATTCTCACCTTAGTTGAGTTATTACACTTTCCGCCTCTTTGTTGGGTTTGTTCCTTTTCAAACTCTTAAGTTCCTTCCTTAATTGAATTACTGGGTCCTCAAATTCTGCAGGATATGATAGACTAGAGGAGCTTGTCCCATATTGATGCCTAATCTGCTCCAAGCTTGTGCCTGTATTAATGAACTCTTCAATGGTTGTTGTAGGTAGCACTAACTCTTTAATTTTACATTGTGTTGAGATTGGAAGTGGTTTAGCCAGCCACGTCTTGATGAAGAAGTCATGGGGAGGGTCTAGTAATTTAGCCATAATGCCTTGGCTCTTGTGACGAATTTTGGAAAGTTCTCCTTAGGACCTAGTCTTAGATTTTCTAATTCTTCAATTATATTTTCGGTTGTGTTCCCTTGCTGGAATTGTATCTTAAATGTTTCCTTCATTAAGTCCCATGTAGTGAAATGATTATTGGTAAACTGACTAAACCATTTATCTGCTAACCCTTCTAATGTTGATGGGAAAAGAATCAAGAATGCATCTTCTCTTCCCATTAGACCCCTTGTCTTACATAAGGCCAAAAATCTTCTAACACATTCATCTGGGTCTTCCTGTGCTAATCCCTTGAAAAATGGAAATTGAATATTTAAACTAGAGAGTAGAGTTTCTAAGTCTACCTGAGTTGTCATGTTCCTTACTAATGATGTTGATGATAAAGGGTTGGTTGACCTTCGAACAACTTTTCTTCTTGTTGCTTTGCAAGGGACCCTCAAGGCTTGAGATCGGGTTGCGGTCATGGGCTGCTCATACTCCTCTTAGGCTAAGATAATTCCAAGTAGAAGAAAGATTACCTCTCAAACCAGCACTATCGGTATCCTTGCACTTCTTCTACACTTCGCAAATATTGCTTCTCCTATACTCAAGCCTCCTTGTGGTCCCACCAGGCGTGCCAAATTTTGTTGGGGGATTCTTTTGCAGAAAGGGACTTGAGTGTTTGTAGGAGAAGGAAGAAGAGAAGAAGTGGAACACAAGCACCGGAAGCTTCTGTATATTGATTACCAATAGGAAAAATACAATAATGATGCCCAAACAAGACCAAGTGATCTCTTTGCAGGGTGTTTAATCCCAATGAACACACACACAAACACAAAGTTACAAGATATCCAAATTTCTTTATTCCACCAACCTTCTCTGCACCAGACCTCGACCTTGTCTAGGAGCTTGTTGTTGTGCACATCTTGCACTCAAGCTTCTAATAGGGTAGGAGGGAGAGGAACACTTTTTGTCGATGGGCACACATCTTAAGTGGTCCTTTGGCCACCTTGGTTGGTTTTCTTACTGGTTCTCTGCACACACTAGATCACCCTTCTTGCACAATTTGTCTCACACTTGCTTCTTTGCATCATGCAGTGCTTCAATGTCTCTTGCTCTTCTCACCTAATGTAGACTATGCTCTCATTTGCTTAGTATAACTCCAAGAATAATGCATGCTCTTGCCTTGTGTTGTGTCGATTCACTTACATATGCTCCTAACTGATAGCCTATCTTGGTGCTCACTTTGATGTCCCAAGAATCTCTCGAAATGTGTACAGCCAACGACTCCCTATTTCGTCCTGAAGTGATTTTATGACTAAAACAAAATTTTGTATCGTAGCGATTTTAGGATGCCCTATTTTGACCTCTTCACATGCCTTCACTTTTGCCTGCATTTCTTCAATATGTGCACCTAATGGAGGGTTCACTTGAACCTTCCAAACACTTCAAAACCTTTGAAGACCTTACAGAAAGACAATCTACAAGATAATCTGCAACCTTGCAACTTGCATCCAACTTTATGCAAAGCATAACCATTGTGAATAAATTGATTGTGCACTACCTCTGCGCCTTGAACAACTTGACTTTGACCACTTTGACTTTGACCATATTGACTTTTAGACTTTGACTTTGATCTGTTTGACTTTGACTTTTTTTTTATCTGTTTGACTTTGACTAATATGACTTTGATGGGCTCAACAATTTATGATTATGATATTTCTATACAGGTTTATTCACACATTTATGATTAAGATGTTCAATTCAGTGTATGAGTTTGATGTTTATGTACATGTTTATGTACATGTTTATCATATGTTTATGATTATGATGTTTATGTAAAAGTTTATGATTATGATATTTATGTATAAACTTGTGTAGGTTGATATGTACATGTCTATGCAAAGACAAGCCTACCCAACCTTGAGTACTTCTTTTCTTTTCTTTTTTTTTTTTCAATTATTGAATACTATACCGACGAGTATAGTGATGGACATACTGATGATAATTTTAATGGTTTCTTAGCGTACTTAGGACCATCCGGGCACTTTGTTACCTCTTTAGGAGTTCTATTCCTCTTGCTTATATACACACCTATAACCCTAATGGGCCACTTATGTTTTTACATTCACTATTGTGTTGTTCTCCAAGCTTCTTCTTCCTTGTGTTGTTCATTTAATTTTGTAGAACTCAAGCTCTAACAACTCGTATTAGAGAAGAACATCGATCTCTCTATGGCATCATCAACACCCCTTTGATCACAGTATTAGAATCGTGCAAAAAATGGTGCTTTCTTAGCTAGCTCGAAGCTCAAAGGTAAATGGAGCTCATCTACTAGTAAACAAAAATATAATAATGCTACATAGTTAAAGAGGAAAGACAAAGATGATAAGAAAATAGAGAAGCAGAAACAATTTTACAAGTATTGTAAACCAAATTATCATGCGATAAAGAGTTGTGCTAAACTGGTTGCAAAGGAGGCAAAGAAGAAAGAGGTTGTAATGGTTATTAAAAAAGCCTCTACACCTAAAAGAGAGTGTACTTATCTTGTTTAAAATGAAGAATGGGCAATTTACTACTCATTGCAGGTATGAAACATCTTCTCATGAGAAGCATATGTTTCATAGTAAACTTAGATGTTTGGTGATTTTATATTGCAACCAAAAATATTACCTCCTAGTGTAGTTTCTTCACTTCATGTGAGCACGCTTCTATAGGGAACACTATCACATTTACTAACAAATACCCTCATCCTATAATAGGAGTTGGAAAGATCATTCTAACTATTACCAATGGTAGTTCTTTCACATTTTCATATGTCAAGGATCAAGAAAAATTTGTTATCAATTTCAACACTAGCCAAATATTAGCTTGATTGTCAAATTTCTTGATGATAGATGTACATTTCATGACCTCTCAAATGGTGATGTTATCGCCACTTCTATAATTTTATGTCATGGGTTGTATAAGCTCATAGATAATGAAAAATATGAGAATGATTAAACATGTATAGTTCATGATTCTCAAGCTATTTCATATGCAAAGCTTTGGCATGCACACTTTGTTCACTAAATGGTATCCTCTTTGCCCAATCAGATGCTTGATTTACTTATGCATGACTTGGCATGATATTTAGTATGTTGTCTCGCAGATGACTAGGTATATGGATTCCAAGCATTGACATGCAGTTAAGTGCATCCTTTACTAGTTGAGTGGTACTCAACTACTTGGATTTCTTTTTCTCAAGAGGAGATCATTATTGCCCCATTTACATGATTTTCTTGACTCAGGTCGGGATGTTACTAAGACACTCGTGCATCCACTAATGGTTTTTGCTTCATGCTTTTGAGTGTGCGTGCTTCACATGCCTTTTCTATTGTTCAATCTTCTAACCACCATTTTTATTGACAATCAGAGCACATCGATAGTTTTGAGGAACCTTGCATTCTATGCTTGCACAAAGCACATTGAGGTGCACTATCATGATGTAAAGGAGAGACTCTCGACTAGAGAGATATTTTGGTTTATGTGCTCACACATGATAATATTGCATACCTTTTCACAAAGGATCTACCTAGGGAGAAGTTTGAATCTTTTTGCAAAGTTTTGGGCTTAGTTCCTTTTGTGGATTGATTTCTTTCCACATTACTTGACACTTCCTTATACATCAATGCTAGCTCTTTGTTCACCACATTATTCATAGCGGGGGGGGGGGGGATTTGTTGATATATTTCAGTAGTGATATGTGTGAACTCACTTAGGAATATCGAAGAACTTTTTTCCCTGCTTAGGAGGTTTTTTTTTCTCATCTTGTATATATACCTATAAGCCTAATGGGTCACTTATATTTATACATTCACTTCGTAATACATTCATGAACTATCATGAATTATGAATATATGAGTAATTGCTCTTGGGCAAAGGCATTGTGCACGTCTATTGATCTCATACAATGTGAATAAATTGTTCCGTATATGCCTCCTTTGGAGGTCTTGCATCCTATATATGCCCAACCATGCTATCTTGTATACTCAGAGATAGCCAATACTATCCCTTCCATGCTTCCAATAAGAAATTTTTTAAATCCTCAATCATGAAAGTTGTTTTTATCTAAATTTTCACTCAAAAGTTGAGTCATTCCATTAAAATGTGTCATTTCCATAAAATATTATAGTTAGGCATAAAAGTGATATGTTTTCCCTTTCATTCTACGTGACTAGGAAGGTGCACATTGATTGATGTATTTGTAATACACAAATAAAATCAAATTCTAGATATGTTATCAGGAAGAAATAAAACAAAAGGCATTCGATAATTTTGTAAAGTGACCTATTCTGTCTATGGACCCCACACTTGCAAGCCCCCACAATGGCTACAACCAAAACCTTTTGGTGCCCTAAAAAAATCCTTTAGAGGATTTCTATAATAGATTTTTGTAGCGATCCGAGACTATTGTTGGACTTGTGCTACTTTCAATTTCTCACAAATTCCTGAATGGTGAGCTTCTTCAAGAACTCTCTTTGGTCACATTGGCACTGATTTTATGTCATGAGGAAGAAAAGAGCATAGAGAACCCTTCCACACACACTTCAAAACAAAAAGAACAGAGCGCACAAGAATGGAAGCAAGAACAAAAGAATAATAGCTATTTTTCCACAAAGAACTATATACAGAATGAGTTTTACTACAACATACCAAAATATTCCAATATATAATTCAAAGTACATTAAGACAAACCCTAGTAGAAAAACCCTAGTAAATCACTCTTGATAGATAAGATATGCGGACGAATATTAATAGAAATATATCTAGATCATGTCTGCATAAGCACGACAAGTGCATGTCTACACAATCTTCACACATACTAGATATAGAAGAAAAATCAAGGAAAGAAAAATTCTAATGGAGCATCATGCATTGAGCTTCATATTTTCCAAATGTATGTATGTATCTCTCTCTGTCTCTCTTTCTTTGTCATTGTATATATATATATATATACACACACACACACTTTGGAATATGAGAGGTCTTGGTCTATATGGTTGTAGAACCAACGTAGTTGACTCACTATTGGAAGATAATATGAAAATGCATTCTATTGAATGAAGATGAGTGCACAAGAGTCTCAAGTAACAGAGCCTCCCATCAATGAAAAGCATTCAAGGATGTGGAACGTAGGGGTGAGGCCAGGTCGTATAGCCCATTCATATATAGCCTTGAATGCTTCTAAATTCCCTCCTTACATTTGTGCCAAATAAGTCTCCTTGGAATATTTTCCCAAGGGAATAAAGATGATTATTTTATTTTTCACATTTTCTCAAGGGAATAAAGATGATTATTTTATTTTTCACATTTTCTTTTAATAAAGGATGACCATAAGGCTAGACTAGGTAATTGGTGTGAACTAGTAGATTGAGGCCCAATAGTCCCTCTAAGGGGCTGATTTTAATAATCTCACCAGAGAATGGTGAGATTGAGAAGGGATGACCCTAAGGCTAGACTAGGTAACTGGTGTGAGCTAGTAGACGGAAGGCCCAACAATCCCTCTAAGGGGCTGATTCTAGTCGTCTCACTAGAGAATGGTGAGGAGTGTCCTGTCGTAGCTTGCAGGGATTGAGCTCCCCCAACATTGAGGTGAAGGACCCAACCTATTGTGCTAATGTGTACAACATTTTACTTTTCACGTGTAACAATGAATTGACTTGTAATACTTACTTGCCAATTTTGGGTTGCATTTGTTAGTATGACCATATGCATCTTGAAGAGTTCCATAGTGTGTGTCAAACTAAGATCCCCTCTTGATTGCAAACAA
Source organism: Ceratopteris richardii (assembly GCA_020310875.1). Taxonomy (NCBI): domain Eukaryota; kingdom Viridiplantae; phylum Streptophyta; class Polypodiopsida; order Polypodiales; family Pteridaceae; genus Ceratopteris; species Ceratopteris richardii. The sequence continues at coordinate 70,833,941 of CM035433.1, read as the reverse complement.
GTAGCACATGCAAAGAAGAAAAGAAGATAATGATGGAGGTTTTTTTAACCTTTTGATGGGAAAAGAAATTGTTGTAGATGGGCAACAATAGTACAAAGGATATATGAGTGTTTTGATCCTTGGCATGACTCATTAGAATCATCAATGTTACATGATTTATAACATAGAAAAGAGTGGATTCATAGAATGTGCAATTGAAATTTGTTGGTATACAAGATCATCAACTGCTCCATTTTGGTCATGAATCAATGGTGAAGGGTGGGTCCAATTGGTGATCAAGATAGCCTAAATGTACAATAATTTTAAATATGAAAGAAGGATATGAGAATGGATATACCCTTCACATGCCCTGATGTTCCAAAGTTACAAATAAAGTACTCTTTCACAAGGACATACGCAATGAGACACTAAGCAAACGCATAATTACCCCTTCTTATAATATCCGAATTCATAAAATGGTGGTCATTATAGATGCTATGTGTGCATGGCTAGACACACTTGCAGGCACTCACACACCCCCAATGAAATAAGAGAATCATGAACACCAATATATCATGCTACTTGAAGATCTTTTGCAAGAAGCAGAAGCAAGCGCAAATCCAGAATTCACTTATGCTTTGGGCAAGTGGAGAAGCAAGATAAAGTAAAAAATGTACCAATACTTTGTTAAGTAATTCCTTTTAGAGGAATATGTGAGTTAATAATGTACTATCCTTACAAAAAGGCAGGTCTTTAGGTCCTGTTTTAGTCAATTCATGGCAAGCATATCTATTTTTTGTACTTAAATCCTTTTGTTACACATCAATAATAAAGCATCACATTGAAATAGTATATACTTGCTTCTTAGTGGCCCTAGATTGCATGTGCATCAATGGACTTCATATGAAAAGCTTGATCTTCTGTTCAAGCACTTTTCTCCCAAGAGGATCATTAATAAAATGGAAAGAACTACTTTAATTTCCTTGTGAGAATCTCAATCTCCTATACATGCCACTCTTTCCACAAAGAGTCATTATTATATGGATATGGTTACTTTAATTTCCTATTGGGAGGAAGGATACCATTGTCTATGAAGCTCATCTCAAAAAGTAATTCTTCATGCATTGGGAAATGAGAGGCACCAAAGATTGATAAGAAGGCAGTGTGCTACGAAAGCATTTCAAAATTATAAAAATGCATGGAAGTGTGAGCATAACAAGAACATCCAAGCTTTATGAAGAACAACTTTTCCAGACACTTTGCATGCATCTACTCCAACACCTGCTTTTCATTGTTTAGCATGTAGAAACTAGATATGATAAATGAGGTGTGATATTAGGTAGTGATGAGGATTGATTTCTGAAAGGGCATAGAAATTTATTGCTACTCAAAGGTATGAAGGAGATAACTATGCATCTTTATCCAAGTCCTAGTCAAGTGGATCTTATGTCAAAAACAGAAAAATTTGAATAGGGATGTGCTTGTGTGATGTGTGGTTGTGTGATGTGAAGCTGCCAACCGTTAAGTAATACAAAAGTGGGTAAGCAAGAATATGGAAACATGAGCCTTTCTATGCCATGGAAAATGTTGTACATTTTTTGGCTATGGATTATGGGTCAATATTCAACAAGAGCCTAGATAGATCTCAATAAAAAAATTGATGGGAGGGCTTGTTGCAATCTAGAGCTTCAAAAGCATAAAATAGGAGAGCAGGTGACTAATAATAACTATGTAAGAGAAACCCCTAATCACATTCCTTATGAACCTCATTACAATATATCCTATATATGCTTGAACAACGACATTTTGAGGTAAAGATGGTCCCAAGGATTGTAGATGACCTTGTCCAAGAAGAGGACTCGAAAATGTCCCTGGGTTTTTTCTCCTCTGAAGAAGATGAGGAAATGGCAACAGGAGTGGATTTCTTGCCATTCTCCACGTCGACGCTGCCATCCATCGCTTCTTCTGCTGTGGTTTCTGGAGCAGGAGAACGTTCTTTTCCCTCTGGGTTCCCTTCTTCCCTTCCCTCGTCTCGCAGCCGATTCGTCGTGGGCTCTCACACTCCTCAATTCGCCCGCAGGCGCGCCGCGTCCGTCAAGAGGTTTCGTCGTCTTCTGCCCGAAGATGTTGCCCGCATGCAACGGAAGAACAGTTCTGGGTCTTGTTTGGTTGCCGACTATGATGGGATGTTACATGAAAATGGCTACTCGCTTGGTTTCACTCCTCTGCCAAACACCTTTCCATTAGAGCTTGCATTAAGAGGTAGGATGTCCGCTTTTGTGTGTGTGTGTGTGTGAGAGAGAGAGAGAGAGAGAGAGAGAGAGAGAGAGAGAGAGAGAGAGAGAGAGAGAGAGAGAGAGAGAGAGAGAGAGAGAGAGAGAGAGAGAGAGAGAGAGAGAGAGAGAGAGAGAGAGAGAGAGAGAGAGCTCTTTAGTCTCTAATACTGTTTTGATGCTGTAGGAGTGTAGCAATTCCTGAGGCATTATGAGCACATCTTGTTGTCGAGTTCGAATATGAATACCCCGAAGCAGAAGCTATGCGAGAGGGCTGCACTGCCATGTGCCCTCCTTCACTAAGAGTAACTGTACTTATGCTGTGTCAGTACCATGGAGGGTTTCTTGCCCCCGAAGCTTTAAGCTATCTGTAGAATTTCCATATGGTCTTCTTCGTTTATTTCTTCTTCTTCACCATGCTAGGAGTTTGCGTCGAATTTATTGTACATTCTTGAATGGTTACATCAAAGAGGGAAAACCCAAAGTAGAATCAGAATCAGATCAATCACAATGTTTGCCACTGGCATCCTACATTTTAGTTCCTGTGTGACATATAAGGTATATAGGTTTCTGGAAGTCATCTCTATGTTGTATTTAGTAAAAATACCATCATACATAACAATAATGCGACTTTGCTGATGTATAGACGTGAAACTGTTTGTTCATATACACTTGATG
>CM035433.1:70816011-70818511 GCA_020310875.1 Ceratopteris richardii | reverse complement strand
TCTAGTGTGGTATCCAATATCAGTGTGTCGATCCACTGAGGTTCTATTGATGAGTTTTTACTCAAATAATGCTTCACTTGAGATTAAGTTCATGCCTAAATTCATTCTTTATGACTGCTTATTGGGAATGCAATTCTTGTGCATTACTTTGAGTCAAAGGATTGAATTTACCGAGTTACACGAGGAACTTAACTTAGTTAGTCTAAGCCTTAGTTGAAAGGATCATTTCTATGTCAAAGTACTACTTCTTTAGAAATTTATTATATTTCTAAATCAACAACTTTTTATCTTGAAGTATTCTATAAAATAGGAGTAAATATTTTTCTTGTTTGAAAAAGAAAAACTTGGAAGTTACTTCGTTTCTTCATACTTCATTTATTTTGAAGTATCTTGAGATCATGCTTTTATCCTCCTTGAATTTGAGCTTCTCCTTTGAAGTTTCAGTTCCCTTGAGAATCATATCTAACTCAAGGTTCATTCTAGGACTAAAAGATAACTATCACCCCACAATCCAATGTCCCATACCATCTTCCCTACCTCAATCTGAGTATAAAATTTGGTGTTCCATACCACCTTATTTTATATTCACATTGACGTGTGAGTGATATTTATATGAAAGTCTAAACATATCCTAATAGAGTGCCTTCTCACTTCAATTTTTTAAAAGAATCTTGAAGTTTTAGGCATTATCTCTAACTTGATATTCTAGGTTTTGATTCCATCACACGACCGTTTCACGATCTCGTGCTTTTACCTTGGAAACTTGAAAATCTTTGGATGGAACATCCATCCTTCTTTTCTAGGATTTCAATAAGAGAAACCAATTATAATTCCAAGTGCTTGAATTTCAAAATTCATGTCTAATTGGTTATACTCAACCAATTTGTAGTGACAAGAGCTTTTCACTTCTTGTCTTTAGATTCCAAAGTAAACTTTGAGTTGTACATTCCATAGACTTAATTACCGTTATCACAGTTGTAGACTATATACTTGGAACTTTTACTTTGTTTGGACTTGAAACAACTTGATTGTTTCATACTTTCTATTGGATAAATAGAAGTTGAGTGAAAATAAATCCCAAAAAGGAATTTGATTGCTAATACTTGGGAAAACTTCATAGTAGTTCTGATCGCAATTTCTTGGACAAACCTTGCCAAGCTTGATCAAGTCTTGTTGACCTTGTGATAAAAATAAAGAATTAGTTTTCATTTTTGAGATCTCTTGGACTATCAAAAGCATCATGGTATTTTAGAGATCTTTTCCTCAGCTCAAGTCCAAGCACATGTCAATGCCTTTTCGATTCGAAAACTAAGAATCTTGTTAATATTGATGCACCTTTAGGTGATATCAGTCATTGTACTTTAAATACCACTATCGGTGGTTTGGGGCTTCTTGAGAACTACTTGCTGTCTAATGAGTTTGAAGAATTTGATTCTCACTACTAGGGAGAATTTTATTCTTCAAGGACTTGAGATTCCTTATAAGGAATCAAATAACCTAAGAAAATGATTCATCATCAAATCCATTGCACTACTGTAGTGGTTTTTGAAAGAATTTTTTGACTTTTAAACAAGACTCTCAAAGCTTTACTGCTGGAATGGTATTCATGTCTTGAGTATCAGGCTAAAGGATCACTCTACGACATGTTTTTCCATTTTTTGATGAAAGTTTGACTTGAAATTTCATTTGTATGTGAAAAACATTCCTTATCTTGATTTTGAAAACATTATTATCATTGTTCAACTGTTCGATGTTACGACAATACTTTAAACATAATTTGATAATTTACATAATTTAAAGTACAAGTATCTTTTGATGATTGAACCAATGTATAATAATTATACTATGAACACTTCATCATTTTCTGCATCACTTAAGAATCATTGGGATTTCTCTTTCTAGAAGTGATAGCTTACCAATATCTCGGAAGATCTTTATGATTGAGCTTTACAAATAGCTTGTCCAAAAGATACACTTTTCAATTTGAATTAGTGCATCCATATTAGTGTCAAGAAAGCTAATGCGGTGCTCCTCATCCGTGGTAAACAACCATCTTAGGATTAGGCATCCCATCTTTTTCGAGACTTTAGAATGCCAAAAAGTTATTTTCTAGATAACTTTATTGAATAAACATCTATATCTTAAAGGTGTTTACTTTCCCTTTTGCTGAATTCGATCCCAAGCCTCCCAATTGCGTTCCTCCTCATTCTTGAGGAGAAAATCCGTTTTTAAGAGGTGGGTAAATTCATCCCAACTTGAGGTTTTTTTATGAGTCTTTGAGAGACTCATCCACCATTTGTAAGCCTTAGGGCCTAACGACAAACTGGCCTCTACTACTCGCACATGTTCGAGGGTGTTCTTGAGTTGGTAGATATCATTCCACTTTTCCAAGAATGTTAAGACTACATCTTTATTTTGATCTTCAAATTCACCTGAGAAGTAAGAAGGACATAGATCTTTCCCTAAAGAGAGATGACTTACACCTACTGATTGCTCCAAA